>CM053788.1:396266648-397466648 GCA_028749045.1 Cupressus sempervirens
TCACCTATTTGATTGATGATTTTCAACCAAGAACAGTTAAGGTTGCATTGCAAAATGAGAAATGGATAAATGCTATGAATGAAGAGATTGATTAGATAGAGAAGAACAATACATGCATGTTAGTACTGAGACCTACACACAAGAATGTGATATGAAAAAAATGAATTTTTAGAAATAAGCTAAATGAAAATGGAGAACTAGTAAGAAAAAAAGTAAGAGTAGTTTGTAAAGGTTATGTTCAAGAAGACATAATAGATTATGGTGAGACTTTTGCACATGTGGCAAGACTGGAAGGAGTAAGAACATTGTTGGCTTATACTACCTACAAGAAGTTCAAAGTTTATCAAATGGATGTCAAATATAAATTTCTAAATGGAATACTTGAAGAAGAAGTCTACATAGAAATACTAGAAGGATTCATTGAACATGGTTTGCAAATTAAACAAGACATTGTATGGACTAAAATAAGCATTGAGTGTTAGTTTGTGGTGACTGATCAGGGAAGTATTGTACATACTTCATAAATTCTATTGGGCATTCAAAGACAAAAAATATACAATTGCAGTACAATTTTATTCGATCTATTTTGGATGATGGACAATTAAAGTTGGACAAGATATATACAAATAAAAATTTAGCAGATATGTTTACAAAGGTAGTGACAAGGGAGAAGTTGAATTCCTCTTCAACTTTAGTTGGTCTTCTAGACTAAATAGCAATCAATGAACAACATAGTCCAGGGTGGTTTGATCTAGTGGGAGCCTTATGTGGTAGTGGTATTACTCCAGTATCAATCTCCAAGTGGGAGATTGCTATCTATTATGGAGTTTGATCAGTCCCCAAGTGGGAGATTGTTAGTTTGTGGTGACTGATCAGGGAAGTATTGTACATACTTCATAAATTTTTTGGGGCAAAAAAAATTTTGGGCCCTATTTTATTGAGATTTTGGGCTGACATGTAATTATTAATTATTACCCTAAAGTGGTTTAAATACTTGTATAAAATGGCTTAGGGTTAGGGATTGTTTCAATGTGAGTGATGTGAAAATTCATTCTTGTGATAGTATTGAGCTATAAGGGATTACAAATTGTAATCATGTTGTAATCACTGGATCGTAAAATATTGGACTTGCTATGTGGTGGACATAGCCTAGGGTTTGGGTGAACCATGTTAAACCTTGGTGTCTTATGTTCTTTTTTGTGTGATCTATTATTTTTCTAATATGGTTTATATTTGCATGTAATTGTTATTTCTGTCCATGGTTTAATCCTAACACTGAGAGCATGGTATCAAAGGTTACATTTTGATTTGATTAAGATTGGATTTGCTAGAACAAGTGAGAATAATAATATATATTTGAAATGTGAATCTAATGATATGGTGTTGATTGATGAGAAATTTGTGGACAATATTATATTTGGAGGAAACAACATGTTATGTAAGATATTTTCTGATCAAATGAGTATAGAATTTGAGATGTCAATATTTGGTGAGATCAAATTTTTCATTGGATTAAAAGTTCATCAAACAAGGAAAGGTATATATATATGTGACCCAGTCTAAGTATGTGAAGGAAATTTTGAAGACATTTGGTATGGATGAGTCTAAGCTAGTTGATATACCTATGGTGACTGTAATGAAATTGTTAAATGAAGATACATATGTAGAAATAAATGAAACACAATATAGATAAATGATTGGGAAACTATAGTATGTTGTGGACTGTAGACCAGTTATTGCACATGTTGTTGGTATAGTTGCAAGGTTTTCCTCTAATCCAAAGGAGATACATATGATTGTTGTGAAAGGGATATTTATAAATCTTAAAGGAACTAAAGATTTTGACCTATGGTATACACAAGATGATGACTTTAATCTTAAAGTCTACATGAATTTTGAATGGGCTAGTAATGTTGATGATAGAAAAAGAACAAGTGGTGAAGTTTTATTTTTAGGAGAAAGATTGATTACATGGTTAAGCAAGAAAAAGAGTTGTATTTCATAATCTACAGTAAATTCAGTTGAGTATGTTGTTGTTGCACTCATATTTTCAAATATTATATGGATTAAGAAATTTTTGGAAGGTATGCAAGAAAAGATAACTAAGCCTATTACTAATTATTGTGATAAAAATAGTGCAATAAATATATCCAAAAATCCAATGATGCATGCAAAGACAGAGCATATATCAATCAAGTATCATTACTTGAGGGACAAAGTATAAGAGAAATAAGTGAAGGTTGAATATGTGAAGTCTAAAGAAAAAATTATATCATATTTACTAAGTCACTTCCTAAGGATGCTTTTGAGTATCTAAGAGGTAAATTGGGGGTCCTGCCCTTGTCCAAAAGTCACTAGGTGAAGACGCATGTTGCATCGATTCATGGATGAACAGAAATATCTTTGTGGAGTTGATGCAAGAGTTCACACTTTAGGAACACTTTTGAACTTGTGAAGATGATGGTGATTAAACTAATGTAAATTGTACATGCAAGGTACAAGGATGACTACAAGGTTTTATAAGTTTTATATTGGAACTTATAGTTACCTTTGGCATTTGTTGTCAAAGGGGGAGAAGTATACCAAGGAAGAATATGAGTAGTATACTTTGTAAGAAATAATATTAGTAAGAAAGATTAAGCCCAAAGGTGAGAAGAGAAAGAAAAGGAGGAGTAAATGACTAATAGGAAGAATATGATATCAAAATGCATGATGTTGCTGCTATACAAAAGAAGATCATATCCTAGGGGGGAAATTAAAGAAATTGATGTTACTGAAGATACAAACTGAGAAAACCTATTGAGGAAATTTGATGGTGAGAATCTAATAATAAAAACAAAGAGTTTCATTTGTGTTAATGCATAAATTTGATTATCTTATGTAATGTTTTATAATGTAAAATCATATGATATGTGTTGCCATCAATGTCAAAGGGGGAGATTGTTAGTCCCAACTGATTGTACAACTAAGAATGTTATGAATATATGTAAAATAGTTATATCAATTGCCATGTTGTCATTGATGTCAAGTCTTAGTTGATTAGACATTATCCTAAATCGGTAGAGTTCCATATCATTTGATTGATGAAGAGGAATGAAGAAAGTATGATAATGACACATTTGATAAGTATGGCATTCAATGGGAACTTGAATGAGTTGGATGGTGACAATGTAATGTTGGTTTGATTGTCTTACAATCATGTAAAATTTTAATGTAATGTGCTAGACAAGCTACACTAAATGACAAGTTTAAAGAAGGAAGACAATGTTCACCAAGTGACTACCATATTTACTGAGCATTTGGCTAAGCAAGTGAAAGTTAAGTGTTACCCAAGCAAGTTAAGTGATGACCGAGTGATATATTACCCAAGTGAAATATTATGTTCATCGAGTAAACCCAAGAAGAACAAGTTTATAAAGATAGAATTTGAAGCCTCCTTTTGGCAAAAATAAATAATGTTCAAGAAGTTGAAAGGCACAAGTTAAAGTTTGTTACAAGATCAATGACTAGAAAAATACAATGAAGATTTGATGATGGCGATTGAAGAAGGATAAGGATGAGTATAGAGTTCTATAAAAGTTCTATTTTCTAAGTGACTAAATGCAATGAATCTAAGATTGGCAATTGTGATTATGCGATAATAATTAGATGAATCTGGAAGCATGAAGACTGCTATTTATGGATGTTGACATTAAGGTCAAAGTTTGTTTATTAGTGACTCACACTTAGTCAATTGGTTAAGCTACTACCGAGCTTATCTTTCAATTTATAGTGTTAACCATGCTCTCTAGTATTTACTGAGCTTGTAGTATTAGTGACGAGAATCTAGTGTTGACCAAAGCTTGTGGGTATGATCCCCACCCTCATTTTACTTTCTATTTGGAAGGTTTATGGGTCACCATATCTTGTGTCAAATTTCTATGAGTGTTAATTTTCTTTCATTCTTTCATGCATGTAATTAGACTAGGATATTAATGAAGGATTAATTGGTGGAATAAGATTAAAGTTTTATTGGTTCCTGATTCACCCCTTTGATGATTTCATGGGGCCATTGCATAAGGAAGTAAAGTTGAAGTTGGAACAAAGTAATTAGAAATATAAGGAGAATGTTGATAATTCTAGAAGATATCATGTTTTTGAATTTGGTGATGAGGTGATAGTTCATTTGAAGAAAGGAAGATTTCCTATTGGAACATAAAGTAAGCTAAAGATGAAGAAGTTTGGACCTTGTAAGATCTTGAGTAAGTTTGACAATGGTAATGCTTATGAATTTGAGTTACCTAATGACATGGACATATCTCCTATATTCAATGTTGTTGATTTGTATAAGTATCATGAGTTAGATGATGAAGTTATTGTATTAGATGATTATCCTAAAAAGAAGATTGAAGAAGTTGAAAAGATATTGGATCAAAGAGTTGGTAGAAGCACAAAAGGAAAAGATTACTATGAATATTTGGTGAAGTGGAAGAATAGATTAGTTGAAGATGCTACATGGATTTCTCATTTTGAGTTGGATTTAGCTCAAGTTATGACACTTGTATGATTCAAGAGAATCAATTTTTCCAACCCTAGTTGTCTAATGTAGGAGAATCCTGGGTTGCCTTGTAATCTTGCACTTTTGTTCATTCTACTAGTTATTTTTGAGATCCAGTTCCTAGTTGTTGTCAAGTGCCAATTTCTAGTTTTTGTTGAGTGTCAATTTCGAGTTCCTACTAAGTTAGTTAGTGCATGCTGAGTTATCCAATGTGTCTCAAGCTACCTAGTGTGTACTAAGTTATCCAGTATTGACAAAGTTGTCCTTCATGTGTTGAGTGAGCCTATTATTTACTGATACTTGGTTCCTTCTTTAGTTGAGTTGTCTTTGTTTTGGTTTTAAGTGGGAGTTGACTTGTGTATTTAATTTCAATCATGAATTTAATGATAGCATCTTATTTAGGGATGAGTGTTGACCATTTTGGGGTCATCTTTTCTCTTCTATAATCTCCTTTAATTTGTTTTGGCAAGTATAAATAGAGTGCTTAGGCTTAGGTTAAAGGGAGAACTTAGAGGGTTTTGTAAGGGGAATGCATATGTGTCTAAAAATGCAAATTTGAAGCTAGATCATGGATCTTGAATGCATTTTTTGTATATGGGCATAACCCAAAAGGACTTATAGTTGGCCATGTATGTTGATTACTTGATGAATCAAATAAGTTTTTTGTTCCCTATCTCCTTGGTGTTGTTCTCTATTATTTTCTTCTGTTGTGTTTACTCTACAAGGTGCTGCAGATAGTTGGGTGTGCCTTGGCTCTAGTTATTTCTTTGCTCCTTGCATCAAGTGATGAATACTTGAAGGCAAGTGCACACTAGTTGTCACTTGACCCAAGCTATATTTATGCTCACTATTCAAAGATTAGATATCTAACAAATTTGCAAGTAGAATTATTAAGGGAAGAAGCTAGGATCAGGGCCACACTTTCAAACATCCAAGGCATGATGCTTCCAAACATGGATGCATTGCAAAAACACATTGCATATGCCAATACACTCATCCATGGCAATAACTTCTCCATAGCTAATCACATGATGGAGTTATCATTTGAAGTATAGATTGCATTACATGAAAGCAAGTTGTTATAGGAAAATTGGGACAAGATAATGGCATTAATTTTTAATGTGCATTCTGACTTCTTATCATATTTTGGCATTAACATGTAGTATACACCTTTGGCATTTATGTCAAAAAGAGGGAGAAGTATAATAAAAAGTGAATGTATATATGAAGAGTATTAGGAAGAAGTATAATATGAGATAAATGTATGGGGGAGCAGCATAGTATTATACATATACATGTACAGATAATCAAAAAACATCTTTTACAAAAGAAATTTTGAAAAAGCTCAAAAGCAATGTTACCGAGTTGCAAATAAAGAAAGGAAATAAAAGAATGTTTTGGACTTGAAATTCCAAGCATTCGATTTTGAATTGATAAGTTTTTTTTGTCACTAATGCTAAAGCAGGAGATTTTTGACATTAAGGTCAAAGTTTCTTTATTAGTGTCTCACACTTAGTTAATTGGTTAAGCTACTACCAATCTTATCTTTTAGTTTGTAGTGTTAACCATGCTCTCTAGTATCTACCAAGCTTGCAGTATTAGTGGTGAGAACCTAGTGTTGACCAAGCCAGTGAGTGTCAACCAAGTGATTTAGTTTATATTGAGCTCATAGTGTTAGTGTTGACTGAGCCATGCAGTGTCAACCAAGTGATTTAGTTTATATACTAAGTTTCACAGTGTTCACTGAGTCACAAGTGCTAACCGAGTTCAACCTACTTGGAAGTGATTAGTATGAACCAAGATTCTATGTCTATTGAGTGCATGATGATGCCTAGCATTGACAATGGTTTTCGAGTATCAGAACATCACCAATTTTTTCTTTTGAACCTGAGTGTCAGCAATTGTGATCTTGATGGAAACCTATGTTGTAGACAACTTTGCTGAATTGTGATTTGGATTGGTATATATGTAATGAATTGTATCATATCCAAGTAAGTATGAAGTGAATATAAAGAGAAGAAGTGTGAATTAAGAAGGCTACAAGCAATATAAGGGACATCAAAGATTTATCTATCACAACAAGGTGATCCTTCCATTTCAAAGGAATCTCAACCAACAAATCAAAGTTACAGACCAGAGATCAGCCACAGGTTCATCCTAACAATTGTATCAGTTAAATCCTTTAGTAAGGTAGACTTAACAGTCTTTGACAAATCTCTATACCGAGTGAATACTTCAGTGTATATTTTGTAAATCCTTTCACAAGGTAGACCTAGTAATCCTTATTGCTCATAACAGGGCAGATAATCAAAAGCGATCAATTGTAAGTGTTAATAAAGAAAATTTATACTATAGAACTAAAGCTTTTGGGTATCAACTCCACCCCAGTTTTAATTTCTATTTGGAAGGTTTCTAGGTCACCATATCTTGTGTCAAATTTCTATGAATGTTTATTTGCTTTCATTCTTTCATGCATGCAATTAGATCATAATATTAATGAAGGATTAATTGGTGGAATAAGATTAAAGTTATATTGGTTCCTAATTCACCCCTCCCCTCTTAGTAACCTTCCTACCTCATATTTCCAACAAAGGAGGAATTCAACAAGTTTTTCATTGTTGATGGAGTTTTTGATTAAGGAGATCAAAGTGCATAGTTGTTGAAGTATAAAGAAGCAAGGTGAACTAAGAAGAGAAAAGAGAAGATCAAAAGAGAGTCAAGGAAAAGTGAAAGAGTGAAGGAGTGGATCAGTTAGTAAGAGATCACAAGGAGGAAATTGGTAACAAAGTGAGCAAAACAAAGATCTAAATAAGCAAGGTAGTGCTACACCTAGCTGTTAGAGTAATTAGACATTTTCTAATTAACTCTATTTTATTTAAGCCAAACTTTAGGCATATAATAATTAATTATTTTATTAATTATTATCATGCAACCTAGGTTTTACCTTTTAGGGTTCTAGTCTCCTTTACAAGGATGATATCTCTTTGTGATTCATTCAATACAATTGCAATTTCTTTTTTCACATCAAGAATGTCTCATCTTCTATGAATCTTTGAATTTGAGAGCCATAGAGGATGAAACATTATTGATGTGAAAAAAAGAAATTATAATTGTATTGAATGAATCACAAAGAGAGATCATCCTTATAAATGAAATCAGAACCCTAAAAGGTAAAACCTAGGTTGCATGATAATAATTAATAAAAGAATTAAGTATTATATGCCTAAATTTTAGCTTAAGTAAAATGGAGTTAATTACAAAATATCTAATTACTCTAATAGCTCTTTTTAAGATAAACTTAGGGAGTAGCTAAAAACCTAGAAACTACTACTAAAAGTATATTTGGGTCCCAACAACAAAGCCTAATGAGGTACCCAAGCACAACCAAATCTCTAAAAATATGAAACACATGGGGAAAGCCCTACCCCAAAAAGAGGTGGAAAGAATGTTGAAAGAACTAGTGAAGGACTAAAGAAGCCTCCAAACCAAAGAATGTCCCAGAAGATAGGAACAAAAGATAATCATGTAGAACATCATTGAAGCATGTAGAAGTTGAAAGTTATGTCAAAGAGTAACTGTTGATATAAAGAACCTCCATTGAAAT
Organism: Cupressus sempervirens; assembly: GCA_028749045.1. Taxonomy (NCBI): domain Eukaryota; kingdom Viridiplantae; phylum Streptophyta; class Pinopsida; order Cupressales; family Cupressaceae; genus Cupressus; species Cupressus sempervirens. Next base: position 396,274,790 of record CM053788.1, read on the forward strand.
AGAAATTGACTAGGTAGAGAAGACTATAATTTGTCTGAGTGCTCTTAGAAAGCACTAATCAAATCAAGAGACACACAAAGGAAAAAAACTAAACTCAAAGATATAGATGGCATAAAACACCAAAGCCTAAAAAGTTGATCAATTGAATATGGAAGGTTGTATCTAAAGTAGGAATGAAAAGAAGAGTGTATATATGGAAAATGATCCATCTCACTGAAATTCATAGGTACCAAGCCACTACATACACCTAGTACATAGGAAAAAATACTTAACACATGGTCCACTTTTACCCTTGTCCACATTGGGTGGGGTTCTTCTATTGTTTCTCATGCTTCTTTGGTTCGATGGAGTAAATTGTGTATTCAATATTTATTCCTATGTACTAGGAAAATGCAATGCCTAGGTACCCATGCATCTTGATGAGATGAACCATTTACCATATAGACACTCTTCTTTGCATTCCTACTTTGGATACAACCTTCCATGTTAGATTGATTAGCTCTTCAGGCTTTGCTATTTTATGTCATTTTTATCTTCAAGTTTAGTTGTTTTCTTTTATATGTCTCCTGATTCAAGTAGTGTCTTTTGAGAGCACTAATGCAGATTATAGTCTTCTCTACCTAATCAAGTTCTATTTCAGTGGAGGTTCTTCAGATCAAAAAATATTTTTCAACAAAGTTTTGTAGCTTTTACATGCTTTAGTGGTGTTCTACATGATCATCTTGTGTTCCTATCTTCTAGGACATTCTCTAGTTTGGAGCTTTCTTCAGTCATTCACCAACTCTTTCAACATTCTATCCATTTCTTTTTGGAGTAGGGTTTTTCCCATGTGGATTTCTCTATTTCTCCTATTTTCAAAGATTTGGTTGTGCTTGGGTATCTCATTAGGCTTTCTTGTTGGGACCCAACTCTAATTTCAATAGTAGTTTCTAAGTTTTTAGCAACTCCCTTAGTTTATCTTAAGGGGGGGTGTTAGAGTAATTAAATATTTTCTAATCAACTCTATTTTACTTAAGCTAAAATTTAGGCATATAATAATTAATTATTTTATTAATTATTATCATGCAACCTAGGTTTTACCTTTTAGGGTTTTGACCTCATTTATAAGGATGATCTCTCCTTGTGATTGATTCAATATAATTACAATTTGTTTTTTTGCACATCAAGAATGGCACATCTTCTATGGATCTCTATATTCAAGCTTCCATAGCTTTGCTTCTCTCTTTCTGTGGCAAGTGTTTGCATGCAGTGATTCTTGAGAGTTGTGGGGTTGATCTTTCATCAACCTCTACACTAACAGATCAATTTTTAATATTACTTTCTTATCATTATAGTATTAAAAATATCGTAACCAAGTGGACCTAACAAATCTGAGAAATCCTATATGGTAACATTGATTAGTGATGTTTATAAGCCCTTTGGAGCAAGCCACTTTTTAGACATGATCAAGGACTGATAAGGTATAGATGGTCTTTGGGTGTAAACCCTCTAACAAGGTCACATTAACAATGTGTATACAAACCTTTACCAAGGTTGGCTCCTAGTAGAGCTCACTTTAAAAGAGTAAAAATTTTGGGTTGTTGGTCCAAAGTGGTTTTTCCTTTTACAAGGTTTACACATTAAAAATCTTGGTTTCAAATGTGTGATTGTTGTTATGTTGCCAATTTATTTTAATGTTATTTACTTTATACTTCAACTTAGTAAAAACTAAGTAAACATTAAAGTTATATTCTAGTACTCAGTAATATCTAAAACATTGAATGAATAGTTTGGAGTAAATTGATTAAGTGAGTTAATTTGTGAAGTGGAATGGGATTGTCGAATGAAAACTTATGATGTTTATCAAGTTTTTTTGAAACTAAAGTGTTTGAAGAGACTATAGGATAACTGAATATAACTAATTCAACCCCCTCTTAGTTATCTAACATTGGGGACATCACAATCCTCATGTCTTGAACATTGCTTGCCCTTAAGAAATTGCAAACTTGGATGGTCCTCAAATTTCTCTCCTTCCTAGATAGCATCCTCAATTGTAAGATCCTTCCATTGTACAAGAAACTCCTTAGTGGTAGGGTACCTGAGCCTCTTTTATTAGACATCTATGATCTCAGTAGGTGCTAGAATTGATCTCCCTTCTTCATCAATGTGAGTTCCTTTGACACTTTGATGCACCTTCCAATGACCTTCTTCGGAGATGACATATGAAAAACATTATGGATCTGTCTCCCTTCAAGAAGCTCTAGTTTGTAGGTTACTTTGCCTACCTTCAAGCCACTTTGTATAATCTGCGAAAGCACAAATTTAACTTCTCATTACCAAGAGACTTCAAGGAGGATTTTCTATAGGGTTGAAGCTAAATGTATACTAGATCACCAACCTCAAAACTTTTATCAACCCAATGTCATTTGACATACATATTTTATTGATTTTGAGCCCTTTGTAAGTTATCCTTGAGAGATTTTAGGATATCCAAACTCTCTTATAGCCAGTCTTTATAACTTGATGCATGACTATCACCCAATGCAAGATCCATGAATGATGAATTTTCATAACCATACAATTATTTGAAGGGTTTCATGCCTATTGACATGTGATAGGTAGTGTTATAACAATGCTCCCCCAATTGTAGCAAACAAACTGATTCCCTTTGTTGTATTCAAACATATTTTCTTAGATATCCCTCTACCCATTTTGTTCACAATCTTTGTCTATCCATCTATTTGTGGATGGTAATTCATACTTGGTGACAATTATGTCCCTACTAACTAAAATAACTCTATCTAAAAAGTACTAAGGAAACAACTATCTTTGCCACTTACTATATTCCTTGGAAGATGATGTAAGCATATATCCTTAGTTTACAAAGTTATTACTAAGTTGATTGCTGAGAGCTTGAAAAGGTGGCTTCCCATTATTATCTCAGAAGAACAAGGTGGTTTTGTTGCTGGCAGACAAATTTTGGATGGGGTGGTTATTGCTACTGAGGCTATTCACTCTATGGCTACTTCAAGGGAGAGAGCAATGTTTGTTAAGCTGGATATGGCTATGGCCTACGATAGAGTTAAATGGAGTTTCCTAAGGAGTATTCTTCTTTCTTTTGGATTTAGCTCTGACTGGTTGAGTTGGACTATGAGTTGTGTTACTTTAGCCTCTTTTTCTGTTCTTATTAATGGTCAACCTTCTCAACTATTTGGTGCTTCTAGAGGCCTCCACTAGGGTGACCCTCTCTCCCCATATCTATTCATCATCATGGCTGAAGGCTTGGGCAGATTCATTAAGTATCAGGTGTCCCAGAATTCTATTCAAGGCTGGTGGTGGGGTAATGGCTTACCTTCTCTTTCCCATCTTCAATTTGTTGATGATTTTACTCTTGGGGGTCTTGCTAGGATCAAGGAAGCTGAATCCTTTCGACATGCTTTGGACGTTTATTTGGTAGCTTCAGGCCAAAAAGTTAATGAGCACAAATCTTCCATTTACTTTTTTAACACTCCTGATTCTATTCATCATAGGATTGTTGGTAACCTACAGTTTCAGATTGGGTCACTTCCTTTGACTTATCTTGGCATTCCTATTGTTGTTTCTAGGTAGCCACGTCTCTTCTGGAAAAATTTGATTACCAAGCTTTAGGATAAGGTAAATCATTGGACTCATAGATGGCTTTCTATTGCTGCCCAGGTTACCCTTCTTCAAGCTGTTATCCAAGCTCTTCCTACTTATAGAAGCATGGTTTAGGCTGCTCCTATTTACTTTCTCAAGGAGTTTGATGCTCTTTCTCGACAATTCCTTTGGAGTGGTAATTTGTGTAGTACTAAATGGAGCTTGGTTAATTGGGCAACTGTTTGTAGGCCTAAAAAGGAGGGTGGTCTTGGTCTTTGATCTGCTCTCTTGAGTAGTCAAGCTTTGGCTGCTAAACTTTATTGGTGATGGTGCTCTGGACAACATCAACTTTGGGCTCGTATTATCACTCATAAATATTTTCATGGTGCTGATCTTTGCTCTGTTTTTGCACTTCCTCTTGAAGGTTGTGGCTCAATGGTTTGGCATACTTTGAAGATAGGTGTGATGTTGGTGAAGAGGGGTCTATTCTGGATATGTAAAGGAGGTTCTCCGGCTTTGTTTTGGTTTGATGCTTAGGCTAGATTCCCTTCCATTTTATTCATGTACCCTCATCTTTAGTCTCTTTGTGACTCTTTTCTTGCCATTGGATGGGATAAAGTGGCTCATTACAAGACTCCTTATTAATTGGGACCTGTTGTTGGTTACAGATGGAAGCATTCTTCTAATTGGCCTCCTAGAGGTACAAAAAGGGATCGTCGGGAGATTTGTCAAATTTTGGCCTCTAGAGAGTGTTCCTCTTTGCTTGGTCCAGATGTTTTAGCTTGGGGCAGTACCTTGTCTGGTAAATATCATGTCTCTGCTGGGTATTAAGAGATAACTAGACAATTATTTGGGGATGCTGAGGTCTCTTGGTGGAAGCAAGTTTGGAATAAAGTTTCTTGGTCCAAGTGCAATTTTTTCATGTGGCTAGTGGCTCACAACCGTTGTCTTACCTAGGATAATCTTTGTAAATGGGGATTTTAGGGCCCCTCTTATTGTGTTTTGTGTGGTAATGGAGAGGAGTTTGTCTCCCATCTATTTTTCCATTGCTCCTATTCTACTCAGATATGGCACCTTTGGTGGAGCGCTTGGGGTTGCTCTTGTAGGCATGCTTCCTCTTTGCCTGAGTTCTGGGCCAGCTTGGGTAGTGCTCCCTCCAAGTCTTCTTCTCTCCATGTTGCTTGGATTGCTGGCCCATCTTTCATGCTTTGGCATATCTGGTTGGAGAGAAATCATTGCATATTCCAAGATGTTCGGCTTGGTGTTTTGCATCTTTGGTGGAAGATATCAGATTCTCTTCAGGAAGCTATTCATGTGAAGTGTGAGCTTGATGGGGGTATGGATCTGGTTGATCTTGCTATCTATAATCACCTCAATTTTCATCTTTAGGATGGGGCTGCAGCTCAAAGGTTTCCTTCTGTGTCTAGGTAGCTTCACCATCAGAGGAAGGGTCAGGTTAATCGAGATGGGCATTGGACTCCTCCTCCCTGTGGAGTTCTAAAAATTAACACTGATGGTTTTCCCGTGGGAATCCTGGCCCTGCTGGTATTGGGAGAGTGGCTCATTGTAGTTCTGGGGATGTTAAATTTTTCTTCTCAGTTCATAAGGGTGATTACACTAACAATCTCATGGAAGCTCAGGCTATTTTATATGCCATGGAACAATGTTTCTTGTGGGGATGGAGCAAGATTATTTGTGAGTCTGATTCCCAGGTGGTGGTGAACATGCTTTCTTCACAAGAGCTTGAGGATGTTAGTTGGTAGTTGGCCACTGTTGTTAAGTAGATTATTCTCTTCTCTACCTGTTTTTAGTTCATTAGGTCCACATATATTCCTCATGAATAGAATAGAGCTACTGATTGTTTAGCCAAATGGGCTTCTAGTCATGACCCGGGTTGGAATATTAGGGATAGGAGGCAACTGTCCTTTGAGATGGTGCAAGAATTTGATTATCTTGTTGCTCAGGATCGAGCTCCTTGTTGAGCTCTCCTTGTTGTATTTCTTTATGTCTTAATAAATTTTTACTCCTCTTTTCTCGATAAAACTACATGAAAGAATAACTCACCCAATTGAGAAGCTTGGTATCTAGTGGAGATATAAATAAAATAGACAAACTTGGTCAAACAATCAACCACTATAAAAATGCAATCTCTTCCTTGCATCTTGGGTAACCTAGTGATTAAATCCATCAAGATGCTTTCCCACTTCTAGTTATGGATTAGTAATGGTTGAAGAAGCCATTCTAGTAGGGTGTGCTTAGATTTATTTTTCTAGAAAGTAGAACATTCTCATACATACTATAAGATATCATTCTTGAGGCCCTTCCATGCAAACTATTCTCAGATCTTCCTATGGGTCTTTAGGTATCCTGGGTGTCTGACCAAAGCCAAGTCGTGCATCTCCTTACAAATTATCTCTTTTATTTTGGACTTAGGAACCAAATAGATCATGCCTTTGTAGTAGATAATGTCGTCTACCACATTATACCTATCATCTTGCACTTGATCATCCATCAACTAGCAGACAAATGTATTCTTGGAGTATTCAACCAATAAGTATTCCTTCTAATCTACTCAAATCTGAGATGAGCATAATGTAGGCCTTCTTGACAAAGCATAAACCACTACATTATTTGTTCCCTCACATACTCAATGTCAAAGTCAAATGTTTGAATTTTTCTCACCCAGTTACATTTTTGTTCATTCAAGTCTCTCTACTCCAAGAAATATTTCAAGTTGTTATGATTTTTCTACACCACAAATTTTGCTCCTACAAAATGCTACAGAAACTTTGTGAGTGCATGTGTGATAGTGGGCACCTATTTATCATAGATGAATTATAGTCTCTCTTCTCTTGAGAACTCTTAACTCTTGAATGCAATGGGGTGATGATCCTGCATCAACACTACTCTAGTTCCTTCTCTTGATGCATCATAGTCAAATATGAAGGGTCAATTGAAGTCAGGTAGTGCCAACATTAGACATGAACTCATGACTTCCTTCAACTTTTAGAAGATGTGTTTCACCTTCTCATCCCACTAGAAAGATCCTTTTTTTGTCAAGTCTTTGAATGGTTCACTAAGCTGAGAGAACCTCTTCCTAAACCTTCTTTAATAATTGCACAATCCAAAGAATCCATGTACATTAAAGAGAGTCTTGGGTGGTAGCTAACCTAAGATGGCTTGACTCTTTTCTTGGTGTACCTAAACCCCCCAAGCACTGATGAGTGTTTGAGATATAATATCTTTGTCATTACAAATTCATATTTGGATCTTTTGGAAAACAATGATTGTGACTCCATGATATCTAGCACTTAATCCAAATGCCTCAAATGTTCCTCCCACATCTCTTACTATAAATATGTCCTCAAAAAACACCAATAGGAATTTACATAGCTACCTGTTCAAGATGTAGTTCATGCACGAATGGAAAGTGGTTAGAGCATTGGTCAACCCAAATGGCATGATCAAGAACTCATAATGATCATAATGAAAATGGAAGCAAGTCTTCTCCATATCTTTCTCCCTCATGCAAATTTGATGGTAGCCAGAGAAAATATCTATTTTGCAAAAATAGAGTGCACCCTCTAACTCATCCCACAATTCATCAATCTTAGTTGGGATGGGATACCTATTTTTGATAGTTTTCTTGTTGAATGCATGGTAGTCCACACACATTTGGAGGGTTCCATCCTTCTTCATAACCAACCCTACTGATGATGCAAAGGGTCTTGAACTAGGCCTAATACATTCTCTTGAAGTTCCTAGATCATCTTTTCTATCTCTTTCTTAAACCTTTTAAGTTGGTAGTAGGATGTAGTGATGATGAGGTTGGATCCTTCCTCTAACTCAATGGTGTGATAAAAAACCTTGTGTCAAGGTATATTGGGTGGAATGTTGATGAAGACCATGTCATGCTTATCCAACATTGCCTAACGCTCATCATTCTGATAGTAAGATTGTTTCCCCTTTATCAATTTTGTTGAGATATTACAATGTGTTGCCCAAATGATGTCATCATGTCAAAAAATGGCTTCTATCTATTGTGTTGATATTTCCTTCAACCTTCCATTTGACATTCTCCTTAGAACTACCTTTTTCCACCCACTTTGAATGAAAACTAGTCCATCCATTTGAAGCTTTGTGTGTACTCGTCAAGAGTTTCATTCCATTGGATGTTGAATATTACTCAAAACTACCTTTTTTCCATCATCTTTGAATAAAAACTAGTATCCATTTGAATCTTTATGCATACTTGTCAAGAGTTTCATTAGGTTGGATGTCATGTATGATTTCCATATCATCTAGATCTACTAGAAAGAAGTCATTTATCATTGTATGGTTCCCCATCGTAATGCTCAATTATGGGACTAGATGGGTACACAATACGAGGTTTCCTCCTACTACCTTGAATTGGAATCCTTTCATGTGCCTCCATAGCCAAACTACTCTATTTTATGAGTGATGAATTAATGAAATTAAGTGTGGCTCCACTATCAAGCCTTACTATGACCCATTTTCCTTGGAGAGTGCCTTGTACCTAGAAAATAATACACCTTAGAGTGTCAGCAAGACTGATGGTGACTTCATGTTATACCAATGCAAAAATCCTATCTACATAGTTTATGTTAACCTACTTGGAATTTTTTTGATCATCTTCTTTGGTTTCTGGTTGCTTGTACTCTTCTTTTCCATCTGACAGCACCTGAATGCAATGGACCTTTCCCTTGACTTAGCATCAATACCATGGTTCCCAAGACTCCTTATAGTGAAAAGATAGCTTCCTCCTCCTTAGCTCTTGTCTTGTGGCTTCATCCATTGATTTCTTCTTTGGAGTGGAATTTTTGTGCTCCTTCAAAGTAGGAGGCAACTTGGCATGTGAATAAATCTTGGAAGAAGAAGAGGATTTTTTCATGTCATGTGTCATCTTGATTACTTCCACAAGTGTATTGGCTTAAAACCATTCACCCAAATCTTTAAGGGATCGATATATCCATCCATGAACAAAACAACATGTCTTCTCTTTGAAATGTCAATTACTAATATTGTCAATCTCTAAAATTATGTGTTGTACTTTTCCACTGATCCTATTTTCTTTAGTTGTGCCAACTCCTTGATGTTGAGTTCTAGATATTTCCTATCAAAAGTGGTCTATAAGTCTCTTTGTGAAGTCAACATATGAAGTGAATTGATCACAACCAAGGCTGACCATCCCATGGTGCTACCATTCATGAGAAATTTCTTCTAGATAAAGTTTCATGAACTTGATTGCCTCTTCTATAGGCATTGGGTTGAGTTGGAAGTAGATATTGACTTGTCAAACCCATGCTCTTGTTGATGTATGCCCAAACCCATCAAAGGATGATACATTTATTTTGTCAATCTTTATTTTAATATCATTGTAGTTTCCCTATCTCCTAGAATGCCTCATCTACAAATACACACAATCCTTAAGGATAATTCTTCTTTAAATCCAACTTTGAACCAATCTTGTCAGAACTAATATTGCATCTCAAGGAAGGTACATTCTTGTTCCCCGCATTGTTCTAACATTGTGGAAATATCAATATCATTGGTTGTGCATGGGAGCACTCTATGTAAAGTCTCTCATTGACAAAATTATCACTATGTCCATTGTGTCCTACATTTGTCCTTCCTTTTTCCAAAAGTTGAATGGTCTCACCAATTTGTTCTTGTAGATGCTCAAAAATGGTTTCTGTCTACAATTTCATTACATTTTCATACTAAATCGTCCCATTTTCTCATTTTTCTAATTTTGATCTTTTGGCCAAACTTGAATATCACTTGATCATGTTTTGATAATGTCCTTCATCATTCATATCCCCTTTCACATCATTTGCAAATCATTTCAGAATCTCATTTGGTCAATCCAAAATCATATCAAATCAACTCAAAATCACCCCAAACCTACCTAGAATCACCCCAAATCAGTCCTAATCAACCTAGAACATATCAAACACCCAAAATCTATCATCATCTATCCAACCCTAGGAATTTTTATGTCTCTCAATACCTTGGAAACCTATCAAAACCATCAAACTTATCAAATTGGACCTTAGCACTATCATGTCTCTCAACGCTAGGTCAAACTATTATTCACATCATCTAATCTTTGAAATTGTCAAGTCCCTCAATATCAGATTGTGACATCATCAAATCAATTTAATAACATTGACAGTGTCTATTGATGTTATTATGATCAACCTTATCAATCAATCTTGATTTTGTAGCATTTACAATGCCTGTTAAATGTTACATGTCCTTAACCCATGTCATGTGCCCTTGGCATGTTATCAATTATACTCAATCAACCAATTTGATAATGGCTTTGATCTATATACAAGAAAACCTAACCTGTTGGGAGCACATATAAACAAGAAAAGTTAGATGCCCATATATATCAAAGATTCAAATAAGATTGAAATACAACTAATTCTACTTGAGTTTTAAAACTTAGTGCAACCAAAAAGAAAAGTCCTCATGCAACCTCAAAGAAGATCAACAAGGGTGACCACAAGAGGCCTTGTTGGTGTGCTCAAGATGAGGGATGTGGATGTGCTCTCCTCAAATACAACTATGGATGAATCTCATTATTTGATAAATAATCAATGATATGAAACTATGGTAAGATGAATGGAGAACACTTCAAGTAATGGCTATGGAAGCAACCATGCTTGAAAGAATTCAAAGGATGTGAAGATGGATGCAAATAATCAAACTAATAATGTAAATTTAGAATAAGAATGCAATATTTAAGACTAGAATGAAAATAACTACCAAAGGTTAGTTTTAAGCATAAAAATCTCTATAAGCTCTAAAACTAAACTAGCATGATAACAATGTAATGGAGAAGATTTAAAATGCTTGAGACAAGGGCTCTATTTGTAGGCTTGAGAGAGGCCTTGGGGAGCTGGCATCTATGTGGCATCCACATAGGTGCTACAAGGGAGACACATGGGCTAAGGAGATGATCCATGAAAAAGGTCTTCATAAGAATTTTTGGTGATAGATATGGCTCAAGGTTTGCTCGCACATGTGTGAGCAACCTTGGAGAAAGGAAAGGGGGACAAATGTGTAAGGGTGTAAGAGATTTTTTAGATAAAATAATAATACGAAGGCTTTCTTGGATTTTGAGTTGCTCACACATGTGTGAGCAAATACTTAGAGACTAAAAGATGCTTAGGAAAGTGTTTAGGATAATTAAGTGAGATTAACTAGTGGGTAGACTTAGAAGGATGAGAGCGATGGGTGGTAGACTAGGTTTTAGGTGAGACTAGGATTAAATTAAATAAAATTTAACTTAATCATAGGATTAGAGAATTTAATAAAGTGGAGGAATTAACTAAATTGGAATTTATTTAAAAGGGGATTTATGGAGTACTATGCATTAAATAAATTTAACACATTAGAGGGGATGCATTTCAATTAAATTTAAATACATTAGGGAAGTGAACCTATTTAATTAAATAAGTAGAAGAATATGAAAAATATAATTAATAATTAATTAATTAATTATAGTGTCAAGGGAGACATTAAATTAATTATTGTAGTGTTTAGGACAATTTTAAGTGTCCACATTCTGCCCCTCTTTGATGTAGTGTCAAGATGACATTATATCAAAGAAAAGAAAATATAGGTTGTCCTAGAGAGGAGAGAAGTCTTAGAAGTCATGTCATAGCGACGACAAGGGAGGAGGGTGCTCCCTCAAGGAAATAGGGTGAAAAAGGAATATATTTTGCCCCATTTTCTCAAAAATAGACACGGGAAGGAAAAGGGAAAGAGAAATGGCTTAAGAGATGACCTTGCATGATTTGTCAATAAGACCATAATGAATTTGGGTGAATTGGATAATGATTAATATAAATGATGGATCAAAATGTAGCATAACTACATGAATGCATGGGATTCATTTGTGTTCATATGGGAGAGCACACCTTGTTTGATATTACAAGAGGAGTTATGCATCAAATGCTATAGTAGCATAGACGAAAAGGTTCCTTTACATGGAATGGACTCTTAAAACACAATGCAGATTTCATAGCTATGATGGAACAAATGACAAATACAAACTACAAAGATCTGGGCACACCCAAAGTCTTTTTAGGAATCTTGGTAGCAAGTGTGTTAACCCATTTCCCCCAGTGAGAAATGGATAACCATAACTTAAAAATGACATAGATGTTCTAAAGAATCATGAAAAAAGGTCATATCTCAAAATGAACTGTGTAATCAGGTTAAGCCATTCAAATGCTACCAAGATATTGAAGATTGGAGCCCACTTGTAGAGGCTACCACTAACACACATATATAAAATCAACAAAAGACCTTATCACCAAGTAGTAATTTAGTCCATAGTTCTTGACATGAACTTTATTTTGATAGTGAATTTGTTAAGCCTGTGTAGGAAGGATGCATCGTGTAAGGCAAAAATTGATTGTTTGATTGAATTGTATTGAAATGTTTGTGATTGTTCACTAGAAATTATGGTGAAAGGAAAAATGTTCTCAAATTGTTTAGTATTAGTGTGAATTTGTGTAAGTTTATTTGCAATCACTATTTTGATAAGCTCAGTTTGATGGGTTGAAGCTCAATGTCATGTGATTAGATGATGAATAGAATAATTTGGACAAGATGATGGATGAAGGATGAACTTGATTGGATTAGAAGAATGACTATGATAAGTTTGGGTTGGAATAAAAAAGATATATAGGATGGAAATTGATTTGTAGGAAAAGAGTAGACGAAGGGAATATGCTTAGAGTAGAGGATAAATGAATTGGTTGAATTGAATTGGAAGAAGTAAAAATTGATGGAAGGTGGAATAGCTTAGAACCAATGACAAAGGAGAACCAAGGAATGGTAAATGGATGGGATGATATAGGGATGAAATGAAAGGTGAAATAATATGGGGGGCCAAAGGATATGGTATCAGAAAATGGGAAGCCAAGGACTATGTTTTAAAGGAGTTAAAATTCTCCATACTAAGGATAGGAAAATGGAAGGAAATATGGTGGGAGAGGATGCATGGAAATGGATAGATGGTGTGAAGGCTATTATATGGAGGAAGGGAAGGCATGTGTATTTCCAAATCATGTATGAACATTTTGTTGTTGTGCCTCTAGTATTGATCATGAGAATAGGCCTAAAAGTGGAATGAAAAAGGGATATGGGAGAGAGGGTATGAAACAGGGATAATGATATGAAGAGTATAGATGAAATTTGGGACATGAAATGAATGGGATAACCAAGACTAAGGATATATGAAAGAAGAATGGAAGTATGTAGGAGTATGGATGGAGGATAGGGGAAAGGAAAATGTCAAGGACTATGAGATGCAATATATTGATAGGATGTCAAGATCAAATATGTGAACGAATGGTGAGAGTATGTAGGATAGTGTGTGGATAATGTGCAAGGGATATGTCGAGTGATCATAGATGGATGGAAGGAAAATGACAGGCACGATCGAAGATGGAACAGGATGATGAATGGTATATGGAAGTATTGAAGATATGTAAGACAATGGGATATGAATGGAGCTTGCCCCTAGTGTAGAGTGCAAGTGGAAGAGGAAAAGTGAATGGATGGATAAGTGGAATTGGAAGACATTGGATAGAAAGGGAGAACTCAAGCATCTAGATACATGGATGGTATCCTTTAATATTTATTTTTCTTTCAATATTATTTTCAAAGAATTCCCCCCTCTTAATCCAAACATTTTCATAAGTCACTATCCTCCATTTCCCAACCCATTTCATCCTTCTTTTCACCATCCTACCAACATCTAGGAGGAAGACATGGTTGATGGGTGCTAGGCTGGAAGAATTGTGAATGAGTGGATGAAGGAGGTGGAAAAATCACCACTAGCACACGCCTTGAAGGGTGATGGATAGGAGGAAATTTTGGAGGATATGTAGGAGAAAGTTTGAATTTTGGGATATAAGGTTCCAAAATGGGGGAAGGAGATGATTTATTTAGGATGGTGAATTTTGGGGCATAAGGACCCAAAATGGAGTTGGAAGATGGAATATTTGAGAATTTATGGATGAAGGAAACCTTTGGATTAACAAAATTGGATGCCATTTTGAACTTTCCTTTGAGAATAATTGTTCCATTAAATAACTTTGGAATCCACATTAATTTTTATTAGTGACACACACTTATTTAGATTGTATATAGTTATCAATCTCATTGTATAATTCGCAGTGTTTGCCATGTAATTTAGTTGTTCACCAAATTCTACAGTTACTATCGAGTCCTTTGGACACATCTCAGTGGTTACCAAGTAGATTTAGTTAATGTAAAGACCAGTAGTGTAAACTGTGCATTTCAGTTGATGTTGAGTTTATTAGTTGTTACCAAGTAGTGTAGTGTTCACCAAGTTCGTAGTGTATGTGATGAAATTCCAGTGTTAACTGAGCTTCCTAGTGTTAACCAAGAGACTTAGTTTATACAGAGCTCAAGGTGAGAATGTTTACCAAGTCATACAATGTAAATCAAGAGACTCAGTTTATATGATGAGTTTCACAATGTCTAATGAGTCACCAGTGTAGACTGAGTTCAGGACTACTTAGAAGTGATCAGTATGGACTGAGCTTCTATGTCTACCGACTGCATGATGATGCCAAGTATTGATAGTGGATGTTGGGTATTAGAATCTCACCAAGTCAGTCTTCAAAACTTGAATGTCTTCATGTGGGCCGACTTTGTAACATTTGTGGTAACTTGTATGATGGCCGACTTTGTAATTTGTGTAATTGGATTGATATATATGTAATGCATTATATCATATCCAATGTATGGATGTATGTAGCATGTGTGAAAATATGGAGATGTGAATGTGAATTACATCAAAGAAAAGTAGAAGGAGCGAATTGTAAAGGCCATAATATTATAAGGAGCAGTAGAGAAAAATCTATCATAGAGAGGTGATCAATATACTAAGGAATCTCATTCAACAAGCCAAGTTGTAAATCAAAGATCATCTACTATTTCATCCTAATAGGTGGATCAGTCAAATCATTTCATAAGGTAGACCTAATAGTCTTTCGTAAATCTCTTTATTGAGTACATAATTAATTGTATATTTGTAAATCCTTTCACAAGGTGGACCTATCAGTCCTTATTGCTCCTAATAGGGTAGATCATCAGAAGTGATCAATGTAAGCTTTAACAGGCTAACTTTATATTGCAATACTAAAGTTGTGGGTATCATCCCCACCCCAGTTTTACTTTCTAATTGGAAGGTTTTTGGGTCACCAAATCTTTGTGTTTCAATGTTATGAATGCTTTTAGTTTCTTATGCATCTAGTTAGATTAGAATTTATATGATGGATCAAATGCTAATTGAATGGTTGAAATTGTTGAAGTTTTAGAAGTTACTAATTCACCCCTCCCCTCTCAGTAATTTAGCTTAGTCTTGAATATTTCCAAAAATTGGTATTAGAGCTTTTTTGGTTCTCAGGAGAAAGCTTAACAACTTGAGCAAAGATCAAGGTCATGGAGATACTCAAACTTGAAAAAACCATTGACAATGAAAAGTTGGATTTAGAAATAGCTATTTCCCAACTCAAGAAAGCAAAGGAGCAACTCTCTTAATCCTTGAAAAGAAGAAAAGAACTTGAATTAAAATGAATGATCAACTCTACATTGAATAAATAATTAAAGACCTTCATTCAAGCAATTCAGATGAACCCAATGAAGCAATCAAAGAACTCTTAGAAAAGAATGGTTCCCTACAAGAAAAAGTGAGAAAGCTAAGAAGAGAACAAGAAATTCAGTCAGTAAGGTTATGTGAAGTCCTTGAATAGAGAAACAAGATAAAAGAAGAGATGGATGGAAGGAACTATGAAATCCAAAACCAATCCCTTCAACAAGCAGACCTTATTGATCAGCTCTCCAATGTAAATAAAGAAATCATGAGCTTAAGATTTGAAAATGAAAGAATGAGAAATGACCTAAATTCTAAAAGGAAAATCAATGAAAGAATGAGAAATTATCTAAAATTTGAAAGAAAAATCAATGAAATATTGAGGAATGATCTAAACTCTGAGAAGCAAATCAATGAAAGAATGATGAAATCTCAAGCAGACATGAATCAATTGAATGAGAAAAACCTCTATAGGAAAAAGGGAAAAGTAGGAATTAGATATATAAAAGAAGGAGAATCATCCAAGCAAGGATCTCAAAAGAACCAAAGACCTACTTGCAATCATTGTGGTAAGAAAGATCATACATCAAACAAGTGTTGGAGTAATGGAAAAGCAAAATTCAATAGAAAATGCTACAATTGCAATCAACATGGTCATAAGGTTAATGAATGCAAAGAGAAACCAAGATTTGAAGGAAAATGTCACAAATTTAAGAAACATGGACACAAGTCATCAGAATGCAAAACCAAGGTATTGAATCCAACAGAGAAAATTGTGAAAGCAATATTTGGATGGGACTACAACACCTGGTGCAAATGTCATTACTGTGGAGAATTTGGACACATTGGTATGGATTGTGTTAAACATCATATGAGGAAAAGAGATACCACTAAAAGATGTTTCATTTGTATAGAACTTGGTCATCTTGCCAAGAACTGCATGAATACTGGTAGAATTGAAGATGCAAAGAAGGCAAAAGCCGATAACATCTGAAAATAGATGAGACAGAAGTGGTTTCCTAAGTCTATTAAGGATACAAGTTTGAGCAATGATGGTCAAGTCACTCAAGAATTGGGTGACTCTACCATTTCTAATTAAGTTCTTAAGGGCAAACTAGAACTAGACTATCAAAGATAACATCTAAATTAGTTCCAATTGAAAGGTGGAAAAGATCAAATTTGTATTCAAGATACAAAGGGATCACTGAGTAAGATCGGTATCAATTACTACCGAGTTACTTCTCTACCAAGTGAGGTTAGGTCATAGACTCTACTAAGCGAGGTTGGGAGTAATAAAAGACTTTACCGAGTTTTCAATGCCAAGTAGTGGATGATAGTCTATCAACATATCTACTTTTGTACTGAGCATTAATGGTAAAAATTCAACATAAGGATTGGAATCAAAATCATTTCTTATTGTGAAATTTTGAGTGTTATTACGAAGAGAAATTTTTAGTGCAATCAAAGCGATTCAAGAAAATTTCCAATGAAAGTCTTTTGAATTCTCTCAAACCCTACCAAGTGAAAATGGCATCCAGTAGCTGCAAGGTTAAGTGAGGATCTAACATGTTGGTTCGTGGAGTTAAGTGGAAGGTGTAGATTTCAAGCTCACTCCTATGGTTGCTCAAATCCTAGATCCAAGTGGTGCACAATCCCAAATTCCACCCAAGGTACTTCTTATAAATGATATTCTCACTCATTTTAAATGTGTTATTCAAGAAATTGGTACACTATAAATGGATGATGCCCTAGGTCAGTTATGTGTGAATGCAATCCTAAAACCTAAGCATCAACATCGAGAAACTAAAGGGTTGACACACACATCCCACACATGCCTCGAGAATTTCAAATCAAATGGATTAGGTTTATTCTTAGTCAGGTGCATAATGGGTAGCTATGGCTAGAACAACCAATTCTAATAACTAAGAAGATGATTCATTGAATCACTAGCCTCCCTATGCTAGCCAAAGCCAAAATGAAAAAAACCCTAGGTTGGGTAGAACTAGAAAAGAAAACCCTAGTTGAATAAGATGACAAAGGAATTAAAATTAGTAGTGTCATTAATGTAGAATTGAAGTTTTCTATTCACGTCATTGCACACAAGATATGTAGTTTGAGTAGACTAAATAGTGTGTCATGTGAACTCGTGGACTTAGCTTACAAGGTGGTTAAGAATAATTTAGCATATGACCTTGCCGAGCTATTGCTGAGACAATTCAACAAGAACATGGAAAGCATAAGAACATCAAAGAACAACCCATGTAAGTTTGGTTCCTTGTTGACTTTCCTATTCTTTTATGTACATAAATTCTTTCCTTCTAAAGGAACTGTACTATGGAGAAAAGATGTGCCTATTCTCTATCAAATCAACTAGTATATTGAAGAGATGGGTGAAAATTACAACAGTATTACGGACAACTACTTTGATGTATTTAAGGAGAAAATGAACAACAAGTTCAGAATCCCCAAGAAGCTAGTTGAGGACTACAAAGATGATATATGTTTCATGGTGGATAGTGATAAGGTGTATATTTAGCCAGTTAAGCCTAGAATTGTGTGGGTAAAACCTCTTGGTTATGAGGTCAACATTGATGAAGCAAAGGATATCATTGAAGATCTTATCAATGAACTAGGTGATCCTAAGGCTGCACAAGATTAAACTTGAAATAAAGCTCCCTCATACAGTCAACAAAGGGAAAAGCGGGATCATAAAACTGAAATCAAGTTCACCCCTTTTGTTAACTGAGGCAACAGGTGAGGATGTGCAAGGTGAAGAAGCAGAGGATGAGGATGAGTCTAAGGAAGAAGAACCTTTAAAGAAGAAAGGCAAGGTGATCATCACCAAGCCAACAAAACCATCCACTATAGTATTCTCCAAGAGGTCAAGAAAGAAAGCTGACAAAGAAGGAGGAGACATCATATTTAGAAAACCCCCACCCACCTTCCAAGACAAATTAAAGCAATTAGAAGAAGGAGTAAGCATAAAAAAATTTAAATCATTAATTAGGATAGCAGAGGAGCAGAAGTAGGTTGAAGACCTGGTGTTTAATAAAATGGGCAAATGGAAATACTCACCAGATCAGCTTGCTTCTCAAGTTCCTAGTGAATTATTAGAAAAGATAAAGCCAAGATGGAATTTTTCTATGCAAACTATCAAGGAAATATATGGACAAACCATGAGGAAATTATTACTAAGAATATCATATGTTGAGGTAAAAGAGTCATTGAAGAAGAATGCAGAAAAATTGACTCTAAAGTTTAATACTTGTCTAGTTTTGATCAAGGACATTGAGCATGTTGTTAGGAATGCAAAAAACACTTGGAAGAATATATATTTGTTACATAAACCAAGTGATTTTCCAATCAATGTCAAAGATGATAATGAAGAAGAAGATAAGGAGAAAGATGAAGAAGAGAATGTTGAAGAAGTAACTCACTTTGATAATGAAGAAGATGAAGAAGATCAAGGACAAGAGGCTGCTGAGGAAGAAAAGCAAGATGATGAGGAGACTAATCCACTCAAGATAGCTGCAGTAGTCATTGCTTCACTTCCTCACTCTCCATGCAAGCCAGTGTCAACATCAAGTGTGGACACAACATCAAAAAGTTTGATTGTGATATTGATATATCAAATGTCCAATCACTCTTTGTTCCTACTTAGCTCAGCACATCACTGACAGAAGTGACTTCCACTTCATCTACCAAGCTGTAGATTCTTTCTTCATCTACCAAGTTAAGTACTTTAGTTTTGACTTCTCCAATTTTGACTTCCTTAGTTTTGAGCACTCTAATTTTGGGTTCCTCAAGCATTTCTGTAAGTATTCCTTCAGTTAGTACAATATTAGTTTTTACTATAAGCCCTAGTATCTCTACCATTGTCTCTATTTTGGATACAAAAGCAATAAGTGTAAGGACAATTGAGCCCAAGGTTCAATCGAGAAAAAAAAAATTGGGAAAAGGAAAGGAGATAGAGTAAGGCATTGATTTAGATGAGGAAATAGTAATCCCCAATTGGGATATTTACAAGCTTACTCCAAACCAAATATAGACATTTGGTGAACTCCTCCAAAAGAAGGCTAAGAGAGAAGAGAGATAAAGAGTATAAGATAATTGAAAATGTTAAGAATATTTTAACAGAGGCTATAGGAATTGAGATTGATTCTTCTCAACTTATATTGTATCAACTAGCAGAAGTAGTCCAAAAATTCAATGAAGACATTGATGGACAAGATAAGCTAGTGGAGAAGGCTGAAAGGAAGTTTAACAATAAAGTGTTGGAGCATATTTCTCGCCAAATTGTCATTCATCAAGTAGAGCTCTCTACAATTAGGGTAATTTAGAAACATCATGTTCAAATGTGTCATCACTTTTTGGGAAACTATGTGATGTTTCTAGTTTTACAAAGGAAAGAAAGGACAAATTGTCCAAAATAGATGAAGATCTAAAGGCTAGTGCTCAACAACTGCAAGTTGACCCTAGTTCAAGCTTTGCACACTTCAAGAAAATAAGTTTCTTATCAGAAATGCATGCAAAATTGTTAAGGGAAGAAGCAAGGATCAAATCCACATTGATTGACATACATAACATGATCCTTCCCAACATGGATGCACAACAAAAATATATTACATATTCAAAAACTCTAATCCATGACAACAACTTCTCTATTGTGGACCATATGATAGAATTGTCAGCAGAGGTACAAATTACACTTCATACATGTAAGGTCCTGCAGGAAAATTGGGATAAAACTTTGGCAATCATTCATAAGGTATATTCTGAATTTTTGTCTCATTTTGGTGTTTCTACATAAATAAAATAGAATAAAGCTTTTCCATTGCTGTCAAAAAGGAAGAGAAAAGATATATTGGAGAAAGCCATATGTTATGGGGAGTAAGTCTTGTACAAAGAGATACATAGTATGAGGAGAAATATGCTATGGGGGAGAACTTGCAATAATGTTGTATATAGCAGGAAGATGTATAGTATAATATATATACCTTAAAAAATCAATTTTGAAAAATCCCAAAAACAGTATACTCTACCAAGCCAGTATCACATGGTGATGGATATAAGGTATTTAGTTTTGGCTGATAAGTGTTTTTATCACTAATGCCAAAGGGGGAGATTGTTGACATATTAGTCAAGTTTCTTATTAGTGACACACACTTATTTAGATTGTATATAGTTACCAAGCTCATTGTATAGTTCATAGTGTTTGCCATGTAATTTAGTTGCTCACTAAGTTCTACAGTTTCCATCAAATCCTTTGGACACATCTCAGTGGTTATCGAGTAGATTCAGTTAATGTAAAGACCAACAATGTAAAGTGTGCATTTTAGTCAATGCCGAGTTTATTAGTGGTTACTAAGTAGTGTAGTGTTCACCGAGTTCATAGTGTATGTGATGAGAGTCTAGTGTTAACCAAGCTTCCCAGTTTATACCAAGATACTCAGTTTATACCAAGCTCGAGGTGAGAATGTTTACTGAGTCATAGAGTGTAAATCAAGAGACTCAGTTTATATAACGAGTTTCATAATGTCTACCAAGTCACCACTGTAGACCAACTTTAGGACTACTTAGAAGTGATCAATATGGACTGAGCTTCTACATCTACCAAGTGCATGACAATGCCAAGTATTGACAGTGAATGTCGAGTATCAAAACCTCATTGAGTCATTCTTCAAAACCCAAATGTCTTCATGTGGGCTGACTTTGTAACATTTGTGGTAACTTGTATGATGGCCGACTTTGTAATTTGTATAATTGGATTGATATATATGTAATGCATTGTATCATATCCAATATATGGATGTATGTAATGTGTGTGAAAATATGAAGATGTGAATGCAAATTACATAAGAGAAAAGTAGAAGGAACGAATTGTAAAGGTCATAACAATATAAGGAGTAGCAGAGACAAATCTATCACAGAAAGGTGATTAGTACACTAAGGAATCTCATTCAGCAAGCCAAGTTGCAAATCAAAGATCATCTACTATTTCATCCTAATAAGTGGATCAGTCAAATCCTTTCACAAGGTAGACCTAATAGTCTTTTGTAAATATCTTTACCGACTACATACTTAATTGTATGTTTGTAAATCCTTTCACAAGGTGGACCTAGCAGTCCTTATTGCTCCTAATAGGGCAAATCATTAGAAGTGATCAATGTAAGCTTTAATAGGCTAACTTTATACTGCAATACTAAAGTTATGGGTATCATCCCCTCCCTAGTTTTACTTTCTATTTGGAAGGTTTCTGTGTCACCAAATCTTTGTGTTTCAGTATTATGAATGTTTTCAATTTCTTATGCATGCAGTTAGAAGAATTTATATGATGGATTAAATGCTAATTGAATGGTTAAAATTGTTGAAGTTTTAGAAGTTACTAATTCACCCCTCCCCTCTCAATAACTTAGCTTAGTCTTGAATATTTCCAACAAGGACATGTTGATCCTTGGATTTTTGTAGATTTTTGGCTTGATTCACTTTATCTTTGCCATCCAATTTTCTTCCATTGGCTATGATATGGGTGTATGAGGATAAATGTTATGGAGAGCTTATGGATGAAAGTATGTATGGTGAACATTGGAAGGAATTTAAGGATGTGTGCCTTTGTTGATCTTTAATCACTATATGAGGGGATGAAGTGGAAGAATTGGATATGGCAGATGGATCCATCAAAGGACTCAAAATGGATGGAAATGAGGAAGGATTGGGAATATGGATATAAGGGCCCAAAATGGACTTGGAATAGGGTTTATGGGAACATTTAGGTTTGGATGGAGGAATTTTGGATTTGGAAGGAGTGGAAGGTCTACCAACATCTTGTGACATTATTTCTTCAATAGGATATTTATCATTTTCAATACAAGATGTGAGTCCATATATAGGGGGTTCATGAGTGGATTGGATAGGTGTGATAGGGTCATGTGGAGGGTTAGGATCAGGAGGGGGATTATGAGGGATAATAGGATCTTGAGATGGATTGGGATCATGAACTGAAAATGGAGGGGTACTT
This sequence comes from Cupressus sempervirens, assembly GCA_028749045.1. NCBI lineage: Eukaryota > Viridiplantae > Streptophyta > Pinopsida > Cupressales > Cupressaceae > Cupressus > Cupressus sempervirens. Next base: position 396,297,073 of record CM053788.1, read on the forward strand.
TTATCTTGACTTATAAGAGCATCATGTAGTAGAAACATTGGATCATGAGATGGAATAGAACCATAGAATGGAGTGGAGGGAATAGAACCATGAGATGGAGTAATTTGATCTTGACATGGAGGAATCATAGTGGATGAAGTGGAAGGAAAATCTGCATGAAGTGGAGGATCAATGGATGCTAACTCATGAGATAGAGGGGAATTGATAATGGATGTAGTAAATGGAATTTCTTGATCTTGATTAGGAAGGGGATCATGAGATGGATTAAGAAGGATAAATGGATTTTGAGGGAGAAGGGAATTATACGATAGGGAATTACTTGGATCTAGAGGAGAAGAGGAGTCCATAATAGCATGCTTTGGAACAAGGTCTTGACATGGCATTAGGTGTATGAATTTTTGTGATTGGATCGCTTTATTTTTAGTTTTGTACTTAGACAAGGTTTCTAGTGAGATAAACCTATTAAAAGGAGTGGATGATGTTGATTTTGGAGGATTAGGATTGTGTGACTATTGGGTGTTAGGTAGGGGATTGGGATGATGGTTTTGGATATTAAGCTCAAAGTGTGGGGAATTACATGGAAGATTCGGGTTGGATGGGACATGAGGATTATGGTCTTTAAAAAATGGGGGAAGAGGACATATGTCTTAGAAGGTAGATTTTTGCATTTGATTTGCTAGGCTCAAGATAGAATTCTTGAGTTCCTCAATTTCTTCGGCAATGACATTTCTATTTGAGGAATTGTGTGGGCTATGAATGAAATTATATGTGGTTGAATGATAATGAGGTGGATTTCCCTTGTCAAAGGTAGATGAATAATGAACATGAGATGGATTAGAATTAGATATGAAGTTTTGAGGATTGATTTGATATGGGGTTTGTGCACACTTAAAATTGTCCTAAACACTATATTAATTAATTTAATATCTCCCTCGAAACTATAATTAATTAATTATATTTTTTATATTCTTCTACTTATTTAATTATATTTATTTAATTAAATATGTTCACTTCCCTAATGTATTTAAATTTAATTTAAATACATCCCCTCTAATGTGTTAAATTTATTTAATGCATAGTGCTCCATAAATCCCCTTTTAAATAAATTCTAATTTATTTAATTCCCTTCACTTTATTAAATTCTCTAATCCTATTATTAAGTTAAATCCTATTTAATTCAATCCTAATCTCACTTAAAACCTAGTCTATCACCCATCACTCTCATCCTTCTGAGTCTACCCACTAGTTAATCCCCCTTAATTATCCTAAACACCTTCCTAAGCATCTTTTAGTCCCTAAGTATGTGCACACACATGTGTGAGAAACTCAAAATCCAAGAAAGCCTCCCTTTTATTATTTTATCCAAAAAGTCTCTTACACCCTTACAAACTTGTCCCCCTTTCCTTTCTCCAAGGTCACTCACACATGAGTGAGAAAACCTTGAGCCATCTTTATCACCAAAAAGGCTTATGTTGGCCTTTGTATAGATTGTATCCTTAGCCCATGTGTCTCTCTTGTGGCACCTATGTGGATGCCACATAGATGAAACCTCCCCAAGGCCTCTCTCAATCCTATAAATAGAGCGCTTGTCTCAAGCATTCTAAATCTCCTCCATTGCATTGTTATCATGCTAGTTTAGTTTTAGAGCTTCTAGAGATTTTTATTATTAGAGATAACCTTTGGTATTTGTTTTTATTCTATTCTTAGATATTTCATTCTCATTCTAAATTTACATTGTTAGTTTGATTAATTGCATCCATCTTCACATCCTGTGAATGCTTTCAAGCACGGTTTCTTCCATAGCCATTGCTTGAAGTGTTCTTCATTCATCTTAACGTAGTTTCATATCATTTATTATTCATAAAATAATGGGATTCATCCATAGTTGTATTTGAGGAGAGCGCATCCACATCCCTCATCTCGAGGTCATCAACAAGGCCTCTTATGGGTACCCTTGTTGAGCTACTTTGAGGTTGCATGAAGACTTTTCTTTTTGGTTGCAATAAGTTTTAAAACTCAAGTAGAATTAGTTGTATTTCAATCTTATTTGAATCTTTGATATACATGTGCAACTAACTTTTCTTGTTTATGCATGCTCTTGACATGTTAGGTTTTCTTGTATATATGATCAATCCACCATCATCCTAGTCGATCTACATAATCGTCACATTTCATCCTGCACTTATCTAATCAAATTGAATCATCTACTAATTTTCTCTATAAGATTAAATAACCCATAATTTAATCCTATGTCATTCCAATATTTTTCATCACATATTACTAATTATTCTCACTAACCAAGCATCCTTAATTCATTAATATTATTAATTAATTGATTCTTCATTCACAAACCATGGAAATTCTTGATTTCCTAAGTCATATTTTCCACCTCTAATTTCCAAATTACTAATTTCTATTTGTGTGGAATAATGAATTTTTAATTCAAATATTCCACATAATCTTGACATAATCTTGACATCATCGTGACACATGGGCATGACACATCATGGATTTTATCCATACACTTGGCTAAAATATGTCATAATCCATATATTTTATTCCTTACGCATGGCTATAATAAGTCTGCCTTGTCATAGATTTTTGGCTATAAGTGGCTTTGAGGTGTCATATGCATGTCATAGATTCTCTTCTAGTTTTAGGCATTTTTTGTGTGTATATTGGCATCTTGTGTCACAAGCATCATGGATATCCTAAGAATTATCATGCCAAGTTACACATTTCCATTGACAAGTGTCCATCCTCTCACTCAATCATCTCCTCTTGCATGTTGGCTATAAATTGAGCCTTCTTCCTCTCATTTCTGATCCTTACGAGCCATATCCTTAGAGTCTTCAACATCTTCATCTCTTAGCATCCATTAGGCTTGAAATCACTCTTCTAGTACTCTCATAGAACCATCTCATCAATAGGCTTTTCCTTTTAATTGTGTGCAATATAGGCAATTGGAGCTACATCATATGGAAAAGAAAGAAGGATATGGGAGCTACAACTAAAAGATGGAGTTTTTCTTTATGTTGCTTTCTTTGTTTTTGTTGGCTTTCATGGTAGAATGGATGGTTTAATTTAGTGTATGTTGATTGACTTTGGTGATTTCTCATAGTATGCTAGATATTAACCCATTTTTTGGCCCTACAATTGGTGAACCCGACATGAATCATGCAAACTAACTTGGGTTTCTTTTTTTTGTACTTGTAGGTGCAAGGAAGGAGCTCGCTTGAAGGAGTATAATGTATATCTTCTCTTGCTTATCACACCAAGTCTAATTAGGGGGGACAATAACATGATTTTAAGCTTTCATTTATGCATTTTGGCAGCTTGTTGTCCTAAGGTGCACTCTACTCTATCAGGGCACACTTGGGACCCTTAGGAAGTTGTTTTAGGGACCTAGGTACCACCATAACCACTATTTGATGTTCATGTTTGACCAATTTCTCTCAAAAACCACCAAATGGGCCCTTCTAGGACCCAAGTGCACCATGGGTGTATTCTACACTGTTTGAGTGCACTTGGTTGAGTAGGTTTTACAATTTCAAGTTCTAGGTATTATTTTGACCTAATTTCCCTACAATCTACATGAATGCTTCCAATTGCACTTAGAAACTACCAAATGCACTCAAACTGGACCCAGGTGCACCATGGGCATAGTTAGCACTATTCGAGTGCACTTGGGGGTCTCCTAAGTCTTTCTAGCCTTCAAGGGCATAGTCTTCTTTGTCAGAGCATAGTTGGTTCATAGAAAGCACCTACTTTGATCATAATTTGCATCTAGGGTTTTAATTTCATTCTAAGACTTAGATAGATGATTTTTTATTACTACTAATCAGTTTGCAACATGTGGCAATCTTTGGGAGAAGACATTCATTGAAAAACTATTAATTCTTGTTTGCAGGATGTTGTAGAAGACCCATGTGCTTGTCCAAACTTTATGTGTGGTTTTTCTAGATTAGATAACACTTCATTTGGTGCATTAAAATGGATTTTCTATTTTTATTGATGTTATGCATTGTTTAAAACCCTAGGAGTTGCATGGACATATCCTCTCCCCTTGCCATTCATGGATCTTGGGTGCAAGAGAAATCTGTGTAACTTCTTTAGAGAGGCCTACCCTAGACCCAAGATTCACCACTTGGTGAGCCCTAGGGGATGACCTCGAAGTGGTAACGGGCCAAATCTAGGTCAATATTTTAGCTACTATAGAAAACTTGATATGGTTAATGTCGTGTCGGTGATATTGCTGCATGATAGCTCTCCTCTAGTACCTTTGTGCTATGTCAAACCCCGATTCTCAGGGCTATGAGACCTTTTGCAGAAGTTTATCATTCACTTGTTGAATGAAATGCCCAAACTAAAAATCTTGTTTTAGATGCCAAAAATATTTCTATCCACTAGCTCAAGGGGTCACCCATGCCCATTAAGACATCCCACACACTCATGGTCCTTAGTAGAGACAACAATCCCTTGGGAAGTGATGACCCTTGGGATTCAGATCATGGCAGCCCAAGAAGTGAATGCATTGTAAGGGGGACCTTATGGTACGGAATATCCTAGGTTGTCTACTTTGGATAAGTGTGGCTGAAATTTGGTTCAAGTGGGAATTCAGTGGATATAGTCTTAAAGCCTAGGTTGTAGTGTGTCTTTTCACTTTAACAACAACTATTCTTGTTTGTGGTGTCTTGCATGTGTGAATAACATTAATCAAGATAAAGCCAAATTTGAAAACATACAAAAAAAACACCTTGAACCTTGGATATTATCAAATACTATCAAAACATTACACCTATTGTCAAAACATTGCAAACTTTGTCCAAACACTTGAAACTTGGAAAACATGGCAACTAGTAACCTTAGAAGTGTCTGGCATGACTTATATTTCACCCTTGCATAGCATATCATTGCACTTGTCATTCTTTAAGCTTTATGCTTGCATCCTCTAGGCCTCATTTTGCATCTCATTAGTCCTCATTTGGCATCCATCGCCTTTCATATTGCATTCCTTAGGCTTTACTTTTCATCCCTTAGCCTTAGCATTTCAAGCATAAATCTGCATCTTTCATCTCCCAACTTACATTCTTCCATACCTAGCCTTCATCTTGCACACTTTAACCCTCATTTCATGTGTCCTAACCATCATTTTACACCTTCATTCTGATCCTAGCACTATCCTCTATCATTTGTCTATCTGGAACATCAGTTTGACAGTCACCAAGCCCAAAAAACCACTTAGTTTCAAACCACTTTACCCACTGTGCTCTGAAACTACCTACTACACTCTAATTGGCCCCAACAACACCATGGGTGTAGTTGGATCTATCTAAGTGCACTTTGTTTCTAGAACACCAAGTTTAGATTTCCTAATAGCATTTTGGGACTAGGAGTGTCACTAGGTACCTAGATAGGTCCCCCTTTCTTAGCATGTCCTGAATTACATTATGCACACTTTAGGCTTCATTCCTTAGGTTTTAACCCTCATTATACATATTTAATATGATAATAAAATCACCCCCAACAACTTATCTCTCTAGTATAACAACCCAACAATCACCTAGTCCAAGATCAACAAACTTTAAACCAAGTCTCCCAACTACACCATGAAACTACCAACTATGCTCAAACTAGCCCCAAGTGCACCATGGGCATAGTTGGTGTTGTTGGAGCACACTTGGTGCTATCATAATGCACTTGGTTACCAACAAGACCATTTTGGGCCTCCAAATTGCATTTTTGGACCCTAAAACTACATCTAGAACCCTGTGTAGGTTCTCATTCTGAACATAACCCAAAACATCATTTTTGCACCCCAAACATCATTTTTCATCCCAAGACCTTTTCATATTTCATATACAATCAGCATAATCCTCATTTTGATCCCCCTAAACCTCATTTTGAACCCAAAACCTTTGAACTTAGTAAAACATTAGAACAAAGTATGAGTCCTAGAGTATCTCCTAATATTGATGGATCTTGACTAGTCCATTTGTCATCTTTTTTATCATTTTCTTGGGTCAAAATCTATCTATGTCTTGATGGATTTGACCTTGTCATTTTTATCAACTTGATCTTTTTTCTTTTGTCTCTTTTTGGTCAAGATCCAAAGTCCATCTTCACAAGGTTAAACTCTTACACTAATACTTTCCAAAGATTTGATCCTAAGTTCAAAACCTTGCATACACCCTTGTCATAGCATTATCATATTCCTAGTCTCCCTAAACATCATTTTGATTAACCCTAGTTTCATATCCCCTTCATCTTGCATTGTTCAAACCCTAGCATCTCTTCTAATATCAAACACCATCAACTTGTCTATAAATCAACTTGTCTTCTTGATCTCATATCCCCATTTTGCATTTCCTAAATGTCATTATCAACTTAAGCATACCTTCCTTTTCATAATCCAACTTTCATACATCAACCTCTAACATCATTTCCAAGTCCTAATTCCAACCTTAATCTTCATTTTGCATACCATAGAGTCATTTTCATACCCATTAGTCAAAATCCAAAACGTCATTCACATTTGCATTTGCATTTGCATCATTTCCTTAGGACATTTTCACCTTTCATATCAAAACCCTAGGTCATTTTTCACTTCCTTAGGTTGCATAACACTTCTAAACACCTAAAAATCCAAAAATACTCATATCTTACGTACCCACTTCTAGATTATCAAGTTTTGCCCTATTTTACCAACTGCACCCCTATTTTTCCAAATGCACACTTTAGGTGTACAATTGGTAGTTTCATAGCACACTTGGTAATTAGGGATTTCGTTTTAGGTTCCAAAACCCTAAATTGCATTCTCATAGCTTGCATTGCATCCCTGAACCATTCAAATCATTCACACTTTGCATATTTGTCACCCTAACACATCTTTTTACCAATTGCATACCTTCTGCTTACCAACTGATTACCTTCAAGGCACCAAGTGCACCAAGGGTGCACTTGGTATTGTCGGAGCATAGTTGCTAGTTTAGGTGTGCGCTTTGGAGGCAGAGTGTCCATTTAGGGTTTTCTCCATTGCATCCACATCCTTAGGTATCATGCCAACACTTACAAGGATACAATCATCTCAGAGACCAGAAGCACTATATCAACCCTTATTTTTCAAGGTACAAACACAACCCAAAGCACAAACTAAAGCTCATCCAAGATAGAAGAAGAGCAAGAAACCCCAACAAACATTTGACAAGGACCAAAATGAAGCATCACAATCGTTACTCATGGACCCTTTAAGCATGTATTTGCAAGATCTTAACAATCAAGAAATGGCACAACCAACCCTAAACAACACATCTACTATGAGATTTTTTTCAAACACTTCCCCTACACATACAATGGTTTAATGGAGTCCCAATTTTGAACCAATATTCATACCTATACCACTCAGATGTGCGAGTGTACCTACAACTCTTGAGGATGAAGAAACTCACCCATTCAAATTCAGCAAACCTAACACAAATACCTTCAACCCTCCAAATATACTAGGTACTTTGCACCTAAGTGATGATTCTAACACAAATTATGGAATTAATAACCAAGAAATGGATATGGCTTGTCGAGACAAGACTTTTCACAAAAACTTTAAACTTTTGGTAGCCCAAGAAATTGTCAAATTTAATCCAAATTTGGAGGGACATCAAAAACAATATTCGAAAGCATACAACCCATGATTAATTTGGACTTGGACAAGGGAAAACAACCTTTGGAATTTTCAAACACACTTATAACACCTATAAGATCTCACCAAGAATCAACCATTGAAATCCTTCAAAGTACTTTTGAACACATTAACATCAATCCCTTGGTTGATGAACCTCCATCAATAAATGGAAACAAGACTCTTCCAAAATACCCCAAAAGGACATTGAGAACTAAATCAAATAATACAACAACAAGATGTGCTTAAGGGGACTTGCACTCTAGGGATGCCAAACATACGTCCTTTGTAGGAAAATCAACAAAGCACACCCTTTCTCCTAACTCTACCAACTATTATGACAACAAATGTTATGGAGCCTCCTATGAGTATACCATGTGAAACATCAATTGCAAAAACCCCTATTGACGTACAAAGGAAGAGTCTTATCAACATTTCACCCATTCCCCAAATGAATATGTCTCATTGAAAAATCAAAATGATGTCCCATGGTGAAACATCTAATACACAAAAGTATCAAAACAAAGACCCAAACATGGTGTTCACCTCTAAAGGACATAACCAACTTCCAAGACAACAACAATCTACAGTGGTACAAGGACTTAACATCCCTAGCACACAACCAAGTCAAAATCCACTCAACATGCATCCAACATATCAACATCATCAACAACAACAATAAAAACCTCAAGTGGTACAAGAATCAAACATTCCCAAAGCACAACCTAGTCTAAATCCACTTGACGTACACGTAATGTACCATCAACAATTCCAATAACAACAAGATGTGTTTGCTAAACAACAAGAGCAACTAAAATAATAGTTTGAATACCAAAGAAGCCTCAAGCAACACATTTCCTATAAACAAAATTTGTTAACATAATAACAACATATGCCACAACAACCTCAACAGATACCTCTACAACAATAGTTGCACACGTGGTCTCACATTCAACCAATAGAGGTATCTAAAAAATAACCACAAAAATGGCACAACAACTACTACAACAAGTGATGAAAAAACAACCCATGGTACAACAATCACAATAAATACCACAATAAGGACCCTTTTGTCTTCAACGTACTAACATACCTCCACCACCTAGTGATACATCACCTGAGTCTTTAGACACAGAGATATTAGAACTGAGTAGACATAGTTCTCACCACATAAAACAATCTACTCATAGACACAAAAAACTCAAAGAGAGGACTATCATTCAAACCCTAATGAAGATTAACTACAACAATTCAAACAGCTTTCCAAACAAGTTGAGGAATTAGGAGCCCAAAAGAAACAAGCTCTATACATAGAAAGGGATTTACATCCTAATCCCTTTGACAAAAATTTCTATATGCTTCCATTCCCAAAACATTTCTAGGTATCAAGATTCGAAAAATATTGAGGAAAAGGAAACCCAATTGATCACATTAGGGAATTATGTGCCTCTTGTATTGAAATTGGTGATGAGTACATCTACCTCATGAGACTATTCCCTCATTCTTTAGGTGGGCCCACACTCGAATGGTACTCCAAACTTCCTAGTAACATAAAATCTTGGTCAGAATTAGCAAACAAATTTATCTCCCACTTTTCCTTCAACATTACAAATGAGGTGACACTTTCTAATTTGTGCTCAACTAAAGAAAAGATGAGAGAACCATTCATTACATTCTTATTACATTGGAGAAAGCTAGTCAGTCAATGCTAACTAAATATTCCTAAAGAATAAGAAGTTAATCTGTGCATTAAAAAACTAGTCCCTGATTTAATGTACAAACTCAAGATCAAAAGTTTGAGAACCATTGCTAAGCTAATGAAAACGGGAGCTAGCATTGAAGATGCCATCATCCACAAAGGCATCCTCAAGACAAAAAAGGAAAACGCAAATACAAACTCATCTAATGACAAGGCAAAATGTTTCTCCAAGAACAAGAACATAACCAATGATGGTATTGTGGATGCATGAATGATCAACTGAACACAACCTCAACTGACTCTAAAAGGTTCAAACCCTACAAATTCATAAACTACCAAACAAACACCACCTCAACAATAAAAAGTTGAGACTTCCACGCAGGACAAACCTCAAAGACGACCTAGAAACAAAGACAGGAAATTCACCCCCTTGGGGATACCTCTTGAGACTGCATTTCAACAATTACTCAATAATAATTTCTTGCAGTTACTACCAATCAAAGACGAACCATTAACTAATGCCTCTTTGTGGGATGACAAAAAATTTTGTGATTACCACCACACCAAAGGACATAATACCTCATCATGTTTTTAGCTAAAACATGAAATGCAAAACCTTATTGTTCACGGTGTGATCACAGTCGATCTATCACTACTAGCATCTAGTTCTAATCATACTATTTTCAAAGATCCTTTGGGTAATCATGACAAAGGGAAAGCCTCCAATTCAAACTTTTTCTCGCAAGATAATTACACACACATTGGATATGAATACACCATCAACTTTTTCAATCAATCTGACTCTCACATATCCACATTCACGTTAAAATCTGAAGACCTTCTTGGTGTTGTCGCCACCCACTGCACTCAAATTACCTTACCTAGAGCCCCTACTAGACCTACGGCCCTAGTTAGACCTACCACCTCTGCTAGACCTATGGCCCCTAGTAGACCTATTGATCCTACTTCTACAAACTATAGCCTTGTAGATTAGCTTGGTAAAACACCTATGCAAATATCCATCCTGGATTTGTTGTGTGCGTCACCTCAACATCAAAAGATCCTTGACCAAGATTTTAAAAAGTCCATAGTACCAGATAACATTGATGTTGCCTTATTCTAGGCCATGGCTGGGAACCTATCTGCATCACAAAATATCACCTTTTCCCCTTGAGATATTATTGAGGACAAACCCAACCAAAATGACCCCCTTCATCTCAAACTCTTTATCCATAATGCCAATATTAGATGTTTCTTGATAGATGGAGGAGCAAGACTGAACATCTATACCCTTAAAGTTGTCAAGGGTCTAAGAAACTCTAAAGAAGATGTGGATCCCTCTCATAGAATTACAATAAAGGCATATGATGATGGTGAATGCTTCTCAAAGGGCGTTATCATATTACCCATAAGAGTTGGTTTGGTTACTGAGAATAGATTATTCCATGTCTTAGATACTGAAATAAATTGCAACATGATAATAGGATGCCCTTGGATCCATGCTATGAAAGCAATGCCCTCTACATGCCACTAGTGCTTAAAATTTTTCTATAACAATGTGGAGGTTACCATCCCTGGTGATCCAGATCCTTTCCAGTATTGTGCTAATCTGAGAGATGTTATTGCATACCAAGTCCCAACAAACAATGAAACACACCCAATAGATTCCTCTAAATATATGGATCTCGATATACTCCTTAGTAAGGCTAAGGAAAAGCTAAAGATTGAAGACAAAGGGTGTGGAGAATACTTTATGTCTGAAGTATTCCACATTAGGGAGTCACCTCTGTCTCCCCACTATTATGGTAAATAACAACTATTGCAAGTACAACATTCTGAGATCAGTACAAAAAATGCCACTTCTATCAATTTTCTTAGTGGTAGTGGCCTACATCAAGAACATGTCTATGAGAATACATCTATATGTATTGATAAAGCAAAAGTAGAAAAGAACCCACTTTGATATCTTCTAACAAGTATGCACCTGGGTTTACTATCATCCAAAAACAAGGCTATGATGGACGCAGTGGTCTTGGATCTCAAAAACAAGGAATAATTGAACCTATCACTCCAAAAGGATGACCTCCCAGTTTGGAGCTTAGATTTGAACCATTACAAATAGGTCCTCCTGGTACTAAGGTACCCTCATGTAAGATTGTGGATGTTTTGAATGATGAAAAGGCATTTGAGAATGCCCAACCTAAAATCAATAGTCCTTATGCCCTTGACTATATCGTTGTTGACCCCAATAATACAACTAAATTAAATATCCATATATCTACCTTCAACTAGAGCCCATTCAACATTGCTGATGGCATCCCCTCAAGTTATCTTGAACTATTGGATTGGGACCAGCATAGACGGCTGATTTTTTATCAATTTGACAATGATGATGCTCTTATAACAAACTTTGAAATCTATGAAGGCATTATGATTAACAATCATAAAGAAGCAACTTCTCTTGAAGTGAACACATTGGCATTTTTTAAGGAGTCAACTCTATTTTCCAATTGCAAAACTGGAGATAAAGAAAAAAATAACAAGCATAGGTCTATTGGTAAAAAACTAAAAGGTGTCATTAGACCATGAAAAATCAAAAGATAAGAAGCTCCCAAGGATACAAAATAAAAAAGTTGATGTCATGAATACAAGTGTTCCAGTGTTGAACATACCACAAAGTCTTTTTGAGCTCCCTTGATCAGCTTTCATATGGAAATTTGTTGGTCTAAATCCTCCCAGTTCTTCCTTGTATCCAGCTACTTATACCCAAATCCTACTACCTAGCCTATCCAACACCCAAAATCAAACCTCTATTCATCAATCCTTTGAGCATGGCATCATTAATGCATCCTATACAAAGGATCCTTTGATCCAATTATCCTTAGATGCCTTGATTCGTGAGAAGCAAACTGTGTCTTACATAAGGTACATGATAGTATGTCTTGAGGCTATTCTAATGATTTGAGTCTATCTAAAAACTTGGAACAAATCCTATGTAGTTATATTCACTCATGGGTTCAAAGGTTATCATCTAGCAGCACCAATGTAATGTCCCCATCTTTTTAGCAACTAAGTGGAGTTCTTAGCCTTCACGTTCTCCAAAGGCTAAGTGGAGAAACAAGGGGAAATTGATTAAATTAATTTCTTATAAATTACATAAATTAAAATTAAAAGGCAATTTTATATTTAATTAATTTAATTAATTATTGTATTACAAGGGAGAATCTTCTAGAGAGTGCATTAATAATTGAGGGGGAAGCCTCTAGTAATTTAATTTTCTAGAAGCACACTTAATTATTGTATTGTAAGGGAGGAGTTTCTAGAGAGTGCATTAATTATTGGAAGGGAGAAGCTTCTAGTAAATGAAATTAACTAATATTTTATTTCCTTCTAAAAGGGTGTAGGGAAAGTATAAATAGAGGTGGGAGCTTCATTGTTTAGCATCAAATGATGGTGAATTGCATTTGATAGGAACTTGGATGTACAGTTCTATTCTTTGCATTAGAGGACATTCATCCTCTCTTGTGAAATTCTAGACATCATTCCCTTGGGGTTTGGCCTTAGGAATTTATTTCTATCAACTCATTAACAGGCAGCTTGGACGCATTTTCAGCCATAGGCAGATTGGGTGTAATTAGTGAGTTGAACAGTTTGTTATGTATTTGATGATGCTGGAGTAATTAGTGAGTTGCTATGTATTTAATTTTATTAGTTTGAGAACTAATATTATTTCAGCAGTAGTTCAAATTTTTAGTTTGCATCGATTCCTTGTTTTTGTTCATCTTATGTGGTTTAAATATATGCAAAGACATTGCAATCTCTTTCAGTAATTGGTTTAGTTCTTGGGGCATTTCTAGGGTGCCTGTTACAGTTGTATCAGAGCCATAAGTCTTGACATCCTATGGAGTGCTTATAGAGAGTTCGAAACAACATTTATTTTTGAGCATGCAACAAGGGTTTTATGATTTCCACAATATCATAGCAAGACAAAGTAGGAGTTCAGACTTGTAAAGCGAACATGCTAGTTCATCCATGCAGGGGGACATACAATCCAATCATACAAACATAGAAGAGATATTATTTGAACAAGACAATAGTATGGGTGACCAAGGTGATAGGATACAGGATTAGATGGAGGTAGGAATGTCGGTCCAGATCAGGAAAATGTAATGTTCAAGTTACTGGGTACATTAGAGGAGGGGCAACGTATGCAATAGGAGCAGAATAGGCTAATGGATATGATGTTGCATCTCATGGATAGACAGATGGGCATCCATATTAATCCAGGTGATTCCAACAATGGAAACAATAACAATGGGGAAAATGACAACAATAGGGGCAATGATAATGAAGACTAAGGAAACAATAATGGTCCTGAGAATAACATTAATAATGGACATGGAAACAATGGGAATGAGGCTAATAACTTTAGACATGTTGCACGCCTAGCTCGAACATCAAGCTTGAGACCTCTTCTACCCACCTTCCCACTCACAGATCTAGTTCAACCAGTTAATGAACCATAGATTACGAAGTTATAGGATTAGTTTAGGAGGGATCAGGAGGCTAGTGGACTAGAGTTTCAAGCGGATATTTCCCTTAGAGATTATATGGACTTGTGGATGAGACACATGCCCAAATCAGGAGGAAGAAGTCAAAACCTTGAGCTGAGAAAGAAAGTTGGGAAACTTTCTTTACCTTATTATGATGCTTTAGGGAAGATGACCACATGAGCTTGGGTACAAAATATAGATACATACTTGCAGTTGAATCCTATGCCTGAGGAGGAGGCTATAAAGTATGTGACTATTCACTTGGATGGATGAGTCCATGAGTGGTGGCACCATGGCATGGTAATCTTGGGACATAATCAGATCACATCTTATGAGGAGTTCACTGAGAAGCTCATAGAGAGATTTGATACCAGGGATCCTGAATTACAGTTTAAGGAGTTGGCACAACTCAAGCGGTGAGGATCAATTGAGATGTATATCAGTGAATTTTAGAGGTTAGTTGTTTTGGTCATAGACATTTTAGAGAGGAGGTTAGTAGTGTTTTTTATGGGTGGACTCTCAGATCCCTTGTGAGGTTAGGTCAAGGGGCATGACCCAACTATGTTACAGGAGGCCACTAAAAAGGCTCATGACTTAGTACCTTCTTCTAGGATCAGATTTTAGCACAGGGATTCTTATATAAAAAAGGACAAGGAGAAGGACAAAAAATATTTTCACAAGGATGCTCAACCAAAAAGAGATAAGTTGGATAATGACACCTTGAATGATTTGAGAAAGAAGAAGCTATGTTTTCATTGTAGAGAGCCTTGGGATTTATCTCATAAGTGTCCTCTCAAGGCTAAGGCAAATAAAATGGAGTATTTCTTAGCAGAGGAGTCATAGTTAGAGAGGGAGGATCAACACTCTGATTCAGACGAGGATAGCACTATAGAGGAGAGAAACATTCCTAAGGATGAGAAGTCATTAGCATGATTAAGGGGGCTTCAAAAGGAAATCACATTTAAGGTCAAGGGTACTATCCAAGGGCAGAAAGTGATCTCACTCATTGACACTGGGGCTACACATAATTTCATAGATGCAAAATTGGTAGCTAAGAGAGGTCTACAGACCAAGGAGCACGTTGGGTTTAGAGTCATGGTAGCTAATGGTGAAAAATTATTTTTGCACTCAGAAGATATCTAATCTTCATATCAAGTTTGGAGATGGCTATGAGTTGGAGGATGAGTTCTATGTGGTAGACATGGGAGACTATGATGTCATCCTCGGTATGACATGGATGGCCTCCCTAGTTGAGTTCACACTCAACCTAGAAAAAATAGAGATGAGGTTACAACATGAGGGGAGAACTATTGTACTTAGAGGACTTTTAGATGGGAGTTGCAAAGTAGTTTCCCTAAGGAGAATGCAAAGACTTTTTCGGCATAATGACATAGAGTGGGTAGTGGAATGTTTGACTATGCCAGCTTCACAAGAGCCATCGGTGAAGAGTTATCCACCAGATATCTAGGAGATACTTGACAGGAACACTTAGGTATTTGGTGAGATTCTACATAGAGTTCTTCCTAACAGAGGGATAGAGCATGTTATTGAGCTTGAGGAGGGAGCCAAACCAGTTATGATTACTCCTTATTATCATCCTAAGAAACACAAGGATGAGATAGAGAAGGAAATCAAGGAGTTGTTGGAGATGGGGCATATCAGGCCTAGTAAGAGCCCCTTTGCTTCAGCAATAGTGTTGGTAAAGACAAAGGATGGAATGATGTGCATGTACATCGATTACAGGGCATTAAATAAGAAGACCATTAAGAACAAATATGCCATCCCACAAATAGATGAGTTGATTAATGAGTTATGTGGTGCATGCTTTTTTACAAATATGTATCTATGATTAGGATATCATTAGATCAAGATGAGGGAGGAGGACATTAAGAAGATAGCTTTTTGGTGTCACTATGGCCACTTTGAGTTTTTGGTTGTGTTGTTTGGGCTAACCAATGCTCCTGCTATGTTTCAAAGTTGCATGGATGAAGTATTCAAGGAGCAGCTTAGGAGATTTGTCTTGATTTTCTTTGATGAAATTTTAGTTTTCAGTAAGACTTGGGAGGAGCATTTACAACATCTTAAGCTGGTGTTGTCCACTTTGGAGAAAGAGTCACTATATGCCAAGGAATCTAAGTACAAGTTTGGGATGACTGAGCTACTATATCTTGGGCATATCATCAGCACAAATGGAGTTCAGGTAGATCCTGAAAATATTAGGGCTATTGTCAATTGGCCTACTCCTATGAATCTTACACAACTTAAGGGGTTCATTGGTCTCTGCAGGTTTTACAGGAGATTTGTTAAGGGATTTTCACAGATCGTTGCACCCTTGACAGACCTTATCAAGAAAGGAGCCTTTGCATGGATAGAGGTAGCTCAGAGAAGATTTGATCATTTCAAGAAGGTGATGTCATCGTGTCTAGTACTAGCTCTACCAAATTTCAAAAAGCCATTTGAGCTTCATTATGATGTGTTAGGAGATGGAATTGGGGTAGTCTTGATGTAGGAGAAGCATCCCATAGTTTTTGAGAGCAGGAAGCTCTATGGAGTGGAGAGGAGCTATTCCATCTATGATCGGGAGATGTTCGCTATTATGCATGCATTGGCTAAGTTTCAGCCCTACCTAGTTGGGGGAAAGTTTTTTATCAAAACTAATCACAACAACATCAAATACTTCATGAGCCAACATGATTTGGATAATAAACAACAGAAGTGGATTACAAAGTTACATGCTTATGACTTTGACATTGAGTTTGTCAAAGGTAAGAAGAATGTGGTAGCAAATGCTTTATCCAAGAGACCTTGTATTTGTACTCTAGCTAAGACTACAGGAGATTGGAGAAATAAGATTATAGCAGAGTATGTGAGGGACACTTGGGCCTCTAGAATAATTGTAGGTACCATACAGGATGATCGTTACATAGTGATGGATGGATTGATTAAGTTCTAGCGTAGGATATATTTGATTCCTTCATCACAATTTAGGGAGGTAATATTGAAGGCATTTCACGATGCGCCTACAACCAAACATTCATAGGTCTTTAAGACCTACAGGCAGATCCGTGAGCGGTTCACATGCAAAGGGCTCAAGAATGATGTTCAAAAGCATGTCAGGGAGTGTGTAGTTTGTCAATAGAATAAGGGAGAACACACATATCCTGCAAGGTTGTTACAACCTTTGCTCATTCTAGATAGGAAATGGGAAAGTATTTTTATGGACTTCATCACCAGGTTACCATGAGTACAAGGGAAAGATTGCATCTATGTGATAGTTGACTGGCTGACGAAGTTTTCTCGCTTCTTTGCTATTCCATTCACTTACATAGTACCACAGGTGGTTGATCTTTTCTTCAGAGAGATATTCAGATTACATGGGCTACCTAGTTTTATTGTTAGTGATCGGGATAGTAAATTTATGAGTACTTTTTGGCAAGAATTGTTCAAGTTGTGTGGTACAAATCTTACACCTAGCACTAGTTATCATCCACAGACAGATGGATAGATAGAGATTGTGAATAAATGGATGGAAGGATATCTGAGGAACTACACGACTGCACAATAGGGGGCTTGGGTCAAATGGCTACATATGGGAGAGTATTGTCATAACACCACTTATCATATGTCCATCAAAATGACTCCATTCATGGCACTGTATGGCTATGAAGCACCTAGTTTCATGGATTTAGTTTTGGGGGATAGTAGAGTACCCAAATTAAAACACTTCTTGCAGGATAGTCAGGATATTTTGAGGGTGCTCAAGCAGACTATACAAGAAGCCCAAAATTAGCAGAAATTGTATGCTGACTAGCACCGGATAGAGCGCAGCTCAAGGTTGGGGATATGGTTTACCTGAGGCTACAACCATACAGACAGTCATTACTCAAGAAAAGCAAAGTAGAGAAGTTGAAGCCTAGGTTTTATGGCCCCTACAGAGTAATTTACAAGGTGGGCGAAGTTGCTTACAAGATCGAGCTTCCAGAGGGTAGTCAGGTGCATAATGTGTTTCATGTGTTGAGGCTTAAGAAAGCCATCGGTCATAGAGTTGTGCCTTCTACAGAATTGTCACCATTAGATGAGGAGGGAAAGCTCTTATTGATTCCTAAGGCTATTCTAGATACTAGGGAAAGGACTCTACGAAATAGGTTGATTAAAGAATATTTAGTCAAATGGAGATACCTGCCAGAGGAAGATGCTACTTGGGAGAGTGAGCAAGTGCTACAGCAAACAGGACTGAGATTGCTTGAGGACAAGCAATTTCAAAGAGGGTAGACTATAATGTCCCCATCTTTTTAGCAACTAAGTAGAGTTCTTAGCCTTCACGTTCTCCAAACGCTAAGTGGAGAAATAAGGGGACATTTATTAAATTAATTTCTTATAAATTCATTAAATAAATTTAAATTAAAAGGTTACTTTTAATTAATTTAATTTATCATTGTATTACAAGGGAGAAGCTTCTAGAGAGTGCATTAATTATTTAGGGGGAAGCCTCTAGTCATTTAATTTTCTAGAAGCACAATTAATTATTGTATTGCAAGGGAGGAGTTTTTAGAGAGTGCATTAATTATTGGAAGGGGGAAGCTTTTAGTAAATGCAATTAATTAATATTGTATTTCCTTCTAGAAGGGTGTAGGGAAAGTATAAATAGAGGTGGGAGCTTCATTTTTTAGCATCAAATGATGGTGAATTGCATTTGATAGGAACTTGGATGTATAGTTCTATTCTTGGCATTAGAGGATGTTCATCCTCTCTTGTGAGATTCTAGACATCATTGCCTTGGAGTTTGGCCTTTGGAATTCATTTCTATCAACTCATTAACAGGCAGCTTGGACGCATTTCCAGCCACAGGTAGATTGGGTGTAATTAGAGAGTTGAACAGTTTGTTATGTATTTGATGATGCTGGAGTAATTAGTGAGTTGCTATGTATTTAATTTTATTAGTTTGAGAACTAATATTATTTCAGCAGTAGTTCAATTTTCAGTTTGCATGAATTCCTTGTTTTTGTTCATGTTATGTGGTTTAAATCTATGTTGTATTTGATGATGTTGGAGTAATTAGTGAGTTTCTATGTATTTAATTTTATTAAGAACTAATATTATTTCAGCAATAGTTCAATTTTTAGTTTGCATGAATTTCTTGTTTTTGTTCATGTTATGTGGTTTAAATCTATGCAAAGACATTACAATCTCTTTCAGCAATTGGTTTAGATCTTGGGCATTTCTACAAGTGATCCAATGTTAAACATACCACAAAGTCTTTTTGAGCTCCCTTGATTAGCCTTCATATGGAAAGTTGTTGGTCTCAATCCTCCCAGTTCTTCCTTGTATCTAGCTACTTATACCCAAATCCTACTATCTGACCTATCCAACACCCAAAATCAAACCTCTATCCATCAATCCTTTGAGCATGTCATCATTAATGACATGCTATACAAAGGATCCTTTGATCCAATTATCCTCAAATGCCTTGATTTGCGAGAAGCAAATTGTGTCTTACATAAGGTACATGATAGTATGTCCTGAGGCTATTCTAATGGTTATTGAAAAACTTTGAACAAATCCTTTGTAGTTATAGTCACTAATTGGTTCAAAGATTATCATCTAGTAGCACTAACATTATATTTCTTCTCACCATGCATCTCCGCAAGTACTATACTTGATTCTATCTAAAAATCTTGAAAAAAGAAGAAAAAAAGTGATAAAAAGTCATGAAAAATATGGATGCCTTGATGGAAACCTGGCAAACAAGCATCTTGGCACGAGAATTTGAGTGAAGAGAAAAATTTCATCTAAAAGTGAAAACCTGGCAAACAGGCACTTTGGGCAAGTACCATGGTGAAAACCTGGCAAACAAGCACCATGTGTAATCAGTTATTGCTCCTCCATCTATCGAGATTCCATCTATTTTTTACCCCTTTTGTCATTCTATGATCATACCATTCATATTGCAAGACATCCCTAGTCCTTGATCATGGCCCACGAACTAGTTAATATCTATTGTTATCTTACCCAAGCATCACCAATCTGTACATACTCTATGTTTGGCCTTTGTACATAGTTTGTATCTTATCTAGGGGCATATCACCTACACAGTGTACAAGTTTGAAATTGAACCAGGGGCATGTCCCTAAGCATATCTTATCCATTGGACTTATCACATATCGGATTGGAGCTAACACTTGCGAATCCTTATGATCCTAAAAATTCCTTTATGATCCTGAAAAAACCTAAAAATCATAAAATATCTTGAACAAATCCCTAAACATCATAAAATGTCTTGAAAAAATTCATAAAAATCATAAAACATCCTAAACAAACCCATAAAAATCATATAACGTCCTGAACAAATCCATAATAATTGTAAAATTTCCTAAATTTTTTGATAAAAATCATATAATGTCCTGAAAAACCCACTAAACATCATAAAATATCCTGAAATAAACCCTAAAAATCATAAAATGCCCTGAAGAAACGAGTAACACAAAAACATCAAATATCCTAAAAAAACCCTAAAAATCACAAAACCCACAAAAAATTTGCAATAAACCCTGTAAATACTCACTATGGATAATCACCCCTTTTGCTTAAACACTCGCACTTTCGTAGACTAAAACTCAAAGCACTACACTTGAATGAAAATCACACTATCTGGGCAATGTAAACCAACAATAAATCCACTTGTCACTATCAACTGAATCAACACACAAACCTATCACATCGTCAATCTATCAAACACTCTCTAAAGACCTAAAACACCAAAAAGCAAGTAAAATGAACAAGAATAGCTATTGGATCATGTTGTTTAGCGAGTGATTTATTTTTTCTTTATTTTTCTTCTATCATGTTCCTATGTCACTCGATGATATAAACTGATCTATGTGAGTGGTTCGGATGGTTCATGGTCAATTTTTGTTTTTTATTTGTTAAAATGTACCTTTAAGAGTCTGTGGCATGTATATATGCCTCAGGAAGGACAAGGTCATTTTTTGGCTGCATCGTGCTTGTTGATGCAAAAGGTTTGCATTTGCACTCTAGCCCTTTATACCATGATGCATTGCATTCCATCTTCCATATCAAAATAAAGCTCCATTAAAATATAGCACACTTTGCGAAAGCAAAAGTCCTCACCTCATACTAACTATTCCTCGTCTCATCTCCTCTATCTTCTAACATCCATTGCATCTGCCACCATGGTCTCGTACTCTAATACACCAAAAACATTGTCCTCCTACATTTCTGCATATGTCAAAATTCCAAAACAAAACCAAAGCAATACATATATGCATAAACATGGAATTCCTATCATTTTACATTTCATTAGGCATTCATTCATCAAAAAACCATGTGGCAAAATAAAGATATCATTTCCTAAGCATATGATATCACTAACCAACGCTTGATGTCATTATCTAAAGTCTACATAGCAAAGCATAAATGCATCCATATAAAGCATATAAAACACATGCATAATCCATCTCATATAGTCATCATAACATAGTTGCATCTCACAAATGTTTCACTAAAGTATAAGAGTACATGGCCATGGTTTACATCAATACTCATTGCCTGTAGGCATGAACCATGAAAGAGCATAATAGAAAAACAAAAAAGAGAAGCTCCTATGTCCGTGAGCATGTCTACGTCATCTTGTGTTGTCCCTAGGCTCATGGCCTCTATACAACCTCGAGGATGACCCCTCTATTGTCTATGGTGGCCTCATCAACCCCATCACCCCTACACTACTCTATGTCCTCTATGTCTGCTATGAATGAGATCTTGATGTGCAATAGCTCTCTACCCTCTTCCCTGGTGGCACTACCATCTCATAATGATCCCTCTAGTACTGTGTCTCCACATGTTCCATGTATGTGTGAAAATGCGGCCTATGCTAACACACACACTTCAACACGGTCTTTATTTGCGGATTCATCCTAGAATGAACATTGGATTGTTCATCCGAAAATCAGTCGGCAAGGCGACCTGTTGCCTTCTATCTAAAGGGATTTTTCTTGTTAGATATTCTCAGATTTGAGGTGTTAAGCAACCAGACCCTCTAAAAATGAAGGATTTAAGAAATGAAATTAATCTATATGATTATGCAGATTAATCTAGAATGAGAAATGCATTCTAATCTAAGAACAAGTAAAGGAAACTAGATTAATCATATGCATATTATGCTAAATGAAATTAAGCTAAGGATGCAAATGTATGTAAAATATGAGAAAATATGAGAAAATGTGACTATGAATTCCAGCAGCAATTTGATGCAAATTCTAATTCATCCTCCTCCAAAATGAAGAGATGAGGGTCTCTTAAATAGACTTTCTTGGAATCCATCAACGGTTGAGATCGATTTCAATCAACGGTCTGGATTAAAAGTGAAGTTCAGTCATAAAGGAAGATTCTCAAATTAAAGGGAGTTAACTGATTTAATTTGAGTAGAATAAGGAGTTAACTGATTCAATTTGAGTAGAATAAGGAGTTAACTGATTCAATTCCTTTTTGATCAACAGTGAACTGGGAATTTCCTTTTTTGAACTGAAGAGAGATTTTGTTGAGATATTTAATTTAATAAAATGAGATATGCTCTCATAATTACCTTTTCTATTTAATTAAATAATTCTATTTAATTAGTTAGAGACACTTTTCTTATTTAATTAAATAACTTCATTTAATTAATTAGGAATGGCTTCCCATTTAATTAAATAATTTTGTTTAATTAATTAGAAGTAAGTTCTCCATTTAAATAAATAATTTTGTTTAATTAATTAAAATAGGCACATTTATTAAATTAAATAAATTTAATTCCATAGTACATTAGCCTTAGGATATAGTTTAATTTAATTAAAGTATAAATACTTAGTAATTAAATTAAATATTAATCAATAGGTTTAATGTGACTAATATAAGTAAATAATATAAGAATTAAATAATAAGCATGATGAATGCAGATTAGGGTTTTCTGCATCTGACAATTAAGTCAAGTAGCGAGTAGTCGAATAAGAATTTGCCTAATGGAATAGGTCTTTAGGATTGGTCAGAAATAGACCAGAATTGGTATCATGGCAATGAGCCAATTTTGGGGTATTACATTCCCTAGTCATCATCATAGCCATCTCTCAAAAGTTTAGATCTTTGATGCTGCTAATAAACTCTCATGACTCTTGTACTGCCCTCTCTACCCTATGCGCCACTATATCCCTCTCTGCCATAGCTTGGTCTCTCGCTGCTACTACCACATCCCTCTCTATTGTAACTTGGTCTAACTAACCCCTCAATCCTCTAATCACCTCCATCAACTCTATATGCCTAGGCCTTTTATGTATTGGTACTAGCATCCCTTGGTGAAATCCACTGGATCCTCCTCTACGTCCATCATTGTCGCATCCACACCTATGTCATCCTCATCATCTCCCCTCTCACCATCATTCTCTCCCCCCTCATCATCCTCTCGCCCCTCGCCATCCCCACCCCCACTGTCCCCCACCCTCCTCCTCATCATCTCCCTTGTCTTCATCTCTCTCACCACCTCCCTCATCGTCCTCATCACCATCCTCCTCATCATCACCATCCCCCCATCATCCCTTGCATTAGCATCCTCCTCTCCATCCTCTCCATCCCCCTCATCATCTCCTCTCTCCCCATCCCCCTCCTCATCCTCCTCACTCTACTCTGCCTGAGATCTCACTCGTGGTACCAACACTATTGGATTTGTCAATGGCCTCATATTATGTTGCACAAACCACCTATCATATTTTACTGTCATACCTGCATCCACCACATCCACCATTGCTCTCCACACCCTAGGCTACAGCTCCTCCAACTAGGCATAGGCCACCTGCATCCTAATCGATGCTCCCCACTCATGGATCTCTTCTCTAGATCATACAAACAACACTCGACCTGTCAGCAACTCCTATCTCTCCCCAAATTGTTTGCATACCTGCTCTGGAAGGTACATCTCTATCACCAAATGACCAATCATTGTGCACCCTATCAGATAGTGCTCTTGTTTGCAGTATGTGAAGTGGATCTCATCATCATCCCACCCCAAGAAATCACTATATGGTCTCCATATGAACTATGTCATGGTATCTAGCTGATGCCTGAAGAACTGGGTGTACCCTAGCAGTCCTTGTGCCAGTATGCCTTTGTAGTTGTATGAATAAGGCATATCCTCAACTAGCTCTCTCTCCACAAGTAGTCTAAACACAACAATATGCTCATAGGCCTAGATTTGTAGCAATGTACCTCCAGTACTAAATCTCAATCCACCTCTATATGCCACCTAGTGTAGATAGTAGTACAACATACCCAACATACATGATCCCCAAGAAAACATGGTCCCATCCATGACCATCCTCTCTAGCACTCTACCCCATCCGATAGGAAATCCATGTCCATGCCTATCCAGTATCAGCAATCTACCCACAACCCAACAAATCACTATAATAAGACACTCATGTCGTGCCACCAATATGTCCCATCAGATCTCATAGTTTCAAATCCCTAGCTCTGCATCTCCACACCTGAACATCTGGTGTAGTGTTGCTCGCCCAGTCACCAGGTCAAACACATCCAACTCTCCATGAATCAAAATCTAAAGGATACATCATACATCCTCTAAGGTCACAGTCGCCTCCCCTATGGGCATATGGAAAGAACTAGTCTTTGAGTGCCACCTCTCTGTTAGTGTTGTCAGCAATGGTATATTCCCTCTCACCTCAAGCATAAAAGTAATATGATACAATCCAAGTCCTGCCAAGATCTCACACTCACTAGAGGTCATTTGATGTCACAGCAACAAGCTTTGAGGCATGTATCCCCTTGTCTGCAACAGTGGTAGGTCCTCCTACATAACCATGTAGCCTATGTCAACCTTATGTGGCTTTATACCCAATTTAACCTGCATTTGACGCAAGTTTGACCCTAGTTTGACTAAGTTTGACTTTTTCTAAACATGTTTGACTAAGTTGACCTATATTTTGAACTCTTTCTAGGGTTTTGAACATGTCTACTAAGTTTTGAGTCATTTTGAGCTCACTTGCATCATTATGACCCTCAACCTATCCATCTGTCAACTTTTTCTTAAATTTGAGCTAGGTTTGACTAAGTTTGACTTTTTTGAACATGTTTTCCTAAGTTGACCTATTTTTTGAACTCCTCCTAGGGTTTTGAGCATGTGGTCCAAGTTTTGGGTCATTCCGACTCCGTTTACACCCTTTCCGACCCTTTGCATCACTCTTTGTCAACATTCGACTAGGTTTGACCTAAATCTACCCTAAGTTTGACCAATTTTGACCACTTTGGCCATGTTTGACTAAGTCAACCTTTTTTCTAACATCATCCTAAGGTTCTTCTTGTGTGCTCCAAGTTTCTAGTCAATCCAGGCTCATCCAAACACTTTTCAGAGCCCCAGAGCATCCTAGGGTGCAATTGGGGCCCCCAACTGCACCCATGGCAGAGTTGGGGCATTTTGATGCCCTAAACTGACCCCGAGACCCTGGATGGGCCTTGTTTGACCTCTGACTATCCCCTAAATGCATAAAAATCATAACAAAGCATAAAATACACAAAGATGGCCTCGATGTACTCACTAGAGGTCTTGCGTCTATCTATCATCAGTAGGTATGCACTCGTTCGCCACGGTTTTGCTCCCTGCGTAGTCGGTCCATCTTTCTTGCTCCAGAGCCTTTTTCTCCAAATGTGAGGGTGAAAATGAATTTCAAACCCTCTCCAAGCCATTTTATAGTCTACTGCTACCTAGATGGACGTGCGAGAGGCACTTTCTGTGTTGGTCGCAATGCCTTTTTGCACTCTGGACCCCATAACTTTCACATTTTAGACCTAATTTGCGATCCGTCAATTGCTATGGCTTTGCCTTCTTATTGTCGAAAAATTGACTTATTATATGCCTATCCTAGTCAATTTCTCAAGGAAGCACCCATATACACCACCCCCTACTGGGCATGATTTTATAGCTTTTTTGTTAGTGTTCTTTGACACAATGCTCTAAATCACATTGTATCAAAGAGGGGCAAAATCTAGATGCTCAAAAATGGTTCGCGTGTACGGTTTCATCACGTTTTCATACTAACTCGTCCCATTTTCTCATTTCACTAATTATGATCTTTGGGTCGAACTTGACTATCACTCGAGCAAGTTTTGATAATGTCCTTCATCATTTGTATCCCTTTTCACATCATTTGCAGATCATTTCAGAATCTCATCTACTCAACCTAGAATCATATCAAATCAACCCAGAATCATATCAAATCAACCCAAAATCACCCCAAACCTACCCACAATCACCCCAAATCTATCATCATTTGTCCAACCCTAGGCATTGTCATGTCTCTTGATGCCTTGGAAACCTATCAAAACCTATCAATCTTATCAAATTGAACCTTAGCACTATCATGTCTCTCAACGCTAGTTCAAACTATCATTCACATCATCTGATCTTTGACATTGTCGAGTCCCTCAATGTCAGATTGTGACATCATCAAATCAATTTAATAACATTGACAGTGTTCGTCAATGTTATTATGATCAACCCTATCAATCAATCTCAATCTTGTAGCATTTACAATGTCTGTCAAATGTTACATGTCCTTAATCCATGTCATATGTCATTGGCATGTTATCAATTTTAATCAATCATTCAATTTGATCACGACATTGATCTATCCACCATCATCCTAGTCAATCTGCATAATCGTCGCATTTCATCCTGCACTTATCTAATCAAATTGGCCAATAATCTACTAATTTTCTTTTTAGGATTAAATAACCCATAATTTAATCCTATGTCATTCCAATAGTTTTCATCACACATTACTAATTGTTCTCACTAACCAAGCATCCTCAATTGATTAATATTATTAATTAATTGATTCATTATTCACAAACCATGGAAATTCTCGATATCTTAAGTCATATTTTCCACCTCTAATTTCTAAATTACTAATTTCTATTTGGGTGGAATAATGAATTTTTAATTCAAATATTCCATCTTGACATCATTGTGACACATGGGCATGACACATCATGGATTCTATCCTTACACTTGGCTAAAATATGTCTTAATCCATATATTTTATTCCTAAAGCATGCCTATAATAAGCCTCCATCGCAATAGATTATTGGCTATAATTGGCTTTGAGGTGTCACATGACGCATCATAGATCCTCCTCCACTTTTAGCCATGTTGACTCCCATGCGTCATAAAATCCTACAAGTGGCTTTGAGGTGTCATATGCACGTCATAGATTCTCTTCCACTTTTAGGTGTGTTGACTTTTGTGCGTCATAGAATCTCACATTTGGCATCTTGTGTCATATGTGTCATGTATATCCTAAGAAATATCGTGCCAAGTTGCGCATTTATGTTGAAAAGTGTCCATCCTCTCATTCAATCCTCTCCTCTTGCATGTTGGCTATAAATTGAGCCTTCTTTCTCTCATTTCTGATCCATAAGAGCCATATCCTTGGAGTCTTCAACATCTTCATCTCTTAGCATCCATTAGGCTTGAAATCACTCTTCTAGTACTCTCATAGCATCATCTCATCAATAGGCTTTTGCTTTCAATTGTGTGCAATATAGGCAATTGGAGCTACATCATATGGAGAAGAAAGAAGGACATAGGAGCTACAATTAAAAGAGGGATTTTTGCTTTATGTTGCTTTCTTTTTTTTAGTTGGCTTTCATGGTATACTAGATGGTTTTTAGTGTATGTTGATTGAGTTTCGTGACTGATCATAGTATGCTAGATATTAACCCATTTTTTGGTCTTACAGTTCTTGCCCTTTTGCTAAGGTCTCACCAAGTCGTTGTTTTCCATTCAACAAATGTTCACTTCATTATTGTTGTCATCTTGTTAGCTTTCGTAGAAGCATCATGACCTCAGTGCTTAATTCATCCATCCTACCTGCAGATTGAGATCTTGTCAACATCCAATTTTACCCATAGGATGGCAAGATCACAAACTCTAATACTACTGTAATGTTCCTAGCCAGTTTGTCCCTAGGTAGTTGTCAGATTGAAATGAATGTCACGGGATCTAGTGTGGTCGATAGCTAAGTTAGACTAGACGAATGGTATGGATGTATGGGAGGGGAACATGAATATGTGCAACTGGGTCTCTACTCCCCACATCATTCTCTAATGAAGCATATCGTGGTTTGTTGTACAGACAAGTAGTCACCGTGCATTGATGTGTTGCATGAGGTATATGATGTTGAAGGGAAGTGTCAGTTGTACAGAGAGGCCCGATGATGGACGCAATTCCAAGGGCGTACTAGGTATGGATAGGATGGTACTAACAATAGCAAGAGGGGGCATACAATATGTGGTAGAACCAAGGTCTAAGGTATGAGAGTGATTACCGTAGAACATGTGGAGTTCATCAAGAACTAGGTGTAGAAACAAATGATCAATGACAAAGACCTTTCCCAAATGAAGTTAGCTTCTTGTCAAGAAAAAGAGATCAAAACAAATTTACACAAAGTATCACCCAATTTATATTTGCAAAGATGGTGCTCTGATTTGCTAAATCCGAGCAAAGTAATACAGAGAACAAAATAGGGCGAGGGTTGAATACCATCGAAACCAAATTAGCCAAGTAGAGGTCTTCCACTTCCAAAATGCCAAACAAAACCGAACTCCAATAGGAATTCATAGGAGAATGAAATCATATCTACAACAACCTACAAGTTGGCCCTATAAAGGGCTTTGAGGAAGCTTCCCAAAGGATTACAAAAAGGTGTTGATAGGCCAACACACTACAAGAAATAAAACAATGAGTGGGCCCAAGAGATAAATAAATAAATTGTTGGCCACATAAAAAATTATTATACTAATTTATTTAATAATATTGGGGACATCACAACTGTGATAACATTTGGTAGATTTGTCATAGAATTTAGAGAGCTAGGGTTAGACATAGCTACTATATTTATTGAAGATTGTCGATCTTGGGGTGAAATGGGCACTTCAAACTTCCTCAACTAGCCGGAGTTATCATCCCAGGCTTCTCCTATGAGACATTTGAGCCACAAAAATCACATGGAGTTGGTCGAAGCAGAAGTGTGAGTGGGGAGAGAAGGGCAAGTTGTTTTTAATTAAACTAAAAATATAAAATGTATTAATTATTGATTTAAAAACAAATATCTACACCTGTAGCACTATTGCCGACATAAATAATATTTCAATAGTACTATATAAAAAAATTGAGTATATACTAATATGTTCCAACAAACTAATGATAAAAGCAATCTATAGATTATACATAGTTTTGAAATAATAAGAACATTAGAAAAAGTTAGCGTATTTTCATTCTTGATATCTAATGATCTATAATTTACATTTAAATAAAATTGATAAATAGATAGAAAAATACTATAATATTTTTAGGAAATTATATAAATTAAAAGAAAAAACAACTAATCAAACTATTTTAATCTATCATGTGTTTAATTCAGTTGTTGAATCAAATATTCCTTACCAAAAACAAGTGCAAATGACAAAAAAATATTTAAGTTTACATTGACTTTGAACGTCTAGAAGCACACCAAAGCACATTGACAATTATATGCGTATAATAGGCCATTATATGAAGATTCATTTCTTCAATTCCTCAATTTCATCGGAGACGGATGGCTTCTATTTCCTACAGGTATTTTTTCATTCTTTCAACAGCTCATAAAAAGTTCTTCAATCTGTATCTTGCATAATCTTGTGTCTGCGTTCTTCTCGTAATTCAATAATTCGCAGTAGTATGAATGATTACGAACCAATTATTCACCCAAATCACATATTTCATATTTTCCAATGATTTGTTTATTCAACAGTTGTGCAGAGTGTGATTCCCCTCTGAATTTGAGCAGCAGCAATCTATATCCTCAAGATTTCTACTTTGAAGCAGGTAACAAGGGAACTCTTTCATTCTCTGCGATTGATCAGACCAAATTCAGACTTGAACAGGAAGACAGGATTAAACCTTTTTTCGAGACCCTCAATTATTGGGGTCTTCAGAGGAAGAGGACCAAACTTAAGTGTGCTTCCTGTGGTAAACTCCTCGGTTATATTTATGATGATGGCCCTCCGGCCACAAACAGTATTGGCCAATTTGGCATGGGCCCTAGTCAGGCTATCCCCAGGTTTCCTAGGTATCGGTTGAAGATCAAGGCTCTTAAGCAGCAACAATGGTAGAATCATTATTTTTATCAGTGCCTGAATGTTATTAGCTCGTTCTTAATGGCTCTCCATTTCAGAGTTCTATTAGTCGTTGTTCTTTTTCAGATTTGAGACCGAAGATTTTTACTGGATTCAATTCAAGGATTTTTGATATGAGAGATTCAGAGTCTACTACATATGTGAATATGGAAATTAAAATGTATGGTTTTTCTTTTTGGGGTATCTAGTTTAACTAAAATACTTATATGAGATACATAAGTCTTTGAAGCTAGATTTTGGACCTTTTCTTCCCACATGTCTCTTCTTCTCTGAGTGTTCATCTAAATTGTTTACTCTATTTGAGTAGCTATACTTGTTTTTTCAATGTTAAATTGATACATGAGATCTTATCCTGTTAAATTTAGCTGTCTATTTAGTGGGGTGAGAATTAAACTAGGGTGGGTTCAGATATGCCCATATGTATGACATAAACTTGTTGTATATGATTCCAGAGTTACATGTTTACTATTTTAAGAAAAGCCGGGGAGCAAATTGCATCCAGGACTGTGTTTTAATTGTGCATTCTCAAGTAATTGGCATTTATGTCATCCTGTGGACCCTGTGCTAGGGAGTTAACCATCATAAAATACTTTGGCTTCCAACAGTTTGTGGCTTGTTTGTGTTAGCTTATCGATCTTTGAGGTTTTTTATGAATGATATCAGATTTCTACAATCTATAATTTGATGTATTTCTTGATTTCTGGATTGGGTCATGCACTACTTTTTGAATCAATGTTTTGGATCACACTCAATGATCTATCATCAGAATATTAGAGAGCTAAGAGACATAAAATTTTGTTGATGAATCAAAGAGTGTGATCTGAAATGCTTTTCTGTTGGAACTTTTTGGATACTCTGGTTTGAGATAATGTATAGGCACTCGTATTGTTATCTTGAATTATTGTTTATTTGCTGCAATTTAATACCTCTATTTCTATTGGTGAATTACCACTTTACTGGAGATCTTAGATATCCGTGTCCAGTTGTATCCATTCATGTTTGGGGAATATATTCCTATCAAATTGATCCAAAACATGCACCTGGCCTCATCCTGTCTGCTGCACCCAAATTATGCTGAACGTTTTATAAGTGTCTGAAGCTGGAGCTCTGCCAGAAATAGCCCATTAATTTACCTCTTGAGATCATCCTGTTGGCTCCGTAGTATTGATCTTTATTATTAATACAATTACTTTCAGTGGACGAGAAGCCAAAAGCAGAATAGTTGGAACATTAAAGAAGCTGCTTTAATTTCTCCAAACATGGAACATGTATCCTAGAAGAACATTTGATTCACTAGCTTTGTACGGTACATCATCCCATTAGATGAAATATCAATTAGAAGCCCTATTCCCAAACATTAATCTCTCACAACATGCCTGATTAATACAAATCCTTTTTATTTTGCGTTGGTGATCATTGTGAACTTTTTTGGAGAGATCATTGTAGATTTTTCGTAGTTTCTGGCATAGACTAGACTTGGGAAGCAGTCTAATTAAAATCTAAAGAATTCTGGTCTAGAGATTAAAAAAATTCTTGGATATATGATGCTACTAATTCCATTCACTTGCACTCCCTTTCTTTCATTTATGATTACTTTTTGTAAAGTGGCCATGAATGTTCCTGTGAAAAATGGGAGCATTTAAGAAAGCCAGTAAAAATTGCAGAGGTTGCATAGATAATGTTTGCCATGTACTTTCAATGTGGCCACAAAAAGATTTTGTACTTACCGTGTGTACTATTTGCCATAATGACAAATTTGAATTGACTGTTAGTTCAAGAACCTTTCTAAAAGGGCCAGGGCCAGAATTGTTTGTTTCATATCAGATATCCTGATTTCTACTTGTTAAAGTCTCAGATACCGATGCGTGGCCCTAGGGCCTGGCTTCCGCATCCGATACGGACGGATGCGGGAAGCCTCCGGGTGCCCTGCGGGTGTCAGCTTCCACCCGCATCCGATCCCTGCGGGTGGCTTCTGGGCAGCACCCGCAGGGAATCCGGGAGCATAAAATCAGAAACATTCATTCAGAGTTTTGACGCACAAATTTTAATGGTTTTTGACTATTTCATTGTATAAAGCGTTGTTCAACTTCATCGCAAAAACATTTTAATGGGTTTTGCTGCTAAAATATGTGGGAGTTGATCGTTCAAGGAGGCACGAAAGAAGCTGAGCCAGGTCGCACAACTTTTCTTTTCCTTCGCGCCGTGTGACTTAAGAATTTAGGCACACGACTGCATTTCTTTTGCCTTTTTGCAATCTTCTTTTCTGCATGCAACTCTACATTTGAATTATTAGGTTCTATTTTAGGTTTTCTTACGTATCATTCCCATTTCATATCCGTATTATTATTATGTTTTTGGTTTACTTATGTTTAATATTAAGTAAGTATTATTAAAAAATTAAATATATATATATATATATATATTTTATGTTCGATTTTACTTCACATTTCTTTCCTTGTATCATTTTCATGTATGTATTATTATTTTTCTGGTTTATTTTTTATTTTCAGAATATTTATACTGTCAAAAATCTTATATTAATAATATTTAACAATATTACTAAAAAATAAATCATATATTTAGATATAGTTTACATTTAATAAATAATTCAATCTTTTTATAATTATTTCAAATCTATTTAGCAAAGTAAAATTACTTTCACCTGAGCTAAATCAGTTGCATTTCTTTGCATATGTTTATATATTTATATATATATACACGTTTCCTCTCGCATCCACATCCTTAAAAAAAAAAAGTCCCTGCATCCTGTATCCGCTTCTGGAATCCGCTTCGGAATCCGCATCCGAATCGGTAACTTAGGTTAAAGTATATGTTAAAGAATTGTAATCTATACAGAAGTATTACCGCAAGTTGGGATTTTTCTTTGCTCTAGAAATTGCACTCAAGAAAATATAATATGTTTTGTTAAGCGTTTTTGGGTTTATGTGTTTCAAAGGACATATGAGGGACTTCTTCCAATCAATGATGTAGACTTGGTTTGAACATATTGAACATATGTTCAAAGTTTGATTCTTTCCTAAAATTGTGTTTGTTATGGCTATAGAGCTATATTTGTTACTTTCAAGCTTAGTTACCGGATTCGTGCCCTAGAAGCTGGATCCAGATTCAAGTCCGATCCGGATCCGGATTCGTGCCTGGATTCCTGCAGATCCAGGCAAGATCCTTGTTTTACACAGTGGAAGCTATGAATCTGGACGAATCCACTGTGTAAAACAAGGATCCTGCCCAGATCTGCAGGAATCCAGGCACGAATCCTCAAAGGTCAACAGGTTTAAGTGAGTCTAAGTTATTTAATATGACTTTTTTAAATATATATTTTTGCTTTCTAGTGCTATATATACTAAAAACTGCGAGAAATATACATAATATAGTATATATATTTATTAACCTCTGTTCCTAGTTGGGGCTTGGGCAAGATCAGTAATATATATATATATATATATATATATATATATTCACGAATCCTAATTGGGGAAAGAAAAAAAAAAATTGCGAATCCACGGATCGGATTCATGTGCCCGAATTGGATTCTTATCCCGAATCGGTAACTAAGCATTCAAGTCTTGTAATATAGGGACTGTTTCTAAGCGCCAATCTCGGAGTTGTATAATACAGAGTATGTATTAGTTTCATTTATGATGTTTGAGATCACATGATCTTAGTGTCATTTTCCAATTGAAACCGGCATGTTATTAAGGTTCATTGTTCTTATTTCCATGGACCTATACCCTTTCAGTGACAAGAAGCTAAGAATGCCTCGACACTTCTAACACATACCAGAATGAGGCAGGACACAACTGAAATCAGAAAATTGGAAAACACTAAATATAAAACTATAATGAGATAAATAATTATGAATCTTGAGAAATAACATTTACAAAAACTATTCTAGTAAATTAATTTACAATAACGAATACAATGAAATTCTTACAGTAATTTCAGATTGTATCTTTGTTGCTTTGGAGCCCAACCAGCAAAACATGATTTGGCTCTTTCTCTGATTGTGATATGAATATCAGGATTTAACTGTGTGATTTTGAGCCAAAACATGATTTGGCTCTTTCTCTGATGTTCGGGATATAGGATCAGTGTCACAGGAGTTTTCATGATGAAATAATCTACTAAAGATGTTACATCTCATTGGAAAATAATTCTCAAAAATTTAGAGAAACTTTCACAAGTTACTACATGGTTGGAAGGTCAATAGAAATTTCAATCTTATACCAAATGAAAAAATGATACCGATCATCGATGTCTTAAAACATCTGGAACATAAAATACTAAAATCCATAAGAACGGTAAACATCTTGAACTTCACAAACTCTTGATCTGACAGCAGAGTTAATATTGGGAGCCTGGCGTTCGCTGTCGTGCCACAGATTATAGTTGATGCCATGGTAGAAAAACTCTGGTATAAGGGTGGCAGAGAAAAGCTTGAGAAACTATCAGAGCTTCATCAACAAAGTTTTGGAAAATGGGGAACAGGGGAAAATATCTCAAAACGGCTATGATAGGTCAGACCTCCTTCCTCTGTATGCCCTTGTCAGCCTGCATATCATGTGTTATTTTACTTTAGAAGGTAGATTCATGGCTGTGCATGGTTATCATTTCCCCCTGTTGAATCATGCTAGATACCTGAGAAAATTAATATCCCTTTCTTCCTTTTCTCTTCCCACAATAGAGTATTGCAAGTGGAGCTTCCCTGCCTCTCCATCAAGGTTTCATTATAGCTTTGTATAAATTTGCTCTAGATATGGACCTCCATGGGAACCCTATGCCCCTTAAGCATCAAGTGTGTCCTCCCTCCCAGCCCCAACAAGCTCTTGTTGTTGAGCGTAGGCTGTTGACTATGGGTAACAGTTTGGCTAACATTTGGCTAGCTAGTGCAAGAAAAATAAGTTCTACCAAGTTTCCCCTGCAATCTTCCAACGAATTGTTGGGTGACCCCCAATAAGCTCTTGTTGTTGAGCCTAGGTGGCTGACTATGGGTAACGGTTTGGCCAACACAGAGCTAGCCAATGCAAGAAAAGAAGAGTGCTACCAAGTCTCCCCTGCAATCTTCCAACAAATTGTTGGTGGTCACCCAAGAACACAACACACCTCTTGATGTCCCAGGTTTGTCCAAGGAAAAAAATTCTAATAAAGCCCCAACTAATTTGGGAGTCACAATAACTATTTTGGAGGACAGTGAGGATAACAAAATGCATAAGCAAAAAGGTGTCAAAATTGAGAATAGCCCTGGGTCCGGGACCAGAAGAACTGCAAGATTGGCTAAAAACTCAGTGGAGCCCTCTTCTAAAGGGAAAACCATTCTGCACAATGAAGAAGATTTCCTCTCTAGAGGATACCTTTGAGGACAAAGATGAGAGTAAAGAGAACTGCTGTAGAGGGGAAAGGAATAGGAGGACCAGGATACGGCCTCCCCTAATATCTCCGAGGATCATGTCTATGTTAGAATGTGAGGTTGATGCTACCCATGCTGTTGTCAATAATGGTTGTCATTGATGTCAACATTGTTCCAACCTATTGATGTGTATTGATTGGTGTATACCGATAGGTATGGCATATTGATTGTGTATTGGTTGATGTTCTCTAACAACTTGTGTAACCTTTGATGCATTCTTCGATGGATGTGCTTCAAATTTGTTATCCTTCTTTTTCTTGGGTGTAGATCTTCTTGACACAGGCAGATCTACTTTGCGAGCAACATATGGTGGATAGTATTTTTGGGTCAATGCGTGTTGGAGTGTGTTATTTGTGTTTCGGTCCCAATAGCTACTTTGTAACATGCTCATCATGACCGTTGGCACTGAGGATTGTGTAGATGGCATTGCATGTTGGATGATTGGAGGACAACTTTTTGGTCAAGGTGGTCCACGTTTCAATCCTTTCCCACCATGGAAATGTCTTGATGTGACCCATTTCAAATCTATTTTGGCCGACAAGTTTGAGGGAAGCAAGTGGTATAAGTAGAGCAAAGATTTCAGTTCGTGAGTGTGCATGATGCTTTTATGCAAGGTATATGTGATGTAAGTGCAAATCTGTTGAGACAGTTATTGCGAGTTGGTGCAAGTAGTGGCAGACTGTGTTGCAGAGTATTGGTGACCGACTGTAGCGATGGATTCAATCTTCATTTCTTATATTCTGGCTACAAGCTTGATTGTATTGGCAGCGAGTCTTCATTATATTTCTGGGTAGTCAACCACATTGGCAGGGAGCCTACTGGTAGTGACCCAAATTGCAGTGAGCCTACTGGTAGTGACCCAAATTGCAGTGAGCCTCTTGTAAAAATCACCTTAACTGGTGTCACCCTAACAGGTGTTCATTTCATGACAATTAGCTTCTCTGTGGTTTTCCTCAATCTGGGTTTCCATGTAAATCTTGGTGTCCTCTGTGTCAGTGTTTTTGTGCTTTTCATGTTTATATGTTCTGTGGATGTTTAATGTGGTTAACCAGTAGATCAGAAGTTGTTATTGATATTGTTTATAAGCCAACTGATAGAGAAGAAGTTTTATAAAGTGCATGGGAATAACTGAATTACCTCCATCTCAGTTATTAGGCCTATTCAACAGTCTATTAATAATCATAATAATGAGACCCTGGATAATGAGAATTTTGTGGGTACTTAGAATAATGAGGAAGAAAACTACGATATGCAGGCTCGTGATGACCCCTTACTTGGTGTCATTCATAGAATCGATCAGCTGGAAAGAAGGATGACTGAATAAAATCTTGCTATTGATAATACCCTCAATTCTCTCATACAGATTATGGATGGCTTCATGAACAGAGCGGTCATGGATATAACCACAGGAAAATCCAAGATTAGGAGACAGCTCAGAAAATTTAGCTAGATGCGGTCGCCTACAAACTGGGAAGCTTGACATCTGACCAGAGGTGCTTTGGGAGCTGGAAAAAGATTGGAGCCTTATTGAAGCTCTTTATAGTTCTAAATGACGGTTTTAAGAAGCTTTTAGATGAACTGCTTTTGGTGGAAGCTGTTTATATGTTTAAGGACTTGAGGGACTATTAGTAGTTTTACTTACTACTATAGTGAATTTTGTTGACACGAGTATTTACTTAAAAGTTACTACTTTAGTGAATTTTGTCGATACGATAGTATAAGGATTCCTGTTAACAGAACTGTTATTTTTGGTTTCATAAGGACAGATGGTTAAATAGTTTGGTCTGCTATCGTAGATTTGTAATATTGTACAGGTAATTTTCGGCTTACATGTCTGGTTCAGTTTTGGGAGGCACCTCACTGTTTTTGCTGTTTTTGGTTGCTGTGGTGTCAATGATGTTTCTCCTTCTTGTAAGGGATCAGGGCCCTTTCCCTGCTTATCTAATCTTGAACTTCTTACTAGTCTATTGAATATAATGTTGACTACAATATGGTGTGAAACAAAAATGTTTCAATGGCATCCCTGTATATTCTGAAATTTCGGGCAAAATTTGTTTGAT
This sequence comes from Cupressus sempervirens, assembly GCA_028749045.1. Lineage (NCBI taxonomy): Eukaryota > Viridiplantae > Streptophyta > Pinopsida > Cupressales > Cupressaceae > Cupressus > Cupressus sempervirens. Next base: position 396,334,721 of record CM053788.1, read on the forward strand.
ATTTACTATACATTCCACCAGATTGTGGGTAGACACCAAATAATAGTTTCAGATTGAAAGATAGAAGCTTAACTTGCACTCTGTAATTTCAAACTTAATATAATATACGGTTTACTATGTGAAGGCAAAAAGAAGCAAGATTTCCAATTACCATGAGATTGCAGAGGATTTTATGACTACAACCCGAAATGATTTAATCTCTCAATTCAGACAAATCTAATGTCAAGACAAAAATCCTGATGTCTGGCTAAACTGGAAGATGAAATGTATTGATGCAGTCCAGGTGAGGGGGTTTTATTAGAATGCTTCCCCTTGCAGAAAAACATGAACACAACCAAAGAATTAGGCTAAATCGAAACCATTGACAACCTTAAAAATTGATTCCAACAAAATACATATTTTTCCATTTTTTAATGGCAATTTTTAATAGAAATCTCTCACTCATCTTCAAAACTAGATCAAGGAAGGAGACGGAGTATCTGTCCACTCAACTTTCATTTGAATGAGGGTGTAGAAGCTCTAGAAGACTGAGTGTATTTGGCTCTAAATAATTTTTAAAAAGTGCAGATCACTGCTTTCTGTAACTAGACATTTTGTCAAACGTTTGGCTAATATTCACAGCCACAAAACAGAGAAGTTCTTGATGACAGATATGGAAGGGTGATCTTTATTCAACTAAAACTACCCGGTCCAAGTATACCTTTGATTTTCTTAAAGTCTAAATGCACCGTGAGCAGCGACGATTCCCGAAAAAAGCTCAAAATAGATTTAGAAAAATGTTTAGAAAACTTGCAAATCTGATATGGGTTTCAATTCTTTTAATTGACTCATATTCTGGACGGAAATCCCATTAAGAATCATTATTTCGTTTTGATAGAGGCATTCCCAGTTACTCCAACAAGCTCACCACTTCACCAGATACTACCAAACGCATCTGTTCAATAATATGACTCCAAACTTGAACAAATGAATTTGCTAAAAAATCGTTTGAATCCTAGACACATTCTTCCATGGTTCCAGTAAAGTATTTCCCCTTTTTTGTTTGCAAGACTAGGCCATTCGGTCCAAATTCCGTAACAACCCTATGTTCATGAAATTGTTGCAGTCTATCCGAGTGTAAAGTCACGCAAATAGATTGTTGGTGATTTAAATCTAAGAATACGTTTACCATATTGACTGAAACTCCAGCATCCATATCTCTTCAGAGTTGGCGGTTTTCTCTCGAACTCCTCAAACCATATGAATGCGAAGTGTTGACAAAAGGTGTGTACTTGAAATTTTGTGGTGGCGTTTTTTTCATTTTTGCTTGATCGATTTGTATCGAGTCTCAATAGGTAGATAAACATGAGCTCCTGTGCATTCAATTTGAATGTTTTTATAATGGGTAATCACAAGGATCAATCTCATATGGACGAAGTCAAGTAATGCTTTTACTACGACCTGGTTATACCCATACATATGGGAGGCTAACGTCGCCCACCTTTAGATCTTAAATCATAGGTCAGATTTTAATGATTTTTGGTACAAGTTTGTGTGCGAGTTAATTGCTTAAAACTAAGGTTTCAGCTTTTGGTATTCATGAATCCTTCTATAGAGATTGTTGAACACAAGTGGTTATAAATTGACTTTTCCAAAGTATCGCTTGATATTCACTATGTTCTTGCACCAATAGTTGCTTTGTAATGCCCTGCCATGTGACCCAAAAGAAATTAACCACAAGTTTTACTAAGTTTGACAAACATTTTTTTTTTTTTAATAATAACTTAACAACAACAATTATAGAATAGTGGAAGCAATTCACAAACACTCATACATCAACAACACATAAGCAGGTTACATCTCTTAATGGTCACATGGCGATGAATTACATTTAATTTTAATTAACACTAAATCCAATATATAACAAAGCCACATCAAATAATAATATACAAGTATAAATCCATTTAAATAATATTCAATCCTCTCGAATGCCACTTGGCAATAAACAGAATGCACAATCACCCATTGTGCAAGTCATAGGGTATGAGAGGTTGAAATAATATACATCATGAAATAGATTACATCTTGTAAGATCTATGAAATTAAATACAATACACTTAGAATATAACCATCCATCATAGTAATACAATATCAGATAGAAAGGAACATTTGTACAAACACATCCAGCAACGGCATCTGACGATCGGATCTCAATGGTATAAGAAAAACCACTACCACCCGACCTCGTAGAACTCAAAAAGGCCCACTCCCACCATGCTGAGGAGATAAACTTAAGTCCCAAACAGGATAACAAACTCAAAAGTCAAAACCAAAAGCTAGGTTCAAGGAATCAACTAAAAGCAAACTCTCTCAAAGGTACCAAGACACAAGTATCAACTAAATCTAGAGGCAACATAGAGACTTAGGAAATCTATTATGCATGTGGGCAAGTGTCATCGCACGAACCAACTCTAAGGTTACTTGGCTAGTCTTTTAATCCTTTAGCCCCTTGGTGACTCTATGCAGCATTAGTATCCTTTCATACTGACAAGGCATACTAACAAAGCATGGTCGCAACCAAGCGTCCTCTTTACTCCCATTCTAGCCTTACTAGCACTCGAGGCATGGATGAGGAAAACAATAACTCTTATTAATTCATTTTAAACTCATTTAATGAAATGTTTTCACTTATTAAATAACCTACAATGGGTTTACCCGTCAGCCTCTTTAGAGCCTCAACCTCCATTACAAACCACTTCCCAACATGACATATAGAGAACCTACCTTAAGCTCAGTAAAATCAAAAAAATCACAAAAGACCACATACCATACATTAGTTCTTAAACAAGCAACTAATAAGTACTGAAAATCACTAACATAATCACGAAGTCCACCAATATGATCATCTTAATAGGATTGATCCCAAAATCAAGTATACAAAAAAAAACAATTCCATGTCATAACATGACATCACCAAGAACAAACCATACAAACACATCAGTCCTATACAAGCAACTGAAAAGCAATCCAAATACAATTGATCAAAGACTCAAATGTTATATCAAACAGGTCACACCATTCACCTCAGATTCATACAAGAACGCTAGAAAGCCATAACGATCAATAGATCAAAACACCTTGTAGAGCATACCAAACACATTATCATGGTTAAGTACAAAAGATTGAGATCAAAACATCGTCATGACATCATAAAGAAAACTCTCAAACCTATGGTAAACATCCTGACTAGTCAAAGCTAAGTGAACCCAACACCCAACAATAAAATCATGTCATAAAAAGAGTACATACAAAAGTAACTTTTACAAAATATTAGGTTTTGAAAACACATCAGTTCCATTTTCACTCATAGGTTTTCAAGTTTTTAGTTTCGTTATCAAGTATATCAGTTCATAATTTTTTCGAGTTTCAATTTTCATTTCTCTAATATCCAAATTCACTAAGGTTTTCCGAGTTCACTAAGACTCGTTTGGTAGTTGGAATTAGAATGAAATTGACATTCGGAATTCTAAAAAATTGCTAATCCATTGTTTGGGTCTGCACAATCAAAATTGGAATTGGGTAAAAGAAGAATCCAATATCCCCATTTAACCCCCAAAACAAGGATTCCAAATTCTTCAAAATACTTGTTATCTGAAATTCCCGTTTTAATTCCAATTTTAAATCTCATTTTTTGAAAATGAGGATTTCAACTAAAGTAAAATTTAATTGGGTTTGACATCTAGATGCCCATTTGAGGTTACCTCTTTTTGCACAAATTTTTGAAATTTAATTATTTTTAATGGGGGTAAAAATTTTCGTTATTACTTGCTCATATGTTTGGATTAAAAATAATAATTAGTAATGCACATATCTAAATTCTTTCATCTTTCTTTTAACTTTTTCTTGAATTTTTATTTTGCAATGAATATTGGCATTTTTGGCATGTGTGGAGTTAAAAGCATCATGAATAGGTCCTTGAAAAAGTTAGAGATACGAATAGTCTTTCTCACTATAACTTTTATACTCATTTTTTGAACCATATATTCGTATTTTGAACCAAACGGGCTTGGAATAAAAAATTTTGAATATCAAATATTTTTAAGTTTGAACCAAACAATCCCAAAACAAATTTCAGAAATTGTAATCTAGATTTCAAGTTTCAGAATCCCAAATCAAGGGTTTTAGATTCCCATTCCTAAATCGTATTCTAGCAACCAAATGGGCCTTAGAATTCCAAACGATTCAACAAATCATATAAAGTTATTTAACCATAGTTTCATAGTTCAATTCGTTATCAAACAAACACAAGATTCGATATTCAAAACTAGGGTTTCAATTTTCACTTTCTCAAAGTATTATAATTACTAAGGTTTTCGAATAATAAAATTTCTCTAGTATTACAAATCATTTTCATATATCTGAACCATATAAACACATCCAAGTTTATAAAAGAAAACATTAATTCTCCCAATTAATTTCTTTGATTTTAAATTTACTTTAGAATTATATTTAAATAATAAACTAATAAATCAAAATTTCAAATAATTAAATTTCAAATTTTAACAATACTTATTAAAATTAATAATAATAATTATCAATTATTACCATAATAATTTTAAATTTATTAAACTTTGGAAAAACTTTCCCGAAAAGGAAACTTGCTAAAAATAGAAACTTCCAAAAATAGATACTTAAAATAGAAACTTTCCAAAAATGAAAACTTGCTAAAAATAGAAACTTTCTTGAATAGAAACTTGCTAAAAATAGAAACTTTTCAAAAATGTAACCTACTAAAAAAGAAACTTTCCACAAATAGAAACCTACTATAAATAAAAACTTGCCAAAAATGGAAAGCTACTAAAAATAGAAACTTTCCAAAATAGAAACTTTTTAAAAATGGAAACATCCTAAAAAATAGAAACTTACTAAAAATGAAAACTTTCCAAAAATGGAAACTTACTAAAAACAAAAAAATGGAAAGTTTTCAAAAGTGGAAACTTAATAAAAATAAAAACTTTTCAAAAATGGAAACTTACTAAAAATGAAACCTTACTAAAAATGAAAACTTTCAAAAAATGGAAACTTACTAAAAATGGAAACTTTTCAAACCTTCATCCCATTTTCTAATCAATCAAACAAAGATTTCAAAGCTATAATCATTCACAAATGTTTCTGGAACAAAGAACAATAAATCCATTACGAGGTTTTAGATTAAATCATAAATAATTCTATAATGAAAATTCAATTTTCTCAAACAAGGGTTTCAGTCAAATTACTTCGGTCAAAGATGTATTAAGAACAAGGCAGAGAAGATTTCAACACGAGGGTTTTTCGACCACATTTAAAAACTTTGAAAACAGATTTATCCATACACAAAGAAGACAAGAATTTGAAGAATGAAAATCCATAGTACAATTAAACCACAAGATCCTATCTGGATTTGATGCTAACACGCAACTACACAAACACACGAAGCATGTAAGAAAACCCTTTCCTTCTGAAAAGCTTCCTTATTTGAAAATCGCTTCTCCAAAATCTGTGTAATTGCAAAATGAGCTCTAGATCTTTGATAAAGAGTTCTCTCCTAATTTGGGGCTCTGATTATGTAATGACGAGAGGGAACTTGTTGATCAATTATTGTTTATTACTTTATTACCTTTTACCTTTTCATGCACAACTCTTAGCAATTTTAAAATATCTTTATTAAATTAATTTTCTTTCTCCCTTTGATTAATTTATTATATTTTAATTTCATGCATAAGCTTTATGTAATTTAATTAAAATAAACTTGGTTAAATTTGTGTTTACTCTCTCCAGTTAATTATGAGACGTTTTAATAATATATTTATTAATTCAACTAATAATATTATTTAGAATTTATTATTTAAAATAAAACTCCTAAATAATAATTATTAAATCAAATAAATATAATTACGCCTAAATTAGAACCATAACTTTGTCTTTAAGTTTCACTCTTATTTAATTAATTCACGAGATGGTTTTAATAATATATTTATTAACTTAAATAATAACATTATTTAGAGTTTATTATTAAAATAAAATTCTTAAATAATTATCATTAAATTGAATAAATATAAATACATCAAAAATGAAACTTCAATAAAATCTTTAAATTTAATTCTTTTATTTAATTAATTTCTCAATTAATTAAATATAATTAAATACTAAATTTTTTTTATAACATTTCTATTAAATTATCTTTTAATTTGATTTAATTATAATAGAAATCACAACAGACCCACAAAACCAAATACAACAACTCAACTAAAGACAAAGAACAAAATCAAACTCCAGGGTCAAAATCAAGAATTCACGTCACTAAACATTAGGGTTTAGCATTCAAACTCAAGAATTATCTCCTTACTTATACTATTGAAATATTATGATAGGGTATGCTCATCCTAGCAATTCAAGGAAGTTGATACTTGGTACATGCAATCTACATAAAATCCATGCATGTACAAACACATATTCTAAACCAAAAAGGCAATGGTGAAAAGTGGTGGATCGTGTAGATCTTGACTAGCAGGTGACTACGACTCCCTTCCTCAACCACATTAGAAACGTCAAACATAAAGAAAACATGCAAGCACACCATACACATGCAAGTATGGGGTAAGTATCCATAAAAACAACATAAAAATCATTCATCTAACTAACATCATTCAATAACTGGAAGTCACTACATGAACATATATATCATCATTGAAACTATCATGAAATAAATGGAGTAACTAATACTAAAGTAACTCAACACATATATTAACTGAATATGAAATATAATTAATCGATTCCGGTAACCCAGCACTACTAATCATAAAACATAATCATAGAATAGGCTTCAAAGAATCTGACAATACAATCTGAAAAGTCAACAAGGGGTAGGCATTACATATTCACTCAAAAATTTCAATACTTGTGGTCAAATGTCTCATAGTCTTTATGAAATGTCTCAATAGTGGTGCACAAATTAGCAATCACCATCCAAAAAAGTTATAAAATAATTGATTATTAGTACGTGTGTGATCGACTATTGGTACATGTGTTATCATCAACTATTGGTACATATGTTATCATTTTTGGGGCTTCTTTAATTGTAGTAATTGGGGGAGTGACATGAAAAAAAGGTTGTGATTGTTGGACCCCTTAAAAATTATTGGGTCCTTTCTCCTGATAATGTCATTATATATGTGTACAAAAATTTAAATTTACATATTACAATTGATTTTTCGTTGATTTTTTATTAATGAAAACACATTGTGTTGTGTCAATTATATTTTTGAAGTGGTGTCATTTTGTGCAGAGCATAACTTTAGCACCCTTGTCCTTCATGTTACCAAAAATAACTTTTGTAAATCCTCTTACATGGCGTCTCTCAAAAAGAGACTTGTAAATCCTCTAATTGGGTAGCTTTCAAGAGGTTACAAATAGATGCAATAGTAAGAAAAAAATCTAAGTAAATGATCTAAGAATAGTACTATCTTGCATTCTAGATCTTTGTTATGTTTCCTTAAAGATGTGTTGATCTTCTTCCTCTCTCTTTCCTACCCCATGAACTTCTTTGGTTCACTTATGCCTGGTTGTTCACAACAACTCATCTCTTGTTCATCTTTCGTTTTTGCAACTATGATCTTTTTCACTTTCTTGAACTTGCAATATGAGTAGTAACTTAAACAACCAAAAATAACTAACTTTGGCCACAACCCCTCCAACAATGAACTCTAAGTTCCTTTATACACTCTATAATGTATGGGCATAGTTACCCAAGAAAATATCCCACTCGATTTCAAATGTAAATTCATACTCAATCTATTCATAGAAAACCTGTGACACCTACTAGTAGGGGTTTAGACTAGTAGAGCGTCTAGTCCCTCTATGAATGTAGATGTAGCTTATGTCCCTGTGTCCTTCTGCCACTTTGACTTGTATGCCTATCACATTATTTTTCATTGTCCTTGTATCATGTCACATCATTAGTGACCCTTTATGCTTGATCCTTAATTGACTTCGTGCTTAACCTATCACTTGTTGTGACTTTGACTTTATCACCATACATTTCTTGACTAATACACTCTTCTATAGGTGGTTGCACTATCTTGCAATGTCTCCATCTTCCATTGACTAGTTGCTAATCAATGAGAACACTCTCATAACCATTTTTCATGCCAAGTGGACTTGCTAAGTCCAACAAGATCAATATCCATTTCTTTCCAACAACATGTATTCCCTTAGGAAGAAAATACCTATTTGTGATTTGAAGAGCCATTCCCATAGATTGGAAGAATCAAGAATCCAAATCTAAGTGATGTGTGCCTATTAAAAAGTACTCAACTTTTCTCATGTTGAAAGAGGATAACATCAATATTAAGACCTATGAAGATGGTTACCATACAAGATCCATGGGTGATGAAAATATGATAACAACAATAATGTGGCTATCATGAAAAAGAAAATGTATTTCCTAAAGACAATCCTCAATATATTTGATGTTGGATTTCACAAACAAGGTCAATATGTCAATAAGATATGAATTCAAGTACCTATGTATAGAAGATTATAGATGCACTTCTACATTGGGGACAACAACTATGGTATACTCAAACTCCTTTAAAGTATCATCATTATAGGTATAAAACATGCATGTGCAAGGGGAATGAAAGAATTGGAAACATAGTCCTCCCATGCTGGAGATATATGGGGGTCTCCATTAATCTCACAAAGTTGAGTCCAAGTGTATGGGGACAATCAATACTCGATATAGCACATATAATCATGATCAAACTAGAGAAAATCAATCCTACAAAAAGGTGACAATGATGATGAGGATTCACATAACCATCATTTGGGGGAAATGCACAAATATAAGAGGCCACATTTTTCTAATATAAAAAAAAAATCCTAATCTTGGATGAGAAATTAAAGATAATTATGCTTAAAATTTGAAGATGCAACAAGAATAAGAATTATAACATTTTGAATATACCTTCTAATTTAAAAGAAATACCACACAAAGGGGTCTTATTTTTATTTTAAAAAATACGTAGGATAGCATTTGGTGTGGCACCCCTAATTTTTTTTTCCTTAATATTTCAAAAATCGCTTTATTATGAAATCAGGCAATAACATGTAGTTAATACATAAATTGTTATATATATATATATATATATATATATATATATATATATATATATATATATATATATATATATATATATATATATATATATATATATATATATATATATATATATATATATATATATATATATATATTTGTAAAGTGGACACATCTTTAAAAATATTAAATTCAGTAATCTCCTCCTCTATCAGATCTTATGCATTTAATTATCCCATCCATCTCATTTTCAACCATAACTTTAAATATCCTAAAATTTTCTAGAGCTCCTTATTCCTCTTTTGGGAAATCAATACAAGTCATTCTAGATAATGATACATTAAAATAATGAAATACATATCACATTTTTTTATCTCTTATCCTACTTGGTTAACAAATATTAACGTGCATCAATCCCGAAAAATCAATAGAAGATTTGTTTAGAACCTTAAAACTCCTACTTGTTTTCTGTCCAACCTAACACTCGTTGTAAATCTCATTAACAAGCTTCGTAAGATTTGAAAAATCTCTCACAACTTGTACTAAACTAATCCTCATCGTACTATCATAATTAAGGTGATACACCCTCTAGTTCCATAACTAGATTTCATTGACATGAGTCATTGGAAAATATGGACTAGTAGTCATTAATTGACAAACATTCCTATATGTTTTATTTCTACTAGTAATCATAGCTCCAAACCTTTTCTTGATTTCAGATTCAACATCCAAAAAAATATGATTTTATCCATTTCAAGGCATTTTACTAACACGACAAGGATTATGTTTTTAGCCCTTAATACAATAAATATCGTCAATGTTATATTTGACATTAAAACTAATTAAAACCTATCCCAAATATCTTAGCAATTTGATTATCTCTGAACCTAGCAACACCTGTGTCGTATTTTTAAAACTTTAAAAGATTACTATTTTCATTAGTCATATGATTTGAACATCCACATTCAATAATAAAATCATCTGTATCCTTTCTTGGATGAAACAAATACACCCTAGCATATTCAACTTTATCACCATCTTCTAGAGATTTTGCTTTCACACTTTTACAAGGGTTAGGGAAAAAAGGTCAATCCTTTGCAAACATAAACAAAAATCCATAGTCTTCTTCATAATCAAATTCATTGAATCATAAATGCTAGCTTATTCTCTAACAAAAAATCCTTCTTTTGTATCTCTCATTTCTTCCCTTACTATTATGATTCATAATTTCCATTAGGACATCTAGAAGCATAATGATCTATCTTAACACAACTAAAATATTTGTAGTGAAACTTATCGTTTCAATTTTTGGTTCACTTTCTCATATTCCTCAAAAAGTTTTCCTCAGTCTCATCAAAATCTTTGTCATGCCCTATCAAAGAATCCAATAAGACAAGACAAAAAATGAGTGAAAAGTGTAAATTTTTACTTTTTAAAAATCATTAAGGTTTATCCATACATTCAAGATCCTATTAAGTTCCCTTACAAGTTTCTTTCCTTACTTAAATTTCAAAAAAAATTCTTGATTCCTAAAGATATAAGTTAAAAGTAAGAATTCCTTTAATTTATTTGATCTGATGAGAAAGAGAGTAAACATGACTGCTATGTTTACTAATCGTTTATTCCTCTTTTTCTTTTTTCAACACAAAATAATGTTATATATTTAATTCAAAATATTTTCAACAAATACATTTCCATATTCATACCAAAATTAAATTTCAAAAATAACATTGCATCCTAATTTCCTTGATCCCATGATTTGCCTAGTTATACCCATCTCAATTTACATGATTGATTCCAATACATATTTTACAATATATAGCCTTGAAGGCTTACATCAAAATGATTATCCCTTTAGAATAGAAATTTCTTTACAACATTTCCTTTACATGGTACAAAATGCAAAATATAGAGAAGTAATGTCTTCAACAACTTTAGGTGGTCCAAGAATAGCCAAAATGTGATTAGTAGCTTGACATATATTCATCACCAAACCATGTGGATCCACAAGGGTCCACTCCCCCATGCTAGGAGATAGAGCCATAGTTCACACAGGGGACCTAGGGCATGTTGGCTTCTGATTTGACATGATTTAAACTACCTTACAAATTGCAAAATGCACCTAGGGGCTAGCTATTTCTCATGATTAATACATCCAAACAAGAACAAGGACCATCTAATCAACTTACCCTTTCTCATACACATGTAACATGGATACTAATTAAATCAACTCCATTTTTAAAGTTTTATTATTGTTTTTTATTAAAAAATAATAAATTAATTTTAATATGAATACATTATTTGGGTAATCTTCCCAAGGAAGTCACTTACCCCCAATGGTAACTTGGGACCCCTCACAAACATGAGGTCCTAAGTTCCACTCACCCTCTATACTAACATGAAATACTAGAGAGAGATGGAGAGAGGAAGAGTTAAAGTAGGAGTAGGTAATTAGTGTTAGATGCTTTTATATTTTTTAATTATTTAATATTTTTGCATTATTTATCTATTTCCTTCTCTTCAAAAGTAATATGTAGTATAATATACATATAAACATAAATAGACATAATTGCTGATTACATATAGAACTCAAACACTCATATAAATATAAGTACATACACATCAATAGTTGAATATATATACATGTATGCATATATGTGTGCACCCATATATCTAGGCTTTGTATATATTATTAATACATAGAGAGAGAAAGTAACATCATAATAATGCACATCTTACCATCATAAAAGAAATCGACATAAATGGATAGAAAAAATAATGAACATAAATCCACCGAGAGCCAAATCAAGAGACTAAATAATAATTAAAATCTATAGGGTTTTTCCATGTGTGAAATTTGAATCATCTCTAAACAAAGACACTTGGTTTGAGCATTTTAAGGCACACCTAGACATATGTAGCTAGGTGGGGTCAATGTCTTGTACCTACACACACCTACATCATTGAATGAAAACAATTGTACACACACATACAAAACTAATATGAAAGGAAGGAGGGCTGCAAAATCATGTAGATCTCCTGTAGGAGTGACTATGACCACCTCCCCTCATCCAACAAACATAACAAACCTGATACATGCATCATTTACTAGGTTAGTAGGGTTAGATCAATATCCATAATAAAAATCACAATCCTAGCTAAACATGTTACTCATGTAAAATGATATATGATAAATACATCCATAATATGAACAATATAAACATGCCTCATAAAAAATGCACATCCATATTGGATGTCAACATAATTTAACTTTGAACATGATAATGAATATCTCTAGGGTAGGCACTACAATCTTCCTTATCGAATTCCACAACCTTCACTGCTTTATCATGTTTAAATGCATTCTTTGTCTTCATATTGTTAGTAGCAAATTCATTCATCTAAGAAAGCATCCATACATCTATTCTATATTGTACATATCTAGATTTTATTATTATTCTATAGTGGATACCATAGAACTATAAGGTTTAGTAAGAGTTACAATGACCTTTTTTATAACTTCACTATTTTTAATTCAAAGCCAAGACCTATGATCTCATTCACAACATCATCCAATTTTGCAGATAGCTTTTTATATTTCATCATCTTCCATCCACAAGCATTAAAAATAGATCAAGTCAATTCTGCAACTTATCCCATTTTACCTTTTCATCACCTTCATTAATTTTCTTTAAATTATTCCAAATACCATGAGTAGTTATTGTTATTATTGTGGATTCTGGTCAGTCTCCAAGTGGCGGATTATTTTTTATGCAGATCCTAATCAAACTCATACGTTAATTTTTCCCACTTCCTTCGGCACGATTTCCCACCAAATTTTTTCTAAAGAGACTTGGGGGCAGCGCCCCCATGAAAGGGGTCAAGGGAAAAATGAATTTATTAACATTGGGAATTATTTTTCTATTAGATGACATATTCTAGTCCTAATTTTGTAACCACCATAAGTCTTGAATAAAAAGGATTAGGATTAGGGATTTTGTGATGTATGATGATTTACTAGCTTCTTGGAGCAATATTGAGTTGTAAGGGACTACAAATTATAATTAGGTCAAAATTATTGAATAATAATATTGGACTTTCTGTTTGGTGGATGTAGCCTAGGGATTAGGTGAACCATGTTGAATATTTGCATTTTGTATTCTCTTATGTGTGTTTTATTCCTTTGTGATATTGGTTATATTTTGCATGTAATTATTATTTTTATCTCTTTAATCCTAACAATTTGTATATACATAACTTTGGCTAACTAAAATTTAGAGATACTACAAAAATATCATAATTTTCCCTGACATTGGCTTCAAAAGCCTTGGTATCATTAGAAGTATTCAAACCAAGCCATGTTTAACATATTATTTCTTTAAACAATATTCCAAACCACATAACCAAGAGAAATCAAACATCTTTGTATCCTAATTTTCCAATAAGCTCATTAGAATCATCAAACATATGAATAGTCAATTTGTGCAACATCCTAAACCTCCTCAAGTGGTTAAGCTATTCTTTAAGGATCTAAAGCTCTAATACTAATTATTAAATATACAATAAAACTAAAAGAAGAGGGGGAATAAATCAAGTACACATAAAACTTATAAGTATTCTCATGAATTAGATCAATAAAAAAACTTTTCTTAAACTTTAATTGCACAATATTTAAACATGAAAAGAACTTGTGAAAATCAAGAGCCACTATACAATGAAATACCATATTTACATTGTAAAACATATTAAAAGAAAAAACCTTTGAGAGGTTAATTCTCAATTATATTATAAACTGGCCTAGGAGCACCTAATTCCAAGAGGTAAAGAATGGTGTCATGACTGATTGGAAGTTTAAGTAACTTAGTTTAATTGGGTCTCAAATGGTTTGAGGATTATAAGGATAATTTTATCAATAAAAAAATATCTTGATATGTTATAGGATTGTGCCTCTAATGTGTAAACGTTAATGATGATTATATTAAAAGGTTGACTAGATTAAACAAATTTGAGAAAGTGATTTATTTTCCATGATGTTCTTAATCAAATTGGTAAGAGTCCATAAAAATATTTGGGTTGAGAATGATGTTTTTGTTTCTGTAGTGATGTGTTTAGTTGTAGGTGGCTGCAAGAAGAAATTTTGAGGTTGTGTGTGTCAGTAGATAAGAGAAAGTTTGTCATGACCATTCTCCAATAGAGATTAATCTAGGTGATAGAATGTGAATGACATGAGAAGGGTGACGTGTCTTCATGATTTTTAGTTGGGTAAGATGGGTGGTTCATTGTTGGTGTGGTGAAGTCACAAGGAGAGGTGCTGGACTTTTGAATGATAAAGCACTTAAGTTTAGAACCAGTAAACACTCCATTGATAAAAGTAATTAAGAAGGTGAATACAAGGACAATGTTATGTCCTTTTGAAGATGAAACTAATAAATAGGTAGATGATAAGAGGCAATAGGATGAAGAAGGAAAGAGGAAAAGATGAGGAAGAAGACAAAGACATCAAAGATTGGTGTGTTGTTGGTTTATGTTTCCAAGAGTCCTTGGAACTTTTCAAGGTTGGTAGTATGGTGTAAGAGCACCTAATTCTAGGAGGTGAAGAATCTTGTCATGACTACTTGGCTGATTGGAGTTTTAAGTAACTTGGGTTGATCAAGTCTCAAATTTTTTGAGGATTCTAAGGATAACTTGAATAAAGAAAATACGTGTTGATATGTTATCAGATTATGCCTCTAATTTGTAAAATTTGACGATGAGCATGTGAAAAATAAGTTTGAATTAGATAGATCATAGAAAGTGGTTTTTTTTCTATGATGCTTTGCATCATAAAGAATTATAAGGGTGACACTATTTATGGTGAGTTTTACAAAGATTGCTAACTACAAGAAAAAGGATCACTACTAAAGGGTTCACTAACCAGAATGAGGCTCATTGTCAGAGGGCTCATTACCTAGATGAAGATGAATTAAAGAGAAAATATCCACCACTTCGTTGCCTATTTAAATTGACCAAAAGATATTAGATACCTTACATTCACTTCTTCTAGTAGCTAAACCACTCCACACTGCATATTGCAATGCTTTGCACCAAATGATATCCATGCATAGAGGGAGATATATTTCTTTCACAAACACATTGCAATAACACAAACTCCCTCAACAATCCATTATTTATATATACCATCCTCACACTAACAAAACCTTTAAGGTCAGCTAAGAATCTTATCCCAACACATTTCAAGTTAAGTTGACACTTAAGCATTCCCATATTGGAAAGGAATGAAAAGTGAGCTACACCATATTTTTATTAGGAACAAATATGCAACATATATCCCATTCTTTAGTTTATATTCACCAAATCTTTTTACATGAAGTGTAAACACATGAGGTCAACCAAAACTAGAGTAAACACCATCAAACTTTGGATGCACACCTCCCAAACAAAAAAATGACTTGTTCCATTTGAGTTGAATTAAGCTAGGAACATTATAAGCACAATTCCAAATCCAAAACACCAAAAACCAACAAGTGAAACTCTGCTAAATATTGTCACACACTGGTGAACACTAATACCTTAATGGAACAATTATTTGGAGCACAAAAAAAATGATTCAAATACCTCTAAACACTTCTTAACAACATATCAAAACTGCATGAATAGGTTTACAAAGTAGAAGAAATACAACACCTATCTATCAATACTATTGCATGAAAAATATAAGAAAAACTACAACAACAAGTCACTAGTTACAACAAAACATCTTGACATCAATTACAACATCAATAACTCACCCAAATTCTCCTTATACTCAAACTTGCAACAAATAGATGTTAAAGAAAAAGTACGGTTGCACTAACATCATAATTGTCGACTAACCACTGTAGACACCTAAATCTAATTACATCATTAGGTAATCTTATTTAGTCATCTCCTAGGACATTATTGATTAAATATTTATTATTTAATTAATTCATCGTCATCCCCTAGTTTATTTATTTATTTTATTAACTATAGTCCAATTGATAAAATCAAATGATAACCCAAAATCAATTTATCAATTAAATCCTTATTCCTCTATTAAATTTAATAAAACCTCAAACCTATTTAATTTAATCCCACATCCCCAATTTTATTAAATAAATCATTTAATAAATTATCCAAACCCCTAAAACATCCCTAAACCCAACCTTTATCCCTAATCCAACCCATTCGTCTATACTAACCCATCACATCAAAGCTTAGCCACCTAACTAACCCATCCCATCAATGCTAAGCCACTTGCCCCCAAGCCCCTTTCTAAACTAAGTGTAATCCCCCTCCTAAACATGTGCACAACTTTAAGCAAGGGTTAAGACTTGCTAATCCATGCCAAAGTCAACAAGTCTCCCTTATCCTCTTCCATCCCTATCCATGAGCATTAATTGCTCTTACATGCCATTAATTCCTCTTACATCCCTCTTTATGTCTCTTTCATCCCTCTTACACACTCATCCTCCCTCATTACTCCCTTTGACCAACCCTTATCCCAGCCCCTCACACTCATCCTCCTTGTGACAAGTGTCACTCCCCTATTGGCTCTGAACAAGTACAATCCATGTGCTTCCCTTTCAAAGCATCTTAGCCCTCCCTCACTATTCTTCCATCCTTACATCCCGACCCTCCATTTATCTACCCCTTAGCCTATAAATAAAACCCCTCATTTTCACAATCTAATCATCCACATTTATGCAAATTTATAATGCTATTTTGAGAGCCTAAAAACTACCAAAATACCATCATAATGCTGAAATCCATCCATACCTCCATTGTTGAAACCCTCACCCATATACACACTTGGTAAAAACCCCCACCTATTGGAAGCTTGATCACACCATTAGTATACATCTCTTACCCATCAAGGACATAGCTTTGTCATCATAGGTTATGCCCAAGGAGCTTACCATTCTTGGTTTGCCTTCCTTTTGGTGATAACCTCATCCTATCATAAGTGTTAATCATTTTTGTTCTATGAATGCTTTTGTTAGTAATAGTATTCAATATTACACTACTAGATTAGGTGATACATTTTGGCACACCCGATGGGACCTCACATTTGGGTCACCACAATCTCACTTTGCTTGTTAATGTTTGAACTAACCAAACTAACATTTTATGTTTATTTGCATATGTAGGTGGTTTTCTAATATTTTTTACAAGCACTAAAGTCTCTTATCAGGAATCACACTTCCAACCATAAAAGAAAATTCCAACCCAGACAACTTTTTCTCACCTCTTGTTCGTGATCCTGCCTTTATTGGGATGTGCTTCCATGGGTTTAGGCCGTGATCTTGGGTCAATCTCACTGACCAATCCTCCTACAAGAATGCAAGTTTTTACTAGCAAGATCACTGTAAAACTTGTGAGAATGCTTGACCAAAATATCCAAGCCCAAAAAATTAGTTTTATCCTTTCGCCCTTAATCCCATAAATAAACTTGCTAGTAGGAATCACGTTCCATAAACTTGTAAGATTGTTGTTTTGTTGGATCACTCTGTTACTTTCTTCTTGCGGCCTATTTTTCTACGGTTTCACCAATTCCCTGCACCACGATCTCGTGCTATTCGAGTGCATTTGCGTGATCACTGTTTTACCCGCAGGATTGCTATTTTACTTGCAGGATCGTTGTTTACCTCACGAGATTGTTGTTTTTTTAAAAAGTATATATAAAATTTTGACTTTTGGTGGTTATGTGGGATATGGATTATTCTAAGCATTTTATGCCTATAAAAAAGAACAAAAAAAGTTAAAAAAAATTTCCCATAGTTAAGCTTTGATTTTGGGGATTTTTGGGTGACTAATCAAATTGATTTTTTGTAGCATTGCAAATTGGAGCATCTTAAAAATCCAACCATGTTTTTACAAGTTTTTCTTAGAATGAACTTGCATGTTTAAAAACTTTTCATTGAATGAATGTTGTTAAAATAAATCTTGAGTACCATGGACTAAAATCAAGCTTTTCATTGGAATGCATGGTTAAAATCCTGAATGCCAAGGATCAAATAATCATTGATATCCCTCACACTTCAACTTTGGGGCTTAAAAAGAAATCACTCAATCTTGACCACATAAATGAATTAACTCACTAACTCATTCCTTATCGAATGTCTCATGTTGACGACACTCAAATTTCTAATGTTGATGAACTCTCAATTTTCATTAAGCTGATGACGATGTCAAGTTGGAAAGAATATTGTATGCCATAAAGACGAGTGTCTTCAATCGTAGATTACAAAATCCAAATCATCAATTGGGAATGAGCAAGTCTCTTTTAAACCCAATATCACTTATGTAGTCTTATTTTATACTTTTTAGGAGGCCTACTTGGGGATTTCATCACCCCTTGGGATGCCCTCAACTCTAGCGTTTTGGCGGAGTATAAATATTGGGAGGTGAATTGAAAGACACCTCTCTTGGAAGCATAATCTTGTCACTCTTGGCTAAGCCCCAAAGAACTTTATACCTTTGGGAAGTGAAGGTGGAGATTTTAGTTAAAATTTTGTTTCCCATAGTTAAGCTTTGATTTTGGAGATTTTTGGGTGACTAATCAAATTGATTTTTTGTAGCATTGCAGATTGGAGCATCTTAAAAACACAACCATATTTTTTGTAGGTTTTTCTTAGAATGAACTTGTATGCTTAAAAACTTTTCATTAAATGAATGTTGCTCAAATCAATCTTGAGTGCCATGGACTAAATTCAAGATTTTCATTGGAATGCATGGTTAAAATAACACAATCTTGAATGCCAAGGATCATATAATAATTGCTATCCCTCACACTTCAACTTTGGGGCTTAAAAAGAAATCACTCAATCTTGATCGCATAAATGAATTGACTCACTAACTCATTCCTTATCGAGTGACTCATGTTGATGACACTCAAATTTCTTATGTTCAAAAACTCTCGATTTTCATTATGCTAATGATGATGTCAATTTGGAAAGAATATTGTATGCTATAAACACGAGTGTCCTCAATCATAGATTACAAAATACAAATCATCAATTGGGAATGAACAAGTGTCTTTTAAACCCAAGATCACTTATGTGGTCTTGTTTTATACTTTTTAGGAGGCCTGGTTGGGGATTTCATCACCCCTTGGGATGTCCTCAACTTTGCATTCTGGTGGAGTATAAATATAGGGAGGTGAATCAAAAGACACCTCTCTTGGAAGCATAATCTTGTCACTCTTGGCTAAGCCCCAAAGAACTTTATACCTTTGGGAAGTGAAGGTGGAGATTTGGGTTACCATCGCGTCCCAATTGTGTGACATCATTTTCTTTCATCTACAAAATTGGGCCTCATGAACCTTGTGCATATCAAGGACATCTCTAGCTAAGCTTATATATCCTAGTAAAACCTTATAGGGTTATTGGTGTGTTTGATGTGCTTGAGTGTTGTTACCTAAAGAGATCACTTATACGTCCTTTTGAGATGGTTGTTAGCAAGTCCACTCACAACAAATTTGAGTCTAGTTTGCTTTTCTTTATCAAGTGGTGAATTGTTCAACTCAAATGGAAGGCATACTTAGCGTAGTCACTGCCTCATCAGAGATTCATCCAAAACTTCCACAACATTGTCATCCTAATCACATCCTCTCTTACATCATTCTAGTCTTCCATCCAGTCTTCCTTATCCTATGATAGCTAAGTCTTCTTAGTCATTCCCCACCCCATTTCCATATCCTTTAGAGTTAGACTTTCCTCCTACCATGAGCTTAATCCAAATCCAAATCTAAGCTTACCAACTTATCCTAATCTGCATTTCTATATTCATCCTTCATCCCCAAAAACATGATGTCACACTCCTATCATGATGAGTTTGGTCATCCCACCTTTTCTCCCACTACATCCTATTCCAATGATGATGAAGATCTTGTTGATTATGATGGGTATATTGAAATCCTTAGAGATATTACTCCCAACATCCTCCAAAATCTAATCATTCCTCCAAACTGCTCCACCATTCTTCCATGCATACCCACTAGTACTCCATTTCATGCTTTTGACAAGGGAAATCCATTATTTTCCTCATCCTTACCTCCTTCCTATATTGTGTCCACTTATTTCTCTTATACATTAGTCATATCTCCATCTTCCTCCACCTTCATATCCCAATCTCCACCATCCCAAAACAATTCTAGTAGCTATATCCCTAGTCCAAATCCACCATCCCAATATACTCCACACCACTTTCCAAATGCTCCAACCAAACCTAATCATACAATGCATCACCCTACTCCCCTTACTCTTCCCAGTCCAACACACACATCTCCAAGGAATTTTACAAGGAAACCCAAAGAAAATCCATCTCCCACACCCATCACTCCTCTTACATCATCATATCACTATCATCCCTATTTCATCCACCCCACTTATCAAACCCCTTCCATCTCTTACTTCTCATCCATCGAATCCCTCCACATTCCATCTACATCTCATCCTCCTAGTATTACCCAAATACCATGTAATAAACCTAATGAGTCCATCCCCATTAAAGAAACTCCTACCCATACATCTACCCACCCAAAGAAACTATCCATACTTCTCCTACCATACCATCCACTCCAATCCATTCTTATCAAGATCTTGTTGAAAAGCATGTTGAAATATCCCACAACACAAAAGAAGATCCAACCATCCGACTTATTCCCCTACATGATCCACTTTTACCATTCACCCCATCTAAAGAGTCGTCACTATCCCCCCATATCTAAATCCTACCACCATACCTAATTCATCTCAAGATCTATTCCCATCAACTCATCCAAATCAAGATCCTATCCTTCCATCCCCTCTACATCATGACCATACATCTCCCATAATCTATGATGATAGATCCATAGAAGAAGAACTATCTATCATATCCAAAGCTTCAACTCCTTTAGGTAGTAATGGTCTCACATCTTGTGTTCCAAATAATGAACATCATATTGAAGAAAGAAATAAAAGTGTATCTCTAGATGTTGGTATCCCTTTTATCCCTACATGGTCACAAGTCCTTCCATATTCAGCCCAAAGTTCCCATCCATCTTGTTCTACATCTATTTTGTGCCCTTATCCTACTTCTTTCCAACCCTTTATTTTAGGTCCGTATATCCCTTACCTAACTCTGCCCCCCTTTTCATCCTTTTTGGGTCCTTATATACCTAATATGAATCCTTTATCTCCTCCATCTATTTTGGGACCTACTCCTTCCTCATTTCCATCTATTTTAGGCTCATATCCTTCATTCCCTCCATCCATTTTGGGAAATTATATGCATCCATATCCTGTATTCCAATCCATCACTCCATCCCCTCAAATCCATAGGCTAGATCATCAAAGGCACTCATCCTTGAATCCCTTACAACCTTCAAACTCTATCACTCCATCCATAATCCCTCCATATCCCCCATGCCCTTGTTCACATACCATGGCTAATAGAAGCAAATTGGATACCAAAATAACAAAACAAAAATCTAAAAATCTACAAAAATCCAAGTATCGACATGTCCCTTCTAAAAAACATGTCCTCAAAGAGAAGCATTTGATCCAAATCAAAGAAAAATTCAAGAGGACACAAAGGCATGAGTTGAAAAAGTCAAAAATCATGTGGATACCCAGGATGCTCATAAAAGAAATACGTCTCAAAGAAAAATCTCAATTGGCATCCATTCCCACTACTCCAAAAGCACACCCATTCATACTTTATCCAAATCTCCATATAAAAATCCTTCATCCCCCCAATCCACTATTAGTCCATATACTTCTTATCCTAGATTTCCAATCTTCCATCTTCCAACTTTACTTGTAGTCCTTATATTTGTCTTTCTCCATTTTTTGCTTCACCTCATTCAACATCATCTTTTCCGCTACTTCATCACCTCTCAAGGTGTGTGCCAATGATGATCTTTCCATTTTCCTCATCCATTTACCCACAAGTCTTATATCTTCCCATATCACCCACCATTCCCCTCATTTAATCCAATATTTTTCCACCCATCCTACCAACATCTATGAGTAAAAACACATCGCAAAAATAAAAAATTAAAAAAAAAGTGTCCACTAGTGAAAACTTGGAAAATCAAGTGCCTTGGGCAAGTAGCATTATGAAAACTTGGAAAACAAGTGTCATGCATAATCCCTCCATCCAAATTCTCTACACACTTGGGGGCACTTTCCATCACCCACCATACCCATCTCCTCCCACTATACCAAACACATCTTATTCATTTCACTTGCCATCCTCTAGATCTTGATAAAAATAAGGTCCACCCAAAAATACATGCTTTTGGTCATCCTTTTGACATCCATTTCCTATCATAGTTTGTATGCACCTATCCTTTATCCACCAACTCTTCCTTCTATATAATCCTTCCACCTCCTATTTTTAAACTCATCCACTAACCCTAATTATCCCCTATCTTCCTTGCTCATTCACCTTTCCTATCTTAGCTTCCCTCTACCTCGTTATCCCCTTATCTCCCAACCTTCTATCCTATGACACCCCTCATAAAAAAAAATCCTCCTAGCTAATCATCTATCTCCCTCATCCTCTTTTTGACCAATCTTCCATCCTATCACATCCCTCATAAAACCTCTTCTTGAATAACATATAACTGGGGGCACTATATTCCTTGGAGATCATGTCATGTCCACCTTTCCACCCCTCACTCTAGCCCCATTTTCATCTTGTCATCCCCAAAACTATTCATCTCCCAATCCCTAGCTTTTTTTGCATTCCTTTACTTGAGCCTTCTACCAGTTGTACCCTTTTCTTCTACCTTGCACTTTTCACCATCTCTCCATCTTTCCATTTCCTGGTAGACCCCTTGTCATTGGTATCTAGTTCTAGGCTATCTTTATATACTCCAATGTTATCCATTCATATCCTAATGCTCCTAGAAATCTACCATCCACTGCACCATCACATTGCACATCTTTCAACTCAGCCAATCCCCTTCCTACTCTTTTGCCTAGCCTTGTTGCAAGATTTGGTCATACCCCAATCATCATCATTAGGATGTATCCTTCCCATGTCTTGTCTTTAGGTATATCATTCCCTTATCCACATCACCCTATCCACCCTTCATCCCACTATCTCCTCATCCTGAGTTTTTTACCCCCTCTATCTCCTCATCCTGATCTTTTTATCCCCACTATCTTCTCATCGTACACTTTATTTGCTATCTCCTCATCCCAATCTTTGCATCTACTGTCTTGAGCTTTTTACACCTACTATCTCCTCATCCTGAGCTTTCATCTTCTATCTCCTTGTCCCCCGTTATCTCCTCATCCTAAGCTTTCATCCACTATCTCCTCATCCTCAGCTTTTCATCTACTATCTCATCATCCTTAGCTTTCATCCACTTTTTATCTACTATCTCCTCATCTTGAGCTTTTTACCCCCTTTATCTCTTTATTCTAAGCTTTCCCTCTATCTCCTCATCCCAATCTTTTTATCTATTATCTTCTCATCTTTATCTTTCCTACTGCTATCTTATCATGCTGTTATTTTGTACAGTAATCCATTGTCCATACTTTGGTCTGTCAACTATAAATTCCTTGCACATCAATCCTTAACTTGGTACCATTGTATATCTCTCATCTCTTTGTGTCCATTCATGCTCGATCACAAATTGCAATTATCTTGGTTAGGTGCTTTAGTGAATCCTTGTATGAGATTCCTTATCATCAATGCTAGATTATGGTGACTGATCAGGAAAGTACTATACATACTTCATAATTAGTGGGGTTCGTAGATTCACCACTAAAGTTATGGCTAAACTATGGCTGACATGTTATAACCCTAAAGCGGTTTAATATTTGTATAAAAGGGCTTAGAGTTAGGGATTTTTTGATAATGTGATGTGAAATTGCTTCTTGTGGCAGTATTGAGTTGTAAGGGATTATGAACTATAATCAGGTTGTAATCACTGGATTGTAATAAGATCAGACTTGCTGTTTGGTGAACGTAGCCCAGGGATTGGGCGAACCATGCTAAATCTTGGTGCCTTGTGTTCATTTCTGTGTGATCTATTATTTTTTCTATTATTGGTTATATTTGCATGTAGTTTTTACTTATGTCCATGGTTTTATCCTAACAAGTGGTATCAGAGCCTAGTTGTTTTTTAGTTATCCTCTGCAGGAAAGTTTCACAGTTGAGTGGGAGTCTCACGGTTGAGTGGGAGAAATGGCGGATGAGGGTAAGCTATTTAATGGGCAAAACTTCTAGTTATGGAAGATGCAAATGGAAGACTATCTTCATCCGAAGGATTTATGGAAGTTGTTGGAAGGCAAAGCCAAGAATCAAGGAACTATGTCAGATGCTGAATGGGATCTTTTGGACAAAAAGTCACTTGGAAGCATTCGGTTATGCTTGGAGCCATTAGTGGCATTTAATATTACAAAAGTAGAGATGACAAAAGACTTGATGAAAACCCTAGCAACATTGTATGAAAAGCCCTCCGCTTCAAACAAGGTATTTCTCATGAAGCATTTATTTAATATGAAAATGGCAGAAGGTAGATCTGTTTTAGATCATTTAAATGAGTTTAATACTATTACTAGTCAATTATCTTCTGTGGGTATCAATTTTGATGAATAAATTAGAGCTCTCTTGATTTTTTGTTCTTTGTCTGAAAGCTAGAATGGCTTGGTAATGGTGGTGAGTAATTTTGCTCCTAGATCGAGTACCCTAAAATATGATGATGTGATCGGTGTTGTTTTGAGTGAGGAAACTTGTAGGAAATCTTCAAGTGGATCTACATCAAGAAGTTCTTTGAATGCACAAAGCAGGGGCAGAATGACTGAGAGAGGAAGTAACTCTGGAAATCGTGGGAAATCAAGAGGAAAGTCAAAGGGGAAAAGGTCTCAATCGAGAGGACTGAACAATTGATGGTACTGTGGGAAACCAAGTCATAAAAAGAAAGATTGCTGGAATCGCAAGAAAAATGAAGGAGATAAATTAGATGGAGATAAGGAGGCAAATGTGGTAAGTAAAAAATCTGAAGAGGGTGCTTTGCTTTTGTCTTTAGAAAGTGTTGATGATTCATGAGTTTTAGATTTTGGTGCTTCATTTCATGCTACACCTCATAGAGGTTATTTCATTGATTATGTCCAAGGGGATTTTGGGCTTGTTTATTTGGGGGATAATGAACCTTGTCAGATTGTTGGAAAGGGAAAAATTAAGATTAAGTTTCAGAATGGGAATCATTGGCTACTACATGAGGTAAGACATGTTCCAAGGCTGAGTAGGAATTTAATTTCAGCAGGGCAACTCGGTGATGAGGGTTGTGTAGTTACTTTTAATGATAAAAATTGGAAGGTTTCAAAAGGTTCCCTCGTAGTAGCAAAAGGTGTGAAAGTAGGCACCTTATATCTTTGTATAGGTCATATTGTTCCTTCTACTTTGATTGTTTCAGAGAAAAATGAATGTTCAAGAACAATTGCTGCAGTTGAGCAGGGAGAACAAATAGCTGCTGTAGATTCTAATACAACACTATGGCACAACAGACTTGGGCACATAAGTGAGAAAGGTATGAAAGTACTTCATTCAAAGAAAGTTTTACCAGGTCTAAAATGTGTTAATATGGATTTCTGTGAAAGTTGTGTGTATGGAAAACAAAAGAGAGTGTGTTTTGTAAAGACTGGGAAGGAAAACAAAAAGGAGAAATTAGAGCTTGTGCATACAGATGTATGGAGACTGGCTCAGGTATCTTCCCTTGGTGGCTCTCATTATTATGTTACATTTATTGATGATGCAACTAGAAAAGTATGGGTTTATTTCCTTAGATAAAAATATGATGTATTTCAAACTTTTAAGAAATGGAAATGCTTGGTTGAAAATGAGACTGGTAAGAAATTAAAATGTCTCAGATCTAATAATGGTGGTGAGTATTGCAGTCATGAATTTGAAGATTATTGCTCCACTAATGGTATTCATAGAAAAAAAATTGTTCCAAGGACTCCACAGGAAAATGGAGTGGCTAAACGCATGAACATGACTATAATGGAGCGCGCAAGGAGCATGAGGTTGCATACTGGGTTGCCCTTACACATGTGGGTGGAGGCTATCAATACTGTAGTATATTTGATTAATAGAGGTCCCTCTACTCCTTTGGGTTGTGGTATTCCAGAGGAGGCATGGACTAGTAAGAAGGTGAGTTATTCTTTTCTCAAGACCTTCGGTTGTGAAGCTTTTGCTCATATAGACTCTGAACATAGAACCAAGCTAGAAGCTAAATCAAAGAAATGTGTCTTTGTTGAATATGGCATTAATGAATTTGGTTATAGGCTTTGGGATTTTGAAAATCATAAAATTGTAAGAAGCTGGGATGTCATATTCAATGAGAAAGTGTTGTACAAAAATATGTTGTAGCAACATGAGAAGAAAGAAGATGATTATATAGTGTTGGATGATATTCCAAAAGCTAATGTTCCAGCCATTCCTCATGATGTGCAACAACCGCAACAAAAAATACCACACACACCAGTGAATGTTAGACAGTCAACGAGGCAAATTAGACCTCCAAAAAGATTTTCTCTCTCTTTGTATTCTATTTTACTTACTGATGCTAGTGAACCTGAAAGTTATGATGAAGATGTGCAAGTGGATACTAAGATTCAGTGGGAGTCTGCAATGGAAGATGAAATGGACTCTTTGCTAAAGAATAAGACATGGGATTTGTGCAAGTTGCCTACAGGTAAAAAGGCTTTACAGAATAAGTGGGTTTATAGGTTGAAAGAAGAGGAAGGAGGTAAGAAAATATTTAAGGCTAGGTTAGTTGTAAAAATATTTGCACAGAAAAAGGGAATTGATTTTGATGAGATATTTTCCCTTGTTGTTAAAACGACTTCTATTCGTACTGTTTTAAGTCTTGTGGCTACTGAAGATTTGCATTTAGAGCAGCTAGATGTTAAAACAACATTCCTTCATGGTGATTTGGATGAAGAAATATATATCGCTTAGCCATGGGGATTTGAGGTCAAAGGTAAGGAGAACTTAGTGTGCAAATTGAAGAAAAGTTTATATGGCTTGAAGCAAGCACCTCGGCAATGGTATCTGAAATTTGATAGGTTTATGCATGAGCATGGCTATAATAGGTGTCATTCAAATTATTGTGTTTATTTTAAGAGGTTGGATGATGATAGCCTCATTATTTTCTGTTTATATGTTGATGATATGCTTGTAGCTGGGTCTAACATGGATCATATTAAGTGGCTAAAATGTCAGCTAGCACATGCATTTGCTATGAAGGATTTGGGGGCAGCAAAAAAAATCCTCGATATGAAGATTTGTAGAGATAGGAAGAACATAACATTAACGCTATCTCAGGCTGATTATGTTGAGAAGGTGTTGCAACGTTTCTCTATGGAGAATGCTAAAGCTATCAGCACACCTTTACCTAGTCATTTGAAGTTGACTAAGGAGATGTGTCCTAAGACATAGGAAGAGGAGGATAAGATGTCCAAGGTACCCTATGCTTTAGCTGTAGGAAGCTTGATGTATGCTATGGTATGCACTAGGCCAAATATTGTACATGTAGTGGGAGTCGTTAGCAGGTATATGAGTCATCCAAGATTTGAGCATTGGAATGCAATCAAATGGATTCTCAGATATTTGAGAGGCACATCCAATAAGTGTTTACACTTTTGGGGCTCTACTACTGATTTATAGGGCTATGTTGACTTAGATTTGGCAGGGGATATTGATACCAGGCGGAGTACTATAGGTTATGTCTTTACTATTGGTGGGGCAGCCGTGAGCTGGGTTTCTAGGTTATAGAAGATTAATGCTCTATCCACTATAGAGGCAGAGTATGTTGCTGCTACAGAGGCAACCAAGGAGATTATATGGCTTCAGTTATTCTTGGAAGAATTGGGCCATCCTCAGAAGGATAATTATTTGTTCACAGATAGTCAGAGTGCCATTCATCTTGCAAAGAATTCAGCTCTACATTCTAAGACCAAACACATATAGTTGTGGTACCATTTCATTTGGTTAGTTTTGGAGGATGGACAGTTAAAGCTAGAGAAGATACATACCAATGACAATCTAGTAGATATGTTGACAAAGGTTGTAACAAGGGAGAAGTTGAACTCCTCTTCAGCTTTGATTGGTCTTTTAGATTGAACATGAATAAAAGAACAATAGAGTTCAGGTTGGTTTGATCCAGTGGGAGCCCCATGTGGTAGTGGTATTGCTACAGGATCAGTCTCCAAGTGGGAGATATATTGTTGTTTAGTGTGGAGCTTGATTAGTCCCCAAGTGGGAGATTGTTAGATTATGGTGATTGATCAAGAAAGTACTGTACATACTTCATAATTAGTGTTATAACCCTAAAGCAGTTTAATACTTGTGTAAAAGGGCTTAGGGTTAAGGATTGTTTGATAGTGTGATGCAAAATTGCTTCTTGGAGCGGTATTGAGTTGTAAGGGATTACAGATTGTAATCAGGTTGTAATCACTAGATTGTAATAAGATCGGACTTGTTGTTTGGTGGATGTAGCCCAAGGATTGGGTGAACCACGTTAAATCTTGGTGCCTTGTGTTCATTTCTTTGTGATCTATTATTTTTTCTATTATTGGTTATATTTGCATGTAGTTTTTTACTTATGTTCGTGGTCTTATCCTAACAATCAAAATGTTGTCCTAGATAGTTTTGATTTCTTGACTCATTGTAGTCCTTGATATTACTGATAGATCCTTGTAGGATGCATCCTTCCTATCATTTGATCTTGGTCCATCAGTATCCAGTGCTACCAATCTCTTTGGCAGAAGGTTAACTTGTTTATGGATTTACATTTTCTTTTCCAAATTTCAAGTTTGGTTCTTAAAGTATCTCTTCCAAGTGATTTGTGTTGCTCCCTCCTCAAAGTCAACACGATCTTTTATATCATAGTGTGCTACAAATGGGGCAATTCCAAAACAAGGTTTTGATCAGGTCTTTTTTATCTTCTTTTCTGCTTGTGAGTCAATTGGATATGACCCTTGCATAGTCCAAATATGTGATTACTTGTGGTTACATAGTGCACTTTATAAATATTGTTTTCTTGTGGGTTACCCAGTATCATTTCCACTCTAATTCTTCTAGGATTCATATGTGATGCTAGGACAATCCTTGCATGTTTTTTTTGTGTTAGTACCATGTAATATTGGTGCAAAAGCCTTGATATTCTCCATAACCTTGGCATATACCCAATATTCCTATATCAAATTAAGTGCTCAACTCTATGGTGGTGCTCCCCTTTGGAACACCCCCATGCTTAAGCTTCAATGAATTCCTCCAAACATGCCATCCTTTCCAAGCATCCCATCCTATCAAACCATCACATCCTATCAAAGCATCCCATCCAATCAATCCTACCATCATGATCCAACCAATCCATCAATCCCATGGTATCCTATCCTGCATCAATCATAATCATAGCTCCTACATCAATCATAATCATACCTCCTACACCAATCATAAACATATCTCCTGTATCAATCATAATCTTAGTCATCACCAATCATAATCTCCCCAACCCTACCATCTCCTAAATCACTTTCCTGGGTTCAATTCAAAATAGCCAATCACTCTCCCCCCTTCACTTATAACTAGTGTTCTTAAATCCTTGGTTATCCTTGTGCACAAGGTTCTCCTTTATATTATTCTCCCATAGTGAGAGTATGAGCTTCCTTAAACCCCCTTTCTTAGCCACTCTTAGTTCTCTTGCTCACCTTAGATTCTCATATTTTTCAAGAAGCTGTCGAGCCTCACCTTCTCTCCCTGCCACCTTCTTGAGAGGGCATCATGCAGTCCATTCTCTCCTCTTCTAGTCAAAATTGGGGCAGCCATGTTGCGTTTAGAATCTTCTTTTCTTTGTTTATATTCAAAAAATTTTGAAATAATGTTGTTCCAACACTATGTCAAAGAGGGGCAAAATGTAGAAACCTAAATCTGATTACATCATTAGGTAATCTTATTCAGTCATATCCTAGGACATTGCTGATTAAATATTTATTATTTAGTTAATCCATCATCATCCCCTAATTAATTAATTAATTAAATTAGCAATAGTCTAATTGATAAAATCAAATGATAACCCAAAATCAATTTATTAATTAAATCCCTATTCCTCTATTAAATTAAATAAAACCTCAAACCTATTTAATTTAATCCCACATCCCCAATTTTATTAAATAAATCATTTAATAAATTATCCAAACCCCTAAAACATCCCTAAACCCAACCTTTACCCCTAATCCAACCCATTCACCTATACTAACCCATCCCATCAAAGCTTAGCCACCTAACTAACCCATCCCATCAAAGCTAAGCCACTTGCCCACTAACCCCCTTTATAAAATAAGTCTAATCCCCCTCCTAAACATTTGTATAACTTTAAGCAAGGGTTAATACTTGCTAACCCAATCCAAAGTCAACAAGTCTCCCTTATCGTCTTCCATCCCTATCCACGAGCATTAATAGCTCTTACATGTCATTAATTCCTCTTACATACCTCTTTATGTCTCTTACATCCCTCTTATTCACTCATCCTCCCTCATTACTCCCTTTGACCAACCCTTATCCCATCCCCTCACACTCATCCTCCTTGTGACAAGTGTCACTCCCCTATTGGCTCTAAACAAGCACAATCAATGTGCTTCTCTTTCAAAGCATCTTAGCCCTCCCTGACCATTCTTCCATCCTTGCATCATGACCCTCCATTTATCTACCCCTTAGCCTATAAATAAAGCCCCTCCCTTTCACAATCTAATCATCCACTTTTATGCCAACTTATAATGCTATTTTGAGAGCCTAAAAACTACCAAAATACCATCATAATGTTAAATCCATCCATACCTCCATTGTTGAAACCATCACCCACATAAACACTTGGTAAAAAATCCAACCTATTGGAAGCTTGAGCACATTGTGAGCATACATCTCTTATCCATCATGGACATAGCTTCTTCATCATAGGTTATGCCCAAGGAGTTCACCATTCTTGGTTTGCCTTGCTTTTGATGATGACCTCGTCCTATCATAAGTGTTAATCTTTTTAGTTGTGTGAATGTTTTTTTTAGTATTAGTATTCAATATTACACTACTAGATTAGGTGATACAACGACCAACATTCCCCTTTAGAATTTGTGGCATGGCTTAACCACCTTACGTGCTCTATAAATCTAGGGGTTGTATAAGGCATTGATAGGTCAATCTTTTGGTGCAAAGACAACCCTATCTTGTAACAAGTAGTATCAATCCCCCCTCAGCATTTCTCGAGGAGATTCAAACCTGTGACCAAGCTTTGATACTACTTGTTACAAGCTAGGATTGTCATTGCACCAAAAGATCAACCTGACAATGCCTGATACAACCACGAGACTTATAGAACACATGAGGTGGTTAAGCCATGTCAGGAACCTCGAAAGGAAAAGTTGGTAGTTATTCCAACAATAACATGATCAAGAATCCTAATGACTATTTTAGACTCACTACACAAATTGGGAAAATGACAAATTGGAGATGTGCTTTAGCAACAAAGATTTGGACTAAAAAAGGCTCATTTTATTGAGCACATCAAATCATGCCTTTATTTTTCTAGTTGCCTATTATGTATGTAATGGCCTTATTTTCTAAATAACACCTCACTGTCGAAGTCACCATTAAGAACACACTATATTTTTAGAAGGTCAATTATAATTCACTACCTAAGTACTTATCATCATTTTCATGGCATCATTCAAGGCGTAAACATTGACAAATAAAAAAATTGATTAGCTTTATTGAAAAGGACAAATATCATAATTATCTACAACAAGTTAGGCTTCCACTAGGCATTAAAAAATGATACTACACCACTTCAATATCACTCGTGAGTACTACTAGTACAAACACTCTATATGGTTAGATATCATAACAAAAACTAAAAGGAAAAAGAAACCAACAATATTATCCTTTTGAAGGAAAATAATGTTTAGAGGGATATATTTATATTGTTAATTCCATATGTTGTTTGGCTCTATCTAATTCTTTACGTTACATGAGATACAATTCATGAGGCTAATAATCTCCTCAATATGTAACCCTTAAAATAAAAAAAAAATTATGTTCAAATCTAGTCTAGCATTCAAGAGATGAGGCTCCAAATTGCATGTCATTTTCTAAGTTCATATTTACTTTTCTATCCTCTAAGTGAGGGCCATGATACCATCTTTCTCTAGTTGTAATGTAACTGGAACTACCAAATACAATGGGGAAATGATACTCACTAGAATAGATCTCAAGAAGGGAAGATTATTACAACCTGTTTGAAGAATTCACCAAAGGGATAGACAAGAGTTAGTTGTTAATAAAATGTTTTCTTTATTAGCTTATGAGTAAGAGGGTTGTATGGGTTTTTTATAATTTGTGATTAATTTTAATCCATGTGGGACTTTCTTTGGCAACACTAGTATCCTCACCATTGTTAGGACCATCAAAATTGGACAAAGAGTTATGTGTGTTGCTATGACCATTTCTATGGTTTTCTAGATTAGGTTGTGTTAGGATTAAACCATAGACATAAATAACAATTACATGCAAATGTTAACAATATCAAAAAATAATAGATCTCACAGAAAAGAACACAAGACACTAAGATTTAACATGGTTCACCCAACCCCTAGGCTACGTCCACCAAACAACAAGTCCAATATTGTTATGATCCAGTGATTACAACTTGATTACAATCTGTAATCCCTTATAGCTCAATACCGCTGCAAGAACCAATTTTTGCATCTAACCTCATGAAAACAAACCCTAACCCTAAGCCCTTTTAAATACAAGTATTTTTGCCACTTTAGGGTTAAAACATGTCAGCCATAAATTGGTGAACAAAAGAAATAGCCAATTAGTGAATAGTAGCATGAAATTTTGTGCCAATGGCAAATGGTGAATAGTAGCCCCAAAGAATTTATGAAGTATGTACAATACTTCCCTAATTAGTCACCACAAACTATTAGGTTGCATATAGTTCATTTTTTCTACCTCAACAAGTAGCTTGGAAGATAATTTGGGCTTTTTATTATTAGAGGACACCTTAAATTTATTGTTAAAGGCTTGACACTAAAGGCTAGTTTGGGCATGTGTGTAATTAGAAGGTAATCTTTAAATTTGTTGTCAAAGGCTTACTATGGAAAGAAAATGTTAGACATATCACCTAAATGTATATATCATCAATTTATTTTAAACATTACCTACCTTATAACCTAATCAAATAACATGTTTCAAGTTCAAACATGTATAATCACCAAGATAGGAGGCAATGTACTAAAAGGAAAACAAGAGTGATAATCCAAGAAATTTAAACTAGATATGCACCTTCAGAATTCACTAGTTAAACACAACCAAAAGAAGACCATAACTAATGCAAGTAGGAAAGGTCCAAAGTGAGAGATTGCATATGCATGGTTGATTAATGCACAAGATCAACAAAATAATGAATAGGTGTATATTTGTATATATTTCTTATACTATTGACACATTATCGAAATCAAATATTAAGAGCTTATAATAGATTAGCAAAATGCTTACCTCACAAAAGACTCATCTTAAAAAGTTTCTTCAACATCATTACCTAAAATTTTGACATTAGTAACGAAAGTACAAGATTAGCAAATCTTATTACACTAGATATTACAAGGTGATATATGAAAAAAGATTTTTTTAAAACCATATACAAACTAAAAGCAATTCCCTGCCTCCCTTCCTCTGCATTTTGGAGGACATTATTTGATTCTTCTTTTGATAGTCAAAGCTTTTGACTTTTGGCATCATTAATAATAATTATTTAATGCTAACAATAAACCTAAATCAAACTTCCATTTGAAAAGATAGAAAAAAGAATTAGTCAATTGATGGAATGTGAACTTTCATGTTTATGTATATATATATTTTTAGGGTTCATAGCAATGGAGAGAAAGCATAATGAACAATTTAGGAAAGCTAAATTGTATAAATAACATTCCCAAAAATTCAAATGATTGTATATCCAGTTTTAGTTAGAAGTTAGAACTAGCAATCACTCCTTAAGGTGCAATGGGTACACCAAATAGATATACAAGGTCAATTAGGATAAATACAATTATATTTATTTTACACATATTTATAGAGTTAATAAGGTGAGTAGGCTAACTATTTTAGAAATGATATTTGTACAAAATATATCAAAATAGAGAAATGATAGCTACAAAAATGACTATGCAGCTTAACTTTAACTTAAAAATTAACTCTATAATCTATAAAATTCACTTGATTTTATAATGATAAAAATATTAAAGAATATATGGTAAATCAAATATGAAAAAGAGAAAAAAGAAGAAAAAGTATTATGCTAATAAAAACATACCTAAAATTTAAAGACTTTTGAACCTTTAGATGTCTATCAAACATATTTTCATTATCAACATACCTAGTATTATAATTTTGATATAGTTTACTTTATAAAATTAAAATAATTTCTTTCTATATTTCTAAAGTGAATGGTTATTGTTAAACTTAGATTTTCAATCAAATTAGCATTATACTTAAAATTATAAATATTTGTAAGCTTAAATAAATAAATTATTTTCAAATTTAATTATGTTATAAATGTTATTGATCTTTATGTACATTTGTACTTATATCTATATTATAGATATAATATAATTTAAAATAATATAATAATATAACTATGATATAATTCAAAATAACATAATAATATAAATGTGCATCAATGTAAAATGAGAACTACAAAAAAATTAGATTTATTTATATTAGTCTATATTATATATAAATTCTAAATTTTAATTTTTTTATTTTAAATAATATATTTTTAATCTATAAATATTTAAAAAATAAAAAAATAGTATCTATACATAAAATTTTATCGAAAATTATTTTCTATTTTGTAAATAATAAATCCTTAATGTAAATGTTAAATCTTAGAATTTATAATCCTAATTAAAAAGATCTAAATTGAATATAAATTATAATAAGAAATATTCAACTCTAATTATAAACTTAATATTAAATCTAATCACCTTAACTCTTACTCTAAACTAAATTGAGATAAACAAATTCTCATATCAAATTGTAAACTATATAAATCTGCTAATTTATCTATCAAACCCTAACATCTTTACCACTATTAGTAGCCAAAAGAGTTCCCATTAAAAAAGTAAAATGGCAAATTTAGTTTTTATGGGTTGTTAATGACAAATGTGTTCTAAGGATTTTAAACATTCCAAGAAAAGTACTTCAATAATGGGAGCTGACTTTTCAATCCTCTGACATCTATTACAGAACGAGATAAACCATTCAACTTTTTTTCAGTATTAATATTTTGACAATTTTAATTATGTTGTGGTCTATTCTTTTTTATTGAAAATATAATAAATGTATAATAAAAAGTGATAGACAACTCAATTTGATTCAATCGTCTTGCATCTAGTGTAAGGAACTTTTGGCTATAGATTGATTTTTGAAGTTGAACAACTTCAGTATAGGGACGCCTTCGGCATAACAAAACATGTGAAAGGAAAATGATAGGTAACTAATAAGAAACATAACTCTTTATGTGGAAACTTTAGACAGATATTGGCTAACAGATATAAGCCTTGATCAAAATCTTGGTATTATAATTGAACAAAAAATCTATTGAATCAAAATCTCCATTGTTCCTGGAATGAAGACATACAATCCATTTATAAAATGATGAAAAATGATCTGAAATTGATATAATGTTCAAGTGAAAAACTAATTCCATTTCTTCATAGTTGTAAACAATTAATGACGGTTTATGTACCATGAAGACAATGCCTCCCTCTAAAATAAAAATTTATGAAATTGGAAGTCCTTATTGGATTAAGCTTTTGTCATATAAACTGATGCAACTCAAATAAAGTCTTAGAGCCCATAATCCTTACACTAAATCTCTATATGTCCAAATTTGATGCTACTACTTCCAAACCAAGCAATATTTAGCACCATATGCTAATACAAATGTGATAAACAATATACTCACTGTAGCAATGCACCCCTGCTATTGTTAGTCCAATAAGACGAGAAAGTCTTATGGTAATCAAACCTGAATCTCAAATATGTTCTACTATTTATGTCGCCCTCCCTAGTCAAAACTGAATTCATATGAGTGAAAGAAATTGAATTCAGAAACCATATCCAATTGGTGCATATCAATGATGACGATGATGACAAAGATGATGGTGGTGGTGGTGGTGGTGGTGGTGGTGTTGGTGATGGTGATGGTGGTGGTGATGGTAATGATGATCATGATGATCATGATGATGATGATGATGACGACGATGACGATGGTGGTCATAATGATGATGACAATGGTCATTGTAACAATTTGGATGATGATGGCAATAATGATGATGTTCATGATGATGAGATGGATGAAGAAGATAATCAATGACATGATCAATGGAAATGTATTAGGTGTTGATTAGGTGTAAATATTTGTTATGATGCTCAATTCTTGGTGTTGATTACTTATAATATATATTTTTATAGAGGTAATGGATTAAAAAGTATACAATAATTATGATGTATGCATATTGTTCATGTTATGTCTTATGTAATTTGTAGCATAAGTATCATGTAATTTATAACTAACTTAAGACAAAGGATTTACATATGCAAGAAACTATACCCCTTTGACGAGGATCATACACAGTGACATGGTTCGAGAGTTATAAGTTTATTACATGCTTGCTTTCTCTTTACCTTCAACATTAACTTTAGAAAAAAATTATCAATATTAGCCTCATTTTATAGAAAAATATTTTTCTCCTTCAATTATATCTCTCATTTGATGGGCTACAAGTACCACCAAATAAGTATCTATCATATTTGTCTTCCTTGAGTGAGGGAAATGTGAGAATAGAAAAGGATAGTGAGACACATAATAGGTCCACAAAAGAGAGACAAAAGTAGATGTCAAAATATTAGAAGAAAATTCAATAAACACATGCAATTTTTCCTTGCTCAAGGGGGTTCGTGTTCTTATGATGATGAGACAAAGGGCAACATCAAGTTTCCCTTGAGGTATACACATCTTCAAAAAGAATGGGTGCCCAAGGAATTAACTCCAGTTAACACTAATTTTCATGTTAACAAGAGGATATATCACATAGCTCCATCATCATTACATGGTTTGGACCTATTTTCCATGGATGCCATAAATATCAATTGTAACAACATTTTTTAACTAGTGGAGTATGTAGGACCTTGTTACAATTACAATAACTAGATGTAGATAGTTCAATATAAAAAAAGTATGCGTAGGTATGCATTGTTAGTAAATTATCTACAATGGAAAGAAAATGATGAAAGTAAAAGACTTCTTGTGTACATTGATGGAAGGCCAAAACCAATAAAGAACATTGCAAGTTTTATAAATAATACACATCCTGGGTCAACTAATAAGTGACCCAATTGCATTTTTGAGGCAGATGAGGGAAATCATGTTTTTGTATGTGTGATAAAATCAATAAGTTCAGGGGAAGAGCTGCTAATATGTTACAATTTGAATAGCATAGATACAAAGAAATTTACCATCATGGGACTTGTAAGTACTATATATGTAATATTTAAACTAATTACTTCCAATTATAACTCCAATATACAATATACCATTTTATTAATAATTTTTTTGCTAAGTTGATTATTCCTTTCATTGCATTGATGTTTATTTTTATATATATTCTTTGCCACGGGGAGACATGGCCAATACATCAGATGACAGGGGCAAGGATGTTGCTTCCACCCCTTATTCAACGTAGGTAAACCTTTTGTAAAAAAAATTGTGTAATTGTAATTTTATGAAATGTCATATTATTATGTTATTTTTGTTAAGGTTTGGGACTTGTTTTGATTGTTTTACTGATATTTTATTCACAATTTGATGCTTAAGGAAAGGGAAAATAACATATTACACAAGATCAATTAGTTGTTGATATGACGGCCATAGTATTATGTGAAGATGACATCACATATACTAGTGACCCCATAAGCATGTGTAAAAAGAGCCTCAAAAGCATCAATCTACAAATTCTTGTGCATGTGATGGATCCAAATCCAACAAAAGAAAAAGAGGTGAAAATAAATGAATTATGTCGGAGAGCATGATGTCTGGAAGTGAGCAACAATGAATCTTTAGCTAGGACAATAGTTCAATAAAGCTTTATGTTTTATACTAATTTATGGACTACGAACCAAAATATGTATGTGTTGTTACAAAAAAAATTTGAGACCTTACCAAGCTGTTCCACTTGACAAGGATATCACTGTAGCTCCTACAAATATGTGATTTCAAATTTCAATCATTAAAAGGGACATTATTTTCTTCATGATTATTATTGATAGTTTTATATTATTGTTGTCATGTTTTTGCAATCTATATTTTAAAAAGACAATACATTATATACATACATACATACATACATACATACATACATACATACATACATACATACATACATACATACATACATACATACATACATATATATATATATATATATATATATATATATATGTATGTATGTATGTATGTATGTGTTGTTACAAAAAGAATTTGAGACCTTACTGAGTTGTTCCACTTGACAAGGATATCACTGTAGCTCCTACAAATATGTGATTTCAAATTTCAATCATTAAAAGGGACATTATTTTCTTCATGATTATTATTGATAGTTTTATATTATTGTTGTCATGTTTTTGCAATCTATATTTTAAAAAGACAATACATTATACATACATACATACATACATACATACATACATACATACATACATACATACATACATACATACATACATACATATATATATATATATATATATATATATATATATATATATATATGATTATTTTTAGGTCTTGATGACGTGCATACGCTCTCCTTCTACGAGGTTAGCCAACACTTTAAGATTGCTGACTGTAGTATTGACAACAAGGAGCATGCAAACATCCACACTTATTGCAACTAGAGCTAGTAAATTCTTGTTTTCCTACATTGTGTTATGTGTTAAACATGATTCTATTTGTACTTTCTTGTTCATTTGATCATAGTATGACATTGATCAACTTTGTACACTGACAGGCACACCTTCTCATGATGATAGAATAGATACCAGTACTGGTGATAATTTACCAACCTTGCTTAGAGCAGCCCATGTTAATTCTATTGGATCATTGGAGGCATCATTATTGATGGTCGAGAAAGATATGACTTCCTTAAAATTACCTAAGCTTTTGGGTACTTTAAAAATGTAATCATTTAGAGTGTAATTATAGTTTACTTATTCATAACTCATTTTTGACTAATTATCCTATGATGATTTTGTAGGAAACAATCTTTTTTATGAAAATTTTTATGATTTAACATTGAAGATATTTTTGGTCCACATTACGTAAAAGATATGTAGCTTCATATAATTGGTTGCTACATTTTTCCATTCATCTATTTGTTGCAATATATTCAAGGTACATAGCTTGAACAATTTTTATCTAACAATTTTGGTTTTTGTTAAAACGCGGAATGAGCAAGGCCTTGAATTAGAAGATCAGCTCATAAAGTCTCTAAAGGATCTCTTTGGTCAAAATATTTT
The DNA here is from genome assembly GCA_028749045.1 of Cupressus sempervirens. Classification (NCBI taxonomy): domain Eukaryota; kingdom Viridiplantae; phylum Streptophyta; class Pinopsida; order Cupressales; family Cupressaceae; genus Cupressus; species Cupressus sempervirens. Next base: position 396,374,496 of record CM053788.1, read on the forward strand.
GAATAAAGTCCAAATTCTTAAAAAAGCTTCCAAACATCTAAAGACTGTAAGAGACCAATACAAAAGGGCTCTAAAGCTCAACCTAAAGTATGAGTGTCCTCCTATGGTTCCAGAGATGGAGTATAATGAAATCATTGAAGATGCAAAAGAGATAAGAATAAGAGATAAAGGAATTAACCTAGCACCCAGAAAAAATAGGTATGTGGTAGTATTAATGTAATTATGCATAAATTAATGATCTTTATATTTATATAATCTAACATATTTCTAACATATTTCAAAGTTTACATATATAGGTTGTAGGACACATCAAAGGCTATACAAGATAGGAAAGATAAGGTTGGTCAACACCATCTTGGATTTGGTGGATATATGAAAATTCACTTATGACTTGTAAGTAGGAGTAAATGAAATTTCATATCATTTTTTTAATATAAAATTGCAAATAAGAAATACATTCAATAATGACGATATTATGGAAAAAAATGCAGGGCATTGAATTTAATCTAGTGCACACAGAAGAGGACAAATAAATTGGCTTCAAGAAAGGCTATAAAGTAGTGGTTGTCCACCACTACTCAGATTCCAGTGGCCAAAGAGATGTAGAAGATTCTGGTGCATCGTTTCACACACGGGTAAATAGGCCTAATGAATAATAATAGAAATTGAGAACTTCATGAGAAATAATCTATTTTCTATTAATTTTGAACAATGATAACAATGTGCATGGCATTTCACTGCATCCTTCTACTCTCAACACAAATCCTACACATGGTGAAGGCCTTGATGTACATCACAATGATAGAGGTACATATTCAATTTCTATTGAAAATTGTGTAATTATTAATAAAATTTAACATCTTAAATTGTAATTGGTGTAACCTTTATGTGATCATTTTTGAGTAAGTAGAACATCATGGTGACGAAGTCGAGCGTGATGTTAGCATTGAGCATGTTGACATTGGGGCTAAACAAAATGTGATACTAGATGATGTGGCACTATTAGGTAAAGAAAATTCCCTATTATGTTCTTTAGATTTTTTAAATACTTATAAAATTAAAAAAAATGTATAGAATTAAACTCATTTATTTCTTATTGCAAGGGCTCATCAGCCTTGTCCTTGAAAAAATAAGAGGAAGCCTAATGTCATAAGATTAGAACCACAAGAGCCATAGGAGAATGTCGAAGATAGTCACAATGTTCCTATTAGCCTTTATCTTCAACAAAAGAAAAAACAAAAGAAGAGATGAATGTTAAAAACCTTGTTTGATGATGAATGTGTTGACGAATTTTTTATGAATGTTTCTTATTAATTAATTTTATGTCATGTTACTAAATATTGTTATGTGATTATAATGATTGACATGTTCACGAATTATTGATGAATGTTTATACATATTAATGAATTATATGTCCTGTTAATGAATGTTATGCAAATATAATGATTGAACTATTCATGAATCATTGATGAATGTTTATACATATTAATTAATTGTATGTCATGTTAATGAATGCTATGTGATTATAATGATTCAATGAATTAGTTCTTAAATGAATGAATGAAATATTTACTTAGTTGTTAATGGAGAACTTAGAGTGATTATAAGGGGTGGGGAGAGGCCAAATGAGCTTCCATCTCACTCTATTGGCCTTGTTAAGTAGAGAATATGAAAGGATTCTCAAAACCAAGAGAAGCTCAAACCAAACCTATCAAAACTAAACACCAATATATGGTCCCATCATCGAGTGGTTGGAGAACTTCACCATAGTCACCACTGACTGCCATTTCTTCCATGTTGATGTAGATGTGTCTAATTGACTCCTTTGGTCATCACCAAATTCCACCTAACACACTTTTCTCAACTTTATAATGAGGCCCTTTACAACACCCAAAAATTGCCTTATTTTCCTAACATGGTTTCTATGTCCTAAATTGATTGAACTTGCTCCTTTCTTTTCAAGGTCTTGGAGGAAGTTCAATAAGGTCTACACAACTTGATTTTGATCTAGAATGAGCAATCAAAAAGACATTACACAGGAGTTTAGAGGTTTGAATTCCCAACTCAAGATACCCATTTTGACATCGCATAGGATTTTAGAGGTTTGACTTCCCAACTCTATATGTACAACACAAATCCCAAAATGGAGAGTTTCTAAGGGTTTTGAAGCCTTTCTTGGCTGTATGCATCAAATAAATTTGTAACACCCTTCAATGGATTGATGGAACCTTTGCCTTGCTATGTAAGGACCTCCTTTCACTACTCTTTCATTTGCAAAAGAAACCATACAATTATCTTTCTTCCTATACATTTGGCAGGCACATTTCTTCATTCATCTCTAGTCAGATTGACCATCAAAACACCTAGGGCTTGCTGGAAAATTTCCCAAATTGACTGTCACTAACTCAAACCTTTTTCATCTTAAAGTACATTGAGTCTACCTACTTTCTCCAAGGTTTCATGAGTTTTCAACTGTGGTGATAAGAGTTAGACTACATTTTGTAAAGATTGTCCAATTACAAGGAAAAACTAGTAGTAGTTGGCAAATTGAATGGAATAAAACAAAACTGAATGGAGGGAAAAAAAGACTTGTAGAAGACAAATAATAACAATAATATCTAACTCTATTTACAATAAAATTTCCCATTCAATCACAAGAATATGTGAACAACATGCAAATACAATATTTTTATTGTCAAAAACTTGGTTTGGTATTCAGTTTGAGCAAATTCTTGTATCTAGCTCATACAACTTCCTTTGAAAAGGATTATATGTGATTTCAAGATGATTAACAACTTAAAGAAGGTGAAGACTAATTATTATTTTAGACATCCTACCTATTTTCCAAAGTTGCAACATTTCAATTTTTACAAATTTTGCAAAGTTGACAATTGCATTGACAACTTTTGGCTTCCTTGCCATCAATGGAGGAAAAATATGTCTTATGGTGTTTCAAAACTTATTACACCTCATTCCACCTTTCTTCATGCTTGTGACCATATTATGGTTGTTTGACCACCTTTGACCACCTAGGAAGCTGTTTGAGAGTTTGATAAAGAAAATGAATGCAATGAATGTACGATGCAATATAAACCAAACATTTAGGTAAAAAACACACACTTGGGTTGTTGAGATACCCTTATTCCATATCTATGACCCAAAATTGAGTCGTGCAAGCCAAAACTGAGGTGCTCCTGCACCATTTTCCTCCACAACAAATGTAATTATCATGGGACTACAAGGGTAAGTAGTTGAGGATTGATTCCTCTATTCTTGAAGTCATTTTTAGGGATCTAAGTAGTCTCATTATCAGGTCTATCCTTCCATTTGATAAGGTAATTCATTTATGTCTTGTATCTTGTTTGTTTCCCAATCCTTGAACTAAGAATCTTTTCAGCTCCAAGGGGTTTATCTTTTTGCTTTGGAAACTTGGAAGTGATTTGAGAGAGGCCTAAATCTACTTGTGAGATGGATGGAATGGGCCCTTAATTTATACATTTTTAAATCTTCTGCATTGAGTGCAATCAAAATCTATGATGACTTTACATACCTTGTTGAGAATCTTGCAATTAATACTAATAATTTGTTTGTCTTCTATTTCTATTTTGTAGCTATCTAAAGTGATTGAAGCAACACTTAAACTCTTCATTGCATCTGCATTAGACATTTTGTTTTCTATCTATGAGTTGATCTTGTTAGTGAATATATTCAAGAAAAACTAGCAATTAATATGTTGGATATCCTTTAATATTTATTTTCAAAGAAAAAATTAAAATATTATGCTTGAGTGGACCAAATTAATGGAGATAGTATTAGATGTTAACTGTGTCAATCTCTTGGTTTCAGGCAATGTAGAATGAGGCCCTAGTTCGATATGCAATCTCAATTAATACGCATAGGACATCAGGTGGAGCTGAAAAATGCAGCATGTTTGCATTTTTGATACATGTCAGTAATGTAAACCCGGTGCATTTTTTCAACTCCACCTATTGTCCATGCATATGGAATGTTTTTGCATGTACATTCTTGATTTAGAGTGGTTGAATATTATTTTGGATGGGAGGGAGAGAAGCCAAAGACATATGGATGCTTTAGTGGCTACAAACAATGATTCTTCACTATTTACATTGTAGTTATATCGTTGAGTTCCTAACTTCGACTATTGCTACATTCTACATTTTGATGTTATTAAAAGTAACGTTTCATTTCCTTTGTTGAAATATGTCATGCCTTCATTCACTAAAACTGATCTTTGCTAATTGCAACCATATTGGTAACATGTTGATCTTAGTCTTCTTAAAGTTGTTATAACACTATATATCCTAATATGCATATAGCATACTCACCAATGCAACAAACTGGAACATGTCTTGAAAATTTTCAATATCTTTTGTCACGCTAATTGATTATGATTTCGTTGTATTTGGTTGTAGGGTACTGGGCAACAAAATTGAATGATAAATTGAGGTTGTAGGGTAAAGAAAACACATCTCCATCATTTGAGGGTAATTCTAGGTAAGGACTGAATCTATTTATGATTTGAATCTAGAAGGAAAGTATCGATGACAATATTTTTTTAAGATTCCCGCATAATGTTGTTTTGTTACATTTTGGTGTTGAATGAGGGATGTCAATCAATGATCTTTGCCTTCTTATTTCAATTAGATAGAATTCTATTAAGGCTACTCTGATTGTAGTCATGTGTAAAGGATAATATTTTAATATAAAAATATATGGTTGATCCCCCCTTGAAAAGAGTTTGAAACCCATCTTATATCTTGCAAGGATGTGAAGAGACGCACCCATCCAAGCATAGATTGGTTGGTTATAAGTGGGCATTACACACAATGTTTAAATAAGGATAAGTTCTCAACTATTTGTAAGATACAGCTTCTCACATCATCTACCTTTACCAATTTTTATGTTCAAAACTCAACTCCTTAAACATCAAGCACTCAAACTTTGATTAGTCCATTAACTATTGATCATATTGCAAGGTCCAACTTCTGATCTCAATCATAGTTTTTTTTATCATACTCTCATCATGAGACATCTTGTCCTTCCCTATGTCCACATCCTTTGGCCTTTCAAACACACTATTTTGCATCCTTAAAGCCCATTGAGAACTACCATCACTATCAACATGTAGATAATAAAATGTAACTTTCCCTCTCTCCCAACTAGCCCACATTACATCTTTCCATTTATCCAGTCCTTGACTCTCTTTAGGCCTAAGGATATTACTTGTGGCATACCCTTGAACTAATATATGATACTAAACCCCCAATGGCATCCTTAACTTTGCCAAACTTATGAAAATGTGAAACGTCAATCACCTATCAAACTAGAAAATATATTCCCCCACTCTTAAATCAATAGGGACACTTACCCCCCATAGACCAAAAATTTCTTTATTTAATCACCAAACAAATAAGATTCTTACACTCCTAATGCTTCCATCATGATAGTTACTAATTACCTTGGATCACCAAACAAATAGGATTCTTATGAATTTTTTTAATAAAAAAAATAGGGCTATCGTCGAAGTTTCAATGACCATTATTCGATCTATTGACGGTCATTGATGTCGGTGACATGGCAACATTGTTAGAATCTCATAGGATTTCAATGACGTTTCATCAATGTTTCGACAAGGCCTATCATTGATGGCATGGAAAGCTTGTCAATAAAAACCTACTAATCATCAAAGTTTTGTCAAGGCTCGCCATCGATGGCATGGCCAGCTCGTTGATACCAATCTCCTAATTGTCAAAGTTCCAATGTTTTCTAGTAATGGTTTGACACTGCCTCGTGATAGAGATTGGGATAATTTTTGACAGGGTTGTCCATTGACATATAGACAGCCTTGTATTTCATCAAAATTTTGACAAAATTATGGAGACAAATTTTGTTGACTATTGACGATCGAAATATTGACCAACCCCCATTGAAAAATAGGTGCAAATGTACTAGTGCTATGTCCTTTTGAAGATGAAACTAATGAAGAGATAGATGACAGGAGTGTTAGGATTAATAACAAACATAAATAACAATTACATGCAAATAAAACTAATATCAAAAAATAATAAATCACATAGAAGAGAACACAAGACACAAGGATTTAATGTGGTTCACCCAATCCTTGGACTATGCCCACCAACATCAAGTCCAACATTACTATTATCTAGTGAGTACAATCCACAATCCCTTACAAATCAATACCCCTGCAAGAAGCGACAATATCATCATACATTATGAAATCCCTAACCCCAAGCCATTTTGTAGAAGCTTTTGCCGCTTATAAAAATTAGTGCTAGAATAAGTCATCCAATAGAAAAATAACAGTCGATGCCTATTACAATGGTAGAGTCATTTTTGGCTTTGGGGGCGTTGCCCCTCGACCCCACCCTATACTACAAGAGGGAGTGCAACTAGGGCATTGCCCCATGACCTCACAAGGGGTGCTACCCCAAAACCCCCATAGAAATAATTTTGGGGGAAACTGTGCCTAATAAACCTCCAAGTTCAATTAGGCTCCACATCACAAAAAAGAGGCAAGAGGATGAAGAAGGAAAGAGGAAACAATGAGGGAAAAGAAAAAGACATCAAAGATTGATTTGTTGTTGGTTTATGTTTCCAAGAGACCTAGAAGCTTTTCAAGGTTGGCAATATGGTGTAAGAGACTGTAATTCTAGGAGTTAAAGAATGGCATAATGAGTACCTGGCTAATTGGATTTTTAAGTAACTTGGATTGATCGGGTCTCAAATGGTTTGAGGATTCTAAGGTTAAGTTGATCAATGAAAAGACACATCGATATGTAATCAAATTGTACCTCTAATGTGTAGAATTTGATGATGAGTATGTTAAAAGGTATATTGGATCAAATAGATCCTAGAAAGTGGTTGGCTTTCCACGATGCTTTGCATCATAAACAATTATTAAGGTGACACTAACTACAACAACTTTTACAAAGATTGCCAACTATAAGAAAATGATCACCACTAAAGGGTTCACTACCTAGAATAAGGTTCACTATTAGAGGGCTCATTACGTAGATCAAGATGAATTAAAGAGAAAATATCCACCACTTCTTCACCTCTCTAACTTGACCAAAAGATATTAGATACCTTCCATTCACTACTTTTGGTAGCTAAAACAATTCACACTACATATTACAATGCTTTGCACCAAATGATATATGTGCATAGAGGGAGATATATTTTGTTTCACAAACTCATTGCAACCACACATACTCCCTCAACAATTCATCATATATATATATATCATCCTCACACTTGCAAAATCTCTAAGGTCAGCTAAGCATCTTAGCCAAACACATTTCAAATTATGTTGTCACTTAAGCATTCCCATGATGGAAAGGAATGAAAAGTGAGCCACATCATGTTAATATTAGTAACAAAATGAGAAACATATATGCTACTCTTCAATTTATATTCACCAAATCTTTTTATGTGAAAGTGTGAACGCATGAGGTCAACCAAACCTAGAGTACCCACCATTAGACTTTGAACACACACCTCCCAAAAAAAAAAAAAACTTGTTCTATTTGAGTTGAATGAAGCTAGGAAGATTATAAGCACGATTCCAAATCCACAATGCCAAAAAGAAGTGAAGCTCTCATAAAGACTATCACACATAGGTGAACACTAACACCTTAATGGAACTACAATTTGGAGCACCAAAAATTGATTTAAATACCTCTAAACACTTCTTAACAACATAGCCAAACTACATGAATAGGTTTTCAATGTAGAAGAAATATGACACATATCTATCAACACTATTGCATGAAAAACATAAGAACAATTGCAATAATAGTCACTAATTACAACAAAATGTGTTGACATCAATGACAACATTAATAACTCTTCCAATTTCTCCTTCTACTTAAAATTTCAACAAATAATTGTTAAAGGAAAAGTATGGTTGTACTAACATCATAATTATGGACTGACTACCAACATTCCCCTTTAGAATTTGTGGCATGGCTTAACCACCTCATGTGTTCTATAACTCTAGTGGTTGTATCAACATTGATAGGTCGATCTTTTGGTACAAAGAAAACCCTAGCTTGTAACAAGTAGTATCAATCCCCCCTCAACATTTCTTGAGGATATTCAAACATGTGACCAAGCTTTGATACCACTTATTACAAGCTAGGATTGTCATTACACCAAAAGATCAACTTGACAATGCCCAATACAACCACTAGACTTATAGAACACATGAGGTGGTTAAGCCATGTCAGAAACCTCGAGAGGGAATGTTGGCAATTAGTCCAACAATAACATGATCAAGAGTCCTAATGACTATTTTAGACTCACTATACAAATTGGAAGAAATGAAAAAATTATATAGATGAATAACAAAGATTTGGACTGAAAAAGCTCATTTTATTGAGCATATCAAATCATGCCTTTGTTTTGCTAGTTGCCTATTATGTATGTAATAACCTTATTTTCTAAATAACACCTCAACCATGTTGAAGTCACCATTAAGAACACACTATATTTGTAGAAGGTCACTTGTAATTCACTACCTAAATACTTATCATCATTTTCATGGCATCATTCAAGGCATAAATATTGATATAACAAAAAAAGGTTGATCACCTATATTGAAAAGGACATATATCATAATTGTCCGCAACAAGTTAGGTTTTCCACTAGGCATTAACAGTGCTAGGAAATCGTTGGTTTGGTATATGCTGAACGAGGCAGGATTTATCCTATTTATGGAGGTGCCAAACAGATATGATGAAATTTGTTCCTTGCAATTAAATAATTCCTGGGAGGATATAAAAGTCACAGTTAATGGTATCTTGTTTCATATTTCAAAGGAAGTTATCTCTCTAGCAATGGGTCTTGCTATGAAGAGAAGGAAATGGCAAAAGGTGACTAGGGTGGCTGATGAAGCAAGTTTGAATTGTTTCTTCCTAGAGGGCAAGGAACCCATTCGCCACAGAGGATGGTTTATGAGGGAGAAGCTTCTAGAGCCTTGGAATGAAGTTTGTCTGGTGTTGATGAAGTATTTAATGCTTGAAGGGAGGTATGGTGTCTGCTATTATTACCATTTCCCTCTTCTGGACCATTTCTACCACCGTGATTACATTTCTATTCCATTTTTCTATTACATGATTTGGTTGATACGGTTGTCGATGTTAAAGAAAAAATGAGGAAGGGGGTTAATTATACCATTTTGCATCAAGGGTTGATGTTTCATCTTTATCAATTCCACCTTACTTTGATCTCCCTTAGGATTGTTGAGATTGACATCCCTACTCCCCCCAATCCCTACCCCCAAAAAATCCCTCTTATGATCATGGGTCCTAGAGCCCCTACCCCCAACCTTCGCCTAGTGGGTCCCCTATGGAGACGAAGCTCTCCCCTTTGGGTAAAAAAGTGAAGTCAAAAAAAGGAAAAGAGAAGGAACTAGAGGACTTAGAGGATGAGGGGAGAGGTGGTAGGAGGAGGTTGGGGAGGATTGTAAAATCCAATGCAAAAAGGAACCTGAGATATGGGGCCTCGCAGGATTCAGATTCAGATTCAAAGGAGATGGGCCACCCTAAATAAAGAATTAAACAAAAGTCTTCAAATTTTGGTGGGGGGAATATGGAGGAGGAGGAAGTGGAGGTTTCTAATTCCTCAAGGCCTGGCTCAGGAGGTGTGATTAAAGGGGGAAAGAGATGACACATGTTTTAGCCTCCACAGTGATAGGATGTGTGGACCTCACTCGGGACCAGTTCCTTGATACTGTGGATAAAGTGCCCTGCCCTATTATGGTTTCCTCTCCTGCTAGGGTTTCTACCAAGGATAATATTATACCTAACCCCCAAGTAATGCAGGATGTCACTAAGGAGCAGGTGGATGGCAACCATTGCGGCAAGCAGGAGGTCACTAAGGAGGTCTAGAAGATGGCTGACAATGAGTTGTAGAAGAGAATCTATGCCCTGGAGAAAAGAATGTGTATCTTGGCTAAATTCACTGTTAAGGTGACACATGCTGCTGCTACCACATTACATCTGCTAAAGGACTAGGAGAGTGATCTGACCAATGAGGACTCAAGAATGTTGTTCATCTTCCTTGCTAAAGACTGGGCAAATATCCTCCTTAAGGGGAAGGATTCCAAGAAGCCTTACGACCTTTTCCTCCTGGCTCTCTATGTTTTTAATTTGCTACTAGTCAAACTTTGTTGGGTTTAAGGTGGTTGTGCCTTTGTTTTTATGCTTTCTTAGTTTTCATAGTTTTAGTACAGGCAGTAGTTGTTTAATGCCTATTGATACTTATATCTTCGTGCTTCCGAGCAATGTTTTTGTGTTTAAAGGTGGTAGGGGGTAATTTTGGTTGGTGGTAATCTATTAGTTGAGGACCAGTTTGTATGTTTTAAGGGCTAGCCCCCTTGTTTTGGCTGCTTTTTAATTCAAAAGCAAATGATACTACTCCACTTCAATATCATTTGTGAGTACTACTAGTACAAACACTCTATATGGTTATAGCTCAAAACAAAAACTAAAAGGAAAAAGAAACCAACAATTTTATCTTTTTGAAGGGAAAGAATGTTTAGAGGGGTAGAGATTTATATTAATAATTCCATATGATGATGTTGTTTGGCTCTAAAAAAATCTTTACGTTCCATGAGATGCAATTCATGAGGCTAATAAGTTCCTCAATATGCAACCCTTATAATACAAAAAAAATATGTTCAAATATAGTATAGCATTCAAGAGACAAGGCTCTAAATTGCATCTGTCATTTTGTAAGTTCATATTCTACTTTTCTAGGTTGCAAGTGAGGGCTACAAGACCATCTTTCTCTAGTTGTAATGTAACTGGAACTACTAACTACAATGGGGAAATAATACTCATTAGAATAGATCTTAAGAAAGGAATAGTATTACCTCTTTGAAGAATTTACCAAAGGGGTAGACAAGAGTTGGTTGTTAATCGAATTGCTTTATTAGCTTGTGAGTAAGAGGGTTTCATGGGTTTTTTCTGATTTGCGATCAATTGGAGTTCACGTGGGACTTTCTTTGGCAACATTAGTAGCCACACCATTGTTAGGACCATTAGAGTTGGACAAAGTGTTATGTGTGTCGCTATGACCATTTTTTATGGTTTTCTGGATTAGGTTGCATATAAATTATTTTTTCTACCTCAATAACTACCTTGGAAGATAGTTTGAACTTAATTTTTTTATTAGAGGACAAACTTTAAATTTGTTGTTAAAGGCTAGTTTGGGCATGTGTGCAATTAGAAGGTAATATTCAAATTTTTTGTCAAAAGCTTGATATGGAAAGCAAGTGTTAGACATATCACCTAAATGTATATATCATCAATTCATTTTAAACATTGCTTGCCTTTTAACCTACTCAAATAAAATGTTTCAAGTTCAAAAATATAATCACCAAGATAGGAAGAAATGTACTAAAAGGCTAACATAGTAGGAGTAACAATCCATCAAATTTGAACTAGATATGCACCTTCAGAAGTCACTTGTTAAGCACAACCAAAAAAAGACCAATAAATAAGCATGCAAGTAGGAAAGATCCGAAGTGAGAGATTGAATATGCATGATTGGTTAATACACAAGATCAACAACCTAATGAATAAGTATGTAATTGTATATAAATCTCTTATACTATTGACACATCATCAAAATCAAACATTAAGAGCATATAATAGATTAGCAAACTGCCTACCTCACAAAAGACTTTAGATACCATCTTAAAATGTTTCTTCAACATCATTACCTAACACTTTGACATTAGCGACGAAAGTACAAGATTAGTGAATCTTATTAGTCCCTGCCTATGAATAGGCAGGGAACTAATGTTTTCACTTGCTCCACATTAATTAATTTATGAGATTAAAAAAATTGTCAAACACTAAAGTTTAAAACTATTTTACTTTTAAAATATTTTTTGTCATTAATTTCTATTTTACTATTGGTTAGTTCTATTTTTCCTAGAGGTTATATTACTTTTTAAATTCTAAAAAATAATCAAAATTATCTACTCTAGAAGTTTCCAACACTTTCTATTATTGTTAGTGTTCTGGAAAATACAGGCCTAATTTGTTTCCTTCAGATCAGGCCATGGAAGCTTCTCGTAGTATTTGTCGGTGGTTTCACATACTACTCTCCATTCTGAGAGATTTTCCTAAGGAGAATAGTTCCATTGCAGGACATAAGAGATTAGAGGAGATTCAAGTGGGAAATTACAAAAAAATTGAAGAGAGCCTCTTGATGTGCTTTGGAATGAGAATCGGGAAAATAATTGCTACCAGTACAACTCTTCTTGAAACAAATTATTATTCCATATTGACTGCGATCTTTTTTTAAAAATATATAATTTTTTAATTTTAGTTTTACTTTTTACTTTTTAATTTTATTTAAGTCTATTTTATATTAAATTTTCATTTTAAACTTGTATTTGATTTTTTTTGTTTTATTGATTTTAAATTGTAAATTTTATAAAAATAATAAATGTTATTACAAATATTAAAAAAAATTCCTGTATTTTAATTTTATATTTATTTTGTTTGCATGTGTATCTATAAAATAGATGGACATTAGACTTGTCTCTACCTTACAACAATCTTTTAAAAAACGCAAGGTCCAAATAGTCAATAAGTTTTAGCTTTTAGAATGTAAATTCTCACAAGATGGGTGACTAAACTTGTTTCAAATAGTTTCAAATTTCCATTATGTAATATTATTTATTTTCCCCCGGAGACCCAAAGCTACATTTCAAAATGAATTTTAACAGTCTTTTCCTTCCTTCCATTTTTCACTAAAGACTAGATATTACAAGGTGATATGACAAACTAAAACCAGCTCCCCGCCTCCCTTTCTCTGCCTTTTGGAGGACATTATTTGATTTTTTTTGTTAGTCAAAGTTTTTTACTTTTGGCGTTGTTAATAATAATTATTCGATGCTAACAAATCAAACTTCCATTTGAAAAGATAGAAAAAGAATTAGTCAATTGACGGAATGTGAACTTTCGTGTTTTTATATGTATTTTTCAAAACAAAGGATTCATAGTAAGGGAGGGAAAGCATAATGAACAATTTAGGAAAGCTAAATTGCATAATTAACTTTCCCAGAAATTCAAATGACTGCATATCCAGTTTTAGTTAGAAGTTAGAACAAGACATGTGAAAGGAAAATGAAAGGTAACTAATAAGCAACATAACTCTTTACGCAGAAACTTCAGACATATAGTGGCTAACCGATTCAAGCCTGGATCAAAATCTTGGTATTATAACTGAACAAAAGAATCTATTGAATCAAAATCTCCATTATTCCTGGGATGAAGATATACAAAATCTCCATTTTTAAAAAGATGAAAAATGATCTTGAATTGATATAATGTTCAAGTGACAAACTGATTCCATTTCTTCATACTTGTAAACAATTAATGACGGTCGATGTACCATGAAAAGACAATGCCTCCCTCTAAATGGAAATTTATGAAACTGGAAATCCTTGCTGGATTAAGCTTTTGTCATATAGACTGCTGTAGCTCAAACAAAGTCTTAGAGCCCATACTCCTTACACTAAGCTCTATATGTCCAAATCTGATGCTACTACTTCCAAACCAAAAACAATCTTTAGTACCCTAATACAAATGTGATAAACAATATACTCACTGCAACAATGCACCCCTGTTATTGTTAGTCCAATAAGCTGAGAAAGTCTCATGGTAATCAAACCTGAATCTCAAATCTGTTCTACTGTTTATGTAGCCCTCCCTAGTCAAAACTAAATTCATATGAGTGAAAGACATTGAAGTGAGAAACCATATCCAATTGAGGTCAAAACTCAAGATGACCAATACTCATAGTTGCCAGTCGATGACCACTGACCAAGTCGACAGAGTCAAAATGTGTCGACAACTTCCTACAAAATAGGAGTCGCCCAAGGTGGGTCGTGGTATAGTGCACCATGGATCTCTGAGCTAAATCAGCATCATTTGATTTTCATGCTCCATTCACAATCTCTAATGCAACACATTCTTGATCAACAACAAATGGGGCACTGAATCAACCCATTCTCATTGCAATCTGGACACCTGACCATAGTGTCCTGCTCCTCATCAAGCAGCTTGCAGCTTCCACTGCATTCTAAGCAAGGTACGAATCTCACTCCACCACACCCATCACAAGCCCTGCCTTGTGCATTATCAGCTGGGATTCCTTCTAGAAGCTCCCCCAGCTTCCCCTCCTCATGAAGCTCCAGCACCTCCATTGCACTCCCAATGTACCTCCCCTTTATGAACAGCCTTGGAACAGCCACAATCCTGCCCATCAGCTTCTCAAGCTCATTCCTGAATAGCAAGTGCATAGACACATCTCTCTCTATGAAGCAGATGCCATAGCTCTCAAGCACACACCTGACATTATTACAATCCTCAAAAGTCTTCCTGATCCCTCTCAGGGTGGTGGTATACAGCACAACACTCTCTTCCCCCCCAGGAGGACATTTCTCTTCATATCTCTCCCAAGGATCCCTCTTTTTAACTACACTTCTTCTAGAGCTGGCATCATCCAATACATCTTCCTCAAAGTTGTCCAGAGAGGTCTCAAATGATGCCAGCATCTCTGGATCAAACAAAGGGCTACAATAATCCTTGAGACTACCATCACAAAAATCAAAATGCCTGGAGCTCTCTATTCTCAATTCTGTAAGAGGCCCATGAGAAACTCTGCCCTTGGCCCTTTGTGAGGAGTACTCACCATAGTCTGGTCTAGTGCCACTATTTACACTTTTACTTGGGAGGAGTACACTGTACCTATTTGCAGAGGGCTGAAAAGAATTCTCCTTACCCACACAATCCCAAAACACATCACAGGATACTCTACCCTTATGTAAGGTCCCATGATCATCAAAGTCATGTTCAAATTCAACATTACTTACATTGTTATACTGCCCAAGATTCTCCTTTGCCACAAAATTCCTCTCTTTCAGGGGGAGAAAAGGGCTGACCCCATTAGGGTTTGCAGGCCTCTCATTCTCCTTATCCAACCCCAACTTTTTCCCATCCATGGGGAAAGTGGAACCATCGAAGCTTTTTCCCATTCTATTGCCACCCAAGACACCATCAGTAATTTCACTCCTTTTCAAAGAACCCACTTTCTCAGAACCCTTTTCCAGAGCAGCAGGAGAAGGCCCAGGGCTTTCATCCTCCAACCCATCCATGAGTTCCCATGCATTGATCATCTCTACAACTTCTTTGGCCTCCACGGGACTCGATCGTGACTCCCTGATGCATGAATTGTTGAAAACTCCATATGTTGTAGAGGTCAGACAGACCAGATGATTTGGCCCGGCAAAGCCCCTGTACTTGAATTCTTCTTCCCCCTTAGAAATGCTCTCATTCAGTTTTGAATTGACACACCCCATGTCTTCCAAATCACTCCTATCTTGCGCTGTCTCTCTGTCTCTCTGAAATCCCACGCATTTATAATGAAATTTGAATTCCTGTACACGGCAGTTCTTATTACTGTACCCCTTCTGATAACACTGCTTTTCTTTTTCAGGGTGTTTGTTCTACGATGTATTCGTATTGATGCGAATGTATTGACATGAAATGCTAACGGTTGGCGGCATGGTGGGACTGGGTTAACGGTCACATGAGGGTCACATACATGGGTGGACCGTTTGAAAGATGATGGAGGGATTATGACGGTCTATAATAATAACAAAAAGTAGACACTTGTAATTTTCATCTAAAACACTCATGGTTTTGATTTTTGATGGTACAAAAGTATGCCTCATCTATGTAGACACAGCATAGAAACTAGAATCAAAGCCATTGGGAGTCTACCCACCGGCCCTACCTTGTGTCTCTATTCTCTCGCCTTGCTCTTGCACTGCTTTACAAGCTTTATTTTATATGAGAGCTTTTGACTAATTTGTCTTTGAGTCGAAGAGAGTTTAAATTATCACATACAATATTAGAGGATATTAGTTTTGATAGAAAGATATCGATTTAGTACTTGAGACAAAAATAAAAATCAATAGATGGCAAGTCACAATCATTATTATTAAATGTGTTTTATGACAAGGACATTAGTTGCAATATTAACATGTTTGGATATGTTTGATATATAATAAATATTTTTAGTATGGTGAAAGTTGATTGTGTTAGTTTGTCTTCATTGCGAGGTGTCCTCTTATGTTGAGATAAGCCACCAACATCTCTACTTTTCTCATCTAGTTTTACAAACTAATTTCTCTTTGTCGTTCTTTAGTACTCATAATCGTTCTTAACATTCTTTGTCAATTTAACAAGTTCAACATGTTACTTTAACATATCCTATGACAAGCACGTAAGCTTCCTATATCTCTTGATAACCCTTAAGCAATGGTTGTGTAAGGGTCAACTCCCATGTTTGGTTGTTAATTAGTGTCAAAAACATATTCTATGAAAAGAAACAAAGCTTCCCCACATGAAGCTAGGTGTAGATGCAATATTTGAATTTCTAAGTCCCAACACTTGATTTGGTCTAAATTTAGGGTTGGAAAATGTACATTTTCATTTATCACTAAGTTGGAGTTCATTCTAGAAATGAGCTAACAATGTTCTATGTATTGGCTTGAGAAAGAAAGAATTAAAGTTGGTCAATTTCAATCATTATATAAATTTTGCTTACTCAATGTGAGCATCTTCACTACAAGAGGGAGTTAAACTACACCAAATATTTCAATAAGGGATCTTTTGTTTGAGAAGAAAGTATTGGATGCTATGTTTAGGTTTCTCTAATGTCTCCAATAGAGATTAGATAAGTGTTAATGATCTCATAATAAATTAATTCTTTTTTGAATAGTTGATTTCCATGAAGTTGTTCACAAAGATCTAGAAATTGTTCATTTACTTGAATAATGTGGCTCCATACTAGGGGGCATAATGTGTGAGTTATTGATGTTATCAAGAAAGCTCAAATCATTTTATTTTTTACGAGAATCGCCATCTTTATCGCAAAGCTCTTGAAATTGTTAGATAACGAAGGGGGCATGAATAAGTCATCAACAATTATCTTGCAGGCCTTAAAACACTTTTCCACAAACTTGAACTCTTTAATCTTTTAGTTCACTAGCTTGGTAACTAGATCTAACATTTAACTTAATCATCCAATCAAACTTTTAACTTCTTTTACCAAGTATCAACATAAACTTTAAGCTTATATCGAGTTGCGACAATAAGCAGTAACATGGAATAAACATACAACACAATAAACGTTAACACAAGTTTGAGACAAGTATCTAATGTGGAAACCCTATCAAGGGAACAACCACCTGGGACCAAAAACCCAAAATTTTGCTCTTCTGAAGTGAGCTTTGTTAGGAGCCAACCTTGTAAAAGGTTACAGACACATTGTTAATGTGATCTTGTTAGAGGATTTTCATCAAATATCATCTAGACCTTATCACTCCTAAAATATCTATAGAGTGGTCTTCTCTAAAGGACTTACAAAAATTCAATAGAATGTCAGCATTCAATGGATTTACAAATACGACTATTAGGTCCACTCGGTCAAGATATTTTCTGCTACTGTGGTTAGAGAGTAATAGTGAAATGATCTATTAGGTTTAGCAATACCTTGCTTGTTCAGAGATCTGTGTTTCTCTATCTCTGTCCTCTTTCTTCCTTCTGCTCCCTTTTGGTTGATCCACTTACTCACACATTAGCTTAGCACTTCTCTTACTTGATCTTCACAATGCAATTCTTCTTGGTTATCCTCTGGCTATCACTTTCTTCTTCAATGTTGATTAGCATTAATGAACAATATATTCATCCCTTGAATAGAAAACTTTTTTTGCTCTTCTAAAATCTTCAGGGTTTTGCCACTTAATCCCAATTGTCAGATATTCATCGAGCTTAGATTCATTGAACCTAGACACTCAAGTAATACACTTCTACCTTGAACTTTGTGCTTCAATTCAAATCATCAAATCTCCTTCTTCATATCTTCTTTGAATTTCTCATCCATTGATCTCATGACTAACTTCATCCTTATCTTCAAAATTTCTTGAACAATTTTTGTTCTCCTCAATTGTTAGCCTTAGATTAAATCTTTCTCTAAACTATTCAGGCTTTCCAATGCTCGATTAACATTACATCTTGCTCGGTCAATACTAGGCTCAATTAACATTGTAACTACTCAGTTAATACTACACATGCTTTACTTCTTCATCAAGTGCTTGGTGACAACTATAGTAGCTCTGCTAATACTAAGATTCTTCATTCACTGACCAAAATGGCTTGCTTATACATGATCTCAACACTTAATCAAATCATGTCAAACTAACATTATACTATTAAAGTCTAACTCATTCAAGTGCATATTGAATACTGCACACTTATCAACATTTATCAAAATTTACATCATCATTATACTTTATTCAAAAGCTCTTCATCAATCAAATGATATGGCACTCTATTGAATTATCATAATGTCTAACCAATTTTGGCTTGATATCAATGACAACCTAACAACTGGTATGACTCTTTCACACACATTAATAACATTATTAGATGAGGCTAAAAATATCAGCCTTTGTCATTGATGGAAACATGTAAGACATTATTACAAATTACATTACATTGTGAAACAATAAACCATTAGATACCAACACATCTTCGGCTCTTTGACTTCACATAAGTTCTCCATGACTTCACAATCTCTACTCTTTATTAGGTTCTCTATTCTACATCAATTTTTCTACTTGATCTGTAACATGCTCCCTATTAGGATATACCTCTTTATTTAGAAGCATCATCAACATCGTACATATGTTTCAACAATCACTCCTTATAACTCATGCATCTCCCCCTTTTCTTGTATTTTTAGCATGCAATACTTCTCTCACTTGGGATGTCATTTCCTTGTTTGTTTCATTCATTCTACCAATCAAATCCTTTCTCTTCTTCTATCCTCCTTTGACAACAATGCCAAAGGTAACTCTAAGATTTAATGAGAAACTTATAAAAACTTTTGGTTATACCTTGCACCTTGCATGTACTAATTACATCTTCTTCATTATAATCAGTTTTGCAACTTTAGGATTGTTCCTACAGAGTGAACTCTTGCATCAACTCCATCAAGATATTCTGATTATGCATGAATTAATTCAAAATGCATCCTTTCTTAATGAATCTTGGATAGGGCAAGGACCCCAACTTACCTCTTATATACTCAAAAGAATGCTTAAGCAATGAATTAGTGAATATATATGCAATTTTTTCCTTAGACTGCACATACTCCAATATTGTTTTTTTGTTGACCTTGTTCCCTCAAGCAATAATACTTGATAGATACATGCTTGGTTTTTGCATGCATCACATGATTCATTGATATGTTAATAGAACTTGTATTGTCACAATAGATAGTAACATGTTCAATGACTTCCTCTTGCATACCTTCCAACAATTTCTTGATCCAAATAATATTTGAACAGTTAATAGCAATAGCAACATACTCAACTTCAATAGTAGAATGTGATATACAACATTATTTCTTGCTCAACCATGTAATCAACCTTTCTCCTAAATGGAAAGCTTTGTCACTTCTACTCTTTCTGTCATTGAAATTTTTGCCCAATCAACATCAGTATATATTCTTAGCTCAAAATCACCTTCTTTATTATATCGTAGTCCATAGTCTTTCATTTCTTTCATACTCTCTTAACTGCAGTCATGTGTGTCTCTTTAGGATTGGCTAAGAATCTTGCAACTATACCAACTACGTGTGAAATATTAGGTCTACTATGTACCACACATTCAACCTTTCCAATCATTGTTATGTATCATGTCTCATTTTCTTCAACAGTGTTGTCTTCCTTAGATAGTTTCCATCTAGTGACCATATGGGTTCCAACTGGCCTTGAATCATACATATCAAATGTCTTGTAACGCCCCACTCAAGAACCCAAGAGAAATAAACCTAACATGTTACAATGTTTACTGAACTATTTTTATTTATTTTTAAAGGTTTTAAACATCATCAAGATAGCATTAATGCAAAAGCAATAAATACATACATATCAAGATACACATTAGCAATTACAGATATAGTTTCAATTCCTCAAGGGTTCCTTTACATTAAGTCACATTTAAGAAGTTTATATTAATTAGTTTAAGTTTCAAGTACAATGTCTAATGATCATAAAGAAATAATACATACATAATCGCATAAGCAAAGCATAAGTATAACTAATACAATGAAAGTACATCCAATAGACAACATCCACTACACATGTCACAAGGTATGTAAGAATAAATACAATACACTAGAATACATAATAGCATATATACATCAATTGAAAAGAAGTCTTTGAGATAAGAAATAAGAATGATAAAGGTACATCATTTGCAATGAACATCCAACAACTAGCAATGTGAGGAGAATCCAAATGGTAAGAAGACACTACCTCCCGACCACATGGTTACCTAATCAGGCTTCCACTCCCACCGTGTAGGGAAGATAATGAACGATCCACATATAGCTAATCAAACATAAAAAATTCCTAGGCATAAAATTCCTAATAGCCACAACTACCTCAAAGGTAACACATGCTACTCAAGAAGATAAAATAATCCAAAAAGAAAGAACACTCAATCCAATACCAACACCACATAACCAAACATCATACATGAACCAAGTATAAATTGAATGCCAAGATCATAAGATAAAGTCAACAAAAGATATTCACCTCAAGTCAAGAACCACATGTCAAAAGTACATCATCCATGAATCACCAATCATCATCAATGAAAGTAAATAACCACAATGAACACATCCAACGATAAGTACACCACCTCAGGTACAAAATCTATAGAGGAGACTTAGGCTACATACTAGGGAGTGTCATCACATGGTCAAACTACTTGAGTTACCCTAGACTAGTCTCTTAATAGACTCCAAACCCTCAAGTGTTGAGTTACCCTAGACTGGTTACTCTAAACCCCGGACCCTCAACGTGACACATGTGGAACTAGAAACCCCTCTCAAGAAGATGAGGCAACTAGTTATACTACATCCCATTCCTATCCTTAGTCTATACAAGCACTCAAGGCATGGGCATGGAAAATATCTCTAACTTATCTCTTTAGTGTGTTTTCCCCCCCAAAATATTAATTACTAGATTATCACTTATTACATAACTTACAATAGGTTACCCTGGCACTAACCACTTTGGGTCCCAAACCCCTACTACAAGCCACTCCCAAAGACATGTACCTAGACAACCTCTCCTAAGAATATAAAACATAGTTGTGTCCCATACCACAACACCTATAATGATCAAACTTGGTTCCTTAATAGGCAACCTGAAAATAAGCCGGTTCTCCCACCTAAGAACACATAAATGCTCCACAAAGTAAACCTCATAAATATAATTTCAATTTGAATCACAAGACACATCATGACATCCAACCACATAAATGGTATAAAAGAAATCTTACAAAGCCTCTGGTGTACATCCTAGACTGGTCAACATCTAATCAACCCCAAAACGTTTAATTTATTTTTGAATGTTTAATTTGATAAATATTGATTAACTTAAATAACGATAATATTTAGCATTTATTTAAAAATGAACTCTAAATATATTATTAATAAATTAAATAAATATTATCACATTCTAAATTTATTCTTATAACTTTTATCTTCAAATTCAATTCTTTTGATTTAATTAATTTCTTAATCAATTAAATATAATTAAATATTAAAATGTCATAATAATTTTCCATTAAATTAAATAATTAATTTAATCTTTTAATTAGATTTAATTAATAGAAAATTCATCAAAGACTCATAAAACAACATACGCACAAAAGACTCACAGGTTTTAAAAAGGGTAGACAGTCTGTTATGAGTCCTCCTTGCAGGATAAGTATTATAGGCTATGGCTGGGATTGGACCTAATCATTATCTTCCCATTCTCACCATTTGAGTATTTGTAATTAGGCATGCTCATCCTAGCAATTTAGGGAAGTCGATGCCCAATACCTACATCTTGCATAAAAGATGAGCATGTATATGTATATAAATATATCTAAACTAAACAGGCAATGGTAGGGAGTGGTACATCATGTAGATCCCAACTTGCACGTGACTATGACTCCCTCCCCTAACCACATCAAACACATTAGACAGAAAGATAAAATAAACACACACACCATACACATGCAAGTATGGGGTAAGTATCAGAAAAATCACAAGTTTAACATCAAATGCTCTGGTATAATAATGCATCTCTATCAATACAAACATAGTCATCATTAAAGACATCATGTTAACATTGTTATGAAAGAAACCACATTTACTAACTAGGAATCATCAAAACATCATTAACAACACATGAAATGAAATCAACTAAGCAATTATATATCACTAATCCAATTCATGAAATAATATCATAATATTGTAAATCCAGTATCTCTAAAACTAATCAATGAATAAAATCAGCCTAAAAGAATTTAACAATTAGAACATAAAAGCAAACTATGAGTGGGAACTACATGTCTTCAATATCTATTTTGTGTACTTAGACTGAGTCACATATATTCTTCCTTTTGTTTGATGAACTTGTAGGGTGTGTGCAGGATTATGGTGTGCCAAAAAGTGGCAATGTGAAAAAGGTGGTGTTTGAAAATGTCTAAAAGCATTTCAAAATACACTTTGACTTTTTTCCACCCTTCCTATTACCAAGGCAAAAAAGTTGGGCCAAACATTATTGGGTATCCAATCCATTATCAGGTACTTGATATCATATCAGTATTTGATATGATATTGGATACTTGAAACCTACAACTAGGATTTTTTTTTTTAAGCTGAGAGAAAATAAGGCATTTATAGTTGCAACTTGTTTGTATTGCCTCTATTTCAAGTATCGGATATAGGAACAAGTTCAAAATATAGGTATCAATTTTTTATTTATTTTTCTATGGTTTTGAATGAATTTTAATATAAATTAAGTATTTTTAAATATAAGTTATTGAAAATTAGGTTTTTTTAATAGAAATGTTGTTTTGCAATTTAATAGGTATGGCTGACCCAAATGACGACATTGAGCCATGAACAATGTTCCTCAAAAACCTCCACCAAATAATCCAATACCTACTCAAAATTGTCTACCAAGCAATCCCTAACCCCCTCAAAATCCTCCTCGAATTGAAGATTTAATAGAAGAAAATCTCACTGAATTGAAGGGTTTGCAAACTACAATAACACTATACCTGCATTGGCTCCCATGTTATCCACATTAAACACCATAGTGGATAATATTCAAACACTTACCAATGAACAAAATGTTTCTCTTCACTAGCATGAGGAAATGCATGCCATGTTTGATGATGGGTTGGACTATGATGAGGTTGCATCCCTGAACATAACTAAAGATGATATGGTTAACCTTTTTGTAGACCCAAAAAATGGTAAAATAGTAGATCGCAAAAAGCCCAAACTTTCAATTAAATGGTGCACAAATGAGGCTATGTGCGTGAACTTTGGGATCATTGGTGGATGGTTTTTGAAAAACCTCCACACAATAATTTAGAGGTGTCATTCTATTTCATTAAAAAACTGTATGCCAAATTTGTGTTCGGTGTCAAGGTGAACTACTATAGCATGAGGCCCAACATGGGTATAGGAGGAGGAGCTCCTCGAGATAGACCCTTTTGCCCAGTGGTAGAAAGTTGGCACTTTTTCTCCCCTACTAATGGGTCCCCTCCCCCTCCAATGCAACATCCTGATATCATTGTAGAGGCTAGCTCTCAGACTATTAGAGATATCCATATATTGAGTAGCCTATTGATATTCTAGGCTAGGTCAGTGTTTCCTCCCCATGTTGATGATGTTGGCATGAGTTCATCATCGATGAGCTCATCACACGTTTGTGTGCCTCATACTTGCATAACATGCAAGAATATTTATCTAGGTCCCCTAGGTGATCTTTTTGAGTATCAGTTTGTACTTGAGGAGGACGATACACCACACGTGCCTACAAAGACTACAACAACCTAATGTGAGAGAGGAGGGGCATGCAGAGGCATGGGATCCTTCTATGTCAGTAAATGTATACAATTTTTTGGTACAACATATTTTGATTAAATTTAATCTTTTTAATAGATTAATTTTAACCCATATTGACTTATACATATATATGATCTTCATTCATGTTTAGTTGGTGACTGAGGAGGACCTCAGAAAGGTTAATGATGTCATGCTCTCAGCTATTTCATTTGGCCTTGAGAGATCTACAGTAAATTATGTTGTGTTCTCATTATTTTTCTATTTGATATTGAAACATATATGGTTTCTAATCTTTCTTTTCTCTTGTAGGTATCACCTATCAGTGGGGGACAAAGCGCAGGGGGTGAGGCACAACCCATTGACAAGAGAAAGGTACTTAGGTGCTTTTAAAGTGATTAATTATCAATGGATTCTTGTAAAATGTTTATGCTGATGAAATTTAATTACATTCTTTATTGTATAGGGCATGGCTACTGGTGATGAGTCTAGGTAGATTCAACATTCTAGACCCTTTGGCATTTCCATTCACAACGAGAGCCCCATCGTATGTATAAGTATCATTTATTTGTTATTTTCCTAAAAAAATTCAAAATTAATTTCCATGATAGTAATAACTAGGATTTTGTATCTAATAGGAAACACATAGTGCATAGGAGGCTAGATGTCAGAGTTTTGTATCTTTGCTCATGCAACCATTATATCCAGAGGAGGAGTCAATAGAGGTAAGTTGTAGTTTGAATTCTTGATTATATTTTATAAATTTAGTATTCTATGAATTATAATGTTATATTTTAAGTTGTAGATCCATATGAAAAACATACTTGAACATATATAGGCCACAACCAACTGGGTTCTAGAAATCTTTACATATGAGAGGACTCCTGACAGGCACAGGAGGTTGACGAGAGAGGCATTTATGGTGAATGTTTAATACTATAAATCTTCATTAAAAAAAAGGATCGTTATGCATTTGAGTAATTCAATGTTAGATACATAGAATCATATAAATTTAGTAGTCTAACTTTGGGTTTTCCTTTTTTGTTTATGTAGGAGGCATCCAATCCACCTAGTTTAGCGAAGAGGCTACATTTTGGTCATCCACAAGCAGCATAGGATAGTATAGTTGTCACACGATGTGTCATGAGACATGTTGAGATTGCATTTTCCACATTGTATACATAAACATTGACATTATACACATTTCGATGGAATGATCAGCCACATTTTGTATATGGATCTATGTATTTTGATATATTTTTGCATAATTTGCCTATGGATACATGAAATTTGATATATATTTGTGTAATTTGTCTATAAATACATGTATTTTGATTTATATTTTTGTCATTTATGTGAACAAGGATATACATATTAATTTATTATAGTATTTTTCAATTTATCATGGATCATGTGTATTGTTCATGTTTATTGAATATCATTCATTTTCATCATGTTTGTTATATTTGATTCAAATGTAATAATTTATGAAGAACATTTTAACAACCTTTATTATCAATTTTTTATGAAATGTTTAATTTGAAATTATATCATATATGTTTAATTTTAAATGATCTTTGCAATCCCTTAATATTCTACAATTAGCCAAATCCATGGCCAATTTGGTCTTAGGAGCCTAAATTTGGTCTTACGAGACATTTCAATATGTAGTAGTTGCAAACATTATTGGGGCTTTATGGGAAAAATAGGGGTGTCACTAGGTGTCACTAGGGTATTGTAGACCTCGACATGACCAACATATAGCATTTGAAATTTCAGTGATATCCCCCATGAACTCTGAGTTATGACCCTTAGAAGATCGACTTCCAAATGCACTTAGAGAACCTTGGAGACTCTTTGATACTGGGTGGCCATGAACATTGGATGATGAGGGCACAACCCAAGACAAAATGAACACAATAGGAAAAGGGAGGTATTATTATTAGAAGTACCATGCTATTACATTCAGTGCAACAAAAATAGACTCCACAACATGCCCTATGGGCTTACAATGATATCAGATTCTGGAGTAAAACCCTTCTCATAGGACCTTCTCCCAAACTCCACAAAAATTGTGTTTACAATGCCATAAATGACCTTAAGTAGCTAGAATTAGGTTTATCGTTAGGAATATATTCTAGAATATGTCATTTGGCATCCACTACCAAAACATAAGTATCTAAAAAATACATCAAAAGTCAGTGTAAAATTAGAAGAATCTAGAAACAGTAGTTCAACTTCTGGGAGGCATAACTTTTGATTTGGGACTCCAATTGACGAATCGTTTACATTTTCGGAAAGCTCTCCAAGCACTCTATAGCCCTATGGACCAAATTTTCTTTTCCCCCATTTTTTGTGTAATGTCCCCATTTTAGCAGTTGACCAAGTGTGTATGCGTTAGCCTTGTTCTACATGGTCCTGAGGGCTAACGAAGGGTTTAATGGGATCTTGGAGTGTTTTGGCCTAGTCATTTCCAGTTTGGGCCAAAACGAAGTTGATTTACTTAGTTTCAGGCATACTTACTATTTTTAGTAAGTTGGCAGGACACAGTGCAGGTCAATTTTGGTGATTGGATTCGATACTCCTCGATGAGAGCTTTCCGATGAGCTATCACTTGCATTATTCGGAGTCCGATTGCTAATACATTTTAATGCCTGAAGTTTTATTAAAGTAACATCTAATTTAATTGTAAAATATTAAAGTGTTACTTTAATATTTATTTTATGGTGATGTGTACCCAAGGGAGACATAAGGGGTATTTTAATATATGTTTTATATTACACATCTTTATCCCACATTGCCCATATGAGTTGAGCGGACCCGTGGGAATAGAATAAAAGGAAGCATTTGTAGCTTCATTAGACAGGTTGAATATGAGAAGAAATTGGTGTGTGAGTTGCAGCTTTGTTCTTGGCATTTGAGGACGTCTATCCTCTCTTGTAACATTCTAGACGTCATTCCCTTGGGGTTTGGCCTTTGGAATTCTTTCTTATTGGCTTCATTATCAGGCAGTTTAGTTGCATTTCCGGCTACAGGCAGATTTGATATTTTGCTCATATCTTCTTCACTACTTGTCCAACGCTTATGCCGCTTGGAGGGAATGGTATTATGAAGGTAGTGGACTCATTGGAGGACAAAGTATTGTAGCAGCAAGTTCGTAAGCATGGCTGGAGTATTATGACAATATTGCTGAAGTAATGAGTGAGTTGATAAATCTGCCATGTATTTGGTTTTATGAATTCTGAAAATAACATTTTATTAGTAGCAGTTCATTTCCACTTTGCATATTATTGTAGTTTCTTTCTTGTTTATGTTGTATGATACCAATTCCATGCACGAAACACAACAAACAAACGTTTGATTTCCGGAGATATAAGGGGTTTTAAGAAGTTGAATGCAAACTGTTTGACATAATTCCTTTCAGCAATTTGGTTTAGTTTTTTGGGACATCCAGGGGTGCCCATTACATTTTGAGCCTATATGAGGCCATTTGTTGCCTTAAATCTGAGTTTGAAGCACTCTTAGGGGTCTCTAGGGAACTTAGAACTGCAATAACTTTCAAACCATAAAGCCTTTTAACCTAATTCATTTTTCTAGAGTGATTTAAATTACAAGTATAATCATCCCTCAAGATTATACCCTCTAACTCATCATAATTATGGCTCAATTATAAATTAACCTTTTTTCTACATTGGCACATATCCCAAGGTGCTTAAAAACACTAACCCAAAAAACCAATAGTGGAACTATGAGAGTTGGAATCTCTATTTGACCCAAATGGGTATCCAAAAATAAAAACACATTAAACAAAAACTAACACTGAGCATATTTTTGGGTTATAACAGGATTGCCCTTACACCACTAGATGCTACTACGTTAGACACCTAGGGTAAATTAAAAAGTGACCCTATCACTTTATAGCTAGTAAAGGAAAACCCAAATGGCCAACCTCTACTACAAATATCCAAGTTGAATCCTCCACTGGTCATCCTTTCCACTTAACCAGGTATTCTTCATATTGCCTATTTCTGGTACTCTGGCCCACATGACTATCTAGGATTTCTTCAATTTCTTCCTTCTCAGAACTAGGAATTGGGCATGGCTCTAGCATCAACTCCTTTGCACCATCATCATCACATTCTGTTAAGTATGTAATATTGAAAATAGGAGAAATGTGAATCCCATCTGGCAACTCCACCTCATATGCATTTCTTGAATCATTTTTCTTCAAAATTTTGCAGGGACCAAATTTCTTCATCTTCAACTTGTTGTAAGTACCCACTGGAAATCATTCCTTCCTCAAGTATACCATAACCAGATCCCCAACTTGGAACTCTTTATGTCTCCTCTTTTGATCTGCTTTAGCCTTATATTGTAGGTTCATCTTGGTAATATGTGCATGTACCTCTTCATGTAGGTTCTTGACATGTTCAACAAAGTCTTCAGTCTTAGCACTTGTCCTCTCTCCTTGCTCTATCTTCCTTAGCTCTAGTGCAGTCCTTGGACTACTCCCATACACAATTTGGAATGGTGATCTACCAGTACTCCTATTCATAGAATTATTGTCAACAAATTTTACTTGTGGTAGAATCAAATCCCATCCTTTGGGCTTGTCTCCTACTAAAAACCTCAACAAATTGTCCAAACTTCTATTCACTACTTGTTTTTATGTCCATCAGTCTATAGATGATGTGTAGAATTAAACTTCAATTTTGTCTTCAATTTCTTCCATAAAGTCCTCCATAAATACCCAACAAATTTAGTATCTTTCTCAGAAACTATACTTTTTGGGAGATCATGTAGCCTCACCACCTCTCTGAAAAATAAATCTGCAATATGCAATGCATCCTGAGTCTTGTGGCATGGAATGAAATGTGCCATCTTGGAGAACCTATCAACCACCAAAAATATTGAATCATTACTCCTTTGTGTCCTCAACAATCCAAGAACAAAATCCATACTTATGTCCTCCCAAGGTTTCGTTAGAACAGGCAATGGCTTATAGAGTCCAGTATTTTCACTAAATCCTTTGGCTATTTGACATACTCGAGAACTCTACACAAACTTCTTCACATCCTATAACAATTGAGGCCAAAAATAATGTTCACTAATAATGGAAATGGTCTTATCTTGACCAAAGTGTCCTTCCATACCTCAACTATGTTTCTCCTTCATCAAGTTCTCCGTCATGGAACTCCTTGGAATACACAATTGACTGCCCTTGAACAACATATTATCTTGAACCATGTAATCTAGCCACCTAGTCCTATCTAGAATAATAGGTTCTTTACAAAACTTCCAAGCCTCTACAAAGTTAGGATCCTTAGGGTATAGATTCTCGAGTTCATCAAACTCAACCACTTCAACCTACATTTCTATCAGCAATAATTGTCTTCTACTTAATGCATCTGCAATCCTATTAGACCTTCTGCCTCTATGTTTCAATACAAATGTATAGCTTTGCATGAACTCTACCCATTTCAAATGACTCTAATTCAATTTACCTTGGCTATTTAGGTACTACAATGCCTGATGATTAGTATACAAGACAAATTCTTTTGGCAACAAATAATGCCTCCATTGGCTATTTATAATGCCTGATGATTAGTATAAACATAATACTTCTTCTTTGCATCATTCAATTTCTCACTAAAATAGGAAATAGGCTTACCTTCTTGGCTCAACACAACCCCATTAGACTACCACTAGCATTGCAATCCACATAGAACACTTTATTGAAATCAAGAAGTGCCAGTATAGGTTGCTCTGTCACCTTCTTCTTTAGCAATTCAAAACTCCTTGCAGCTCCTGTAGTCCACTTGAACTCTTTCTATCCCCTCTCATTGTTTTAGTTAGGGGTGCACATATACTACTGAAATTCCTAATGAACTTCATGTAGAAATGAGCTAGACCATGGAATGACCTCACCTTAGTGGCAGACCTTGGAGTAGGCCATTCCAAGATGACCTTCACCTTC
Organism: Cupressus sempervirens; assembly: GCA_028749045.1. Taxonomy (NCBI): domain Eukaryota; kingdom Viridiplantae; phylum Streptophyta; class Pinopsida; order Cupressales; family Cupressaceae; genus Cupressus; species Cupressus sempervirens. The sequence goes on from CM053788.1 coordinate 396,404,530, forward strand.
TCTGGGTCCTTTTTGAGACCTGAAGCTATTACAACAAACCCCAAATAGACTAACTCCCTTTTGACAAAGCTAAACTTCTTAAAATTAATCAATAATTTCTCTTCCCTCAACCTTTCAAGGACACTATGAATGTGCAATAAATTTTCATCCAAAGACTTACTGAAAATCAAAATATCATCCAAATAGACAATAACAAATTTTCCCGAAAAATTCTCTAGTACCTCATTCATAAGATGCATGAAGGTGCTTGGCACATTGATCAGTCCAAAGGGCATGACTAACCACTCATATAGACCCTCCTTGGTCTTGAATGTAGTCTTCCACTCATCTCCCTCTTGTATTTTTATTTGGTGATAACCACTCTTGAGATCTATCTTTGTGAAGTACTAAGCTCCACTCAAGCAATCCATAAGATCATCTATCCTTGGCAAAGGAAATCGATACTTGATGGTTATTTTATTTATAGCTTGAGAGTCTGTACACATTCTCCTCTCTTTATCCTTATTTTATGCTAGCACTACAGGTACTGCAAATGGACTCAATATCTCTCAAATTAAACCTTTCTTCAACAACTCTTGAACTTGTTTATTTAGCTCCTCAATCTTAATAGGAGTCATCCTATGAGCAGCCTTGTTAGGCAAACTAGCTCCAGGGACTAAATCTATTTGATGACTGATTTTCCTTAATAGTGGAAACCCTTCTAGAACATTACTAGAGACATTTCCATACTCACTTAATAGACCTGAAACTTCAAGTGGAAATTCACTACCACTTTCCTTATCCTTTCTAGGAATTTAAGCATAACACATATGTTGATGTTTCATGCCATCCAAAAATTTTCTTCCATCAACAAGACATACCCTAGCACTACTATATACCTTTTCACCCTCCTTTATTAAGGGATTCAATTTGTGGCAAACTCCATCCTTTGTCAAAGAGTATGTCTTTACATGACCATCATGTATAGCATGCCTATCAAATTGCCATAACCTTCCTAACAATAAATGATAGACATTTATTGGGATGATGTCACAGAGAGCCTCGTCATGATAACTCCCAATCTTGAACTTTACCAAACATTGTTCACTAACTAGGATCTTATGATCACCTTGCACCCAAGCAATTTGATATGGATGGGGGTGTTTCTCCCTCTTGAGCTTTAGGTTTGAGACCATCTCCTTTGATAACAAGTTGTCAATGCTCCCACCATCAACAATCACATCACAACATTTACCCTCACACTTGTACCTAGTACAATTCAAACTCCTCCTTTGTCTAGGTTCAGTCTCACCACTCAGAAAAACCCTTTCATTAACCACAACCTCTCCTCTTTTTGTATCCTATGAATGTGATGACTGTGCATCATCATCCACATGAGCAACCCTTGCTTGACCATTAGCTCTCCTATCTATCCTTCCTTGGCATTGAGGGTATTTGTAGGCATGATGACCTTCTTCATTGCAATGAAAATAGGTACCATTGAAGCCTCCTCTTCCTGAACCTTGCCCATGTCCTCTACCTCTTCCTCTCTGATCTCCAAATTTTTGATCATAGGAGTGGTTGAAACCCTCATTCCTCTAGTTTCGGCTGGTACCCACAACTTCATTTTTCTTCTAGTTCTTATTTCAGCCTCCAAATGACTTGCCACCACCCCTTCCTCCTTGATTGCATTCTCTTTGCCTTCCATCAAATTTTTTTTTTAACTTCTCCTTAACTTGCAAGGCAAACTGGTATGCCTCTTCAATACTAGTCATTCTAACCAGACTTATCTCCTCCTGAATGCTAGGTCTTAACTCATTAAGGTAATGAGAAACCTTCTCCTTGTTTTCTTCAACATGCCCCACCCTAATAAGGACTTAGTAAAACTCTTCTATGTATTCTTGGATATATTTTCATGTTTTCTTTAACCCTTGCATCTTCTTGAACAAATCAAGCTCGTAATCAATAAGAATGAATTGCTTCTTTAGTTTGTCTACCATGCGATCCCATCTTGTGATTTTCTCATTTCCTCTTATATTTCTTTCCAATTGAATCTCTTGCCACCAGATTTTGGCATGGAATTTCATTAAGGCCTTTGAAAAATTAACCCTATTAGGGTCCCTAATATCCTCATACTCAAAATATTCCTCTAGTTTATTGATCTAGTTGATCAATTCATCTAGGTTTAGATTTCTCGAAAAACATATTGACATTAATTTTAGGTCTTTTGCCAAGCTTGGTAATGGCCCTAAAAAGCTTCTTCTCCACCTAGTTTAGGAATTCTCCATATCCTTCCCTTTCTTGCACAATATTTACTTCTTCTTCATTTTCCTCCTCACTTTCGTCGCCTATAGCTATATTCATCTCTCTATGGATCTCCTCTAGCAATGCTTGGACTTGCCTCTAGAGGGCTCTAACCTCAAGAGGAACAACTCTGGCCCTTCCACCATGCTCTCTTTGTGAAGGCATCTTCTCACTATATCAAAACCCACAACCACATAGTCCTAGTGCAAATTGCCTCATAGTCAATGCTCTGTCTACACACTCAAGAAAACTCGCTTTGATACAACTTGATGAGGGCACAACTCAAGACAACATAAACAAAATTAAAAAAAGGGGAATATTATTATCAGAAGTGATATACTATTACATATAGTACAAAAAAAATATAATCCACGACATACCCTATGGGCTTACAATATTATTAGATTCTGGAGAAAAACCCTTGTCACAGTACCTTCTCCCAAACTCCACCAAAAACTACATTTACAATGCCATAAATAACCTTAAGTAGCCTAAGTTAGGTTTAGGGTTAGGAATACATTCTAGAATATGACATTTGGAATCCATTACCAAAATAGAAGGTTCTAGAAAACACGTTAGAAGTCGGTGTAAAATTAGAAGAATCCAGAAATGGTAGTTCAACTTCAAAGAGGTGTAACTTTTGATCTGGGACTCTAATTAACAAACCATTTACATTTTTGGAAAGCTCTCCAAGAACTTTGTAGCCCTATGGAATAGCTTTTCTCATTACCCATTTTTGAGCCCATATGAGGTCATTTAGTGCTTCAAATCTGACTTTGAAGTGCTCTTAGGGGGTCTCTAGGCAACTTAGAATTGCAATAACTTTCAAACCATAAAGCCTTTCTACCTAATTCCTTTTTTGGAGTGGTTTAAATTACAAGTATAATCATCCCTCAAAATTACACACTCTAACTCATCATAATTATGTCTCAATTATAAAATAACCTTTTTTCTACATTTGCACATATCCCAAGGTGCTCAAAAACACTAACCCAAAAAATCAATAGTGGAACTATGAGAGTTGGAATCTCTATTTGACCCAAATGGGTATCTAGAAATAAAAACACATTAAAAAAAATAACACTAAGAATATTTTTGGGTGATACAGGATTGCCCTTACACCACTGGATGCTCCTACATCATTGTAGGCTTTTTGTGGCTGGAATTAAGGTATCACTAGGGTTCACCTACCCATCCATAGCTAATGGCACTGAGGATTTGATGCCAAGATCAATAATTTCAAAGTTATGTAGTGATGCACCTATGAATTGAGGCACACTACAAGTTTTGGCATTGAGCGAGATCATTGTGTCGAATCTAATAGAATGTGATCTCTCTAAAAGGAGATAGGTTATTATATACCCTAACATAAATATCCTATAGCATTTGACATTTCATTGATATCCCCCATGAGCTTCAAGTTATGACCCTCAAAAGATTGACCTCCAAACACACTTAGAGCACCTTGGAGACTCTTCAGTATAGGGTGACCATGAATGTTGGAGGCTCTATGTGGCTAGAGAAAGGGTGTCACTAGGGTTCACCTGCCCATCTATAGATAATGATGCTAATGATTTGATGCCAAGATCAGCAGTTTCAAAGTTACATAGTGATGCACCTATGAACTGAGCTACACTACAAGTTTTAGCATTGAGCAAGATTGTTGTGCCAAATCCAAATGGAATGTAATCTCCAAAAGGAGATAAGTTATTGTAGACCTCAACATTTCCATCTTGTAGCATCCAAAATTTCATCAATAGCCCCCACGAGCTCTAAGTTATAACCCTTGGAAGGTCGACCTCCAAATGTACTTGGAGCAACTTGGAGACTCTTTGATACAAGGTAGCCGTAAACATTGGAGGCTCTCTATGGCTAGAACAAGGGTGTCACTAGGGTTCACCCACCCATTTGTAGCTAATGGCACTGATGATTTGATGCCAAAATCAGTGGTTTCAAAGTTATGGGGCGATGTGCCTATGAATTGAGGCACACTACAAGTTTTGGCAGCGAGCGAGATCATTGAGTCGAATTCAAATAGAATGTGATCTCTCCAAAATGAGATAGGTTATTATATACCTCAACATGACTGACCTATATCATTCAACTTTACATCGATAGCTCTATGAGTTCCAATTTATGACCCTTAGAAGATCAACCTCCAAATGCACTTAGAGCACCTTGGAGACTCTTCAGTATGGGGTGGCCATGAATATTGGATGCTTTCTATGGCTAGAAAAAGGGTGTCACTAGGGTTCACCTACCTATCTAGAACTAATGGTGCTAACGATTCAATACCAAGATCAATAGTTTCAAAGTTACATAGTGATGCACCTATGAACTGAGGCACACTGCAAGTTTTGGCATTGAGAAAGATTGTTGTGTTGAATCCAAATGAGATGTGATATCTCTAAAATGAGATAGGTTATTATAGACCTAAACATTATTGTCTTGTAGCATTTTACATTTCACCATTAGCCCCCATGAGCTCCAAGTTATGACCCTCAGAAGATCAACCTCCAAACACACTTAGAGCACCTTGGAGAATCTTTGGTACAAAGTGGCCGCAAATATTGGAGGCTCTTTGTGGCCAGAACAAGGGTGTCACTAGGGTTCACCCACCCATCTAGAGCTAATGGAACTAACAATTCAATGCCAAGATCAACGGATTCAAAGTTACACAATGATGCACCTATGAATTGAGGCACACTATAAGTTTTGGCATCGAGTGAGATCATTGTACCAAATCCAAAAGGAATGTGAACTCTCTGAGATGAGATAGGTTATTGTAGACATCGACATGACCATCCTATAACATTTGACATTTCACCAATATCCCCCACGAGCTTTGCGTTACAATTCTCAGAAGATCGACCTCCAAACACACTTAGAGCACCTTGGAGACTATTTAGTACAAGGTGGTTGTTAAAGTTGGAGGCTATCTATAGCCAAAAAATGGTTTCACTATGGTTAATATTAAGTAAAAATATTATTTTTTAGCTCCCTCAAGTTTTTGGCATTGGCCATAGTGCAAGTTTGGTGTTAGTATTAATTAAAATCGTCATTTTTTAGGTCCCTCCACATTAGTTACATTAAGTAAAAACATCCTTGTTTCTTACATTAAATCAACAAGTTTACATTTACAATATCTCAAGTGCTTCATCATTATTAAATCAATACGCAACTACCAAAATTTGTAGTGTCAAAAATCATAGTATAAAAAATAGAATAGATTTTTCTTCATTCTGCTCCTTATTTAGTTTTTATCTTCATGCATGACTACTCTTCATGATGTACCTACATTCTAATATCATAAAAAATATCAGTAAATAATCATATTAAACAAGATAATCATTAGTTCACTGAATTATTATGAATAAAAGAACATAATAAGTAAGTATACCTAGTCAAGTGTTTATATAGAGTCCTCTATCTATTTTAGGGTCTCTAATAGGGCTTCATGATCAACATTAGTAATAGTAAAAAATTATTTTACTTTTGGTCGTTATTGATGCTTCAACAACTTCACATTTGTTGATATAATAAGATGTGAATATATGAGAATTGTTTTGTACTTCTAATAGTCAAATGTAGGAATTCCATTCCTTCTAAGCATGTATGTCCACAACCATGTTCTTGTAACAACAACTAAACTAGTAGGATATGTGAATCCATCATCATCTATGATCAGTTGTGCAAGCTTTTGTTTACCTCTTACACAATGTGCTAACTAATAATCTAATTTCTCATCATTTCCCTGTGGTGTAACCAATGCAAAGACATGTCCGAGATGAAGAAGATCTGATAGATTGTTACACTCAACTAAAATTTCCATCTCATCATTTTTTATTGAGAGTATGATAGAAAACAGAGTAAGATAATGTGCAGCCCATGTGTCCACCTTCACTCAACTTATAGTGATCCCAATCACACTAAAAATAACTAGGAAAAAAGCAAGCTAGTTGTCATGTTCAAATGGTCCATATACTAGAATTAGAGCTTCAAAATGAATGCATTTTTGATGAGTCTCTAATAAAATCACAATCTAATCTATCACCTATGGACCCTTCCTCAACCAACCAAAAAGATCCTACATATTACTGAATCAAGAGTCCCCTCCCAATGATAATATTGAACTACACCAATCAACATTGCTACGAGCGTGAAGAAGCTCTGCTCCTGAAATCTTCAATTGCTCCTTAACTTGAGCTCTCTTCACACATACCCCTGGTCCATCATGTTCCCCTTTCCCATGGTTGGACTCAAAAAAACTCCAAATATGAGGCACCCCCCTCTATATGTGCATCCTACACAACCAATAAAACATGCGAGCATTCTTGAATTGACCTATGCAATTATCTGACCAAATGATATGTCTATCGATAGAAATGGCATGCTCCTATAAGAAATCAAAATAATTCTCAAAATAATGTTGCACAAACTTGTGAGAGTGATATCTATCATCACTCATGTAAAAATGGTACTCTCTAATAATCTTTTGATTATCTTCCACACTATCAGGGGTATGTTTATATGATATGTGGACAAAAATAGAAATTTGAATGGAATTGTAATATTGAGATTGTGTCTCATTTTGGGGCTATAATGTGTAGTTCTCTACAAAGTTAGCAACTAATATAATAGTGGCAATGGGAAAAGTCTTCTTATACATTTTAAATTGCTAATCCAACCACTGACACCCATGACTATGCCTTACATACTTGTAGAAAATATTTGTCTTGATATCTGAAATAAAACTAGACACATTGATTTTTTTTGCAACCAATTCACATCTAGAGCCCTCACCTCCACCCTTCAATGTGTATTTCACCATTTAATATACCATTTTTTTTACTATTATCCTCTCAAGATCTTGTTTGCACCCCTCATGGAAATATGTGTCAAACTTGGATAAGCTACCACACTCTGAACACTTCTCATTTAAGCAAGCATTTCTTTAAAAGAAACAACCATCCAATTTAGGACATAAAAATTGATCTAGCAAGTCTCTTGATGATTTTAGAAGCCCAATAACAGCACAATTGTCCAACATTTCTTTACTATGAAAAGTAGAACGGATGGAGCATAATAGTTCATGGTGCATAGAAAACTCCACATGATATTTGTAACATGTATTTCAAATTTTAAGTGGCACACAATGAAGTGGCTTCAAGGATTCAAAATCCCTTTGTGATAAATGCAATCTTGATTCTTGGATGACTCTCTCTAAATTCTTTAAACATAGTTTGACTTACCTCCAAATAATATTTAGGATCTGGCGTGTGGTCTCTAATGCCAATTCTTAACTTCAACACATCTTTAGCATTGGGTGAGACACTGAGGTAGAGTGCCAAAACTATTTACTTTCTTGCTTCACATTATTTTAAATAGGATTGTCAATTCTCTCTTGTCTAATAAGTTCTCTTCTCAAAGTAGTACAATTTAGCTTCAAGTCAATACAAGTTTGTATCATATATCTACCCTTTCTCAAATGATGACTTACCAAAGACGTTGTAATAACCCTTTGAAAAACTCTCTTATCCTTCTCCCTCTTATTTTTCCCAATGATATTGAGAGCACTAAAAAGATTCTTCACAATAATGACATTTATTTCCATTTTCTTATTGACACAAATCTTCAATTTGGAAAGCATGGGTCTCATCTTTTGTATCTTTAAAAAGTGCATAGGAAGTTGACATTGCTCCACCACTGTCTTGTTGCCAAAAAATATCTTATATAGTCTTGAAGCCTATAACTAAATGGTTCTTTGTGATTTTTCCCCTTCCAAATTAGTAATAATCATTTCATCAATTTCAATCATCTATTTTGGTGTTCTAGGACCTTCATTTCAATTATAATTAGGAGATATGTAACCTTTCTGTGCATTTTCATTTTTGACATGGTCAATCATGGCATTTACATTATGAACTAGTAAATTTTCATTCTCTAAAATTTCAATCTTGAAATTGTCATTATCAATTGGTACATTTTCATTCCCCAACTGAATATATTTATTTTCTAACTCTATGATTTCACTTTCAATCAATACATTGTCAACTTTATTCACATTTAACATACCTTGTCTCTTCCTTTGATTATTTACCTTTTCCTTTTCCATATATGTTGCAATGTCTTCATTTGATACCTTCCTTTTGTATTTAGCCTCTTGATGACTATTTCTCCCCATTCAGAGAATAATACCAGATGTTACACTTATATTTTTTTTGAGCCTTAAATTCAAACATTTAAGTCATGGGAGAACCCAAGTTGAAGTTGAAGTTGAACCTTCGGGTCAGTTCAACTTCAAGTTCAGTGATTTCATAATATACTTTCAAGTGTCGAAGTCGGAGTTGAATCTTCCAACTAGTTCAAGTTCAACTTCAAGTTTTGTCATTAGCACAAAATGTTAAAAACAAGCTAGTCATTCTCCTATTTGTCAGCATTCCTATTCACATATGGGGAGGTTGAAGTTGAAGTTGAAGTTTTAAGTTAGTTCAACTTCAACTTCAACTTCATGTTGGAATCAATGAAAAATGCAATGTTCAATTTGAAGTTTCAATTTCAACCTTGGCAATCAGAAGTTTGAGAATCATTATGATTCAATCAAGATTGGGAGCTCTAAAATTGTATTTGAAATGGTGAAGCTTGAAAATAATCCACCATTCTTAAGTTCAAAGCTCATGGATAGTTTCAAGTATGCAATTCACAGATCAATGGCCCATATTTAGCAGTTGGAATTTGTGGCTCAAATTCAAAATCAAGCTCAGATCCTGTTTCAAGGTTCCAAGTCTAATACCCAAGGCCAAAAAATGATGGTGGATAATGAGATGAGATGGAAGTCAAAGGAAATCATTATTATCTGCCATGAAAGATGCATTGATGATAATGGAGGATATGAATTCGAAATCGGTCCTTATTTTATTATAAGTAATGTGTTTTGGCTTTCCATGCGCTTGATAAATTTGTAAATGAATATGGGCATTTAAGATGGATACATAATAGGTAGGCTAACACGAATCTATATATACTAGTGACTATGAGGTCATAGATCTTTGCATGAGCTTGAAGACACTCCAAACCTGACAATAAGAGAGGCGACACTGGAGATTATTCAGCTAATAAAAGATGCAGTTGAAGTTGATTATCCCGAAGTTGTGTCATGCACGGGCATCTTAGCATTAGAAGGCTCTTATGCAACTTACAATTAAATTCCAACATGTGATTTATGTTTAGGTATTGGTTTATATACTATTATATGTTTTAATACAGCCTGTAACCACAGATTTCTGACAACATTAAAATAATAGTAACAATGCAGGGGGCATAACTTTTAGCTCCACTGTTGGATCTGATTGAATTTTGGATATGTTGCCCAAAATCAAGTTTTCTAAATCTTCACTAAAGCGATCTTCAAAATTTGATCAAGGTAAAAAGTTATAAAGGACTGTATGCAGGTCTGTCAACATACCAGACAATGCAAATATTCTGCAGTCATAAAAATAGTCATATTGCAGGGCCCATATCTTTTAATCTGACCATTGGATTGATCTAAATTATAGATATTTTGGAAGAAACCTAATTATCTAAATTATCTCCAAGCCATTTTGCAAGATTCCTGACGAATCAAAAGTTATGACTATTTAAGTGCAGCAGTATATTAATAACAGTTACAGGATCATGATTGCAATCTATAACCAACACATGCCACCTATCCAAGAATGCACAAGGGATTCATTTTAAATTTGGTAAAAAGATTTGTTATAATTCATGAAACTTTAAAGTGGCTCAGATATTAAAATTCTAAAGGGGTAAGAAGAAGACGATTCATGAGAATAATTAAACTGATTTTTCAAGAAACGATTATGGAAATCAAAAGACAACCCAAAATGTTATTTATTACAAGATTTAGATGTAGTGAGGGTTCTTCTCTTCACCGATAGTTCTACAGCTACAAGAGAGGGATAATACATTTTTTGTGTGCAGTGATTGTAACAAGGAGGAGAATCGCAGTGTTATTTCTATTTTTCTGCAACTTGACTGTAATGACAAAGATAAAATAATATTGTTGTTGTTTAGTTATGCATCTAAAATAAAAGAGAGTTTCATACATCAGATTCTGAAGTCTGAATATGATTTTCTTGGATTGAAAATGATTTTACAATCATTTCTTTCATGTTTTAGGTGCAGTTTTGCATTATCATTCATATTCAACAAAATAAAATAATCCTTCTTTGTACTTTCCTTGTGATATGAGAAACTGTATAGGTAGTCCTGTGGCTATTTGTTCATTTTCTTTCTTCATTGTATGGATTATCAATCTTATAATTGTATTTATCCCATAGTGATGGGTAAATGCTAGAAAACCTTTATGTTAACCAGTTATTTAATTTCTCTAAATATCTTTCTAAGAGGGAGCTATACCTCTCAATTCAGAGGAAAGCTATCAATCTCATGATAGTATTTCCAATTGTTAGTGGCAATTATTTTTCTATTTGGGCATCTTGAGTCATTCTTTGTATTTAATTTTGGAAGGACAAAACTGTTTACTAACTCCAGAGATCTAATAAAATCTTGTAACACTCTTTTTAGTCGAATGGGCCCCAAACAAAAAATTTTATGCAAACCCATGAAAATGGAAAAAAATGTAATTGTTAGGTCTGTAGTGATAGAGAATATTTTGGGAAAAGTATGCCAATAAAACAATTCGGGTACATGATCCCATATCGTGTATCTGATTCAAAATTGGATACCTAATATGATATCGGGTACCTGATATCATCACCAAAATTTTTGAGGGAAATCAATTGGGCAAGTGTGGGAAATCAACAACTATTATATATATTATATATTAGTATATAAAATTAATTAGTGTAGGAAATATAAAATAATATATATTTAATATTAGTAATTATTGTTATATAATATAACAATATATTGTTATTATTAAATATAATATAGTAATATATAATTATTAAAATATATAATAATTATAGTAATTTATAATATATATGATTGAGCTTTTGAACCATTTTATTATATAATAATATATAAAGTGGCACGTCCACCTTTTCTTAATAATATATATATGATTATTATTATATAATTTAGTAATATATTAGTATACTATAGAATATAGTCATATACTATTATTATATAATATAGCAATGTATTATCATCATCATCATCATCATTATATAGTAATGGAGTCGAAAGCTAGGGCAATTGATTAGATGGGTCAAATGAAATGGGGAATTGATGAAATGGGTCAAATGGGGAATCGATTCCCCATTTCATTCGACCCTTTTGATCAATTTCCCTAGCCTACATCTCCATTACTATATAATAATGATGATGATGATGATGACAAATTACTATATTATATAACAATATATGACTATATTTTATATTATACTAATATATTACTAAATTATATAATAATAATTATATATATTAGGAAAAGGTGGACATGCCACTATATATATTATTATATAATAAAATGGTTCAAAAACTCAATCATATATATTATAAATTACTATAATTATTATATATTATACTAATCATATATTACTAAAGCCCACGACCCGATTTGACCCATTGTATGGTGACATATGTCCCTAGGGATCCTAGGACCCCTAGGGACATAGGGTAATTGATCAAATGGGTTGAATAGGGTTGTGGGCTAGCCCACGACCCCATTTGACCCATTGCATGGTGACATGTTTCAAGACTAAGATGAATCAATTAATTAATTAATATTAATTAAATGAGAACTTTGGTTAGTAAGAATAATAATTAATGCGAAATGAACATGATTGCAATGGCATAAGAATATATTATGGGTCAACTAATCCTATAGGATGAACTAGTAAATGATTGGCCAGTTTGATTAGATAAATATCGGATTATCCCTTTCATGAAATGTGATCATTATCTAGATCAACTAGGACGATGGTGGTTAGATCAAGGCCATGATCAAATTGATCGAGAGATTAGGATTGATAACATGCCAAGTGCACATGCCATGGATTAAGAACAAGTGAGATTAATGGACATTGTAAATGCCATAGGATCAAAGTTGATTGATAATATTGATTATAATAACATCAAAAAACATCATCAATGTTGTTAAATTGATTGGATAGGGTCACAATCTGACACTGAGGGACTCTATAATGTCAATGATTAGATGATGAAAATTATAGTTTGACCTAACGTTGAGGGACATGATAATACTTGAAGGTTAGATTTTTTAGGTTTGATAGATTGCCAACGCACTAAGGGACATTGCAGTGCCTAGGGTTGGACTAATGATGATTGATTTGAGATATTTGACATGCTTTGGGTTAATTAGGGTTGATTTGGAATAGTTTTTGATTGATTTGGGATGTTTTTGGGTTGATTAGAAAGGATTTTGATGATATTGAAATGGTTTATGGTTGATTGAATGAGATTATGATGATGTTGAAATGATTTAGAGTCAATTTTGAAAAGTTCAAAAAAAATGAAAATTGATTCTGAAATGACTTGCAATTGATCTAAAAGGGGGTGTGACTGATGAAGGATATTGTTGAAACATGCTTGACTAATAATCAAGTTGGAAAAAAGATTAGAATTAGTGAAATGAGGAAATGGGATGTGTTAGTATGGAAACATGATTAAATAGTAGATGCAGACCATTTTTGAGTGTCTACACACTTGACATATGAAAGAAAACTTGGTTAATATTGTAATAGCTTGGTTAATACTAGAACTTGGTTAACACTAGAACTTGGTTAACACTAGAACTCAATTAACAATGGAAACTCAATTAACATTGAACTTGATTAACACTAAAATTGGTTAACACTGACCTAGGTTAATACTGTAAACTAAGTTAACACTACAAACTCAGTGATAACTACCAAAATGAACAAAATGAGAAAGATTACAAGACAACCCAAGATGTTCCTGCATCAAACAACTATTGTTGAAAGAAATGATTCTCTTGAATCTATGAGATGTCACAACCTCAGATGAATCCAACTCAGATTAAGAAATTTGTGTAGCATCTTCAACTAGTTTTTTATTCTAATTCACCAAATATTCATAGCAATTTTTTCCTATTGTGCTTTTACCAACTCTCTTTTCCAATATTTTTTCAACCTCTTCAATATGCTTCTTAGGATAATCATCTGATACAAAAACTTCATCGTCTAACTCATGATACTCATACAAATCAGCAACATTAAATATAGGAGATATATCCATGTCATTAGGTAACTCAAATTCATAAGAATTACCACTACCAAACTTCCTCAAAAATCTACAAGGTCCAAACTTCTTCAATTTTTGCTTATTGTATGTTCTAATAGGAAATATGTCTCTCTTCAACTGAACTGTCAGTTCATCACCAACTTCAAAAACATGATGTCTCCTAGACTTATTAGCATTATCCTTATACTTCTAATTACTTTATTCTAACTTCAACTTCACCTCCTCATGCAAATACTTTATAAAACCAAAAAATTCTTCCCCTTCAACACTTCTCTTCTCTTCACTAGAAACATCCCTCATATATGATACTCCTCTAGGCTACATTCTCATAAAAAATCAAAAAGTTTTTTTTTTCCTATACTCCTATTCATAGAATTATTATATGCAAGCTTAGCTTGTGCCAATATCATATCCCAATTACTTGACTTATCTTCAACTAAACATCTCAAAAAAGTACCTAAACTTCTATTCACAACCTTTTTATGTCCATCTATCTATGGATGGAATGTAGAACTAAACTTCAACTTAGTATCCATCTTCTTCCACAAATTTGTCCAAAAATAACCAACAAACTCACTGTCTCTCTCAAAAATAACACTTTTTGGTAATCCATGCAATCTAACAATCTCTCTAAAGAAAATCTTAGCAATATGCACAACATCATATGTCTTCTTACATGGTATGAAATGTTCCATCTTAGAAAATCTATGCACAAAAACAAATATGGAATCATGCCCTCTTGTTGTCTTAGGTAATCCAAGAACAAAATCCATACTAATGTCACTCCAAGGTTTCTCAGGAACAGAAATAGGTGTTTACAATCTAGTATTCTAACTTATTCCTTTTGCAACTTGACATTTTTCAAAGCTTCTTACAAAATTTTGAACATCCTTATACATTTGTGGGCAATAATACTTATCCTTAAGAAAACTCAATATCTTATCAATTCTAAAATGTCCAGCCAAATTACCACAGTGCTTCTCCTTAATAAAGTTAACTCTTATAGAACACTTTGGTATACACAACTGAATTCATTTGAATAGCATACCTTCTTGGATGAAATACTCATCAAACTTACTCATTTGATTTGATAGATTTGGTTCTTTTCACTCTCTTAATGCCTTAGAAAAATTAGGGTCAGTATCATACAATTCCTCCATTTCATCAAAACCAAGAACTTCAACCTTCATCTCGATCAACAAAGAATGTCTTCTGCTCAATGCATTAGCAACTCAATTAGTAACTCCACTCTTATGCTTTATCACATGTGAAACTCTACAAGCACCCAACCCACTTCATATGTCTCTGATTCAACTTATGTTGACTTCCCAAATACTATAAAACTTTATGATCAGTATACAACAAAAAATCTTTAGGAATCAAATAATGTCTCCACTTCTTCAAGGCTTGCACAATAGCATAAAACTCTTGATCATACACAAAATAATTCCTTTTATCATCATTGAACTTCTCACTAAAGAAAGCAACAGGGTTACCTTTTTGACTCAACACAACTCCTATTGTACTACCACTTGCATCACAATCATTTTGAAATACCTTCTTAAAACCAAGCAAAACCAAGATAGATAACTCATCAACCTTTTGTTTCAAAGTTTCAAAACTCTTATCAACCTCATGTGTCCATTATCTCCTCTCATTATCTCAGTCATATAATTACAAATAGAACTAAAATTCTTTTAAAACTTTCTATATAAACTAGCCAAACCATGAAATGGTCTTACCTCATCCACATTCTCAAGTGTAGCTCATTCCAAAATTACTTTAACCTTCTGAAGATCCATTTTCAAATCATTAGCTAAAATCACAGATCCCAAATACACAATCTCCTCTTACATAAAAGAACACTTTTTCAAGTTAATCAATAACTTCTCCTCTTTCAATCTCTAGAGTACTTGTCTAACATGCTCAAGATGTTCTTCCTTAGTCTTACTAAATATAAGAATATCATCCAATCACAGATTTACCCAAAAATCTCTTAAAAACTTCATTCATCAACCTCATTAAAGTACTAGGTGCATTAGTCAAACCAAAGGGCATTACCAACCATTCATACAAACCATCTTTTGTCTTGAAAGTAGGCTTCCATTCATCGCCTTTTCTAATTCTAATATGATGATAACCACTCTTCAAATCAATCTTGGTAAAATACTTTTCTCCATTCAAACAATCCATTATGTCATCCATCCTCGCTATATGAAACCTATATTTTACTGTGATCTTGTTAATAGTTCTAGAATTAGTACACATTATCCATTCTTCATTCTTCATAGGAGCTAATACAATAGATACAACACATGGACTCAAACATTTTTTCAACAAGATCAAACATTTTTTCAACAACTCTTGCACTTGTTTATCAAGTTTTTTATTTTCTATAGGTTTCAATGTATATGATTCTTTATTCAACAAACTAGCTCCAGGAATCAAATCCATACAATGACTCATACTTCTTACTGGTGGTAAACCATTGCATATATCCTCTGTAACAATTTCTTTATACTCATTTAGCAAGCTTTCAATTTGTGTTGTCACTCAGCTAACACTATTAGTTCCTGCTATCACTTGGCTACTACTATCCTCTGACACTCGGTTACTACTTTTTGTCACTTAGTCATCACCATTTTCTATTACTTGGTTAGTACTAGCACAACTCAGTCTTCTACGAATTATGTCAAAACATATTTGATTCTTCTTCATTTCCTTTTCAATGTGTTTCTCATTGACCACACAAACTCGAACAATAGTACAATTAACTTCGTCTAAACTTTCAATCTAAGACAATAATACTTGTTTTCTTTCTTGCATTCATCCAAAGAGTATATTAATTCAATCCTTCATCATGTATAGCATATCTATCATATTACCCAAGGTCTATCCAATAGAATATGACAACAATCCATAGGCATAACACCACGCAAAACTTCATCAAAGTAATTTCCAATCTTGAACTTCACAACACATTGTTGACTACCAATATCTTATGCCCATCCTTGATCCATGAAACATGATAGGGTTTAGGATGCTTTAGCCTATGTGATTATAACTTTATAGCTGGCTATTCTGATGCCAAATTTATTAAACTTTATATATAATATAATATGTGTGTGTGTGTGTGTGTGTGTGTGTGTGTGTGTGTGTGTGTGTGTGTGTGTGTGTGTTTGTGTAACCACTCTCAATGATCACTTTTCAAAATTTTCTAGCCATCTTACATTTGGTCTTGAAAAAACTTCTCGTTGAGACATGTTCCTCGTCAATTCCCTTATGAAACAAACTTCTTCTCATTTCTCTAACCTTAGATCCACTTGGTAAACCCTCAAGGTCTCCTTGAATCCCAACATTTATGTTACCATGTTCATTCTTACTAGAGTAGCTACACTCAAAGGATCTATGCCCTTCTTTGCCACATCTTAAATAATTACCACGAAAACCACCTCTAGAATAAGAACTACCTCTTCCTCAATAAGAACTAGTTAATTGAAGAATGTTGTAGAAAGAATGTCATGAAACCCTCATATTTGTTAGGAAAGAAGAGGAATTTCTCTTAGAAAGAATCTCTAGATAAAATGAGTGCCAAAAAAAAAAAAAAACATAATGTGAAAAATGAGGAGGTTCATACTAAAAATATCAACACTAAGGCAATGTCAATTTTAAAGGAGGTTGAGAAGAATGTTAAAAAAAAAACTATTGAGAAGGGTAAAAACAAGGACACTGAAGTCAAAGATAGTTTAGAGGTAAAAAAAGATGCTATGGAGCTTGAGAGTGAAAAAGAAGAGGAGGGTGAGATAGAGACTAGTGATCTTAGCTCCAACTTTGATGAGTACTCTGGTACTGAGGGAGCATCTTTGACTAAAGATGATGGGGACATTAGAAATGATGAGTCTCCAAAAATGGCCATTAAGACTCATTCTGATCCTTTGAGCCCAATTATGGATAAAGGTCTCATGACTCAAGGCAAAAGGGCCTACCCATATGCAGACTCAAGAGGAGAGGCTCTTGGTTGGCTCAAAAAAGGAAAAGTTGTTGGAAATAACAATAGAAAAAGTAAACTTCGAGGGCAGGGCACGGGGGGGTGGGGGGGAGGGGGGGTGGTGGTGGGGGGTTAAATCAATACTTCAAAACTCTAACCATTAAAACATTCACCACATATCCATCTCACAATTTGCATGTAAACTAAAATACCAAACTAAGCATATTCATCATACCATGAAAAATAATAAACACATATTACACAAGATATTTGGTTACCTAGAAACCCTCCAATGAGAAGGTAAAACTAGGGTGGGGATGACACCCGCAAATATTCACTACTACAGTTGTAAAGTGTATCTAATGAAGGTTACAATTGTTTGATCATAAACTATGATCTACCCTGTGAAAGGTCTACCCTATTAAAGGTTTACAAATACTATTAGGTCTTACCCTATTAAAGGATTTCAACACCCTATTAGAAGTGTGCCTGGTTAGAGGACTTTGACTCACAATGAAGTAAGCACCCTATTAAAGGATTTACAAAAGCCTACTAGGACTACTCAATTAAGAGATTTTAACTAATTCACATGTTTTAATATTTCAACCTTGATCATTTAGTTAGCACCTCTCCGCTAGATATCAAATAACCTCTTTCCTAATATTTACTTGAGCCTCTCTAATCAGATGTATCACTTTTGTCCTCTCTCTACTTTTCTTTGTTCTCTTTAACTGATTTTGCAATTCAATCCTTTGTCACAACTCCTTAGTCACCATGAATGCTCTATCTGTGCATGCAAACTTCTCTCTTTACACATAAACTCTTTAGATTTTTCCTTCCTTAAGAAGACATAAGTGACCTAAGGTTAGGTTGGAATCAATGATTGTAATCCAACCATTTTTCCACTTAATTCATCCCTTTATATGATTGGTTGCATGTACTGCATAAGGATTCTCAATATATATTTATTCTTATCATCTAGAATTGCAAAGAAATCTTTAAGTCATCCCAAAAATGGTTTACATAGGAGTTTGTGCCATTACAAACAACTATGTCCCAAACTATTTACTTAGCACTTGAAGCCTTTGATGCTCGGCATCCACTATATCTTCAATGATGTAACATGACCTTTGAATGACTTGGCATCCATTGGTTACTCGGCATGTATTAGCTTTCTCGTCACTAGAGTGACTTCACACTAACTGTCTACTTGACACATATTGTTTCTCGACATGTATTCTACACTATGCTCGACTTGCATTATCAAACATCTTGTACTCAACATACACTACTTTCTTGACATGCACTAAGTACTGTAAAGTAATGACTTTAAGTATATTGTCACTCATATGGCAAAACCAAAATGAGATCAACAATCTCCCCTTTTGACATGAGTGGCAAAAACACTTTTTCATGCATATATATAACCTTAACTTATGAGCATAACTTAGATAATCTATATTCTTTACTCGAGTTGCATACAAAATTTCAAAACTTCAAAATTTTGCAAAACTGATGGCTTATCAATGATAACTCAAAACATCATAACTCCCCTTGAGTTTATTATTGTATGTTGTATCCAAATTTGACACTCTTGTTGAGTAAATTTGGCTTGAACTATTGACTTACTTTGTTTTTGCATTTACTCCCCCTTTGTGTAATCTCTCTTGTTCTGACACAATTCCCCTTTTCTTCAATATCCCCGTTTTTTGACACTTATGTCATGGGTGCTACATGAATAGTGTGGTTTTTCAAAAATGTTTTATGGACCTTCATTACAATATTGAGTGCTTTATACCAATTGTTGCATGCTACCTCTAGAGATTGAATTTGAACATCTAGCTCAATAGCAAGGTCTACTAGGCCCTCATGAGTAGAAAGATGAGAATATTTCTTCATTAGTGTTTCAACAAAGGCTAGTTCCTTATGCAACACCTCCATGTGTGGGGTCAACATGGCTTCAATACTTATCAAGGTAGCCTTAATGTTTGCATCTTATGCATGTAATGCAGCTAGCTGACCTTGAGTTTGGAAATAAGTATAGCTTTGACTAGGAGACACCTTAAGAATATTACCTATAGTCTTTAAATCTCCCTGCATCCAATCAATAGACCTCTATGCTTCTTGTGTGAACACATTCACATCACAAAGCTTTGTGTATAGAGAAAATATATTCTCTAACACCTTCTTTACACTCCCCATCTTGGTTACTAAGTCAACATGTCTTAGTGCAATGGCACTAGAAATATTTTCATCAACCTTTGTTTGGGATCTTTTCTCAGACCATTTTAGAATTTTAGTGTTTGTATCTAGGTCTACATCACTAATCTTATCAACCATATTCACTAGTTGCTCAATAATAGGTTTTTCATTAGGTGCTGGGAGGCTAAATGCATCGAGAAATATTTCTTTGATGTCATATATAAGTTGTCTTTGCTTGTGCTCCCTTCTAAGTAACTCTTGGTGCTTCTTTCTTGCTAGAGCTTCCTATAATATGCTCATTTCTTCTATGGTGATTGGTGCAAGATCAAATTTTGGAAGTTCAATCACTTCATTTAAGTTGACATCTCCATAAGATGTGCCTTCTCCAACCTTATATGTATTAGGACTAGGCCTTTATGATTGCTATGGTGTAGTATCTACACTTGGCCTATGAAGAGTTTGACTAGGAATAGGGGATGCAAAGATTGGTAGGGTAACCAATGTCTAAATTGCTATTTTTTCCTCTAGTTTTGTAGTAAAACATGACTCTTCAGTCCTATCCTTCTCCTTCTTTGATTTGTCTTCTTCACCTTGTTCCTATGAGATAGGTGCAGAACTAACTTCCTTACCTATATGGACTTGTGCCCCACCCATCTTGCTCAACTATTAAAATTGCTTGATTTGAAGCATTTGACACTAATTTTCTAACATCTAATGTCATTGTGTCCTTCACTTGATATACCACAATGGGCATTGAAATTTGTGTGTCAATGGTGACACCTTGTAGTCCTTCTAAACTTATTTTCTCTGTACAAGTAAGGGGTACACTAGATGTGCCAATTATCTTCTCCCCTATTGATACCTTGTCAATATTATCTATACTAATTAATACATGATTAGTCCATAATTTTGTAGCTAAAATAGAATCCTATAATATCTTTTTCATATCATCCTCTATTAAAGGATTGGTGTTCTGCATTGTGTTATCAAAAACATCCTTTATCTTTATTGTGTCCTATTGACTTGCTTGGTCCACATCAGGGGGAATGGAACTTAGCATATGTGCTTGAGGTACATTTTGATCTTGCTGCTATTCCTCTTTAGTTTTAGCCTCTTTATCTACTTCCTTCTCTATGCCTCCCTCTTGTGCATCTTTGATAGATTCATCCTTAGTAATATCTTCTACCTCTTGTTCATCTTTATCTTCACCAACCTCTTCAAGTGTTTGTTCAATTGCATTTTTTGTTGTCAACCCATAGATAACTTTCCATATTTGGGTGCTCTATTTGACAACCTCCTCAATGTTATTCTACAAAATATTACAGGTTCTTTATTTGGGAGAAAATCTCCCCTTGTATTTTTTTATAGCCCTAGTCATTGATGACTTATCCAAATTTGGCTTTACTCTAGCTAGAGTAGTATCCCTTATATTCCTTTTAGTTGTTAAACTATATTGCCATCACCACTCAATTCTATCATATAGACTCTTGGGTAATCAGTTGGCAATCTCAATAGCTGTGTTCTTAAATGTGGCCATCATCTTACATACAAATTCTTCCACCTTATTCATATTCAACTTTTCAAGTTTATCAAACTCAACATGTGTGAACCCTAACAAATCTGCATTATTCTTGATATTATCACACAAGTTTTCTAAATCGGAAGAGGGACTATGGCTTGCCACTTGGAATTAACTAGTGTCATCTAATTTAGTATTCTTCTCATCTGACTCAATTGGAGCAATATACTTTTTCCTCTACATCTTAGGCCCATCCTCCTTGGTATTTTCAATAGCTCATTTTCTTTTAGGCTTCTTAACTTCTTGAGTCTTCTTTGGATTTTCCCTTGTGCTAGTCCTACTAACAAGTACTACTAGCTTCTATTCTATAGGTTTCACAAATTTCTTTGGTTTTCTTACTGCTCACTCCTTGGCTTTCCTCTTCTTCTTTTTTTGTAGGTTTAGGTGCTTCGTTGGCTTCTTCTTCATGGTCCTCTCCTTGACCTTGTGTAAGTGTAAGTAGGGCTTGAGTTGGTTGATCATGTTCATCATCCTCATCCTCATCATCTTCTTCTTCTTCTCCTCCTTCACTAAATCTTTCCTTTAGCTTATTCACAATTTTGTTTTTCTTTCTAACCAAAAAAGTTGTCTTCAAGTCTATTGTTGTACTATTGTCTATTTATTCTACCATAAGTGTTTTGATGGCTATTAATACCTCATCCGCATTGATTTTATAAGGTAATGGCCTTAGCCATCTGACTCTAGGAACAACTAACTGTACATATGTATGATCAACATCAACTAGAAAACAAACATCATTATAATATTTCTCCACTAGTGACACTAGTATCCTTAGTCTCTGCTTCATAAAATTCTTAAAGTCCTCAAAATATCTTGTCATTACCAACTCAAAGTTGTCCCCAAGTTGCTTTATGAACTCTCTAATCTAAACTGCAATAGACATGTTGGTCTTCCAAGGAACTTTTCCAAATGGAGGAAATGTTTTCTACACATAAAAGAATATGCAAACTACTAATGAGCCAAATTTGCATTGTGCACTCTTTTTCTTTCTTATGGCCCCCCAAGTTTTCTGATAACTATTGGAATTGTGACTTGACAAGGTAATAAGAGTAATCCTTCTTTACTATATTGTAGCATAAATCCATGACCATAAAAGATACAATTTTTAATCTACTAGATTGAAAAAGACCTTGTGAGCAATTATTCTCACTGCAAATACAATTAGGGGATCTAAAATCATGTCTATGGTCATCCCTCTTTTGTTCCATATAGCCCATGTATTCTTCTCAATTACCTCCTTAGCATCACTTCACATGGTCTTGGGTTTGTGAAGGGTAGGATACCCTATTACTCATTGAATGATCCTTTTTGTGATCTTGGTAGGGCCATTTTCTAACAATATAGAGTGATCATGTACTATACTAAGTACTATCTTAATCCATTCTATTTTGAATACATTTGGAAAATCTAGGGCATGGGTTAACCCTTTTCTCTCTACAATTTTTTTTTTCCTCCTTCAACACTCCATCTACACAGAATTTTCCATACAATTCTTTAATTTCCATGACTCCAATACTTCCAACCTTACAAGTGTAACAACATCATACATCTTGTATCATTAAAAATTGTGGTAGTATCATCGATAATCTACTAGTAGGATCTCCCTTGTATGCTATCTTAGGAATATCTCAGAAGTGAACATTGAAAACCTCTTTTCCTTCCTTCCTAGCAACAGTAAAAGAGCTAGACACCATTTAAAATAACTAGGGTTTGTAAAAATTTAGACAATGTAACTCAACACATGATAAATACCTTATGAATTTGATGATTAGTGATGAGTAGCAACTAAATCTAGTTCACAAATGCTTGAATCCTTCATCTTAGTTTGTCTTATGTTCTTCGTGCTCTCTTTAACCTTGAATGAATGCAAATGAGTCAAAAATTGACCATATAACCCTTAAAACTTGACACTAAATGCTCCTTGCTTACATAGTTGTAAGCTCGTCTATCATAGAAATTTTAATTCACTCAGCTTACACATGATTTCCACTTCTCTTGGAAACCATAGTGAGCTTGGCCAATACTATCACCCTTAATAGCTTGGCATCAACTAAATTTTCATTTTCACTTGGCAATAACATGAAAACTAACAAAACTTATAGATTTCTTCTAGGTTATGACCAATACATTGCATCTTTATTCACACATATTTAATCATTTTAGAACTTATATTCTTGGAACTAATGCAAAATATATCATTGAAATATCAGTCCCACATACTTTTTGATTGCCTAGTTGGGGGTGATGTGATCACCTAATCCATTGGATGAAGTGACCTCATCTGAACTTGATGTGTTGCAATCTTCTTCCATTTCTTCTTCATCTACACTTTGCCTTTATTGAATTCACTGCTAGGTGCCTTTGACCTTGTTGGACACTTTCTATTAATACGACTAGTCTTCAAACAACTAAAGCATGTAGTTTGACTCAACCATCTACTTTAATCACTTGTGAAATGTGTTCTTATGAAATTCTCATAAACATGTCCATACTCTTGAGAATAGTGACAAGTATACCTTGTATTGTAATCCCAATTGTAGGATTTTAGATTTTGTTGTCCCTTTGTCTACTTGTTTGATGTCCACTTGGCATTAGATTTGCATTTATATACTTTATGTCCATACTTCTAACAATTGTGGAAACATCCTTCAAATTTTTGTGTTCTTAAACTCTTGGTCTTGCATTCATGTGCTTGATGTCCTTTCTTGTTGCACTTATGATAGTAACCCATGAATTTTTGCTAAGGGTTATGATTTGCATTATTGCTCCTGTAAACTGATTAGGAGTTCTTCAGCTAAGAGCTTCTGGATTTTCCTAGGATACTCCTATCCCACTATAGGGTCTTCTCTCCTAACCATAGCTTATAGGATACCTCTACTATCCCCTTTTCCCAAGAAACACTCCCACCATTTCAAACTTCAATACCATTCTCCCAATTAACCCAAAAGTGCATACTTTGGCCTAGTATGCCAAAACATTTCCAAGAACACCAAGTGCCTCAAAAAAAAGGTAGAACACTCCTATTGAGGTAATTAACTCATTCCACATCATTCAACACCATTCTTTCAAAGTTCTTTCACCCAAGTCACTAAATTGGCTAGTTGGGCCTTGGAGCCCTAAGAACCCCTATTAGCCCTCATAGAAACAAGGAAAGAGCTATAACTCACAAAAACCCTTAATAAGGCCCCTTGGTGTATACTATAATTTTTTTTCCCTATGACCAACCCTTGAATTTTTTGTAGGTCTAGGGTTTGAGCAATGTTTATACTGTACAAACTTAGAAAACCCTACTTTTAAGGGTTTTTGAAGCGATGTTGGTGTTTTCTCCCTTGCAAGTGTAAACTCTATACCTAGCATCCTCTTTTGATTTTAGGTTCCCCTATACATTTCTCCTCCCTTACTATTTCAATGTTGACCCATATCAATCATCTGTTCTTCACAAGAACTCTTTACACACATCTCCTTGCACCTTGGCAAGCTTGCAAGCTTGCCTAGGGATCACTTGTAAAAATAGAAAATGGCATTTCACAACCTTCACAAACCATATTTAAAATATTTTTAGAAATTATTTCTTGGTCTCCAAGAGCCATGGTGGTTGGATGGTTAGACCAAGGACACTCAAGCTATAGCCCATTCTATGCTTATTACTTACAACTAGACAAAAGGATTAACAAAAGAAAATAATTTTCTAAACCTTATTGAATGCCTAATTGAAACCAAAAAAATTGCACATAGATTCAAGAAATGAACACAAGGTCCTACTTCATAAAAAATGGACTTCTATTCAATCCAAAATTCCAACCAAAACTCCAAAACTATGCTCAAATGCTCAAAACTTGTCTTGTTGTTGGTGTTGTCCATACACCCAACTATCCAACCCTTGGAACTGAGTTGGAAAAGTCTTAAATAGACTTCATCTTTCCTCCTATTCTTTATTTTGAACCATAACTACCCAAAATCATTGGTTTTGCAAAATTGCTTGAAAAGTTGTCAACCAATTTTGCAAAATTACAAAGTTGTTAATGCAACTTTTTGACAAGTTTTTCATTTTTTCTCCTAGACTCTCCAAACTTGAAAAGAAATTTGTCAAACCTCCTAGGATGACCTTAGAATTTCTAAGAGCCATATTTCCACAAATATTTCCTTTTCATGGTATCTTACCTCAGTTGGCCTCCTAGACTAATTTTTGCAATTTCCTCTTATCAGGACCTAATTGACCAAAATAGAGTCCTAAATTGAAACCCATCAACCCAAACATCCTAAACACACCTTGGGACTTTATATATATTCCTTATTATTCCCATGGATAGTTATACCACCAAAAAACCAAAAAATAGACTTAGGGTTTGACCTAACCCCAAGTGCTCCTACACTATTCTCCCCCTATATGAAGGAGTTAATGTACTATTGGAGATAAGAACTCATTGTGGATGCATAACTTCTTGAAGACACCCTCAACAATAAAAGTTTCCTCAGCCTTAGGTAAATCCATCCATTTCACAAAATGCTCCTTGTAAACCTTATTTCTTGTGCTCTTCTTCACCTTGGAGTCCAATATCTTTTCAACCTGTGGTTGCTTCTTTTCAGGTACCCTCATTTCAACTACATCCTTGTTCAACTCTTCTTGATACTCTATGTCATCCATCTTAGGACCTCTTTATGGTGCTAGGTATTTCACATTGAAGATTGGAGAAAGATACATGTCCTTTGGTAGATCTATCTTGGGTACATACTTCTCAAGGATCTTGCATGGCCCAATCCTCCTCATCTGCAATTTGCTAGGGATACACTTTTATAACCTAGCCTTGTTGAGATATACCATCACCAGGTCTCCCACTTGAAAATAAAATTCTCTCCTCCCTTCATCCTTCTTCTCCTTCAACTTTTTATTGGCTTCAATCAAAGTTTGCTTCACTTGTTCATGTACCTTCTTCATTGATTGTAGAAAGTCATCAGCTTTTCCACTAACCTTGTCTTATGAAGATAGGTCCCTCAACTCCATTATACCTCTTGGATGAGTACCATATACCACTTGGAAAGGAATTAGCCCTACTTTCCTATTATTTCTATCATTGTATGCAAATTTAGCTTGGGAATAACTTGCTCCCAACTTTATCCATATTCCTTGGTAAGGCACATTAATAGGTTGCCCAATACCCTATTTATCACCTCTACTTGACCATTAGTCTGAGGATGGTAGGTAGAGCTATGTGCTAGGTTTTTTCCAAGCCTCTTCCATAGGGTCTTCCAAAATTTCTCCATAAACTTAACATCCCTGTCAGCTACTATGCTCCTTGACAAGCCACATATCCTAACCACCTCCTTGAAGAATAGGTTGGCCACATTAATTGCATTATGTGTAGTCTTGCACGGTATGAAGTAGCTTATCTTAGCGAACCTTTCTACTATCACAAAGACACTATTCATCATTTTCCTCGTCCTTGGTAATACTACTATAAAGTCCATGCTAATGTATTCCCAAGGTCTATTAGGAATAGGGAGAGGTTGGTAGAACCCTACAATTGATGAAGTTCCCTTTGCCTTTTGACATATGATGCACTACTCCACATACCTCCTAACATCTCTCTACATTTTAGGCCAGTAATAGAATCTTTCCACAAGGTCTAGGGTCTTATTTAGACCAAAGTTCCCACTCATGCTCCCATTGTGCTTCTCTTGTATGAGATTCTCCCTCATGGATCCCCTTGGGATGCATAGCTATTTCCCTTGAACAATAGTCCATTTTGTAGGGTATATTTAGCAAAATCACTATGGAAATGATTAGCAAAATTAGTACATACATTATAAGCCTCTAAAAATTTAGTGTCCTCCTCATACAGATCTTTGAAACCATCCAGGCCAATACTCTGCAACTTGACTTCTTACACTATCAGCGATCTCCTTCTTAAAGCATCTACTACCTTATTTTTTGTCCCCTTCTTATGCTTGATAATGAAGGTATAGGATTGAAGAACTCCATCCATTTCATGTATCTTAGACTTAGCTTCTCTTGTGAGTTAATAAAACTCAAGGCCTAGTTATCTGTGAAGACAACAAACTCGTTAGGAAATAAGTAGTGCATCCACTTCTTGAGGGCTTGTAAAAGTGCATAAAGCTCTAAGTCATATGTTGGATACCTTGTCTTGGATTCATTAAGCCTCTCATTGAAAAATTCCACTAGTCTGCCCTCTTGGCTCAGAACTGCCCCATTGGCTCAGAACTGCCCCAACTGTTATGTTACTGGAATCACACTCCACCACAAACTAGGTAGGACCAAGATAGGTTGAGTTTCTACCTCCTTCTTCAATCTCTCAAAAGTTTGATTTATAATTTTGGTCCCCACAATTTTAGTCTTCATTCCCCCTTTGATATTATCCTTTATTGGTGCACATATTTCACTAAATCTTCTTACAAACTTCCTATAAAACTATGCCAATCCATGAAAATTCCTAACCTCAATAGCAAATCTAGGTGTAAGCCAACTCAAAATAGACTCTACCTTGTCATTGTCCATCTTAAGACTTCCTTGGGATACTACAAACCTCATATATACCAATTCCTCTTTCATGAACTCACTTTTTTTCCAAATTTATTGTCAAATTCTCCTCTTGGAGCTTCCTCAATACCAATTCTAGGTGTTGCATATGTTCCTCCTTGGTCTTACTAAATATGAGAATTTCAATTAGGTATACCACAACAAATATCCCAATGTAATCCTTCAAAACCTCATTCATGAATCTCATGAAGGTATTTGGTGCATTGCTAAGGCCAAATGGCATTACCAACCACTCATAGAGAACCTCAATAGTTTTAAATGTAGACTTCCATTCATCCCCTTCTTTCATCCTAATCTGATAGTATCCACTTTTAAGATCAATTTTGGAAAATTACCTAACTCCACCTAGACAATCCATCAAGTCTTCTATCCTAGGAATAGGAAATCTATACCTAATTGTGATTCAATTAATTTCCCTAGAATCAATATACATTCTCTACTTACCTCCCTTTTTAGGTGTTAGGAACACTGGTATGGAACATGGATTGATGCTCTTCCTAATCGACCCTTGATCAAATAGTTCTTAAACTTGCCTTGCAATCTCCTTGTCCTGCTCTAGAGTCATCTTGTATGCATCTTTTTTTGGTAGTGATGCTCCTAGTATGAAGTCAATTTGATGACTTATGGCCCTCTTAGGTGGTAGAGTAGGTGGTACTCCATCACAAATGATGTCTTTAAACTAGCCCAATAGCTCCTGTACTTCTACAAGTATAGGTGTGGACGTAGATGTCTCCTCCTCCTTAGGCTTTAGCTTAATAGTATAACCTACTCCTTCACTCTCCTTCAAATACTTAAGGAATTCCTTTCCACTCATGAGCATTGATTTAGCAATAAAATTCTCCACCTTGTCTTCTTCTACTACAGACTAGATTCTATAAGTGACACCATCATTACTAAAGGAATAATTTTTCTCCTTCCCATGATGTAATGCCTCCCTGTCATACAGAAAAGGTCTTCCCAATAGTAAGTGAAAAGAACCCAGGGAAAACACATCACACAAGATTTTATGCTAATGCTTGTCAATGGTGATGTTTTCCCACACTTGTTCATTTACTAGGATATTTTATCCCTTATTCAACTAGGTCACCTTGTAAGGATACACGATGGAATCTTGGTCAAACCAAGCTTTTGTGCTACCTCCTCTAACAAGACATTGTCAGTAGATCCTAAATCTATGATCACCTTGCATAATTTGCTCAATATCTTTTATGGGGTTCTAAATAGTGCTCTCCCCTACTTTGGCTCATCCTTGACTAGTTCCTTAACCAATACCCTCCTCAACATAAGGTTTTCACCTTTCTCCACATTTAGGTCCACTTCTCTTGCCTTCTAATTGTCCTCTTCTTGGACATAGTTAATATTTTTTTCCCCATAACAAGATGATGCCTTTTTTGGACATCTATAAGAAGGGTGTCCTAGCTTACAATAGCTGTAGCACTTCATGTTACTGAAATGTGAACCTCTTATGTTGTTTCCATATTTGCCCCTACCACCATTTTTGGATCCTCTAACTCTGCTAGAGCCTCCTCCCTTACTAATCTAACTAGACTGCTCACTCAATTTAGAGTCTTCATAACTTCTCTACTTATTACTCCTACCACTAGAGCTTCCCCTTGAATAACCTCCGAAGTCCTTGCCTTTGCCCTTGTTCTTAAACCTAGAGTTCCCTTTCTTCCTTAGTTTTTCTTCAACCTTCTTGGCCATTTAAAAACAACTCTAAAGAATGGTGAATCTAAAAAAACTCAACTCATCCTATATGGTACTTTTAAGGTCATTTAGGTATCTTTCCACCTTAATAATCTATGCTTCTTGCACCCTTGACCTTAGTGCCAACTTCTGAAACTCCTCAGTGTAGGTAGCCACATCAAGATCTTTATGCCTGAGGTTTTTCCTCTTATGGATTTGAATCTCATAATCCTTTGGTAGATATGTTTCTTTAATCTTTGACATAATTGCTTTCCAATTAGCTATAGGATTCTTCCCTTCACTTTCACTCTCCTCCTCCATAAACTTCCACCATGTCAAATCTTGACCCTTCAACCTGGAATTTGCAAACCTTACCTTTTGGTCCTCTGTTGTCCCTTCACACTCAAAGTAGTTCTCAATGCTTTCAAGTCATTGTATGACTACCTCTGCATCCAACTTGCAATGAAATAAAAACACATTCTCTAGGCTCTTCCCTCCAAATTCTTTGAGGGCTTTAAGGAATGGTTCTTGCTCACCAAGTGGAGGATTTAGTTTATGTATCTCATCCTCCAAACTCACCTTCTCTTTACCCTTTCCAAGGTCTTCATCTTCCTTAGCTTGGGTTACATCCTCTATTTTTTTAAAATTATCTTTCACCTCCTCTAAGGATTCATCTAGAACCTTGTTCTTCTCTTCTAAGAGCTTATTTTTCTCATCTACTTACTTTTCCAATTCTTTATTGGTCACCAACATGTCACCACAAGCCTAATTTTATGGCTCTAATACCACTTTGATGGGGAGTTTCTTCAACTAAGAGCTTCTAGCTATTCATAGGCTACTCCTAGACCACTATAGGGTCTTCTCTCCTAACCCTATCTTAGAGGATCCCTCTACAGCGCCCTTTTCCCAAGAAACACTCCCACCATTTCAAACTTCAATGTCATTCTCCCAATTCAACCAAAAGTGCATACTTTGGCCTAGTATGCCAAAAAAAATCCAAGAACACCAAGTGCCTCAAAAAAAAGGTAGAACACTCCTATTTATGTCCTTAACTCATTCCCCATGATTCTACACCATTCTTTCAAGGTTCTTTCACCCAAGTCACCAAATTGGCTAGTTGGGCCTTGTAGCCCTAAGAGCCCCTATTAGCCCTCCTAGAAAAAAGGAAAGAGATATAAGTCACAAAACCATTAATAATTCCCCTTGTTGTATAATATAATTTTTTGTTCCCTATGACCAACCCTTGAAGATTTTGTAGGTCTAGGGTTCTAGCAATGTATGTACTGCATGAATTCAGAAAACCCTACTTTTAAGGGTTTTGGAAGCAATGTTGGTGTTTTCTCCCTTGCAAGCATAAAAATCTATACCTAGCCTCCTCCTTTGATTTTAGCTTCCCCTAAAAATTTATTCTACCTTACCATGGTAATATTGACCCATGCCAATCATTTGTTATTCATAAGAACTCTTTACAAGCATCTCTTTGCACCTTGCCAAGCTTGCTAGCTTGCCTAGGGATCGCTTGTAAAAATAGAAAATGGCCTTCCACATCCACAAATGATATTTATAATATTTATAGAGGATATTTCTTGTTCTCCAAGAACCATAGTGATTATACCAAGGACACTCAAGCTATAGCCCATTCCATGCTTGTTACTTAGAACTGGACAACAGGATTAACAAAAGCAAATAAATTTCTAAACCTTATTGAATGCCTACTTGAAACCAAAATAATTGTAAAAATATTCAATACATGAATAGTATGTCATACTTCATCAAAAATAGTCTTCTATTCAATCCAAAATTCTAACCAAAACCCCAAAACTACTCTCAAATGCTCAAAAACTACCCTGTCGTTCGTGTTGTCCGTACACCCAACTATCCAACCCTTTGAACTAAGTTGGAAAAGTCTTGAATAGAATTAAACTATCCTAATAGTCTAAATTTTTAACCATAACTTCCCCAAATCATTGGTTTTGCAAAACTACCTAAAAAGTTGTTAGGCAATTTTGCAAAATTGTAAAGTTGTCAATGCAACTTTTTGATAACTTTTGCAATTTTGCTCCTAGACTCTCCAAACTTGAAAAGAAAGTTGTAAAACCTCCTATTATGACCTTATAATATCTAAGATCCATATTTCCACAACTCTTTTCCTATTTCATGCCATTTTACCTTATTTGACCTCCTAGAGCAATCTGTGTGATTTCCTCTTATCATGACCTAATTGACCAAAATAGAGTCCTAAATCAAAACTTATCAACTCAAACCTCCTAAACACACCTTGGGAATTTATCCCTAGTAATTATTATTCCCATGGTTAATTAGACCATCCACAAACCAAAAAGTCTACTAAGGGTTTAACCTTACCCCAGGTGCTCCTGCACTGCAAACATTTTTTGTATGACCTAACTTTCCACAATTATGACAAGTAGATTTGTAGTCCTTACCCTTATTTCCTTTTAGTTCACCACTTTTATATGATTCTCCTTCCTTATTACTGGTGTATCCCAATCTAGTAGTATCATTTTTAGATCTAGGAGATCTCATCAATTTCTCAAAGTACTTAATGGCTTCATTGGATTTGTTGAAACTTTTAGAAAATTATTTTCCTCTTCTTAGTTCATTCCTCAGTTGTTAATTCTATAACTTCAAGGTTGTGATCTCAATTTCCTTTCCATTTAATTCATGATTGGAAATCATCACTTGATACTTTGTTTCCAATTTCATGTTAGCAATCCTTTGTACCTCTGATGTCTTCTCTTCTAGTCTATTTTTTAGTATCCTTTTGTCATCTTCAATCATGACTTTTTCTTCCTTAGCTTTCTTTTTCTACTTAGTCACTTCACATAGCAATACTAATTGGACTTCTTGTTCTATCTTAAGATTTTTTACCTCTTAAGTTAGGGCACCATTCTTTTCCATCAGATCTACAACTACTACATCAAACTCACTTGAGTTTCCATCTACAAACAATTCAATAGTGTCTTCCTCTTGGTCATGTGTATCATTCTCATCAATAGCTATCTCTTTCCTTCTCTCTAATGAGTTCTTCAACTCATCTCTTGGTTCATTTAGCTGATGTAGGGCAAGCTAGATTTCAATCTTTTGGTTCTCAATGACTTCTCCCAACTTGTAGACTTCCATCTTTAAGATCTTTTCTCAAAGCTTCAAAGCTTTCCTTTCTAGAGAACAGGGCTCTAATACCAATTGTTGGAAATAACAAAAACTCTAACCATTAAAACATTCACCACACATCCATCTCACAATTTGCATGTAAACTAAAATGCCAAACTAAGCATATTCATCTATGGCATGAAAACAAATAAACACATATGACACAAGATATTTGGTTACCTAGAAACTATTAGTTTGTAGTGATTGATCAGGAAAGTACTATACATAGTTCATAAATTCTTTGAGGCTTGGAGCATCACCCTGAAAAAAAAATTGGGCCACCATTCACTACTGGCACAAAATTTTGGGCTACTATTCACCATTCACCAATGGCACAAAATTTTGGGCTACTATTCACCAATTGGTTATTGTTTATATTTGCCAATGTATGGCCAACATGTTGTAACTAATATTAACCCTAAAGTGGGAAAAATACTTGTATAAAAGGGCTTAGGGTTAGGGATTTTTCCATAAGGTGATGTAAAAATTGGTTCTTGTGGTAGTATTGAGCTGTAAGAGATTACAAATAGTAATTAGGCTATAATCACTGGATCGTAATAATATGGGACTTGTTGTTTGGTGGTCATAGTCCATGGTTTGGGTGAACCATGTTAAATCTTGGTGTCTTGTGTTCTTTTTTGTGTGATCTATTATTTTTTGATATTGTTTATATTTGCATGTCATTGTTCTTTCTATTTGAGGTTTAATCCTTAAAAAAATCGTCCACTAAGAAGGTAAAACTAGGGTGTGGATGACACCCACAAATCTTCACTATTATAGTTGTAAAGTGTATCCAATAAAGGTTACAATTGTTTGATCATAAACTATTATCTATCCTATGAAAGGTTTACACTATTAAAGGCTTACAAAGACTGTTAGCTCTTACCCTGTTAAAGGATTTCAACACCCTATTAGAAGTTTGTCTAGTTAGAGGACTTCAATGAAGTAAGCACCCTATTAAAGGATTTACTAAATCTTGCTAGAACTACTTAGTTAAGAATTTTTTACTTATTTACCTGCTAGAATGTTTCAGCCTTGATCATCCAGTTAACAACTCTACTAGATATCAAATCATCTTTTCCTTGATGTATACTTGATCCTATCTAATTAGATGTATCGTTATTGTCCTCTATTTTCTTTCCTCTATTCTCTTTAACTAATTCTGTAATTCTATCCTTTGTCACAACTCCTTAGTCTCCATGAATTCTTTGTCTATGCATGCAAACTTCTCTCTTTGCACATTAACTCTTTAGGGTTTTCCTTCATTAAGAAGACATAGGTGACCTAAGGTTAGGTTGGAATCAATGATTATGATTCTCCCATTTTTCCACTTAATTCATCCCTTTATCTGATTGGTTGCATGTACTGCATAGGGATTCTCAACATAAATTTGTTCTTATCATCTAGAATCACAAACAAATCCTTAAGTCAACCCAAAAATGGTTTACATAAGAGTTTGTGCCATTACAAAAAACTATGTCCAAGACTATTTACTTGGCACTTGAAGCCTCTGATGCTCTGCATCCATTATATCTTCAATGTTGTAACATGACCTCTGAATGACTTGATCTCCATTATTTACTCAGCATCTAAATCACTCGACATGTATTAGCTTGCTCATCACTGGATTGACTTGGTACTAACTATCTGCTTGGCACATACTAGTGCTAGGCATGTACTCTACACTATGCTCGACATACATTATCAGACATCTTATGCTCGACATATACTACTTGCTTGACATGCAATAAGAAATGTTAAGTAATGAAATTAAGTGTCTTACCATTCATATGTCAAAACCAAAATGAGATTAACAAAAGGTGGATGATAAAAATGCCCTTGTGATTAATAAACAGAAACTAAATAAGGATAACCAGGAGGAAGAAATTGTTAAATATATAGTCCACCAATATAACTGAGAGGGTGGGGGGGGGGTGTTGAATCAATTATCCAACTAATATCAGCCTTATTAAACTTTAACCATATGAGCAATACAATTAGAAACCACAACAAGATACTGATGCACAATAACACCAGATTTTTTAACAAGGGAAAACCTTGATCAGAGTGAAAACCCTAGTGGGGTTGGTACCCACAAGATGATGCACTAATATAAATATTTTTTGTTCAAGGATGGACCCTATTATGAGTCTATAACAACATTTAGTACATATCAGTTCTTTTTAGGAGACTTTGAATCCTATTAGGAGATTCCAACCTTGTTAGAAGCTGTGGAGACAGCTAGACCCACTTCTCAAACAACTTCAAGAGAAAGATTGATGAATCCAGTGTCCAAAAGATCTCTATATTATTCCTTGAAGAATAATAGAAATGAAAAGTATTGTTCCTTCCTCTTCATGTCTTATTAACCATACTTCTATTCCTTCTAATCTTGTAACCAGATCACAAATCTCGTATCCAATAATCCCTTGGATTGCTTACTTGCATTCAGTAAACACTTTTCTCCTTTTTGCACTTTGCACTCAAAAAAATACTTGATACACTTTACAAAAAAAGAAAACATCTTTCTTTTATACCATATCTTCAACATAATTTCTTAAGTCAGCTTTGAGGCTTGTACAATTAATTATAATAAGATAATTAATTAATTCACAATTATAATAGCACTATTGGCTCACTATATATATATATATATATATATATTTGTTTATTTATATTTATATTTACACGTGTGACTTCAGAACTTGCACACTTGCTGATGTCACCATCAAAATATCCTTTGTCATTAGCTAACTGTAGACCACCAGATTTTATCATTGTCAAAGGATATAATGCAAACATCAAAAATAGCTTCTCAAGTACTTTGTCTTTGTACTACTTTATGTAAATCAAGTACAAATTCCATATGTCTTTGACTTGGACTTTGCACATGTAACCTCATCATCAAAACACTACACTAAACACGTCCATGAATGCACAACACCAGATAATCAAAACATTGTTCGTACAACTAAGATCTTTGTCTAGTACTCTACTAGTCTTTACAGACTTCCAACTATGTTGACATCAATGAAAAACATAGTCATGAATACAACATATCAATACTCTTCAATGCTTAGGATACTCCCCCAATGTAGTATCATTAGCATTCATGCTAACAAAAATTTGCTAGGGGGGTTTGAGCAAGGAAAAATATTTAAATTCGAATGATATCTAGGATGCAACTTTTAATCCCAAGATTTGGGTTGAAGAAGAGGCCAATGAAGAATTGGAAAACTATGAGAAGCTGACTTTCCTCCATAAAGCTAAATTGAAAGTTGACACTTCTCTTTAGGTTGATTCTTGGCTCTACAATAAGATTAGTATCCTCAAGAAAATTATGGGGGAGCTTTAGAGAAACCTAGATGAAGAGAGAGAGAAAATAATCTAGATGGAGAGTTAGGTGAGTAATATCCCTAAGAAGCTAAAGGCATATGAAATGGAGTTGTGTCAACTTGTAAGGACATTGATCAATGGATGGATATGGTTACCTTGAGTTTGTGTGTTTTTGTTGCAAGCATTGGTAGAAGGAGCACTAAGTAAATTGTTTCCCATGTTACAATTTTGCTGATTGGTGGCCCTAGTAAGAGAACCAAAAAAAGTACAAAGAAAGTTATTGAAGCTACCCCTAGGTTGGTAGTAGAGGATATCCTTCAAGGGATTGTGACAACTAGTAAGGTGATGGCTAAGGAGATTAAAGAGATAGCTTAACTATTAGTTTTGGTTGCTAGATTGGTTGTTAATCTTGGTCCTTTATGTGTTTGTTTCCTTTTTCTAGCTTTTATTTAATTGATAAACTATTTTTAGGTTCCAACTCCTTGTAATTTTTGGTTTTTCTCTTTTCCTAATTATTTTGTAAGTTACATATCCTTGTAAAACCTAGTCTTTTAGTATCTATAATGACTTTGTAGGTTTCAGGCCTTTGTAAAACATGGGGGACTTTTATTGTTATATCTATGTTTTGATGTTGTAAGGGGTTTTCGGTCCCCTCAAAACCTACTTATACCATAATCTAAAAATAACTATTACCTCCTCAGTAAGAATTACCACCTTTCCATTCAGTCTTTCCTTTTTCATCATTTTTCCACTCAGATTTTCTCTTATCTTGCATAGAATTGACAGATCTACCATTTTCTCCATATAATCTACCTCTCCCTCTCTATAATCTATCACCTTTACCTCTCTATCTTTGTTCGTACTTCTTTGTCAAGATCTCCTTAGCTTTCAAGGAATATTGGTATGCTTCTTCCACACTTCTAGTTTCATAAAACTTATCTCATCTAAATTCCAGATCTCAATCCATTAAGATACCTTGCAACTTTCTCAACTTCATCATCCACATGTCAAGATCTGATGTCTAGTCTATAAAACTCCTTAGTATACTCTTTCATAGTAATGTCTTTTTGTCTCAAATTTTGCATTTTTCTTAGCAAGCTAACTTGGTAATTAGCAAGAAAGAACTTCTTCTTCACCTTGTTTACCATTTTTAGCCAAGTCCTAATCTTCTCCTTTCCTCTTCTATGTCTATCAATTTGTAAATGCTCCCACCATAGTGAGGCATGACCTTTTAACCTAGTGACTACAATTTTCACCTTCCTATTATTAGGAGTGTTTTCAAACTCAAAGAACTTATCCATGTCAAAGATCTAATACAACACAACATCCTTATCCAATTTTCCATCATAAGGAACAAATTCTATAGTAGACTTTGAATGTGTCCTAGACACCACTCTCAACAATCACTCCTCCTCTTGATCTTCCTCAAGTTCTGAATTAGGGTTTGGTGCTATTTCTTCATCATCATTCATATCATAAAGATGCACTCCTCTCCTCTAGGTTGTATTTATAGCATCTAATCTAGCTATTGTAATTATCCAAAAATGGTCATCTAGACTATGAGCCCCCTTTGTAGCATTTTTGCATAATTTATCTAAAGCTTATCCTTGATCAAATCTCCAAAAATCAATTTATTTTATGTTATCCTATAGTCTAACAACTTTATCCTAAGTTCATATTTAATTAAAATAGCATGTCCCCCTTTTAATTAAACAAAATTCCCTACTCATCTCTTATCCTAAGTTGTGCACACATAAAGCATTATTCCTATTTTAAATATAAAAGAAAAGGCATTTTTGTCTACAAATGAATACACAATTTTTTATGTGAGAGGAATCTTGTGTTTTTAAAATAACTTTAAATCTCATCCACACATTTCAAACCCTCTCAAAAGTTAACCATTAATTGTGATTGGTTGAGATGCTTGTGCACATGGATCACTCAAGATGCATTCTCCTCCCTTGATTATGCCTCTTTTTTATCTTAATCTCTACCATCCATTTTTCTTTAAAAGGGAGGGCTCTCTCCTAATTCAAAAATCTTAATCTCTCATGCTATTGTTATGCTATAGGTTTTTTTTGGTGATTTTGGAGACTTGGAGCATTCTTTCATTTTTGCATTTTAGCTTAGCTCTCATTCTACTTACATTATGGAATACTTTTTAGCTTAGTTTCATTTATGCTTTATCTTATTTCTCTTTGTTAGCTTGGATTTTATTTAGACTAGTTGCATTTGCATTGCATTTTATTCTAGATTCTTGGATATTGGCACTCTTGCCTTACTTTTTGAATCTCTTGTTCTATGGTGCACCTTGCAAGGGTTGCATAGTTTGGTTCATTTGAGAGCCACCATCTCATATCCTTTGCAAATCATAGATAGATATCTATAAGCCACCTCTTGAGATTCCATCTTTCATTTGTAGTCTCAAGCATAATGGTTTATAGAAGTGTCACAGTTTTTGTACACACATTTTTGGCACCCACTGTGGGGCTAGAACCAAGTTTCTAGCTCCATTTTTCTTTCTTTAATTTTGGTTACATTATCATTTCTAATTTTTATAGCAACCTCTTGGATCTAATCAAGTGGTTTTGTAGGTTTCTTACTTTGATTTTAAGGCTAACCCTTGTGCAGATTGGTTTGAAGGCTATAACCCTAGGTTTTCAAAGATTTGAGCATATCTTCCAAATTGCTTTGAGTTATGATATGAAATTATTTTTCAAGTGGGAGATGCATTCAAAAGCTCTTAGTCCAATTTCCAGATCATTTTGTTTTGATTTGCATCTGGTATAATTTTTTCTTATTTGTTTCATAAAAAGTCATTTTTTATCACTAATCAGCTAATTTTTAAGAAAAATTTACATTTTGGAAAGATCTCTAAATTATGTAGGGGGTTAGTTCTTTGTGTTTTGAAGTTTGAACTCATATTAGGACTAAATAACTTGATTTTAAAGATATGGTATATTTTGACAAAATGGGTCCCTAGGGCACACATGAAGAGATATTCCTAAATTTCTTGCATTTTTGTGAAGATCTCTAGTTTTTAGTAGGGTCTCTTCTTTTCATTTATGTTTTTGGAGCTGAAATCATAGCAAACAAGTGCAATCTTGTTGACTAGGTCAAAATCAAAGAGTAAAAAAAATATCATTTTGTGATTAGATTGCACTCTCTTTGCATACACTAGGTTAAAAGATAACTTAGATCTTTGAGGAAACTAACCACTTTGTGTTGCAGCTCTTACTTGGTTATTATTCCCTAACCTTGATTGTTTTGTAGGGAGTTTCTCATTTCATTGCTAAAAAGAACACATGCCATTCAAATGCACAAGGGCTACTAAGACTTGTTTGCAGGTTTTCCCAAAGCATAAAAACCAAACACTTTCTTGAATTTATTTTATTCCATGTGCGGAACTCTACTAGTTTTTATTTCATATGTGGTCCGCCTCACAATAGGTGTATCATAGTCATGCTCTGGTCCGTGCTTAGGAATAATATATTCAAACTAAGGACTATTTTTCCCACTATGAGGTCCATTTAATCTTGTCAACCCAGGGACATATACTTGAAATGGTCGGCATAGTATGTGCACTAGGTCTCTTAATGAGTCACTAATCTTATGCTATAAGAAAGTAAAATGCAAGGAAAATAACTTACACTATTGCTGTAGGAAATTAACACACTTTACTCTATGAATACTAGAAATACAATGAAAGGCTAACAAATATTCCAACTTAGTTCATCCACTATAACTGTTCTCACATATGCTACAGGAACATTCATGAAGTGCGTTGCTACAGGAAGGAACTTACAACTTCTACTTACAATACTAAGAATGCTTGGAAATAAATCTATAATAACTTAATCTAATCCACCTTCCAAGTGGGCCCCCTTGGTTGGATTCACTAAACTACTAACACAAGATAGAAGCCAAAAAAAATTATTTCATTACATTTTAGAAATTCATTACATAACATAGAACTGTAAAAACATGTCTCATTATAAAAGCTAATAGTCTATTCTCATAAACTCTTCTTTCTAACTGGCTAAACTAATACACAGGGGTCGATTCCTATATATAGGAGATTGAAACTTATTCCCATAATAGAAAATTAAATAACCTAGCTTTAAATCTAAAGGAGAGAAAGAAGGAAAATAACAACTCAAGGTAGGAAGAAGAGATAACAACTTAAGGCAGGAATAATAAAGTATAAACATTTTCTCACCATAGGAATAAATGCAGAGAATGTAGCAAGTCTTGATAGCTCCTCCATACTCGTTGTTGTGTCCTTTGGAACCATTATAACTTCCCTCCACCATGGCTACACCTCAATTTTGTTTTCTCCTTGAATGCTATTGGTGCTTATCTTTGAATTCTTCCGATCATCTTTCAGCTTCATTGCTAACAGGTTAGTTATAATACAGAGACATGTTTGCAAATAAACATTTATCAAATTAAATTCAAATGTAAGAACACACTTTTTGATAATTATATGAAATACTACATAATATATATAATACTAGCAAATGATGGCATAGTATCTATCGATAAGTTTATCATAGGTTTCAGTAAACATAGGTCCACAAATGTTTTGACAAAAATAAAACAATGTATCAACAAAGTGTTTTAAAACTTCATGAAATAAAGGCAATATTTGACCTCATCATTTACCCTCTGCTAAACTAATGCTTGTCCTCAAGCATTGCACTTTCTTGTTAATGACCTGAACTTTCCAATCTTAGTCCTTCCTTTCCTGTTGCTCTTGAAGGTATAGTAAAATCCTCTTATTCTTTTCCACACTTCCCTTCTATGATCTTCTTGTAGCTTATTGAGTCTATCGGCATTAATTTCATATAAAGGCCATAGGAGCATTGGAGGCTACATGGTTAGTGGACACCACAATTCTAGTCCGACCTACTTCCCTAACTCTAGATACTTTGGAACCTTGTGAAGTGCTACCTCCAAGTTGATGGGACTATGCGGTTCTGAATTTTTAAGTGATTCAAGAAATTTGGCCCATCTACTCCTAGCACTAGTCATAGCTCTCTGGAAAGAAAAGTAGGGTAAATTCTCATAATCAACATATGCCTTAGCTCTGGCAGCAAAGATCCTATCCCTTACTTCCATATTCTTCTTTCCATAAGTTAATGTGAAGCAATCCTTGAGAACTTTGTCTAGCTTGCTACTCTCAACTCTTAAAGGTAAGGGCTCTATCCTTTCCTCATCCCTATAATTATTCAGCTACCTATTATATTTTGCTTCATTGGACATCTAGGACATGAGGGATCTCAAATGTATATCCCCTATATAGAGCAAGGGATTCCATTGAATCTCTAAAGGGATAACAGAATTATAAATATTATTGGTAAAAAAAATTGTTCTTTCAGATTATAACCCTTGAATGCCCAAATTGGAACAATATCTAATTACAAATATTTGAAAAGCCACTTATGGATAGGTTGGCTTCTCTCTAAATTGGTAGGTGCAGCTCCCTAAAATAGATTTGCAATGAATTATGTTTTCTTCCTAAACCAATTTGGGGGTATGTTCTTGACCCGAGAACATAAGAGGTATAACCAAGCTAGACCTAAATAGAATTTAACTCAGGTGAATAGAAGTTTTAGAATACCAAAATGGTTTTATGCATTCACACATCTTATGAAATCATAAAACTTATGTAAATAATAGTTAATACTAAACTAAGAAAATTAGAAACTAAATTGTGATTAATAAATTGAAAATGCTAAAAGAATTTCCCTTTGAATGAACAATAACAACACATATTACATTCATTCGTTGCTTCAAAATAGGGGAGGTGAAACTCTATTTTTCCCTCTTTTTGATTGACATAAAATACCATTCAATTGTCTCTATAACAAAAAGTACTTCACACCAAAAAAATTCCAACCTTTCATTAATCTTTCAATTTTATACATATAGAGTTTCAAGATGATTGTTACAATAGAAGTTTAATTGGGTCATCTTCTCAAAATGACAAATGGCAATATGCCAGTTTTTCATATTACAAAATTACAAAAGAAAATGAAAAGAGGGCATAATATGAATCATTTAGACTTCTTCCCCTTTTCTATTTTCACTCTATATGCCTTAGAGAAACTATTACTGGAATTATCTCCTCATGGTTGGGCACGTGTATATTAGTGAATCTCAAGAGCCATTTTGAATGTTCCCTTTGTAGCTCCTTTACTACATTCAACTAATTTAGAAACTCCCCTGTGGCCACATGTATACAAACACTGAGTGTCTAGAGTTCTGCAATTCTATTTTGACTACTAGAAGTCACTCTGGACAAATTATCCAAAAATGTAGAAAATTTATTTTTCATTACATCTAATCCAATGAGAGCTTTCCTTGACCAATAGTTTTTGAATTAGTGTGTAGCCCTTTCATAAGTTCAAATCCTCTATCTTGAGTCTTCTTTTCTTTATCCTCTATTTCCTTGAGTCCATTCTCAGCTAATTGGATCATTTCTAGCTTGAACTACATACTTTGGAGCCATTCAAATAGAGGTTCATTACCTTTCTTCAACTGCTTCTTTCACTTTCATCTGGATCATCATCTTTAGAAGAAAGATGCAGTCATCACATTTGACCCTTTCTTTGGCTAGAGTATTACTATTAGACATGATGTTGTCCTTTTCTATTTCCAGTCTAAGGATAACATTACCGATTTGATCTATGTGAGAAACTCCTTCTGA
The DNA here is from genome assembly GCA_028749045.1 of Cupressus sempervirens. Taxonomy (NCBI): domain Eukaryota; kingdom Viridiplantae; phylum Streptophyta; class Pinopsida; order Cupressales; family Cupressaceae; genus Cupressus; species Cupressus sempervirens. The sequence goes on from CM053788.1 coordinate 396,447,293, forward strand.
TTTAAGTCTCTTAATCCATTCTTTTCCAGTTTGACCAAAGTGCCTATCCTCTTGAAGTTGAGAGATGAGAACTTGTACTTCAACAGTCATAGGATTCTGGGTTACTAACACACTAGAGATAGTTGCCAGCAGGGTGACCAATTGCGTGATGAATTTGTTCAACTCTTCTATCTCAGCTTTCATTCTAATCTTTGATAACTTAAGGCTTTCCAATTGTCCTTCTATAACTTCATTACTTGACCTCCACAGGCCAACCTTTGTGTCATTTCTAGCCTCTCCAAGATCAATTAAATGCAGATTGAAATCATCAGCCATCATGTCCTCTATTCTCCCTCCTTTATTTGGCTTGGCTATTTCCATTGTCAAATGTCGTATTTCTAGATCTTGCCCAAGTATTGACAAAGTCTTTTGCTTCTTAAATTTTGTCAAGGCAGTTCTGGAATGAACTACAAGAGACATAGTATCTTTTGTGGAAACACTTTCATCCTTTCTCTTTCTCTTCCTTTCCAAAGTATCTTCCAACCGAGAATCTGTTCCTATCACTTTGGAAGCCATTCCAAGTGATTCAATACTTAACACATTTTTCTTAACTGGGGTTATTTTTATAACTGTTAAAGAAAAATGATTTTTTGGATCTTGAGAGATGAACCTTGAAGAAGTCCACCCCTTCTAAACTTCTGGAGTCTTCTTCATTGATTCATCTAACTCAGTAAACTTGTTGCTACTACTTTTTCTATCCCCTAAGTCTACTATCTATATAGGAGAACCACTTGGCCTTAAAAGTGAAGCACTTACTAATAGAAGAGGGCTCTGATGAGGAGATGAGATTAGGGTGGTATGTAGAGAAGGAAAAAGGGTAGTGTGGGGAGATGGAACTGGAGTAGTATGAGGGGATGAGACTGGAGTGGAGACACTATCCTTTGGTTCCTCCATTTTCTTCTCCTTAGTACCAACCTATGTTCCTATAATTGGGAGAGACCATCATGACAGGTCTAGGCTATAGGGACATTCTTGTCTAGAGGTTGATCGTCTCTGCCTGAAGGTTGAGCTGGCCCTTCAGTGGAAGCTATGGTCATGCTTGGTGTAGCACTCTGGGATGAAGTAGGCATTGTAGTTGTTGGAGAATCTTGAATGGCTGCACCCTTACTCTAGCTCTTCTTGGTTGTCCACTGAACCCATTTCCCCGTTCTCTTGATATCAAGATTCTCTTCCACATCCATATATGGTTCAGAATTGATTAGAATCCCCCTCAACTTAGTCAAATAAGTATTGTTATACATATTTTGACCATCATCCTCCAATCCTTCAACATTAATATCAATACCATATGTCTTCACTTGTTCCACTGTGAGCCTGGTGAAAGCATGATCTTAGCTCTTCAGCTCATCCTTGCAATTTGCCCAATAATCTTCTATAGTGGTGGCATGCTTGATCACACTCCCAATTTGTAGCACATCTCTTGTGTATCCATTTGGATCAAACATAAGTCTCACCACCTCATATTCTTCCAACTTATACTTAGTCTCGAATGCCTAGAGCATATTTTTGGCATCAGACCATGACTCACAACTGTAAGCTCTAACCTTCATAGGGAATTCATACCCTTTCTTCTTCAAGCTAGCACTCAGCACATTCACCTTGATCACTTGTCGCACAATCTCTATCAGCACAATTAGATCACTTGGGTATCTAGGTAGCTTCAAAGGAAATTTGTCAAAAGTTATAAGACACAAATACAAAAAGGATGAGAACTGAATAAAGTAGCTACCAAACTAACTAATGGCTATCATTGCTTCTGGGCTGAACCTCCCCTACTAGCATTCTTGGAGTTCCCTACAAATCCTCATTGTAAATGAGTCATTAACTTTGACATATTTTGCATAGCGATTATGTAATTGCAAGCATGGATAAAATTCATAACTTTTCACATCATCAAGGAAGTTCTCTATTCTAGGAAGGCCTAGCCTGGTTTCTTATGGCACTTACCACTTCTTTCATCCTTGCACCATATTGAGCAGCATTCTCTCCTTCTTCCATTTTCATGTCATCAAACTTTCCTCTTAGGCTCTCTCTTTTGGCTCCCTTGACATTATCATCTCCTCCATAGATGTTTGATAATGTTTTCCACATCTGATGTGCAATACCACATTCTTTGATGTCATCATACTCAACATAGCTTAGTGCTGAAGAAATCTCTAACATCACTTGATTGTGCTCCTTCTTCTTGTTCATGTCTTCTGTAGTGAGGGCTCCTGCGGGGTCTACATGATCAGCTATGATTGAGGTCTGTGCATAGTCACCTATTGATCCATATGACAACTTCATCAAAATTTTCCATGCAACAAAGTTGTCTTTGTTTAGCTTGGGAACTTCTCTCTTGGACATCTTGATCTTCCTATTGCTAGTACCTTGAAACAAATCAGCAGTGGGCTCTGATACCAATTGTTAGAATTCTTTTAGAATAACTAAGAGGGGGGGTGAATTAGTTATTCAAGGTCCAATAATTTCCAATACAATTTTTTTTAATAAAATAGGGGTGAATCAGAAGTACTAGCCCTTTTACTTTCTTGTCAAATCCTTAATGCCATATAATTGAAATTATCGTGCATGCAATTAAACATTAAACAACCATGAAAAGTAAACATGCATCAACTCATAACAAAAAGGATTTTGGTGACCTAGAAACCCTCCAGGAATAAGAAGGTAAAACTAGGGTGGGGATGACACCCACAAAATTACTGGGCAATTTATTTCAACCACTTTTGATGGTTTTCCCTATTAAAGGCCTGCCCTATTAAAGGCTTTACACACTGTCAGATGTGACCCTATTAAAGGATTTCTACACCCTATTAGGAGTGTGCCCTTTTAGAGGACTTAAGAACATTCAACTTAGAATGCCACCCTGTTAAAGGATTTACACAGAGCTGTTAGGCCGACCCAAGTCCATGGGATTTACAGTCACCTTCTCAAAAGAATCTTTTATCCCTCTCTAAGGATCTCCTATCCTTCTCCTGAGGATCCCTTATCCTTCTCTTGGGGATCTTCTATCCTTTTCTTGAGGCTTATCCACCTAGCTCTTAAGCTAACCTAGCAATGTAGGATTTTAATGTCTAATACAATGGTAAGAAATTATTAGAAAGGTTTTGACCTGATAAAGATTGCAACTCTAACCTTGCAAATTTCATATCACTCTTTAGTTCTTTTTTTTCTTGGCTTTTCTTCCTTGCAGTGTTGATAGCTTGTCTACCCTTCAAGATCTATCTCCTTGAGTTCTTCTACTCATTATGCCAATGCACGCTATGGTCACTTGATCAACTCAAAGTCTTGATGCTCTATGCTTACTCCTCACTGTGTCCTCTTCTTGACACTTCACACTAGCCTTCTCTTGGCTTCTTCACACAACCACACTTATGACCAACTCACTCTCTCATTTGATCTCTGACCTATAACCTCCTTATAAAGAAGTTTTGTTCTTCATTTTCTACTCAAGTCTTCTTGCTTATCAATTTGAATTGATTTTTGAAATTGTTTTCCCTCTAAACTATTTCGTCTAGAAAATCCATTAGTATTTGCCTTGAATTGGTTTGCATGGTTTACATAAAATTATGTGACATCTACTCATCATCCTTATCATCCAAGTGATTCAAAAAATTCAATGTAACAAAGTTATCGTTACTTATCTAGCAATTCTTTTGACTTAACAAATAATGCAGCAACTCGACGTCATTGGTTTACTGATGCTCTGCATTAGCTAGGTCTGGATTGCTCGGCATCCTCTATAGTTTCTACTTTACTCGACACCTGAAGCTTTCCTGTATTGCTTGGATTCTACTATTTTCTTGAATCACTCGGCTTCTATTTACTCTGTAGTGCTGAGCTCCTATTGGATCCTAAGTTACTTGGCACATGTTGAATTCTGTATAGCTTGGCATATGAACATCTCTATTACTCGACATATACAATTTTTTGGATCACTTGGTACTTGAGTGATTCTTTATTTGCTCAGCATCAACTACCTTTTTTGATGCTCGGCACCTGAAGGATTGCTCAGCACTCACAAATGAACTTAGTCAATCTTTGCAAATGGTTTAGTCAATCCTTGCATTTTTTAGTGTCCATTCCCTATGTCTTAAAGTATGTCATTAATACATGATTTCATCATTGTCTTAGTTGATCCTTATACTTCATTACAACATCATAACTTCAACCTTTCTCTAGGTGTTCTAGTTACATCTTGTTGATTAACTCTTCCTTGTCAATCAACTAAGTGATAGTATTTGGATCACTTAAGCAATTGTCATTCTTGTAGTTAGCAAGTTTGACATCAATGACAAAACAATGATTGAAAGCATTCTTTCCAAATTTAATCATTCTTCATTCAAAGATCTTTTCAATCATTTCCAACAATCTCCCTCTTTAGCATTGATGGCAAACCAAACTAATCAATTGATCTAGCTGATCAACTTAGTTACCACCAAAATTATATACCAAATAGAAAACTTGTTTTCATTACATATCTTCCTTTTTGTATCATGTCTCCATCTTTTGCTGATACAAATTGAATCCTTTTTTCTACTTCTCCCTCTTGACTGCTGCATCCTTACTCTGTATTCCTAATCCTTCATAGCTGCCTGCTAATTAGTTTCTTATCTCTTTTGAATCTCCCTCTTTCATCTCTCTTTTTTTGGTCTACTTCTGATCTCATACATATTTTTTTTGGTCTACTTCTAATCTCATACATTCTCATACATCTCCCTCTTACCTTCTATTGATCAGTTTCTCATAAATCTCACTCTTTGACATAAATGCAAAAGGTGTAGCATCTTCAACATTCTTGGTGTAATCTTTACATCTTATGTCTTTTTCCTCTATCACCATGCTTGTGACTGATCTAGAATTTCTATTCCTATTTTCATCCTCTGCATCATTCTTCTAATATTTCAATGATCTACTTCTGTTGATGCAAGCCAGCTTCTTTGTTGCTTTAGACTACTTGAGTTAGGAGCTTTACCCCCAACTTGTCTCTAAGATATTCATAAGTATCCTTGGGAAATGGTTTGATGAATATATCTATAATTTTTTCCTTTGTGTGAATGTACTCCATCTTCACTTGTTTTTCTTCCACCAATTCTTTGACATAGTGATACTTGATTGCAATATGCTTGGTTTTTGCATGCATTACTAGATTCTTGGATATGTTTATAGCACTTGTATTATCACAATATAGTATTATAGGTTTGGTTACCTCTTCTTTCATTCCTTTCAATAGATGTTTGAGCCACACAATGTTTGTGCAATTGATTGTTGCTACCACATATTTTGCTTTTGCAATGGACTGATATGTGCATGTTTGTTTCTTGCTAGTCTAAGTAACTAGCCTTTTACCTAAGAATAATGCTCCTCCACTTGTGCTTTTCCTATCATCAATGTTGCCTCCCCAATTTGCGTCTCTGTATGCATTGAGCTCAAACTTCTCATTCTTTTTGTAGTATAGGCCAAAATCATCAATTCCTTTGAGATACCTCATTATCTTTTTTACTGCCATGAGATGATTTTCTCTAGGATTAGTAGAGAATCTAGCCACTATTCCAACTACTAATGCTATGTCTAGTTTGCTATGTACAACATATTTTAGTTTTCCAATCATGGATCTATACATTGTTTGATTGACTTCAACTGATTCATCATTTTTGGATAGCTTATGTCCTGTTGCCATTGGTGTGCTAACAGGTTTGGAGTCTTCCAATCCAAACATCTTGAGTATCTCTTTGATGTACTTTGATTGTGTCATGAATATACCATATTTTAGATGATGTAATTGCAATATAACAAAGAACTTGATTTCTCCAAACATAGACATCTCAAACTCATGTTTCATTTTGTCAACAAAACTTTTGCAAAGCACTTCCTTTCCTCCAAAAATTATGTCATCCACAAAGATTTTAGATACAATGATATCCTTACCTTCTTCTGATTTGATGTACATGTTGTTGTTATGATCAGTTCTTTCAAATCCTATTTGCACTAGATACTTGTGAAGTCTCTCATACCAAGCTCTACGGGCTTGCTTTAATCCATATAGAGCCTTATGCAATTTGCATACCTTGTTTTTGATATTTTCATCAACAAATCCTTCTGGTTGCTCTATGTAGACTTCCTCCTCATATATACCATTTAGAAATGCGGACTTAACATCTATTTATAGACTGTAAATCCTTTGAAGGCTACATATGCCAGTAAGGTCCTTACTCCTTCCATTCTGGCAACTAGACAAAAAGTTTCTCCATAGTCTAGTCCTTCTTCTTGTGCATACCCTTTACAAACTAGTATTGCCTTGTTCCTTGTGATTTCACCATTCTCATCTAACTTGTTTCTAAACACCCACTTGGTTCCAATTACATTCTTGTTAGCTGGTCTTGAGACTAAGGTCCATGTCTTGTTCTTTACAATTTGTTCTATTTCTTCTTTCATAGCATTGTACCAGTCATCATCTTTTATGGCTTCACTTACTATTTTTGGTTCTATTTTGATGAGTAGACATGTCTCACTTTTGAGTCTATTCCTTGTCATTGGTCCTACCTCTTTGTTTCCAATAATTTGATTTGAAGGATGATGTCTTCTTACATACTTTGCCAATACTGGTTCTTTCCTTGTTTGCATGTTGTCTCTTTTAGAATCTGAATCTTCATGTGTATTTTCATTGGATATTTCTTTATTTTCTTCATGTTCAAAGTTCTTAGAATCTGAATGAACATTCTCTATATTCTATAGCTCAGCTTCTGAATGTGTCTGCAACTCAACATTCACTGTCTATGACTTAGCAGATACTGGATTTTGTTGTTAATTATCATTCTGAGTTGCAACTTCACCATTATTAGGTATACCTTCATAAAAGTATACAAAGGTCTTGTATTCTTCTACTTTCTTGGTGTTCTCAACACTTTGAACTTTTGCAATCTCATCAAATTTCACATTTGTGCTTTCTACTACTTTGTTAGTGTTAACATTCAAGAACTTATAAGCTTTGCTTCTAGTAGAATAACCAAGAAATGTGCCTTCCTCACTCTTTGCATCAAACTTTCCATTTCTAGACTCTTTATATATATAGCATTTGCATCCAAATATTTTGAAATTTTTTACATTAGGATAATGCCCATACCATAATTCAAAAGGTGTTGCATTTTTACCTTTCTTGACTTGAACTCTGTTGAGTGTGTAGACTATAGTACTTACAACTTCTCTCAAGTACTTGAGTGCAACATTTTTCTCCATCGTTAAGGTTCTAGCATAGTCAATAACTGATCTATTCCTTCTTTCTGCTATACCATTCTGAGGTGGAGTCCTGGGTGCTGATGTTTTCCTTTTGATCCCTCTTTCATTCAATAATTCTTCAAATTCTCTTGATGTGAATTCACCTCCTCTATCAGATCTGAGACATTTTAGGCTCTTCTCAGTCTCTTTCTCAACTCTGGCTAAGTACCATTTAAACATTTGGAATGCATCTAATTTTTGTTTTAAGAACATGACTGTCATCATCTGTGAATAGTCATCCACAAATATCATCATGTATCTGTCAGCTTTGTAGCTTTGCACTTCAATAAGACCACACAAGTCAGTATGAACTAGCTCTAATACTTCATTAGAAGTATAAGCCTTGCTTTTGAAAGTTGACTTGGTCATCTTCCCTAGTTGGCATTGTTTTCACATGGTGTTATCAGGCTTTTTCAACTTTGGTAGACCTCTGACATTCTTCATTTTGTTGAGGCTTATTAGATTTTTAAAATTTACATGACATAGCCTCTCGTGCCATAACCATAAATCATTAGTTTGAACAATGAGACAAGAAGCATCTTCCATGTCTAGGTAGAACAAATTACTCCTAGTCTGGTCATCTTTTCCTATTAGACTTCTTGTAGAATCATAGATCTTGGCAACTCCATTTTCAAATTCAACCTTGCATCCTATGTTTCCTAATTGTGAGACACTTAACAAGTTATAATTCAGGCCTTCAACATAGTATGCATTATCACATGATATCTTTTTAGTAAGCTTGATACTACCTTTCCCTTTGATTTGACATGGTGCATTGTTACCAAATCTAACACTATTTCCTTCATATTGAATAAAGGTAACTTACTTTTATCTCTAGTCATGTGATGAGAGCATCCACTGTCTATGATCCATTTTTTATTCTTGTTCATGTAGGTTACCAGGGCAGTTGCTTCATCTTCATCTGATTCATTTTTCATGGCCACATAGACTACTTCATCATCATTCTCGTCAAAGTCTTCTTCAACAATGTAGCATCTTTTGCCTTTACCTTTGTAGTCCTTGTTGTATTCTTTCTTGTTCTTGAGGTTGCCTCCATCCTTGTAATTTTTATTTTGTGTGCATCTGGCTACAATGTGACCAACTTCATTACAATTGAAACAAATGATTGGTAGCTTACCTTTGAATTTGCCTCTTCCTCTATGAAATCTTCTTGCTAGTAATGCCTCCAATTGGTCTACATCATCTTCATCAGTGCTACTATCACTAGATACATAGTTTCTTTTTCCACTCTTTTTCTTTGTTTGCACCTCCTCATTGTCTTTTATTGTCGTCTTGGCTTTGAATGTAGATTCAAATTTTTCTAGCTTGTAGTTGTCAAAGTTGGATAGCTCAAAGGTAGTGAGTCTTCCAATTATTCCTTCAAATGACAATGTGTTGCCTAGTACACACCTTAACTCTTGGATGGCTGATACTCTTATAGCATAGATAGGAAGAAAAGTTCTCAAGTATTTTCTACATACTATTTATTGTTATAACTGTCCTTCTAGGCTTCTTATGGCACTTACCACTTCTTTCATCTTTGCACCGTATTGAGTAACATTCTCTCCTTCCATTTTCATGTCATCAAACTTTCCTCTTAGGCTCTCTCTTTTGGCTCTCTTGACATTATCATCTCATCCATAGATGTTTGATAATGGTTTCCACATCTGATGTGCAGTACCACATTCTTTAATGTCATCATACTCAGCATAGCTTAATGCTGAAGTAATCTCTAACATCACTTGATTATGCTCCTTCTTCTTGTTCATGTCTTCTGTAGTGAGGGCTCCTGCAGGGTCTACATGATTAGCTGTGATTGAGGTCTATGCATAGTCACCTATTGATCCAAGGTGCAACTTCATCAAACTTTTCCATGCAACAAAGTTGTCTTTGTTTAGCTTGGGAACTTCTCTCTTGGACATCTTGATCTTCCTACTGCTAGTACCTTGAAACAAATCAGCAGTGGGCTCTAATACCAATTATTAAAATTCTTTTAGAATAACTGAGAGGGGGGTGAATCAGTTATTCAGGGTCCAATAATGTCTAATACAATTTTTTTTAACAAAAAGGGGGTGAATCAAAAGTACTAGCCTTTTTACTTTCTTGTCAAATCCTTAATGGCATATAATTGAAATTATCATGCATGCAATTAAACATTAAACAATCATGAAAAGTAAATATGCATCACCTCATAACAAAAAGGATTTTAGTGACCCAAAAACCCTCCAAGAATAAGAAGGTAAAACTAGGGTGGGGATGACACCCACAAAATTACTATGCAATTGATTTCAACCACTTCTGATGGTTTGCCCTATTAAAGGCATGCCTTGTTAAAGGCTTTACACACTGTCAGATGTGACCCTGTTAAAGGATTTCTACACCTTGTTAGGAGTGTGCCTTGTTAGAGGACTTAAGAAAATTCAACTTAGAATGCCACCCTATTAAAGGATTTACACAGAGCTATTAGGCCCACCCAAGTCCATGGGATTTACAGTTACCTTCTCAAAAGAATCTTTTATCCCTCTCTAAGGATCTCTTATCCTTCTCCTGGGGATCTTCTATCCTTTTCTTGAGGCTTATCCACCTAGCTGTTAAGATAACCTAGCAATGTAGGATTTTAATGTCTAATACAATGGTAAGAAAGTATTAGAAAGGTTTTGACCTGATGAAGATTGCAACTCTAACCTTGCAGATTTAATATCACTCTTCAGTTCTTTTTTTTCTTGGCTTTTCTTCCTTGCAATGCCGACAGCTTGTCTACCCTTCAAGATCTGTCTCCTTGAGTTCTTCCACTCATTATGCCAATGCACTCTATGGTCACTTGATCAACTCAAAGTCTTGATGCTCTGTGCTTACTCCTCACTATGTCCTCTTCTTGACACTTCACACTAGCCTTCTCTTGGCTTCTTCACACGACCACACTTATGACCAACTCACTCTATCATTTGATCTATGACCTGTAACCTCCTTATAAAGAAGTTATGTTCTTCATTTTCTACTCAAGTCTTCCTACTTATCAATTTGAATTGATTTTTGAAATTGTTTTCCCTCCAAACTATTTCATTTAGAAAATCCATCAGTACTTGCCTTGAATTGGTTTGCATGGTTTACATAAAATTATATGACATCTACTCATCATCCTTATCATCCAAGTGATTCACAAAATTAAATGTAACAAACTTATCGTTACTGATCTGGCAATTCTTTTGACTTAACAAATAATGTAGCAACTCGGCATCATTGGTTTACTGATGCTCGACATTAGCTAGGTCTAGATTGCTCAGGATCCTCTATAGTTTCTACTTTACTCAGCACTTGAAGCTTTCCTGTATTGCTTGGCTTCTACTATTTTCTTGAATCACTCATCTTCTATTTACTCTGTAGTGCTCAGCTCCTGTTGGATCCTGAGTTACTCGACACATGTTGAATTCTGTATAGCTTGGCATATGAACATCTCTATTACTTGGCATATACAACTTTTTGGATCACTCAATGCTTGAATGATTCTTGATTTTCTTGGCATCCACTACCTTTTTCTAATGCTCGGCACCTAAAGGATTGCTCGGCACTCACATATGAACTTAGTCAGTCTTTGCAAATGGTTTAGTCAATCCTTGAATTTTGTAGTGTCCATTCCCTATGTGTTGAAGTATGTCATTAATACATGATTTCATCATTTTCTTAGTTTATCCTTATACCTTATTACAACATCATAACTTTAACCTTTCTCTAGGTGTTCTAGTTACATCTTGTTGATTAACTCTTCCTTGTCAATCAACTAAGTGATAGTATTTGGATCACTTAAGAAATTTTCATTCCTATAGTTAGCAAGTTTGACATCAATGACAAAAAAATGATTGAAAGCATTCTTTACTAATTCAATCATTCTTCATTCAAAGATCTTTTCAATCATTTCCAACAGTTTTCAGAGAATTAAGAATGGAGTACTCCTTAAGGAAATATCCGCTCAGCTTGATTATGCTCAAGATACCTTTCCAAATGTGATTAACTTGTTTATATTACCATTTTTAAGTATCTTGTGATCAATTTATGTGCCCGAAATGCTTGCAGAATTGATTTTTCAATAGATGAAAAAAATTGCCTTTCGAGGTTGGAAACTCGCCAAGGAGAAAGCAACTTCTATTTTTCAACCCTTGCCTTTATTTATGCTTTACCTTTTAAGTCAATGTGCCTCTAAGCTTTAGAAAATATCAAAAGGGTTGCAAAAGTGAAAAATAAATCCACTTACTTTCTTTTCTCTCTCACAAATGCCTTTATTAGAAAATTGACTTCATGGGTTGAAAGCCTACCGTGGAGAATTTACTTCATAGTTTTCCACTAAATGTGATTCTGAGCACTATAATGAATCTTGAGTGACTCCCAAGGTAGAATATTGTAATATAGGGATGACCTATCCATTAAAAAACTCATTTCCTTCTTTCTTTAGCCTATAAACCTCATCTATTGATCTCTCCAGGAAATTGCCTTCACTGGTCAAAAATCCACTAAGGAGAAGGCAATGTTGGATTATCTGCAAGCTTCATTTTCTTTATGTTAAAACTATGATAAACTATGAAAAAGTTCATCTTTGTAAATAAATTTGTGAAAATAATTCTATGACACAAGAATCTCCATCAATTAGTTTCTAGACTACCCACAAACTCACGACAAGGAAAGCCCACCTGGTTATGTAATGCGAGAGAAGAGAAAAGGTGAAAAACTCAATGGAGAAACTTTTCACTTGAGGGGAAAGAACTAGACTTGGACATACCCAGACTAAACTAAGACACAGGATCGTTTTCTACTTTGCAAAATGGGTATAGGATTGAAAGTGGGGCAACAAACATATAATTCACAAAGCAAATATTGCTGCCAGGTTGGCAGAGTCTGATATAATCCATAAAATTCTTGTGCTGATTTGAACTTTGCATTAATATCCTTAAGGGTTAACATTAGTTGAAACAAAATAAATTGTTCTTTTAAATAGAGAGCATAAAATCTTGGTGGTGGTCTACAAGTAAGTGCCTAATCAATGAACTTAAGGGGATGATCCATCTGTTGCTTTTCACTTGCTAATTGTTCCTTTAAATATGCAAATTCTTCACCTTGAGATGCTATGAATTTATTCATATTTTTCCTCTCTTCTTCCCATAAGGCCTCAGCAAACATATACTATCCAAACAACTAAAAAAGTAGTTTCTACAATGTAATAGAACCACTGTCTTCTTCATGATTTCTTTTCTTCTTCCTCCGTTCCCTCCATAATTGTTCTACAACATCAATAAACCATGTCGATTTATAGGGAACTAGGGTAGTGTTTGGATCAACTTGCTCAGGAACTATTTCATCCCTACAGATTGAAGTACCTTGTTGGTCTGTTGGGGTATCATTTGGATTTTCTTTGATTTCATCCCTACATTCCTCATTAGGATTTTTGGGAATGCTTGTAATTTCAAGATGGGGAGGAGAGTGATCAAAGAAAATTCACACAGGGGATTCCTTAGTGGATGTTTTGGACAAAGTAGAACCTTTAGAAACTTGCCCTCTCATCCTAGGGCTTCTCCTTATGGGGGTTTCTTCTTGTATCACAGCCTTTTGTCTACCTTTCCCTTTGGGTGTTTCTACTATAGGACTTTTCTTAGTTCTCTTTTGTCTCACAACTATAGGGTTTGGCTCTTCCTTTACTTGAACAAAGATTTCTTCTTGCAGTTTTTTTTTCCTCTTTGCTCTGCTAGAAGTATGTCTCTGGGTTTCTTGCATAGGTGAAGGTACAGTCTATTGAACAAGGATAGTTTCTTGCACATTTTCTTGGGTATTTTTGGCTTTAGCCTCTTAGGTATTTTTTTTAGTAGGCTCATTGGTTGGGACTACATTTTCCTCACTAGGCTATTCACTAGGGGCGGCTTGGGGTTGCAAAGTTTTGGCTTATACAAAGTATTCCCCTGTCATGGGAGATACATCCCTAAGTGACCTTTCTATTAGTAACCTAATTAGGGCATGATGGGTAATAGAATTATCTTTTCCTTTTTAAGTTTCTTCTGCACTAATACAAAGCATATTGTACAAGAAATTTGGAATGTTTACTGAAAGATTATGCCTTATACAACTAAGTAATTTGAAATGATGTGCATGTAAGTATGAGAATATACCTTCACATGAAAGTTACTTGCTAATATTCATGGCTAATTAGTTGTATGGTGGTAACAGTCACATTCTCTTGCAACTCTACTTTGTAATGTCCATTTGAGGATCAGTCGGTCTAGTAAATTGAGCTCTTGCTGACCTCGCATCATGTGTGCTGGGATAATGTTCTCCAATTGTAGGCAACCCAATTACTTTAGCAATGTGTTCCTCTATTGCAATCATCATTAAACCCCAAACAGAAGCTTCACCTTCATCAAACATCCTTGTAAATTCTATAGCTACCTCCTCCTCAAATGTAGTCAAACTCAAGAAATACCCTAACCATCCACATGCATTAAACCTTCTTATGGCCTCTACATCTGAGAGCAACATAGAATGTTCCACTAGTTCTCTCCTCTACAATGGTGCAAAAAATGGTCTGCCTCACAACAGGTGTATCATAGTCATGCTTTGGGCCATGCTTAGGAATAATATATTCAAACTAAGGACTATTTTTCCCACTATGAGGTGCATTGAATCTTGTAAACCCAGGAATGTATACTTGAAATAGTTGGCACAGTATGTGCACTAGGTCTCTTAATGAGTCACTAATCTTATGCTACAAAAAAGTAAAATGGAAGGAAAAGAACTTACACTATTACCATGGAAAACTAACACATTTAACTCTATAAATACTAGAAATACAATGAAAGGCTAACAAATATTCCAACTCAATTCATCCACTATAACTGTTCTCACATATGTTGTAGGAACATTCATGAAGTGTGATGCTACAGGAAGGAACTTACAACTTCTACTTACAATACTAAGAATGCTTGGAAATAAATCTATACTAACCTAATCTAATCCACCTTCCAAGTGGGCCCACTTGGTCGGCTTCACTAAACTACTAACATAATATAGAAGAAAAAAAAATTATTTCATTACATTTTAAAAATTCATTACATAACATAGAATTGTAAAAACACAACTCACTATAAAAACTAATAGTCTATTCTCATAAACTCTTCTTTCTAATTGGATAAACTAACACACTTGGGTCAATTCCTATATATAGGAGATTGACACTTATTCCCATAATAGAAAAGTAAATAACCTAGCTTTAAATCTGCAGGAGAGAAAGAAGGAAAATAACAACTCAAGGCAGGAAGAAGAGATAATGGCTTAAGGCATGAATAATAAAGGCTGAACATTTGCTCACCATAAGAATAAATGCAGAGAATGTAGTAAGTCTTGATAGCTCCTCCATATTCATTTTTGTGTGCTTTGGAACTATTATGACTTCCCTCCACCATGGCTACACCTTAGCGTTCTTTTCTCCTTGAATATTATTGGTGCTCATCTTTGAATTCTTCCAATCATCTTTCAGATTCATTGCTAACATATTAGTTATAATACAAAGACATGTTTGCAAATAAACATTTATCAAATTAAATTTAAATATAAGAACACACATTTTGATAATTAAATAAAATATTGCATAATATATATAATACTAGCAAAAGATGGCATAGTATCTACCCATAAGTTTATCATAGATTTTGGTAAACATAGGTTCGCAAATGTTTTGACAAAAATAAAATAGAGTATCAACAAAGTATTTTAAAACTATTATGAAATAAAGGTAATATTTGGCCTCAGCAATATGCACACTAAACTTGTGATTGAAATCCCTTGGTGATAGGAGAGTATGCTCTTTACCCATGCAATGAATCAAAAATCTTGACTCTTGAAAGTAAATCCAATCTATTTAACTAGCATCCTTTGGAGGGTCTTCTCTTGGGAAACCAAGAGGAACGAGCCAAGTGGGCACAAGAAAAACCATCTATTCCAACCCACTATAAACTCAAGGATATCAAGGACAGAAAACCTTGGTAGACATATTGTTTGTCTTCACTTAGTGTGATTACTTGTGGATTGGGATCATGAGGAAAATGCTAAGCAGGAACACTTAAGTTGTTGTTGTGGTCGTGAGGTCTATTACCCACTGCAAGGTGGGGTGTATCGTAATTGGCTGCAAGAGGAACATTATGAATGGAAGCCCTTTTTAAACACTCTAAGTTAGTAGCTACCCTATTTTCCTGGTCAACTTATTGGTGCAAGGATCGATCCTAGTGGATTACCTAGATCACCCCAAGATTTTGTATTCACCGTTTGTGTCCCCTTGGTTATTCCAATGGCATCTCCATGACAAAGCCAATATCTCACATGGGTAACCACTTGGTGTGAGGTGAAGGGGCATCAATCATAGGCCAAGTTATTGAGCAATAAACCTCGTCCTTTAGCTAGATATTGCTTGATGTGTTCTCAAATGTGCTAGACCTGTGAAAATATTTTGAACATACACATGATGATAGTTCTATGGATTTATTTTGAGACCTCACATATACTTGTATCATATGAGGTTCCTTTTTCCCTTGCTTAATTTATTCAAGACTACTCCATGTGTCACTATCTTTCTTGGACAAAAAGTACTTTTGAACATCAAACTTTCTCTGCTATCAACTACTATCAAACTTTGTCAACCAAGTCAAAACATCAAGTGCAAAGATTTGATTGTGTTACTTGCTAAGGGTTGTCTCCTCATTTGAATTTTATTTTCTATGTCTTTAGTGCTTGAACATGCTTAAAGTGACTCTTTCATCTTAGTGCTCCTGATCTTTCTATCTTCATGGTCTATGGTTGCTTGCTAGTTATTTTTTTGTTGAAATGATTACCTTGATTTCTTGATTATGTTCTTGGGTTGGGAAAGTTGTTCACTTGTCACCCTACTTGCTCTATCTATTTGGCTATTTAGCTTCTTTCCTAGCTCTTGACTTGAGTCACTAGTGTCATAAGTTTCTTGGACACCTTGCTTGACAAGTCACTTTAATCTCTCTCTATTATATTGGCAAGTGAATACTCTACCTCTCTAGTTTGGACATCAAGTTATCTTGTGTCACCTTCCTAGCTTCCTCTAGTCTCCTTCATGCTTGATTATCTATCTACCACTATGGCATTCAAAATTTGTGCTACAAAACCTCAACCAAATCTAGATGATCATGATATCCTCCATATCACTAAAGAGTTTCAAGATCTATACACTCAATACAAAGAACTAGAAGAGACAAATGATCTTTCTTACCTTCATCTATCTAAGCATATGATAGAACTGAAGTCTAAAATTGAGAAAAGGTTAGAGGATAATGTTGCATTCTTAAATGAATCCCCCTTAAGACCTTTACATACACATGCGTCATCTTCTTCAAGGTCTACATATTCTACTCCAAGACATCAAATTTCTTCATCTTCTAGATCTAAAGACTTCTTTAGAGAACAAGTGATACCTCCTTTGAGCCTATGCCAAGCTTTCATGATGGACGTACCATTGACCATGATGATGATGAAGACATGTATGCATGCTATTCACTTGGGAAGCAAAAAAATCACTCTAGATATACTTTTGATAGAACTTTTACTCCCTTGGAAGATTCTTATGTTGACACTTTACAAACACTTCTTGTCTCAAAGCTCATCATGTTACCTAAGTCTAGCTCATATGAAAACCCATTCTTGGATGCCTATTGTTCTTATCATTGACATAATGAGCAAAATACTTCAGATTTCATAGTGTTGAAGAATAAAATTCAAGATCTTATTGATACCTCTAATGACTCGTGATGAGGATACTTCTCTAGAGCAAGATCATGTTGATGAACCTATGTCTAGTGGTAGTCTCCTTGACACCCCTATTTCTTCCAACACTAATGAACCCCCAACACTTCAAATTTTTCCAACATGCCTCCAATGAAAAAAGAGCCTAATGCTTTCTACATTGACAATTCCTATCCTCAAGGGCTACCTCTAAAAGAAACTCAAGCTAATCTTCACTTGGCTGAAAACCTTTTCCATGCTACTACAACTAAGAATCCTCAACCTTCATACAATTCTATGCCTACTATTCCTACTCCAACTATTTCTTCATTACCTCTTCAAGGTCCTATCATGTAGTCCATACTTTCTCCCTTGTCCTTAGAAGTGGCTCCATGTCAAGAGGACTCTCAAAAAGAAAAAGCTATAAATGTCAAGAAAGATCAAGATCAAGCACCCTTTCATCTCCTTCAAAATGGAACTCCTCCATATCCTATGTCTTATCCACCTCCTAAGAATGATGAAGACACCACTTCCACTATTTCCCTTGATCTTACTAAAAATTATGAGAAAATTTCTCTTCCTATGCTATCCAAAGCTACTTGTCAATATGAAAGCATCCCCTCATGTTCTACTTCTCCATATCCACTTCAAAATTATGCTCAAGCTTCAAGTGATCCTATTAAAAATGTTGCTCCTATCAAGCTACTCATGTGTCCATTGATGGATTTGACCATGTTTCTCACTCAAATGATGTTGATATCCCTTTCCACTATCCATTTGCATCTCCTAAGTCTATCCTTAGTTCTTATCCATCTAAGCTAACACCTTCAGAACTTCCTTCTATTTTGTGACCTTATGATCCTTCATCTCCTACATTTTCCACTCCTAGCTCTCTCATCATACCTTAAGATGAACAAAGACACTCATCCTTGATGAATTTCCACCCATATATCCATCTATACTAGTCATATTAGCCTTATTCATCCAAAAATACCAACTCTTTTGGAAGTGAGAACAAACATAAGAATCCATTGAAAAATTAAGGTCACTATGTCCCATCTAATAGAAATGTGAATGGTAAGAAAGGACAAAACTTCAAGAGACTAGAAAGGTTCACTACCCAAAGTGTTGAATCAAAGCAAATATGGTTTCCTAAACCCATTATTGAAGAAATATGTTCTAAAGTATCAAAGAAAAATACAAAGCTATATGGATTCCCAAGTCTCTCTTGAAAGACTTGAATATTGAACATAAATATAAGTTGACATTCAAGCTTCCAAAGGCTTTCATATTCCAAATGAATTCTTGAAATGATTTCAAATCTTTCCACTCCATCTTCTTCTAAAATTCTCCTACCACATTATACATCTAAACCTCAAGCTATTTCATCCATAATTCCTCCATCATTCCAACACCCTTCAAGATGTGTGTCAATGCTAATCTTGCCCAATATTTCAGCTACCCTTATGAAATCCACTAAATCTTACACTTACTTTCTATCCATGTGCAATCAATTCTTTCAAGACATTAACTATTATCCTCCATATACCTATCATACTACCATCTCCCTTGCATCACCCTATCAACATCTTTGAGCACACATTTCTATGATATTGGCTTATCATGAGTTATATTTCCTATAGGAGCTCTATCGAACTTGAAAAAGCTTGACCTATTTCTAAATTTATTTATTTTTAAATAGAAAAAAAAAGAAAAGGAAAAAAAAAGAGAAAATGTGTCTTTGTGAAAACCACTTCTCGTGGCACCTTGGTAGCAAAAGTAAAGAGAAATAAATGTCTCCTATGGTGAAAACCACTTCTTGTGGTGCCTTGGATAAGTACCATGATGAAAACTTGGTAAATAGGCATCATGCATAATTCTTCCATCATCCATCTATACCCTCTTCCTCTTTGATCTTGACAATGTTGAGCTATCATTGTATATCGATTATCTTATCCATGAGATTCTCAATTGTGTTTTCTCATTCATTCATATCCTTCATATCTAGTGTCATTCTTATTGTTCTATCCCATCACTATCCTATCTAGTTGACCCCTTGGTCTTGATCACAATGAAGAAAAATATGCGTCTTAGGCCTCTTGACATATCTACTCTCTTGGATTATGCACTTTCATGCTATCTCACTTATTTTCTTCCACTACTCATACCATATTCTATCTCACTTTTTGGCTTCACCACTTATCATATACACTATCATTCTCATTTCTTCCATTGGTTGTCCAAAACCTACTTTATATGGCTATCTTTCCCTAGCTTGGGTACTCTTGAGGAGTCAAGTCCTTCAGGATCACTTTCACTCACTTCATATTCCTTACCTATCCACTTTTCTTATCCACCATCCTATTGCTCCATCATTTACTATACCTCACTAGACATTGGGAGAAAATGATGTGATCTTTCTTGATAGCAAGTAATCTCTAAGTCATTCTAAAAAAAAAATCAAAAGAATCATAAATGATGCTGAAAAATCCTTTAAAAATATAAAATGTCTTGAAAAAATTATCATCTTAGTGAAAACAGAGCAATAGATGCTTTGATGTATCACCAATAAAATTTAAAATTTAAAAATAAAATTGAAAAGTCTTGAAAAAATCTTCTAAGTGGTGAAAATTTGGAAATGGGTGCTACTTAAGACCCTTTCACCTATGTCTATCACTCACTTTGCAACACATTTCCTAGCTTGGAATTATTTCTTGTCCTTGTCTTAGGGGCACAATTGCTTATCCTATTAAGATGTCCTTTTGTATTAGGGTTTCTTTGGAAACTTACAAAATAGTGTTTCTCAACACTATCTCCTTTGACATCAAGTGTTTCTCAACACTTTTTAGATAGTTTACCTACAATCTAAGATGTCACAATATTTCTCACTATCTGAACCAAGTCTTGAAGAAATAGCCAAGTTACTTATACACACACTTAAACATTTAAATGCCTGAGATGTGATGAACTTTATATTCTTTGTGTGTTGTCTATGATGATTTCTTTGCTATGTGTTTCATCCCTAATAGACTTTCAAGGATTTCATGGACTAGAAGACTGGGAACATGGGGCATGTTTTACTTTCTTTTTTTCTTGTGGGTATACTTTGTTAGTCTAAGGTGTTTAGAGTATTCATGCTTGTCCTACTTGACACTTTGGACCTACAATGTATCATCCTTTTATACTTTCACAAGACCACACTCGGGGGTTATCTTGGCACTTATGCCTTGATATAGGTGTAATCTTGCTATATTAAACTTAGGGAATCTAATTGCATAGTCATCTTGACCTGTATGTCTTTGATGCATAGGTTTGGTTCCCACATTTCTATCTGATATGGATCATAGTCATATCCTCATAATTTATGCTAGTGATGATTGTATGATCTTTTGATGTCCCTAATAAGGCTCAATGATAAAAACTAGGACTTGCTTATGTAAACCTTACAATTGCACCTTTTCATACTAGCTTGCATTCTAGGGTTCATTCTAGCTTAGCTTTGCATTTTTCATGTTGAGAGAGCTCTCTTCTTTATCTTTCATGGATGTGTTAGCTAACAAAGTTCATCCTTTATTGCCTCTTCTCAATCTTATCTCTTCTTTCCTATTTCTCACTTCTTTTCTATCTTACCATCTCATCTATTCTTTTGACATATCTTTCCTAATCTTGACATCTTGTATCCATTTTTAGGATCGAAATCCAAATTTGGGTTCATCTTGCTAGTCAAAATTTCTTACTTATTATATGTAGTCAACTAACCTATTAAGGCTTAATCTTTGTATCTTTTTGGGGTAATCACCATTTCTTCATTTGTTCATCATTTCTACTCTCTTCCACACTTCACCTTCATTTCTATTTCATCTCAATTTGTCTTTCTTCTTTCTTTGACCTAATTCTTATGCTTTATCTTTATTGGTAAAACTTGGTCAAATTGGGGCATATCTTGATTTCTTGGTGGTCACTCTTTGGTCTTAATCTCTTATGTATCATCATGAAATTTTCTTTGTTCTTATTTGATCAAATGGCTTATTTCTGCATCTCCTCTATCTCATTTTGATTTCAATCCCAAGGGGAAAAGAATATTCTATCATTGTTGCAAATTGATTTCTTCTACAACTATCTATATTTCTTGGTGTCAGTACTCTTCTTGAGTTTCGATATCGTCTCTATCCTAGTGTTCAGAACTATTGTTATCAAATCACATTCAGGACTTTCTATCTCTTTTTGCATTTCGTTCTTTAGAATTATATCTCTCTATCTATTACTACGTACTTGGCTTATGTATTATTTGACATTATGTGTACCCAGATTGATCATACATTAGTCAAACAGGGACAAATGTAATCACCCTAAAATGGTCATCTAGACTATGAGCTCCTTTTCTAGCATTTTTACATAATTTAACTAAAGCTTATCCTTGATCAAATCTCCAAAAATCAATTTATTTGGTTTTATCATATAGTTTTACCACTTTATCCTAAGTTCATATTTAATTAAAAGAACATGTCCCCCTTTTAATTAAATAAAATTCCCCACTCATCTCTTATCCTAAGTTGCACACACATAAAACATTATTCATGTTTTAAATATAAAAGAAATGTCATTTTTGTCTACACATGAATGCATAATATTTTATGTGAGAGGAATCTTATATTTTTAAAATAACTTTAAATCTCCTCCATGCATTTTAAACCCTCTCAAAATTCAACCATTGATTGTGATTGGTTGAGATGTTTGTGCACATGGATCACTCAATATGCATTCTTCTCCCTTGATTATGCTTCTTTTTCCTCTTGATCTCTACCATCCATTTTTTTTAAAAGGGAGGGCTCTCTCCTCATTTAAAAATCTTAGTCTCTCATGCTATTGTTATGTTGCAGGTTTTTTTGGTGATTTTGGTGACTTGGAGCATTCTTGCATTTTTGCATTTTAGTTCAGCTCTCATTCTACTTACATTATGGCATACTTTTTAGCTTAGTTTAATTTATGCTTTATCTTAGTTCTCTTTGTTAGCTTGCATTTCATTTAGAATAACTTGAATTTGCATTGCATTTTATTCTAGATTCTTGGATATTGGCACTCTTGCCTCTACTCTTTGAATCTTTCATTCTATGGTGCACCTTGCAAGGGTTGCATACCATGGTTCATTTGAGAGCCACCATCTCATAGCCTTTTCATGTTATAGATAGAGAGCTATAAGAAAACTCTTGAGATGCCCTCTTTCATGGGTACTCTCAAGAATAATGGTTTATAGAAGTGTGTCTACATTTTCTGCAAATAGCTGCAATTGTTCTCAACATGTTCATAATAGCAATGTCAGCATTTCCTCTACCTCAAACCATCTTTACAAATAGGTTCCTGGAAGATCTTAACCCTCTGCAAGTTATAGGTCAAATCTATAGATATTTTTTCATACAACCAAATCTAACTTAGGGTTCAACATGATCCAATCTATGCAAGGATGAACCTCATACTTTGATACCACTTGATGCAAGGAGGGATTGGAAAAACTATGTCTAGAGGAACAACTAACTATCTAAACACCTTGTTTAGTAACATAGTGGAAGAAAACACACAAAGAACAACACTAAGGAGAGAGAAAGTGAGAAATTGTATTGATTCATCAAAGGATCAACATACATACCCAACTGTAAGGCCTTCTAGCTTACAACAAGATACAAAATACAAATTCAAGATCCATGATCTAGCTTCAAATTCACTTTTGAAAAAAATATCATCTCAAAACACTTTAAGTTCTCTTAATCTAAACCAAATACCTCTACTTATACTTGCCAAAATAGCTTTTATAAGATTCTAGATCATTACATAATAGAAAGGTTGACCATAAAATAGTCTATACACATCCCAAGACAAGATCCTATCATTAGATTCACAATCCAAATTAAATACATAAGTCAACACAAACTAAGAACCAATCATAGAAAAACTTGATCAAAGAAGGAACCAAGCATTAACAAATATCAAGTTCACTTAGTATATGAAAGAAAACTTAGGTAAAACTATAGTAGCATGATTAAAAATGAATCTTAGTTAACATTGGAACTCGGACAACATTGGAAACTCTGTTAACACTGCAAACTTGATTACTACTAAACTTGGTTAACACTGCAAACTTGGTTAATATTGCAAAATTACTTAACACTGCAAACTTAGTTAACACTACAAACTTGGTTGACACTAAAAACTTGGTGATAACTTCCAAAATGAACAAAATAAGTAGGATTACAAAGCAACCTAGGATAATCTTGCATCAAAAGATGACAGGGAAAATGGAAATTTTTTATGAACATTTAGATTAATGAGAGTAATCCATAGAAGAAGGCAGCCAAAGTACTAAAAGAATTTGTCAATCATTATAAAAATTTGGTTGAAGTTTCTATAGTCAATGCACAAGCTAAGCATGATGTAAATCTATTTAGAAAGGTAGTCAAAATGTGAAAGATGACTTCACAAACTTGGATAGTTGTATTAAACAGTTACAAAGATGTCTTTATTAAGGTAAGGAATTATATTAGAAATGTATGCTAGCACATGAATTTATTCACACCTTCACATCTCAGATCAAGGAAAATGAAGATGAATTGAAGAATGTAACTAGTGGGATAAAAAGTGTAGATGCTCGAGTTATTTACTTGGAGCAAAAGATGAGTAAGATTCATCATGAAAGATTAATGATAGAAGTTAGTAAGGAACAGACATTGGAGAAGTTATCTTTATTAAGAGAGAACTTATCTTTGAAGATTGAGCTAGTATAGAAATAATTAGATGATTACTTGAAGGAAAAGGTATCATATAAACATTCTAGTTATCTAGCTTCCAAGCCACAGAGTTAGCATCTTATGGATTGTGTGCACTTATTGTAGTCTCAAATTTAGTTAAGGGAGAATGGAGCAAAGGATTGATAAGGTTGAAAATAATATTTTCTGATTGTGTCTCATTTCTAAATAATTCATCAACATAAAGGAATGAAGGTAAAACCAAAATTTTGATGTGTATATAGTTTTGGACTCACCTTTGTCATTAATGTTAAATGGGGAGTAATCGTAATGAAAATTATATGCATGATGAGGTATAAGGTAGAGTATGTATAATACAAATATGAAATTTAAAGATGGTATATAATAAAAATGATCCACATTTTGAAAATCTTTGTATGGTTGTGTGAAGAACTTCAAAATTTTGAATTTTTGCATATACTTAGCCTATTTTCCTATATGTTTCCATGAATGCCAAAGGGGGAGATTGTTGGAAAAATAAATAAGAGGGGAGTATAGAAATGCATTCAGTTTTTCATTTATGGAAATATATCATATGTATAAAGATAATATATCGTGAAGATATAGTTTTGGTTTAATGACTTAGAAATTTGTGTAAGATTCACAGAGTTTATTTATCAACACAGATACCTTTTTGGTGTGTGAAGATGATAGATATTGAATTGGAATGTGAACACTTCAAGAAAGCAAGAAAATTTTATGAGTATCCTAAATACAAGAGTGTAATTCACCATGAATAGTATAGATAAAGATATTAATAATTTTAGCAGTTGCAGTACTGTACAGGCAAAATAGGACAAAGTTAAGGAAAGTGGTATTTTAAGTTAATGAATTGTTTTGTTTAGAAAATAAATTACTTAACCAAATAAGGAAAAAATCATAGATATTAACCCTAACTTAGAAAAAGTTAGTTTTTTATTTTGGGACACATATAAAGACATGAAGGCTTACAGGACAAAATAAATTGGTATAAAGAACAAAGTTTTGGATGGAAAGTTGTGTAATGTCTTTAGTTTATGTACATGTTTTATGATGTGAACTTGATGTTAGTTTATAAAGATATTAGAGTATGTGAATTTTTGTACAGTAAGCTTGAAAGGACAAATCAGATGTAGAAGATATCAACATTGTTAAAGGTTTTTTGTATCTATACCTTTGTTTACAAAATATCATTCCAATTGCATGATTGAGCAATGGGATCATATTAAATACATTTTTTAATTTTAATAACAACTCCTAATAGGGTGAGGCTTCTAACAAGGCCTATTCCTCTAACAAGGACTAAGACACAACACAAATGTAATAGACTCCTAACAGGTTCAATATCTTTTACAAGAAATTTTTGGTTAATGGATCATTTTGTGGGTACCATCTCCACTAGGGTTTTCCCTTGGCTATGGCTTCCCTATTTAACAGATAATGGTGTTATTAGTTTCATTTTTTTATTTGTATGTTTACTTTCTAGTTTATTTGCATGTGCACATTTTAAGGTTATAAAAGATATCCACAATTGCGCAAAAGTTTATGAAATACTGATCCCCCCCCCCCCCTTCCTTAGTACTTCCTATTTATTAAACAATAGACTTTAGCTTATGGTATGATAAATCTAATAATTTCACATTGTGTGCATATACTGATGTTGATCAAGCAAGAAATATTGATGATATAAAGAGTACAAGAGGAGGAGCATTATTTCTTGATAAAAGATTGGTATCTTGGTTGATTAAGAAACAAGATTATGTTTCACAAACCATATTAGAGACAAAATATGTTTCTACAACTAACAATTGTAATCGGATTATATGCATGAAGAAAATTTTGAAGGATATTGGTATTATATTTTCACAACCTGCTATTATGCATTATGATAGCACAAGTACAATGAGTATGTCAAAGAATCTAGTTTTACATTTAGAGACAAACCACATTGTGATTAAGTATAATTTTCTATGAGAGAAAGTTGCAGAGAAAGATATCAAAAGGGAATATGTAAGTACAAAAGAGTAGATTGTAGATATATTTACAAAACCATTGGCTAACACTTTTGAGTATCTCAGAGGTATGGTTAGGGTATTTTCCCCACCTAATACATAGTAAATGATGTAGAATTATATCAGTCATGTATAATCAAAGCACTATTATTACACCTGGATGTAATGCTTAGTACTGCTCCTTAGGGGGAGTGGTCACAATAAGAAAAGCTATCGATGTGCATGCTGATAATGTGCAAATCTCCAACACATTGTTAGATGAGTAGTCTTTTTCCTTGAATTATTCTCTTCTCTACTTCCCTTCTTGAGAACCTTTACAAATGATTTTTCTAAGTTTATGTAGTCTAGTTAAACATCTTATTACATTAGATGAGTTTATTCTCACTATATTGTCAAAGTTTATATGAGACATCCTTCAATGCTAGAGATAACCATCATCAGTAAGAGATGATAAAAAACATCCTTCCAAAGATCCTTTAAGATGATACATATTCCTTTTTGTCTTTTTTCCAATTGCATTTAAATACCTATATCTCTTTGTAATTTCAAATCCTTCATCCTTGAAGATAACATCATGTCCATTCTCACACATATGTCCAATACTCAACAAATTGTACCATAGTCCTTTCACAAAGTACACATTATTAGTGTTATTCTCTCAATCAAAAGTAATAGATCCTTTAACAAAAATGTAAGATGCCTTATCATCCCCAAATATAAAAATACCACCATCAAGTGGTACATGTTATCCCCTTTAGATAATATAATAGGTCAAGTGAGAGATTGTTAGCCCCAATTGATAATGCAATAGGTCATGCTATAAATGTATGTAAAAGAGTATGTTGGTTCGTAAAATTATTGGTTGAATTCCTATAATCCTTGCATACTCAATGTTGAGATTATCAACACAACCTTGGCCAACATTGAAGATTAAATCACAATTATTCAATCTCTACACTTTAGGCTTTGCAAAGCCTAGGTGGTTGTGCCTATATTTATGTTTCTTGAGATAAGTTTAAAGGTTAATAATGAAGACTTTATAATTGATACTCTTGAGTGGGAAAGTTTATTCTCAAGGAGAAATACAATGTGTGAATACTTTAAATGTAAATAAAATATTGAAATTGAACTTATGCAATGCTTGTGAATAGAACTTCCTTGATCTACAGCTATACATATCAACTTATAAGAAGTATGCAAAGAACATCCCTTAATCAAATTGGGAAGAATAGAGTCAATCCTTGCATAATCTCATCATCAAATCTTAAAAAATAGTGTGCAACCCATCAACCATTGGACACAATGGGACTCAAAATTAGATTCCTGATTTGAGTATGATTTTAAGCTTTTGAGTCATTTTGAACGCATAAAAGCACATTTATTGCATGTGTACCCTACTATCCTTTTGAGGCCTAAGAAATTTTTTATATTTATAACACCTTAAATTCATCATATCCATGCATCCCTTGATGATAAATTTCCATTCTAAGTCATGCCATGAAGTTCTATTTTGAGTATTGTTCATATCAACATTTTTGCTTGTGTCAAACAATGATAGGAAGCCTAGTTTGCATTGAAATATCTTGCACCTAGTTATGTTTCATGACTGGACACTTTGGGATTATGTAGTATGCATATTAGATAACCTATGTTTCAATTTTCAAGTCATTTTGATATGTTTTTTCTAAGTTTTGAGTCCCTTAAAGTTGGTTTTTTACTATTGTCATGTTGATGTAAATTGTTCAAAATTCTATGAGGGTCTGTTTGACCAGTTGTAATTTTGACCCAAATGACCAAAACAAGAAAATTCCATTTTCATTGCATTCTAGAGGTTAGAGACTTATTATGTTTCATAGTTGAGCCTACAAAGAATCTATTTGACTAGTTTTGAAATGTGATTCCAAATGCAATTCTTAAAGTTTTACTAGCATCAAGAAATGCAAATTGATTAGTACTTGTGTTTGGGATGTTATTACTTTGAATCTATGATAAATGAAGCTAAATTGTACCACTATGTTCTACTTAAAAAGTTCTTTAAGTGCACTAGTTTGCAAGTCTTGAAAAATATGTTTGCACACTTTCTTAAGTCCAATCCATTTGCAAAAATCAATGTCCTACCAGTGTCCCCAATTCTGCAAATCTAAGTACCCCACTTTGACCGCATGCCAAATTTTCCCAATTATTCATTATGAGCCCAAACCGTGGATATATATTCTCCTTATGACAATAAACCAATGTCTCAATTTTTAAGCCCCCAAGTGTCAGTTTGGCCCATTTTCGAAGCCAAAATCGAACACATTATATTATTTTCTGACATGTTTGCTTGTAGGCAGTTGCACAAAAGCAACTTTGACAGTCAATATCTTTTGACCCTAATGTCATTATGAGATGAAATTTGATAGGGTGCAAGAATGTAGGACAAAGTATCAAAATGTTATTTTTTTTGTGCTCAATCAAAAGCCAATCTACAGGCCTCCCTGTCACAAAGTTATAGTTTGTAGAAAGGGGTGAAATGAGTTTTAAAGTTTTATTGAATGGTAGAATTAGATATTAATCAGTATGGTAGACCTATTAGATCAATTTGAAGGCTCAGATGTTTCAATTCAAAAATAAATTTAGCCAAACTCACTCTGGGTTTCAACAAATTTCATCAATTTGACAAGGTGTAATAGAGTTTCAAGATGTTTTAAGACAGTCAAAATTGGAATGATCATTGAAAATATTTTGTTATGCACAAAATCATTCATGATCAAATGGTTGTAGGAAATATTACAATGGTAGTTCATGTGATATTTGTCATCTAAAAAATTGTCTCATGAGATGATGTCCTTCGAGCTTTTCATATATGAGATAGGACTTACATCATGCAGGTCATTGTGCATTAGACTATTAATGGTTGACCAAAGTGGATTTGATAAAGTTTAGAGATTACATCTATTTTAGGTGTCTGCAAGAGTTGCTAAAGAAGTTTCCAATGAATTTTATTTGACTCGAATCACTTCATGCTTCATTAATAATTAGACCAAATTTGTTATTTTAGTGGTCAAATCCAATCATACCTATAGCAATTGTTAATGGGAATCTCATGTAGGAGTCAAACCAAGAGATTCTTTTGTTTTGGTGACAAGGTAGTGAAAGAGCACCCATCAAGGGGAGGCATTGGGGTAGATATCCTTAAAGAGGTGCTATGAAATGAAATTAATTAAGGGAGTAGACTCAAGGAGATTTTTTTTTATCTTACTCATGAGGTTGCGCTAGAGCATGGGCAAAGGAGAAAGCAATGCCAACAACGTGGGCAATGACCAGTGTAAGAGACATTTCACATGAGTTTGAAGCCCACTTTGGAGCCTTTAACAACATCTTGGTATCTCAGTAGGAAAACAAGAGGGGCCAATTTTTGAAGGACCAAGCGGCTGGATAGGGAGATAGTGGGAACCCTTTGTCAAAGTCTCTTTCTCTCCAGTATCCAGCATGGATAGTTTCAAGCCACACTTTCTCCTAGCTATACATGCAAATGTATTTTCCTTGTGATTGGAAAAAATTGGGTGGAGAAGCCCATGGCATCAACAAAGGAGGTTGCAGACATATTTTTCATAGTCATGAGGAGCTTGTGAGTTATGGGGACATGTGCATTGATTCCTTACATAAAGATGAGTGTCCACGCTGAAGTAAGGAATAGATTTGCATCTAGGAGTTATGCATTGAACACGAGGGCTTCTTATATTATTTTGTCTAACATTCATGGGGTGAGAATTATTTTTAATGTTTGAATATGGAACCACACAAATACTATAAAGTCTTGAAGACAAAGGCTTGTGAAGCCACAAGTCTTGCATGGTGGCCTTGCATGTGGGTGATCAACTGGCATGAAAACCAAATTGCATGCCAAAGTGATGATTTCAAAACCTCGATGGACCAATTATAGAATGACACTTGCCACGTATCCCAAGGTAATTTAGATGATAGTTTTGCATGGTCAAGGATCGGGAAGGAGGTAAACCACTAGTAGTTCCAACCACATGATTAGTAGTTTTTTTAATCATTTCATGTGGTTGGCAATATAGGTGGTAGTTTCAGCCTAGCAATCCCCACTATGCAAAAATGGCTAATTGTGTGATTGCAAGGCTTATCTACAGTTAGAAATTGGAGCTCTAATGGTGTGATCATGGCTAGTTGCCTAGTCACTGTAGTTAATGCATAGTTGAGGTTAGAGGCCCTGACCATGTGAAAATGGAGGTTTTTTCGCTTTGTAGGAGTTAACCATGGTTAGCCAAGTTGGGTTCTAAAGTTACAAATTCCAGTTGATCACCCAATCATGAGGGTTAAGTTGTAGTTAGGAATTAGAGTTGCAAATTTGTGAGAAGGAAACACATAGCAAGGGGAAATAAGGTGGTGATGATGTGGTGGATCTAGCCAATAAGGAGTTGACATGTGGCACCTATGTGGTGGTCAACTAAGAGGGTTGACCCAGATTCAAAAGAGGGGCTAAAAGGGGAAATTCGAAAAATTAATTTTAAAAAAAAATTTCTATCAAATTTTCACATGAAAATCACTCTGATTAAAAAATATAAATGATTTTAAAGTTTTTCTATAGTTTTGACTATAGTAAATTTTAAATTTTTCAATTTTAAAAGCTCTAAACCTGGTCACGCGACTAGATTTTTTAAATGAGTGCCAGAGGGGCAGTTTTCATCAGAAGTATGTAGTGCAGTATACTGTTAGAACTAGGAGAAGATGAGATATCCATATATAGAATCCCAAAATGTATAGGTATTCACTAGTACAAGCTATAAGCAAATTTGTAAAATACGGGGCATTCTCTACAGGAGAAAATTTCATGATTGAGCATCAAAATTAGTTAAAGGGAAGACAATGAAGTATGTTGACTCTAGATTTGGAGGAAAATGTTTCTGAAAATTATAGTTTTCCTCTATGGGTCATTTGGAAAGTGTTTTTCCCCTTGTCTTAAAATCAGATCTTGCAAATCAATTAGATGTTTCTATCATTCTAAAGATATTTTCAAAGGCATTCTTTAGTAGCATGAAAATATCTTATTTTTCAGTTACAAAAAGAGAGTAGAGAGAAGTTGTGTATCAATAGATGGAGGTTTTCCAAGTGGACAAATAACAGCATCTAATTTGATCCAGGAATTCTTCATGTCTTCTTAATCTCTTCTCTTCTCTCTCTCTAGGGTTGTTGATGGTTGGTTGTTTCCAGACTATTGAGTAGAGCTCTAGCTATGATCCCACCATTCATGCCCAACATTTGTCTTGTAATGAACAACAAGTAATAAGTACAGATAGTTCTAGCTTGTTTAGTATTTTCAAAAGTTGTTTTCATGCATCCTTTATGTATTTGTTTTAAGGACTTGAATGAAAGTGCAACAACAAGTTTTATCTTTAGTCTAGATCTTATCTCCCATTTGTGATGTGTGTATTTTTTTGTGTTTTTTGAATAAAGAGCATGAAACTTAGTTGTGATATGTTCTAGGTTTTATATGTTGATATGTTTTACTTATGATTCAAGGAGTCACATAAATGCTTAGATTGTCATCATAGGGTTGTAGATTTCATGAAGGGATAAGTTGAGTATGAGAGTCAAAAATGATGCAGATGTCTAATTCACAAGGTGAATGGATAGATTAGGAAGTCCTAATACATGAAATGTCTCAATGATTTCCAAGGATATATGTCAGTGATTTGTGGAATTGCCTAATAGATAGGGCACATATCAGCTATAGGATCAAAGTGTTACATTGTTCACGACTTAGTTTTGCTAAAATCAATATTATAATCAAATCCTTTTCCATTTTTGTTTAAGAGCTGAAAAGAGTTCCCCTCACTTAGCTTATCTAGTTCATATATCATGACACTAGCTATTTCATGTCTATGTTGTTTGCATAAGTGTTAGAAGATTAGGGGTATTATCTACCTTTTTAAATTCAAGTGTATGCTTTAGCACTGGTACCATATCAATGAATCTAAGGCACACATACCTAGGTTTTGTAGAGCCTAAAGTAGAAGAAGGGTTTAGCCTTATAGTTGGCCCTAGTGTCTGAATAGGTATGTTGAATATCAAAATTAGTTGCCCCTAGATGTATTTTATTCCTATCACTAGGTTTTTGATACATGACATTCTGAAACACCAATAGGATAGAGAAGATATAAATGTAATCCCTAGTCTAAATGAATTTAACCTCAACTAAAGAATACCAATTAGATATATACCATAACACAATATGACAATATTTGATAATCAAGATCATGCATTACTCTAATCCATTAGAATAAAGAAAAATCCAAAGGGACAATAAAGAATATGAGAAATTATAAAACCATATGCCATAATAGATGTAAAGAAAGAATCATTGTATTAACTTCATTTATAATGAAATATAGCAGAGTAGTTTAGTTGCAAATCCCTGCAAGTAATTGAATAAGATTGAAAACACTTCATAAAGTAACCTTTGTTATAAATCTTGTAAATTTTGTCTCCATAATAATCACTTTGTTTAACAATCTAATTAATGAATCCATTGGAAATCATGTTCCTTGTTGAACCTATTGATTCATGGATGAGTAAGCTAGATACTGAGAGGGGATTGAATTAGAATCTATAACATTTTATACCTTTTCATAGATTCATCCACATCCAATAATAACTTATTAATGCAAATCTATAAATGTAGACTTGATGTAGCATGTAAATCAATTCAATCACATGCATGCAAGTAATAACACAAAACATAGTATTTGTTACCCAGAAACCCTCCAAGGTGAAGGACACCCACAAATATTCACTACTGCAGTAATAAAGTTAAGTAGTTAAGGTTACAACATTTGACCATAATATATGATCTACTCTATGAGGAGTCTATCTTATTAAAGACTTAAGAAACTATTAGGTTTCGCCTTGTTAGAGGATTTGACACTTGCAAATAAGTAAGGAATCTATTAGGAGATTTGCAAAGATTTGTTAAGACCACTCTATTAAGAGATTTACCCTTATTCAAGTCTATTAAAATTGACTCAGTACTTGACTCTTGGTTTTCTCTACAAGCTGATTTTGAGTCTTCTCCTTTCTAACTGATCTTCTCCTCTAATCTGATACTCATGTCTTTCCCTTCCACTTTCACTGCTTATGAATAGGTCACTTATTATGTTAGATGATAACAAAACCCTTGAATGACTTCTAATCGTCTCCTCTCTGATCTTCACATGCATGCACACAATCACTTACTATCTAGTTTAATATCATTGCTATATAAAGATGTTAGAAATATATAATACGGGGGGGTTAAACTAGTATTCAACAAACTTTTGCACACAATTGAATATTGTTAATTATTTTATAACTTGCACATACATATGAAATTAAACCAAAAATGGTGAATAGTAAATATAACCATACTCAAAGAGAACTCATAACACTATTATTTGTTAACTAGGGAAAACTTGGCCAAGGGAAAACCTCGGTGGGGATGATACCCACTAGATGATCCACTAAAAAATAGAATCTTGTTAAGGATATTGACCTTGTTAGGAGTCTATGAAGTACATATAGTGTCTCAAGTCATTGTTAGATGACTAGGCCTTGTTAGAAGCCTCAACCCTATTAGGATTTATTTCAACCCTATTATGAGATGGTAGATCAAATACAATGTATGCAAGAAGATCCCACTACCCTAACATGCAACAATCAATAAGGTTCTTCACAAGTATAGGTATACATACAATACTTTCTCACTACTAAAACTCACACTTTCTCTAATCATACATTAGATCTCAATAGGTCACATGTCACACATCTTTCACATAAGCTTCACATCATTTGTGCAATGTAAGATCTCTACTTATATCTTGCAAATTAATAATTCTCTTCTTGGTCGACCTTCATGTCTTCACACGCTTGACGTAATATAAAATCACTTATGGATTAATATCCAAAAATTTGGCTCATCATGACTTAGTAAAGTTTTTGTTACCAAAATAATTCCTTAAGTCATATAACTCATATCTCTAATATACTCTGTTCTATTCTATCAAATACCTAAACTAGTATTATAATTGTAACTTGTGTTGTATTATCCATATGCATCCATGCACTGACCTACATCATCATGAAATTATAATCAAGTTATCCTTAACTAGACATAATCTAACTCAAAGTGTTTCATTCATACTCATCACATATGTCTCTATACTGCTGCAAATTGTCTAATACTTAGACAATTTTCTATCTGTAAATGCATAAATTTGTTGAATACATGTTTCCATAAATAAAAACACTATAGACATCTAACTAGCCATATTCCAACCAATGTCCCCCTTTGGAATCTATGGAAACATTTGGGAAAATTGGCTAAGTCCCAAAATGATGTCATACAAAATAAAATAAATAAAAGTAACTACACAAAATTGCCTTCAAAACATAACAATTTTATTCATGTTTTGATGGATCATTATATTCCTTATTACTCCTTAGATTGATACATAAGTGTACTCCCCTTTACATAAAATTTTCTTTACATATATTACTCCCCCTTTGACATCAATAGAAAAGGTGTCCAAAATTGTAAATAAAAATTTTGTGGCCTGCTACTAATCAACTTGATATTTTTGGAAAAACAATCTACATAGACAACTTTCAGTTGCTCAACTTCTCTCTTCTAGTTTTCCTTCATTGTATCAAATATATTGATTAGTACACAAAGTGCATAAGATACCACTTCAACCATGCTCAAGTCAGTATAGGAAAATTTATCATAGGAGACTTTAGGTGCAAGATAGTCCTCCAATTGCCTTTGCAAAATGTTGATCTTAGGTGACAAAATCTCCCTAAGAGTAGAGAACCTTTTTATTACCTTTACATTATCAGACTCCATGCCTCTAATTGCATCATGGATCTTCTCAATGTTATTTCCAAAATATTCAATGTTGGCCTCTAGAAACTATAACCTTGTAGTGAGTGTATTAAGTTCATTCATCTGACACTTTACTAATTCTCAAAACCTATCAGGTATTTGTATTATAGTGGGCACTATCAATACAACTTCTTACCTTCATCACTATGCTTTCTTAACTCCTTGATGCATACATCAAGTGCCTTCAAATCATTCTTTATATTCATGCATATTGTATTAAAAAGTGATGCATCATGTTTTTCCTGTGTGTGTGTGTTGAAGTAATTTCAAACAAGGTTGTGAATTCTTCATCAAAATACTTCACCAATTCTTTAGCCTTTGACTGCAAATTTGGATTAGTTATAGTTGTATTAACTATCTTCTACATTCTCTCTAGTAATTTAGTTAATGTCTTCTCCAAAACTTTAAAAATATATTATTTTCAAGTACCTTGCTCAATGATCTCATTAACGCTTTATGGTCATTATCATCATTAGATAGTGTTGTCATGAGCTTGATTGTTGATGATGGGCTAGCTACAATAGGTACAATTACTGGGGCTACATAAGCTATGTCAGCTTCATGTTGAAATACTACTTCCCAAGTTTTGACTCCACATGTTTCAGTTTGGGAAAGAATGTTGATTCTTACATAAAAATATTCCACCTCTGCCTTAGCTTAGAATCTTCTTCTTATGTTCTCTTCCTTTTCTCCTCCTCTTGCTTCTCTTTCTTTTCTTCTTCTTTCATGTTTTCCTATTCTGTCTGTTTCTTTTTAGTATCATTTCTTTCCTCTTATATTTTCCTCTTTGTTTCTTTCCTTCTTTCTTCTTCTTATGTCGTTGACCCAAACCCTGGGCTATGTCCACCAAATAGAAGGGTCATGCCTTATAGTTAGCCCTGTGTCTGAAATGATATGTTGATAATGGGAGTTAGCTGCCCCTAGATGTGTCATATTCTCATGGGGATAATTGAAAACCCTCCAGCGTTTTCAAACACCAAAAAAATGGTGACTCTGCAGGGGACTATATTGAATCAAATTTAAGACAAACCTTGAGAATTTGAAAAGAAAAGATTCAATACAGCAGGAGAAGTGCATTAAAAAGTTTTAGTAGTAAGTTCTCTGATGTTCTTTCCAATTTTCTTACTCCAAATCGTGCACCCCAGTGAAGTTTTATCCATTTGCAGTAGCAACTTTGAGGTTGAATGCAAATTGTGTTATTCTCAAGTTTCATTTCCAATCAGTTCAACCGGATCTTGTTTTCAAACTATTATTGTAATTTCAGAGTCAGAATTGTGATCAAAAGATTTTTCTCTCTTTTAAGTGATTTGAAGTTTTGCAAATTCTGCAAAGTGATAATTCAGTTCAGATTTGTAGTGTTATGAATTATGTTTTAAATGTTTCTCACAATTGTGAGTGGCAACTCTATATAAAGGATCTCTGAACTAGTGTAGATCAATTGTATAATTGCTTTCAAATAGATTTCAGTTGAAATAAGTAGATCTGAAAGATGTGTGAATTTTCAAGCAAGAAGAGAGATCTATATAAGTTTCTAACCAGTAAGCTTCAAAGTGTTGTTTGATTTGATGTTTAAAGTTTTTGAAATGAAAAATGAATCACAATGGTGATCTCATTTAGTTCTCCTCAAGGAGATGGCAACTTTGTAAGGTTATGATCAGTGGTGTGAAGAATTCAAATCAGCACCAGGCCAATCAACAGATCAGTGGTTTCATGCAACAACACTAAAAGGTATTCTCATTTTCATGTATTTTATTTTCATGAAAATTGATTGTTATACAAGTGTGTTCTCCATCAAGTGAAGTTTCAGAACTGAGAAGAGGAGAATGGTTTTAAGGTTATACATTTCATTAGATCAATTTTAGTTGGCTATTTTTAAAGTGGTGAAGTGTATTTTAGAAGTTGAAATGGGTAGAAGGGTATAGATCTGCTACAAGATATAAATCAAAAGTTGTTATAGGTGAATGAGGTTCAATTTTTTAGAGGATGCCAAGATTCATTTCACCTAAGATGCAGCCTACTAATGAAATTCCTAGATCTATTTCTACCAAATGATATATGCCATTATGTTTTAATGGTATTCATGGTTTCCCAAATGTCATTCCTAATGATGTTAGGAAAATTTTTCCTAAATTTAGTGGGAACCATCTTGTTTCAGCCCATCATCATATTGAGTTGTTCATTGATTTGGTGGGTGACTACGAAATTGCTCATGAGGATGTGCACATGAAGCTATTTTTTCAGACCTTAGAAGGTGATGCTAGAGACTGGTTTTCTTTTCTACCAGTGTGTTTCATTTCATCTTGGAGTGAGTTGCATTCCTCCTTCATGGAGAAATTTGGAGAACGGGTAAGCATATCTGATTCTTATGACAAGTTCTTGAAGATTCATATTCAAAGTGATGAACTTGTCCCTCAATTCAACATTAGATTTGCAAGAGTTTTGAATGAAATCCATGAGAGTTATAGACCTGATGATCAAATGTGTTTAGCTATTTATTTTGATGCATTTGATAAGAAAATGAATTATCTACTAAGGGATAAAGAACCGCAGACATTATATCAGGCTTTTATGACTGCTAGAGATATTGAGAATAATATGAAGTATGAATTGACTAGAGGTCATTTTGCCTTGAATGATTGTCGATATAATGTGTTTGAAAGAAAAGTGGAACATATTGTTGATGTTTTAGTTTCAAAACAGAATGTCAACACCCCTGTCGTAAGTTATAATCAAATTGAGAATTCAAATCAGAATGTGTGTATGAGAAGGTTAGTCTAGTTGCAAATAAAAACACACATGTTCATGATGCTACATCAATGAATAATATTTTAGACTCTAATGGGTTTCAGTGACATGTTGATTTTACAGATCAAATATTAGTTACAATAGAAAGTTCTTCTCATGATAGTTATGTGTATGATGATGTTACTAATGTTTCCAATTTTGAAGTTGTTGAACCTAGATCTCAGTCTTGTGCAAGTGAGAAGGCTGAAAGTCATCTCTCTGATCATGAGTTTGATGTTGTTGATCCAACATGCCATGGAGAGTTAACACAAAGTGAAGAGCGTGAATCACAGTCATCTCAGCCACAATCAGAAGAACAGAATGCACATGTAGATAATGTTTCAGAAGTAAATGGTAAGATGTATTCTTTTAATCAGTCGGATAGGTGAGAATTGAATTCTCTTATTGAGAGGTTTCATTATGTTAATAATGAATTAGAAAGATATGAATCTCAATGTGGGTATGAAGAAGCTATAAGTCATCTTCCAAGTGATGACAATGAAGTTGTTTATCTGATGTACAATCAAGAAGCATCACATGAAGGAGAAGATGAGAGTGGTTGGTCGAATCATAGTGAGGAAGATGACATTGTATGTTCATCTTCATATGAGTCTAATCTTGATTGGGAAGAAGAAAGCAATGATGGTAGTGAACATTTATCTGAAGGTGAAGGTATGAATTCTTCTTCTGATTTGGAAAAAGAAAGTGCATCTTAGTTTTAGTGTCATACAAATTAGTTAGCCAATGAAGATTTTATGAGTGATTTGTCCTCAAGATATGAAGATAATAAAATGTTGAGTCCAATTAATGAATCTGAATTTGAAGATTCCAATTAAGAGTTGTCAAATGCTTTTATATCATTCAATAAAGATCGAACATATAGTGAAGCGTTTAGGAATGAATCACAGTTTGTTTGTAATGGTTATTCAAAAAAAGCTAACGAAGAGGATGTAAATATAGACACTATATGTTTGGTAGAAGAAATAGAAAAGGAGTCTTCATACAATTTTGACTTTTCTTCATATGCTAAAAGTTTCCATGAGGGTAGGGTGGGTAGTGAATTTAAAGTCTATAATAACGCTTTATATGATGATGCTTGTGAGGATGAACAACCCATGTTTTGTCCTAATGTTCAAAAGGGATTACTGCATGGGGTCATTAACCCACTATTTGAAGACGACATGGAGGTTTTAGGTTTAGCGGGGTTAGATGCAAATTGTGATACATTGTCATATTGCT
Source organism: Cupressus sempervirens (assembly GCA_028749045.1). Taxonomy (NCBI): domain Eukaryota; kingdom Viridiplantae; phylum Streptophyta; class Pinopsida; order Cupressales; family Cupressaceae; genus Cupressus; species Cupressus sempervirens. Next base: position 396,486,115 of record CM053788.1, read on the forward strand.
GCAATAAATCAAAATATTGTTCTTCCATTTCTGATGTTGAAATTTCTAATGATGTTGTATTGTGTGAGTTTGAAGATGAAATGCTTGATGGAGTTTTCTTTGAAGAGAAACCAATACCTCATAGTAAGTTCTTTGATGATTCAAATGAGGTAAACACTAATCAGCATTGCAGTTATGAAGATACATCAGAAAGTTATGAAATATTTTCAGACTATGATGAGGATGTTATGTGTGAATATAAATCTAACTTCTCTTTTGACATTCAACTAGAAACACTTGAGGAAATGCAAAGTCAAGGTGAGTCAAAAATGCATGATATATATAACTTTTTATATGAAATTGAGAATGAGCACTTTGCATTTCTGGTAGATAGCATGCATGAATCAGTCAATAGGGATGAGTTTCAGTTTGATGTAAATATTCATGAGCATGCTGATGTTATCTTTCATAGTGAGCAAGAGGTTAAAGTTATGCCAAGTTTTTACATGCATTATGAAAGTGAAGATGTTGATTTCATTTTGCCAAGTGATTCGTTACATGATGCTAATCTGATTGGTGAAATTGGGAGAAGAAATTTCAGTTTACCTCATAAAAGTCTAGATGAGAATTATGTTTATGATAGAGGTAAACAATTTTGTTGAGGTTCGGTGGCCTAGGGCCATTGTGTGTACATAATCTTGGTAGTTGTAGCTATTTCCCTATTTTCAATAAAGTTGTTCAAGAGAATTTTTCGTTGTCAGGTGTGTGGTCTGCTTCTCCCAAAAATATGGAATCTTGCCATGCCCACAGGGGGCATGCATCCCCAGACAGAGCCACTATTGAGACGAAAAATTGCATGCTTCATTTTTTAGTCCCATTTCAAAATTTTGAGAAATTCAAGCCTATAAATGCTTTGTGAAGCCTATGTACCTAACTGTACTTTTGAGCCCTGTAAGGTGTTCAATATTTCTAACACCCTCTAGTCAGCATGTCACCTAGTTCCATGGAGTTAAAACATCATTCTGAGCTATTTGGTGAAGTCCTGTCTTGAACAAATTTCAAATTTGCATTTTATCCTAAGTGTCAAACAGTGACAGGAAGTTGTCACAGGAATTTGCATCTAAATATCTTGTACCCAGAAATGTTTCAAGACTCACTACTTTGGGAATGTCTAGTGTCCATGCCTGAGAACCTATGTTTCAAATTTTGAGTCATTTTGAATCTGTTTGACTAGGTTTTGAAACCCTCAAAGTTGGTAATTTATTATTTTCACACATTTGCAAATTGCACACATTTCTGGGAAGCCTTGTTTGACTTGTAATAACTTTTGACCAGTTGATCAAAATTTTGAAATCCCTCTTTCATTGTATTGAAGAGGTTAGAGACTTGTTATGTTTCAATTTTCAGCTTATAACGAATCCGTTTGATCATTTTTCAAGCGTGATTCCAAATGGAATTTCTATCTTTTTACTGGTATCAGTATTTGCAGATGCATCGATACCCCTGTTCGAGATGTTATAACTCCTAATCTATGATTGGTGAAATTGAATGAATTGTACCACTATGTTTTCCTCTAAAAATACTTCAAGTGTGTCAGTTTGTAAGTCTTGACGAATCCATATGCACACTTTTCCAAGTCAATTCCATTTCTAAAAATTGCTTTTCAATCAGTGTTCCTAGTTGCAAAATTCCAAGTAGCCCACTTTGAACATCCACCATTTGTGTCCCATGATTCTTCATGAGTCCAAATCATACAATTGTATTCTCCTCATGACAAAGTACAAATGCCCTAGTTTTCAGAATCTCAAGTGCCCGTTTGCCTAGTTTTCAAGGCCAAGATCAAATGCACTTTTCACTTTTCTGACATGTTTAATTGCAGGTGATTTGGCAGGCCTATTGAATGTGTCAGAGAGATAATATATCCATATTTTTAGAGCTTGATCAGGTGTTTTCATTAGTTTTTACAGCCAGGCAATAGGCTTTCTTGTCAGCGAATCACAGTTTAAAGAACAGTTATAAAATGAGTTTTAATGGTCAATCAGTGATCAAATTTGATTCTAGTCAGTTCAAGATGATTGATGGGCTAGTTTACCATGTTAGTTACTTGAAAATGAAAAAAAATTTAGCTGGACCCACTCTGGGGCCTGGCTAGTTGCATCAGACTGATACAAGATGAGAGATATCTATAATGAAATTGATCAAGCATCCAAATTTAGTTTAGCTGTACGAGGTCATTTCCAGCAAGAAAAAAAATTACACTATTCTTGAGTTTGCACCTTCCTCAACATAATACCGAGTGCACTATGCTTTTTTTTTAAGAGACAGCAAGAAATGGAAGAAATGTAGCAATCCAAAGGTTTTAAAGATGGCACTCATGACTTTCCATCAATAGTATAAGAATAGAGGAATCAAATTGTAAACATTGAATAAGAAGGACTTACAGAACCAACATCATCTAGATTTCTAACTATTCTATTGGGAGATTCCTGCTCCACATACAGTGAATGTGTCATTCACTTCAAACAATGCTAGAGATGGCTTGGATCCTCAATTTATATAAAATAGACCTTGTTTTTAGATGCTCCAAGTTTCAAAAAAATAATGGAGTTTCCAGAATGTTCCTCATTCTTTGGAATGGACAATTGCAAACACCATATGATCTTTCTTTCACTAGTTATGTTTTAAAAGATAAGGGGATGGTGAGGAAAAGTTGGAAACACTGTGGTCACATTTCCTTATGGTGAATATTTTTGTACCCAAAAAATTGCAGCCTAGTTTTGCTAATCATCTTTGTTTGGGCATGTAATCATGCAAAGAATGCAACCCTATTATATTAAGTTGTCTAAAAACTGATATTGTAAGTCACATTTATCAAGATTGACCATGTTTTTTATTAGATAAATAGGTTTTACAGGGAACTTGAAAGCCGAAAGTTAGTACATAAGAAGGCTGATAATAAGTGTGACAGCCCAGCCAAAAAAGTAAAAGTTCAAAGGTTGATAATAAGCATTAAGCCCAGCCAAAGGAAAAAGTACTAAGAAAAGACCAGGAAAAGGAAACAGACAAAGCCACGGCCAAAAGCCAGCACAAAAAGCCAAAAGACAGCAATAAATAAAAAAACAGGCAAGATTTATTCCTTGTTCTTTCGCTTCAGATCATGCATCATCTGAGCAGCCTCAAAGGCCTATTGATTCTCCTCCATTTCCATCTATTGCCCTCTTGGACTCCCCTAGTCCTATGCAGGAGTGGAGTTCTCCTTTGCAAGGTCATCCTCCATTCTGGCCTTGTCTCTATCTTCTCCATCCTCATCATCGTGCATTTCTCTGTCTTTGATCGAGCCCATGAGAGAGATGATGTTGTTTTTGATGGAGCTTAACAAGGAAAAAATTTGATTGGCAAGGTTGTGATTGTAGTTTTCCAGATTGTATATCCTCTGTTCTGCCAGAGTGAGCCTATTAGTCGAATCTGTCCTCCTGTTGTCTTCCATTCCTTCCCTTGTTGCCTCAATGTGTTTCACCTGATCTTTAACCTCTTCAAGCTCATGGAAAAGCCATTTGATTGATTTGAAATTATCAATTATGTTGTTGCGAGCATTATTTAAAAGATTCATCCCTATCTCCCTGGCCCTATCCGAAATAGCCACAATCGCCGAATCAATTAATTCTTCCAGCCATTGCTCTTCTTGATTATCCACTGGCATTTGGGGATTCATGGCCTCCCTAAACATTCCCATTTTGGTGGTCTTGACATTGAAATTAATCCATGCTTTCCTCCTATCATTGGTTTGCACTTCCCCTTCCGCATACCCAGCTTTCTCCTCTTTCTGTTCCTCAGGGTGGAGATGGACAGGAGAAAGGGGTAGTGTAGATGTCTCCTTATAATGAGAGTGCACATCCTCCAGACTCTCCCTCTTGCACTTCTTCCTTCCACTATTGACCTTTGTTTCCTCCTGCATCTCCTTCACCACCTCCTCAGACTCTAGATCCTCCTCATTGTCGCTACTTCTCTCCTCAGCCTTCTCTGCCTGCTTCTGCCTGAGATCCCTAGGGCTTTTTCTACTTGGGGTTATGGGGGAGGGGGATTTTTTAATAGTCACAACTTTCCTTGAGGAGGAGACTTCGCCTTTCTTAGAACTAAGGTTTTGAATGTCATTCGAGTCAGAGGGGTAACTGGAACTTCCAAACTCCACAATCTCGGTCTGAGGGGGGGTATTACTAATAGTCTGAGCTTTGAAGTGCTCATGGATAAGAAGCAACAGCCCTTCATGCAGTGTCAGGTTTGCAATGGGCTTCTTTTTGAAGTTGTCCATCGCCTTTCTCATAGAGGTTAATAGATAAAAAGGAAAAGAAATTTTGGCTTTCTTCCGAAAATGATTTAAAATAACAAAGTGATGGGTGCAAGCTCTATCAAACCTTGGGTCCAAAGTGATGTACTCAATAACAACTTTCAACACATACCTCCACCGCTTCTTCATGGAGTCGGGGACATAGTAGGTGTTGATTTTTTTTAATGCCTTCAATTCCTTCTCACTCTCCACAAAATCCCTTACCGCATTAGCTGAGAGCTTCTTATCCCTCAAGAATTTGAAACCCTCAATAGGGATCTCGGTGATAGCCATGATAACCTCCTCCATTATCCAGAAGTTGATGTCGTTCACCTTAACCCTGCCCTCTTTCCAGGACCCCACCATACTGTTAGTCACCTCCTGATCATAACCGTGTAGCTTCATGAGATACTTGGTTACCCCACCCTCTTCCAGATTTTCCCAAACTTTTGAGTTGCTTCTCCATTTATCAAAGTCCCCCGCTGACTCCTTTCTGCATCTCTCACCCACCATCTCCTCACTCTACACACCTACTTTACTCATAAGCTCTTCACTATGAGACTGGAAAGGACTGTCGAGATTAAGCAAAGAGCAAAGAAAAATAACTCTGTTGTTGCCCCTGAAATGAATGCAATAAACAACCCACAAAGTGTGGCAATTAATCAAAGAAGGATATCTGCATTTACGAATTCCCATTTTTCTATTATGAAAAGTACCCCTATATCTTATCCCTTTCATATTCATAATTAAAACTTGATATCCTTCATACTTCCTTGGATTTTCTCCAAGTCAATCAGACACTTGATGTCCACTGGCAAAGAAGTTCCAAGAAGTTGTGTCATTTTTTGGTCTATGCCGACCCCTATATTTTCCAACCTGTTGGCAACCGGGTTTGCTTCCCGAAAAGTATGGGTGACATGGAATTTTTTGAATTTGGAAAGTGTCTCTCTCATCTCATTGATAAGATTTACAATCATCCAAGAAGGATATGAATTGCCATTAATGCACTTAATAATGTTATTCAAGTCCCCCTCCAGCTATAAATTGGTAACCCCAATTTTAAAAGCCATTTTAATGCATTTCACGTGGCATTGTCTTTCGCAAAATGATTTGTGTGGAAACCCAACAGGAGAGCGAAAGCTGCAATATTGTCACATTTATCAAGATTGACCACATTAAGACAAGGGAAACACTGCTAAAAGGGAATGGCCAATGCCTACACAAGGAAAAATGGTAGAGATATTTAGACCTACAATCCTCAACCATTGATAGCATGAGATAAGCTCTGAGAAGGCAATGTCTATTTTCCCTTTCATTTGGCAGCCCATAAATTAATGAAGGGCGATGAAGATGAGCAAAAAATTGTGGAAATCTGTGAGGTTTGTTGAGTGTTTTAAAAGGAGCCACGTGATTTGGGAGTCAAACCACTAGTTAAATACAAAGAAAAATTGCCAGTTGAAAATAGTCAAGTTGTTCACACCTTCATAGTAGGTTCCACACTTTAGAAAAGGAGGTGACATCATCAGCAAAGGGAGGATGAAACCTGCATCAGTGAAGGAGTAGCCAAAGATTAAACAAACCACAGCTTTGCATTAGGGACTCACGTACATAGCAAAAGGGGGGCCAGCAATCAAAGTAAGAAGCCATTTGAAGGCAGTCAGCAAAAAAGAATGCATCACGAGCAAATCATGCCATAAGAGCAAGAAAAAGCTGTGGCATTGAAAAGATCAAGAATCCACGTAGGGGATGTGCTAAGAACTCTAAGCCACAAGTCAAAGGATAATCGAAGGAGCAAGTCAAAGAAGAGCATGTAAGTAAAGATAATAAGTCCACATGCCTAATTTGTAGGGGAAGGTTGCATTTAGAGAATAGAGACGTCTAAGGCATAAGTCGCAAACAATGGAGAAGTGTATCAGAGGAGATATTACAATTTTGAGAGGCCTTTCATATCCACGGTAGGTATTTTGCGTGAATGAGAGCATTTTTCTACAACAAAGAAGATGAGATCCATTTTATCGCATATGTATTGTGTAGGCGAGATTATAGTTTTTTAAAAGGTCGCAGGCAGTCTAACCTCAAATGTCTAGAAGACACGGCTAGTTGGAAGCTGCATGCATTGGGAGGGACCCATGGGGCCAGTTGGACGTGGATGAGAGTGTAATTTTTAAACAAACCGACTCATGCAATGATGTGGCATCAAAAACTCCCAAGCACTAAGATTGCAACAAGTGTCCAAATTCGATGGTGGCTGCTTGCCCGCATTTCCAAGATGCACGATAGATAAATATTGCAGGAAAGTGGGCAAGGTGGCGGGTCCCAGATGTAATGACATGGAAATTCTATCAGCATGTTGAGGTGGCAGTGTAGGAAGCAAATGAAAGGTTTCCATGTGGCAAGGATGATGATGTGGTGCCAAAGATGCAAATGCGACCAAATTGCGACAACTATCCCGATCCGACAATGCCCGCAATCTCGCATGTCTGAGTTGCACCCATGATAAATAATGCAAGAAAGCAAGATTTCACCACATGTCACTGGGCCCAAAGTAGATGGTGACATGGCAGATGAAGCAAAGGTAGATGAATCATGAATGAACATGTAGCAGTTGGTCAAAGTTAGTTGACCACAAAATTTGAGGGATGGGTAAAATAAAATGATTTTAAATTTTCATTTTTAAAATTGTTTTTAAAAGGTGACTCAGGTTCTCATTTAGTTTTAAATCAAAATGGGACATCTTATAAAATTTTAACTTTAAAGCATTTTAAATTTTTCAAAATTTAAAATCAAATAAGAGTTGCAGACTTGAAGTTTCTAGCAAAGGAGGACATTTTTCAAATCAAGATTCTAGGTGTTTTTGGAAGGAAAAGTATGCCTTATCATATACCATCGGAATCGTGAGAATCTAAATTTTCCGATTCTAGAGTTAGTTTCTACACAGGAAGTAGTTGGGTCATGCTATAGGGGGATTTGTCTCAGGTATTTAAATTGCAACTGTATTCAGGTAATCAGAGTCCAGAACTAATTTTTAACATAGTAATCACCTGAATATGGTTAAAAGATAGTGAGAATTCAGTTTGGGTCAAAATTGGTTTAGATTCAGTTAGTAAAAAATAAGATTTCACTAGCATTTCATGAGGCAAATCAGATATTTTGATGACTCACAAGTTTTCATCATTCAGGAAAGGATATTTGCAAATCAGTTACAGGAATGATGAAACAAAGATCAGATAAAAGGGGAGAGAGATTAGAGAGTCTTTTGATTGCAAAGGAGGGAATTTCAAGTGGACACTTGTCATCTTCAGAAGAGATCCAAGAATTCTTTCTTGTCTATATCTTTCTTTCTCTGATACATTGTAAGGGTTCCGGTCTTTGGAGAAAAACTAGTCACTACTAAGATACCAGGTGTTGGATCTAGTTTTGATGTGTTCCCATACTATGCTACCATGCATTTCTTCAACAAATTTCTCTTGTATGAACATCAGTAGGAAAGAATATATAGATAGTTCAAATCTATTAGGTGTTTTCTATGTTTTCATTTTCATGTATATGACTATATAATTTTAAGGAAATTAATACAAAGAGCAGATGATTGAGTTTCAGTTGAATCTTGTCTCCATTCTCAGTGAGTTGTAATGTTTTATGACCTTTGAACAAAGAGCCTAGGCTATAGTTGCAATCCCTTAAGGTTGTACATTGTTTCATTGTTGCTGATGATTCAAGGAATTGTGTAAATCCTTCATAGAAATCAACCGGGTTACAGATTTATTGAGGAGGATATCAGGTAAGAATGAGATTTAAACTGAACATAGATGTCTATTTACAAGTTGAATAGATAGATCGTATATCTGAATATATGTATAAGTATTAGATATCCATATGTATGTTTTTAATTCATGGATTTGCCCAATGGTTAAGGCACTAATCAGATAAAGGATCATTAAGTCTTACTGCTGCATATCTGAGGGTTTTGTTCAATTTAACATCTTTAATCAAATGTTCTTTACATTTTATGTTGAAGGACCTAAATGTTTAACCCTCACTCAGCTTGTGAATATTCTAGATTTTCATTTAGCTACTGCAGATCTATGTCATTTCATGAGTTACTAGGAGATATAAGGGTTTCATCTACTTAATAGATTTAGGGATATGTTTTTGAACTAGTATGGTATCGATTGAATCTCAGGTCCACCCGCCTAGGTTTAGCAGAGCCTAAAGTAGAAGAAGGGTCATGCCTTATAGTTGGCCCTATGTCTAAAATGATATGTTGATAATGGGAGTTAGCTACCCCTAGATTTGTCATATTCTCATGGGGATAATTGAAAACCCTCCAGTATTTTCAAACACCAACAATCCCCCAAATAAATAAGCCCAAAATCTCTTTGGACATAATCAATGAAATAACATCTATGAGGTATAACATGAAATGAAGCACCAGACTCTAAAACCCATGAATCATCAATACTTTCTAAAGACAAAAGCAAAGCATCCTCTTCAAATTTGTCACTTACCACATTTTCCTCCTTGTTCCCATCTTGTTTATCTCATTCATTTTTCTTTCAAGTGCAACAATATTTCTTCTTATGCCTTGGTTTCCCACAATACTAGTAGTTGTTTGGTCCTCTCAATTGAGATCTCTTCCCCTTCGACTTTCCTCTTGATTTCCCTTTTTTTTGGAATTATTTCCTCTCTCAATCATTATGCCTCTACTTTTTGTGTTCAAAGTACTTCCTAATGTAGATCCACCTAAGGTCTTCCTATGAGTTTCCTCACTCAAAATAACACTGATCACATCATCATATTATAGGGTATTAGATGCAGAGATAGAATTACTCACATCCATTACCAAGTCATTCCATCTTTCGAGAAAAGAACACAAAATCAAGAGAGCCCTAATTTCTTCATCAAAATTAATACCCACAAAAGATAACTAATTAGTAATAGTATTAAACTCATTTAAATTATCCACAATAAATCCACCTTCTACCATTTTCATATTAAATAAACACTTCATGCGAAATACCTTATTTGAAGTGGAGGGCTTTTCGTATAGTGTCTCTAGGGTTTTCATCAACTCTTCTATCATATTTGCTTTTATAATATTAAATGTCACTAATGATGCCAAGAATAATGAAATGCTTCCAAGTGCCTTTCTGTCTAAAAGATCCCAAATCCTCAATTTTTATAGTTCCCCAGTTCTTGGTTTTCCTTCCAATGACTTCCATAAATCCTTCTAGTAAAGATCATCTTCCATTTGAATCTTCCATAACTAAAATTTCTACATATTAAACTTGTCAACCTTCAGCTTACCCTTATCTTCCATTGCTCCCATTCAACTGTGAGACTTTCTTGTAGAGGATAACTAAAAAACAACCTCTCTTTGATACCACTTATTAGGATTAACCCATAGATAGAAATAAAAATTACATGCAAATATAAACATTATCAAAACATAATAGATCATATAGAAGAGAACACAAGACGCCAAGATTTAACATGGTTCACCCAAACCTTGGGCTCTGTCCACCAAAAAACAAGAGCAATACTATTATGATCTAGTAATTGCAACTACAATTTGTATTCCCTTATAGCTCAATACCACTACAAGATGAAATTTTTGCATCAACCCTTATCAAAGATACCTAACCTTACGCCCTTTTATACAAGTAATTTTATGTTGCTTTAGGATTACAACATGTCAACCATATGTTGGCCACAATGTTGGTCATCACCCAAAAAAATTTATAAATTATGTACAATACTTCCCTGATCAGTCACCACAAACTAACATTCTCCACTTTCTTCTTAATATCTTTTTTGTGAAGTTCAAAATGAACTTCCTTACCTTCTTGTCATAGGTACCCCATCTAGGGAAATCAGTGTCCTTTTTTAAATAGAGTATGATCTGTGCATACCCTTCAGTGAGTTTTTCACTCATCTCATATCCCATGGGCTCAATGAATTTTACCCTTGGTCCTATTACTTTCATGCATGTATTGTTAGTTTCCACAATGAAGCATAATTCATCTTTATACTTCTTCACCATAGATGGTGGTATTATATACCTCTATTTCATCTTAGTTTTAAAACTCTTCATCATCCTAACATTTTCCAACTTTTCCCTATAGCACTAAGTCACCAACTTCATTGTGCACACATTGCTTTCTCAATTTGTCATTTGTGGGAACTTTTGGGTTGTATAGAAGAATAAATGTATCAATAGAGACTCAAATCTAAAGACTTCATTCTTAGTCTTCTTCAATTTTGCAATGTTGTCCAACAATTGAATTTTTACTATCTTGCATAGGTTCACTTTTCTTCTCTCAACAACCATTACATAGGTTGTATATAAAAATCCAATTGGTATTGAGTTAACCCTTAAACCATGGTTAAGCTTGTATCCTAAAATCTTACCTAACACTGTAACTACTTTTTCTTAAATCATGTCCACCTTCATATTCTTCCATCAAACTTGGTCTATAAATTTGTCTCAACTATCTTTCTCACATTTCTATCATTCACTAGTTTGCATCCTTCATTGCAACTTGTGACCCTGTGAATTGGGTCATTATCAATTGCTAATAGTACATCACCTATCTAGAACATCTCATCATGAACTTTGCTTAGAATGAATTTGGTCTAGTCATGATTGTCAAACTTTGTATAAAACATATACTTTACTAGGTTTAACTCATTCAGATGTGTGCACTTATATTTTAAGGTTAGGTTACTATTACAAATGAGTCCTAAGTCCTTGTGCATATCTTCATCTCCAATACTTTCAATTTTACAATGGATATAACTCCTAACATCCTCTAAGTGAAGTACATTCTACAAGATTTGTAAAAATGTGCCTAATAGATCATATACTAAAGAAAAAAATGAGTGTTACTTGAACTTATACCTCAGCCTTTCACTAACATCATATATCATTGGACTAGCCATAATTATTTCAACTGTATGCATTGAAAAGTTAAATAAAGCTCTGTAAAATTCCTTAAAATATCATGTTTAGGGCTTCTGCAACTTTTTGCTTCAAAGTCTTCTTTATGTACTTCAATTCACTATCAATTTTCTCTTTAATCACTCTAAAATCTTCACATGAACAAGTGGTACTCATAATCTAGTTTGCAATCTTTAAATTGCTTCAAATCAGACTCCACATTAAATGTGTATCTACCATAAATTAAAAAATTGTCACTAATTACTAGTAAACTTATTTTCCATCTTACAACTTACTATGATCATATCTAATCTTTCTCATTTGACCATATCTTTATCTCTATGTCCTCTACCTTCTGTTTACTATGCAACTTCTAATTCGCTCTCTAACATCAGTTCTAATTAATGGATGCTTTGCCTCTTTTGAAACTACTCAATTCAAATAAGATGAGTGAAAAACAACTTTTGACTTCAATATCTCATCATGTGCATCAAAATATTATTCCTTCATAACTGTATAAGAACTTTCTAGATCCTTAGCTTTAACAAATGCTTCTTTGAATCCATCAACATGCTCCTTAACTGCTTCCTTCTGACTATTATCATTGTAGTTATCATTTCTTCTGTCATTTCTATTATTATTTCTTCTATGATTAGGATTTCTGTTAAAATTTCTTATGTCCCTTTTGTAATATCTTGTTGTGCATCCAAATTTATTGCATAATTGACATACAAGTGCATTCCTCCTTTGATTGGTTCCATTCATACTATCAAGTGCTCTACAATTCCTTGCAATGTGTCCAGGATTGTTACATTTGTAACATACAAACTATTTCCTTTCTCCATCAGATCTTCCTCCATCGTTAGATCTTCTTTGTGATCTTCCTCTTTCATTACCTGCAAGTTAGTGTTTCTAAACATTCTACTATTTGCATTATTACTATCAAACTTAGGTTTCTTACAATCTACTACTTTATGTCCATAACCATGACAATTATAACAATAGAAATTAGTAATAGCTTTAAAAGACTTACCTGTGTAATCTCTTTTAATATGAATAGTTTAATTTCATATGAAACATCTACCTCTAAATTCATGTTTGACTTCCTTGGGTGGTTCATCTTGCTTAGGTTTATCAACTTGCTCTGTTTAATCTCTTTTAATGACTAGTTTAATTTCATATGAAACATCTACCTCTAAATTCATGTTTGACTTCCTTGGGTAGTTCATCTTTCTTAGGTTTATCAACTTGCTCTATTTTGTTAGGCTCATCATGTTTCATAGATAGATCAACTAGTTCAAACTCTTTAAATACTTCAGTAGTAATGCTTGATTCAATCTTACTTAGATCAGACTCTTTAGCGGATTCAACAATTGGATCTAGTTCTTTTTTAATTTCAACTTTCTTGGCTGACTTTTTGCCAATAAGGTAACCAAGGCCTGCCTTATCATAAGAAGGTCTCTAGTCAAATATTTGTTCATCAATTTTCTCACTACTAGAATAAAGTTTCTCTAACTATTGCTTAGCTTGTGTCAATTCTCCTTTCATAATAGTATTGTACTTTTCTAATTTTGCATGCTCAATCTTAATAGAATCTAATTCAAATGTTACTTGACTCAACTGGGATCTAAGATCTGTATTCTCATATTTGAGATCAGGTTCACTCGTACTACCATCTTTCTTAAGACTTAAGTTCCACAATTTTCAACTCATGTTTCAAGATCTCATTTTCTTTCTTGAGATTTCCTATTTCATAATTGTCCCTAGTTTGCACATTTGATTCCTTACCATATTTTAGATCATCAATCTTGTCTTTTAGTGTGCCAATGCAAGCTTTTGCATCTTCATACCTATCTTTCAAGTTATATCTTTCTTATGTAAGAAGGTCAATTTTTTCAAGAACTTCTTCAAGATTTCTCTTTAATTGTTTCATATAGGGATCTTACTCAAGGTGTTAAGCCTCTTCAAATTAATTTTTATTTGATACCAATTGTTAGAAATAGATAATATTGAGAGAGGGGGATGAATCAATACTCTAAAAACTTTTGCACACAATTGAATGTTATTAATTACCTTATAACTTGCATATGAAAGTAAACCAACAATGTTGAACAGTAAATATAACCATACACAAAGAGAACTCATAACACTATTATTTGTTAACTAGGGAAACCTTGGCCAAGGGAAAACATCGATGGGGACGATATCCACTAGATGATCCACTAAACAATAGAATCATGTTAAGGATATTTACCATGTTAGGAATCTATGAAGGACATATACTATCTCAAGTCCTTGTTAGAGGACTAGGACTTGTTAGAAGCCTCAATCCTGTTAGGAGTTGCTTCAACCCTTTTAGGAGTTGGTAGATGAAATACAATGTATGCAAAAAGAGCCTACTATCCTAACATGCAATAATCAATAAGGTTCTTCACAAGTATAGGTATACATACAATACTTTTTCACAACTAAAACTCACACTTCCTCTAATCATACACTAGACCTCACATCACATAAGGCTCACATATCTTTCAAGCTATCTTCACAATAGTTCACATGTTACACATCTTTCACATGAACTTCACATCATTTGCACAATATAAGATCTCTACTTATATCTCGCAAATTAATAATTCTCTGCTCAGTCAGCCTTCATGTCTTCACATGCTTGGCATAATGTAAAATCACTTATGGATTAATTTCCAAAAATTCAGCTCATCATGACTTAGTAATTATTTTGTTACCAAAATAATTTCTTAAGTTTTACAACTCATATTTCTGATATACTCTGTTCTGTTCTATCAAATACCTGAATTTGTATTGTAATTTTACCTTGCATCATACTATCCATACACATTTGTGCACTAACTTATGTCATCATGATATTGTAATAAATCTATCCTCAACTACACATAATCTAACTCAAAGTCTATTGTTCATACTCATCACATATGTCTCTGTACTAATACAAACTATCTAACACTTCAACAATTTTCTATCTATAAATGCATAAATGAAATGTTGAATACATGTTGCCATAAATAATAATACTCTAGACATCTAACTAACCATATTGCCAATAAAATATTCCATGAAGAGTCTTCTAGCTGGTTCCATGTTTTGCCTCTTCATTCTGATCATTGAACATATACATGGGGATATGTGATCCATGCCATGTAAATGTTCTATAACAACCTCTTCAAGTACTATATGTTCTATAACTACCTCTTCAAAACTTAAATAATCCTTCCAAGTTAGCCTGATAATCATTTCTCCCAAAACTTGTTCTATTCCTAACTTTTATGTAGGCTTTGCATTGTTCGACCTCTACTATTACTGGTGCTTGACATTATTGTTGCTCAACACTGATTAATCTTCTCATGCTTGGCATATACTGTGTTCAACACATACTATATTACTCAGTACTTATATACTTGAAATCTCACTCAACCATTGATGACTTTCTCAATCACTGAATGAGCTTAATCCATATAGAAAATTTCTATGTGGCTAGACTTACTTGACTTCTATAGAATTACTCGATGCATACTATCTTATGTAACTTGGCCCATGTAGAGTAGCTCAGTCATAGTGATGACCATCTAACTCTACCTTGTAAATGACTACGTGATTGACACTAATAGAAAATAGTGGTTAGAGATACCAGCAATCTCCCCCTTTTGTGTAAAAGCACAAACCTTTGTCACCTTTTATAAAGGAAAGTGATATTAGAATTTAAACTTTTCAACTTTAACGAAATAAAAGTGGCATTTGTGTTTATAATTTGAAGATGATGTAAACTAATGAAATGTGTAAAATTAGATGAAGTTTATGTCTGTAATTTTTTTTAAAACAATTGAGTGAATTTTTTTTTTTTTGAATTTTTAAAGTGTATATATATATATATATATTTTAAATGCTGAAAATATAGAGTTTCTTTCCCATCAAACAAACATATTCAAATGATCATATTTTGGTCTAATTATGAAATATGTTAGAGTTGACATGTATACCTAGTGCACCAAAAAAGAAAATTTGAAATTTGGCTAATATTTTTCAAGTTATAATTGGTCAAAGTCAAAGTTATCAAAAATTGACAATTTTTTTCTCCCATCAAACTTTTTCCATCAAATCTACATGTTTTTTTTTTTTAAATCACATATTCTTGAAGAAGACTCTATCCTCTAGTTTAGCATTAAAAAATAATAATTTTTGAATATGATTTACTAATTTTAAATAGACATCTTCTTGAATCTTAAAACACCTACTTGTAATATTTTCAAATTATAACATATTATCCATAATCAAAATAATAATAAAATTATATGATCATAATCTTGACTCTGAGACCTTAAAAAGTATATTTTTAGATTTTTTTAAAAACTTCATTCTAGTAGGTCAAATTGGCCTTCAAAGTGAGATGTTTACAGAAGTTCTTATTTTTGCTTGTGTGGCTACCACTTAGGATAGCACATAGATAGTTATGGCCAAAACCCTTACGGCTGAAATGGAGCCAAAAGGTTTTTAGTTGTAACCCCCATCAGCCTATCAAACCACTAGTAGTGAAAATGATAGCAAAAAAGTGATTTTTGCATTTATATAAATCGTTAAGGTTATGGCCAAAACCCTCTCAACTGAAAGGGTTTTGTCCGTAATGATACAAGCCACATTGACAAGGAAGCCTACCACATATGTATGGTCGAAACATGTTTGGCCATAACTCATTCGACCATAAGTGTTTCAGCCATAACACCTCTAGATATCACAAAGGGTTACACAGGTCTGTGCTTTTACCCTTTGACATTAGTGGAAAAACAAATTTCTCATATTTACATTTTGTCATATCAATACAAAATGAGCTCTCCCCCTAAGTCTTATGAATTGTAAAAAAGTGAATACAAAATTCATTATATCCTTTATTCATTACATGTACATGATACTCCTTCTATATGCATTTCACTACATATATTTCCCCCTTGTTTTTGAACACTTGATGTCATTGTTGTTGGGGTTAAAAGAGTTGAAGTAATCCATATGTTTAAATGATTTCCTTGTGAACTCTGGTAATCATGGCTAGTGCATGATTCTATGTGGTTCTTGCTACCTCCAAAATTTGATTATGTATTTTTAGTCTTGTAGCTTAATCTATTAGACTCTTAGCCACTAATAAGTTATGATATTTTGTGATAAGATCCTGGGTTGTTTTTAGTTCTCTCTACATGACCTCCAAATGAGCTATCATCATTGCTTGAATTGTGATCAATTTGGATCTCATGGTGTTGGCAGTTGCTTGAAGCTCATCCATTGTACCTTAATCTTTCAATAGAATATTGTAGTGATATATGCTAGATCATGTTGACTCTAAGATAATATTGTTGGATGCCTTCATCTCAGCCTAAGTCTTATCTACCTATGCTTGAATATTTTTTGTAAATCTTGGCACATCTGACATAATTGTGTAGACCTATTGTACCCTTTGTATAAGATTCATCATTAGTTAGATCTTTACTACAATAGAACTTTTTGCTCAACTATAGTTATGAAAACTTTTTCCATAACCTTGGTCTCAACTCTTCTTGCTGACCAATCCATTAACTTGTCATTGGATTTAAAAAATTTAGCACTCACTTGATCAATGATATGTACAAGTTGATCAATGATTGGTTTCTCTTCATCTACATTTTGTATTTCAAAAGCATCAACAAAAATATGCTTTACATCTTGTAGTGTCAGTTGCTTCTTTAGCTCTCTCCTGAGCTCTTCTTGCCTCTTTTTCTTCTTCAAAATTTCTTGTAGCAAAAAGGTTTACTGTAAGGTGAGATTTTCTAGATCAAATTGTGGCATCTCAATATGTTCATCCAAATGAACTTCACTATCTAGTGAAATATCCTTTATTTATTTTCTCTTCCTTTTCAATGAAGGGGTGATACTACTCGGCACTACCTTAAGAGTAGGTGAGAGGGTGTCACCAATCGATCTTGCTTGTGCATTGGTTTGAGAGACTAAAATAGTAGCACTTGGTTCAGCCTTATTTAATTCTTTATTTCCCTCAATTTGAGGTGTTGAAATAGACTTATCATTTTCATCTTCATCATCTTCTTCTTCATTAGTAAGCCTTGACTGCTTAGCTTCTAGAGTGTCAAGGGTGTCAGCATGTATAGGATACATGTTTCCTTGTGGACTCGACACACCTAAGCTTTATCCACTACTATGCTCATCATCAATATTCACAGTTTCTACCTTATTTGTTGGAAGCCCAAAAATTCTCTTCCACAACGATTCACCCTAATCTCGTATAACTTCCTTTTTGTCTTGTAGTATCAAGAACATTATGTATTTAGGAACAAATCTACTCTTATGTTGTTTCAAAAATGTCTACTACACTAGGAGATAGCTTTATATTTGTCATCATTTCTACCATAGCTTCCTCAACTTTATTTCTACCATCATTATCTAGTATATCATATCTCACATATTTGAAACTAGATTAACCTATAGATCTTCTTAGGCTATTATATACCTCTTCAATAGTCTTGATCTTCCTAATAGGTGGTCCTCTGACGAATCTCCTTCCCCTAGTTTGAGGTTCACTTGATTCAATAGCCTCTACTACTTTTAGCTTCACAGACTTCTCAAAAATAGTATTTGCCTTAGTCCTTGACTTATTTCATGGTGGAGGTATCACTTCCTTCTTCTTCTTTGATCTTTGAGACTTCTTCCTTGGTAGCATGACAACAATTAGGGCTTTACCCTTATCAACTTCTTCCTCTTCTACTTCTTCTTTGTCATCACCATTCTCTTTTTCTTCATCTTCACCAAGACCTTGAGTCAATTGCAATGGTTCTTTTCCCTTGCCCAGGGTGCCTAATTTAGGTTCTAGGTCTTCAATCATCTTCTTTCTTTTCTTTTCTTTGGAAGCTATCTTTATGTTCATTGTTATCCTTGCCTTCTCTTCTTCATATTTTCCAAATGGTTCTAATTTGGCATCTATCTCTTCTTTTAATAATGTGTCATTGTTTGTACTAACATCATCACTCTCTATTTCATATCCAAAACTTTGAATCCATGTCATCCTTGGCTTTACTACTTGCACAAATGTGTTGTCTTTATCAACAAGAAAGCAAATGTCACTATAGTATTTTGTGACCAATTCCTCTAGAATTCTCATTCTCCTTTTCATTCTCAACTTGAATTCATCAAAATATGCATTCATTGCAATATCAAAATTGTCTCCCAGTTGAGTAATAAACTCATTGATTTTCCTTGTTACTTGTTTATCTTGTACCCATACAACATTTCCTATACCAAGAAAATACTTCTAAATATAAAAGAATGTACAAACAATTAGGGAACCAAACTTACACATTGAATTCTTTGCTTTTCTTATTGTTGATAGGTTTTCTACCAATTGTAACATTTGTAGCCCAGCAAGATCATATTCATGATCTTTCATCACAATCTTCCATGCTTGGTGCATAGCCATACTCAGCACACTATTTAATCTGGTAGATTGATAGAATTTGTGAGCAATGACTCTCACTAAAAATTATATAAGTATTTCAGAAATGTTTTTAATGGATATACCACATCCATTCCACTTGGCTCTTGTATTAGCCTCAACTTCTCCTTAGCTTAAGCATCACATGGTTTTCTTGCTATCTAGGATTGGATAACCAACAACCCTATGCATCATCATCTTTATGATTTCAACTGGTACATCCTATAGCTAGTACTTTGTATCATGAATTCTACTTAAAACAACTTTGATCCATTCTATTCTAAAATTTCTTGAAAATTCTAGGGCTTGAGTTAACCCTTTCCTTTCAACAATCTTAATTCATCCTTCAAGGTTTCTTCATCACACAACTTCTCATAAGCTTCTGTAATCTCATAGTCTCCTACTTCTCCAATTTTATACATGTAGAACCTTATGACATAATGAATCATGATGACTTTAGGTGGTAGTGAGGATAACACACCCATTGAGTCTTGTTTAACAACAATTACTAGAATAGCACAAAATTTTAGTGGAGGAAAGGCATCACTCATTACCAATTGAACTTTACTATCCTTTTGGCTCATTGCAATGGTCAATGAAGATCATAAATAGGGTTTTATGTATTTCCTTCTATGGATATTTAGCACCTGATCACACTCTTATTCAAACTTTTAGTTCAATTCACTTCTTGAAATATATGTTGGTTGCTTGAATTTTCTTTATTGCTTGATTGCTTAATCACTTAGAGCTCTTCAAAAATCTAGATGTAAGGTATGAAATAATGGATTTGAATTTTTTTTTATATCTCATCTTTTGATCGATTATGTTTTCCATTAATTTTGTATCTTTCACTAAGTGGAAGCTAGCTAGCATAACAACTCAATCTCTTCCATAGCCTTTGGTCTTGAATAGAATGCTCAATCTATGTTGTAACACTCAGTCAACATAGATAGTATACTAATACTCAACAACCTTTCACAAAATTTATTCTCATGCATCTTAGATATGTAGATATGAACTTTTAGCACACATTTAAGTAAGGAAATATTGTGTGATGTATCATTTAATAATACTGTTCCATGCATACCTCTTTTTCTTAGTTAGAAATGACATGATCACCTTCTCCATTGTATTGGGT
Source organism: Cupressus sempervirens (assembly GCA_028749045.1). NCBI lineage: Eukaryota > Viridiplantae > Streptophyta > Pinopsida > Cupressales > Cupressaceae > Cupressus > Cupressus sempervirens. Next base: position 396,505,994 of record CM053788.1, read on the forward strand.
GGCCTTAGATCCATTAAATCCACTATTTCCATCTTCTAGTTTCTTTTTCTATTTCTAGTTCATTTCATTCCACACTTGCTCTATATCCACTTTGCCTTTTCCTTTGTCCTTTGTCTAATTGTTTGAATGTAATTGAGTCTTGCAATTCTTGCTTTGATGTCCAAACTTGTGACATTTGGAACATGCATTTTTAGGTGCGTAATTCTTCTTTCACTGATTTGGCCAATAGGGTTTTGTCTTTGATCTACATTCAAATGCTCTATGCCCATATTTTTGATAGTTGTAGTAGTATCCTTCAAATCTAGGTGTAGTAGGTGCATTTCTCAATTTTGACCTATACTCATGTATTTGATGTCCTTGATTCTTGTAGTAAAAATAGTAACCAATAAACTTAGGTTTAGAATATTGCATACCATATTTTCTTTGGTAGGTGTTTGTAGTATGATCAATTTTTCCACAGTGATAGCAAGTTGTCTTGTCTTTTGGCTTCGCACTTCTTATTTCTACATTCCTAGATGATTCTCTTTTCTTAATGCATGAATGTCCTGACCCATTAGAACAACTTGATGACTTCATAAGTTCTTTAAAATATTTAATTTTTTTCTTTGGTTTGTTGAACTTCTCCATAGATTCCTTCTCATTCTTCAATGTCTTATTGTGAGATTTCGTATCTACAAAATCCATATCCTTGTGATTCAATATCTAATTTGAAATCATTAGTTGATCCATTAGATCCATTTGTATATTTGTGAGTTTTTGTACATCTAATATCATTTCTTCTAGTCTAATAGCTATTACCCTATTGTCATCTTCTACCATAGTTCAGTCTTCTTCAACTTTCTTTCTCTATTCAATCACTTTAGATAGTCTCACTAATTGGATTCCATGTTCTCTTTTTAGTATCCTTATCTCTTCATTGAGGAGTTTATTCCTTTCAAGTAGTTTAGTAGATACTTTGTCATTAGGATCGATTGGTTCAAATAGTCCTTTAGTTTCAACTTATTCATAAGAGGATTGCTTTATCTGGATGACAATTTCCTTTCTCTTTTTTAGGGAATCCTTCAAATATTGTCTTGCCTATTTTAGTTTTTGTACTGTGAGTTGGATTTTGATTACCTAATTATCAATAGTATTGTCTAGTTTGAAAGCCTCCATCTTCCAAGACCTAATCTCTAAGTCTTTAAACTTCCTTTAGAGAACCAGTGCTCTAATACAAATTGTTGATTTATGGAGTAAACTAGATACTAAGAGGGGGGGTGAATCAAAATCTATAACAATGTATACCTTTTCACAGATTCATCCACATCTGATAATAACTTATGCATGCAAATCTATAAATGTAAACTTTCTATAACATTTAAATCAATTCAATCACATGCATGAAAGTAATAACACATAACACAATATGTTTTACCTAGAAACCCTCTAAGGTGAAGGTAAAACTGGGGTGGCAATGACACCCACAAATCTTCACTACTAAAGTAATAAAGATAACCAGTTAAGGTTACAATGTTTGACCATAATATATGATCTACTCTGTGAAGAGTCTATCCTATTAAATACTTAAGATACTATTATTCACCTTGCTAGAGGATTTGACACTTACAACTAAGTAAGGACTCTATTAGGATATTTACATGTTAGAATATATAGTCCACCAATATAATGAAAAAGGGGTGGGGGGGGGAGGGGTGGTGAATCAGTTATCCAACTATTATCATAATTATAAACTTTTAAAAAACTTAACCATATGAGCAATATAATCAAAAACCACAACAAGATACTCATACACAATAACACCAAAAATGTTAACTTGTAAAACCCTTGATCAGAGAGAAAACCCTAATGGGGATGGTACCCACAAGATGATGTACTAATATAAATACTCCTTGTTAGAGGATGGACCCTGTTAGAATTCTATAACAACATTCAATACATATCAATCCCTGTTAGGAGCTTCCAACCCTATTAAGAGTTGTCAAGGACAGCTAGACCCACTACCCAAAGAACTTCAAGGTTAAGACCAATAAACCCACAATCTAAATGATCTCTGTATTATTCCTTGTAGAATAATAGAAATGAATAGTACTATTCTTTCCTCTTTCTTTCTTGTCAACCATACTTTTTATCCTTTTTATCTTATAAACATATCACAAATCTCACATCCAATAATCCCTTGGATTGCTTACTCACATTCAATAAACGCTTTTCTCCTTTTCATACTTTGCACTAAATAAATCTATCACAACATACATTATCTTCTTACAAACAAGGAAAAAATATTTTCTTTATACCATATCTTCAAAATAATTATTTGAGTCAACCTTGAGGCTTTCCCAATTAATTATAATAAGATAATTAATTAATTACAAGTATAATAGCACTGTCAGCTCACACTCTATAAAAAAATTCACACATGCAATACTAGGGCTTGTGTATTCGCTAATGTCACCATCTGACTGTCCTCTATCAGTGTCTAATCACACATCTCTTTATTACAACTTAGATGAAAGATATAATACAAACATCAAAAACTGCTTTCCAAGCACTTTGTCTATGAATTACTCTTTGTAAATTAGGTACAACTTCCATATGTCTTCAACTTATGTGTTGCACATTGAACCATGTCATCAGGACACTATATCAAACATGTTCATGACTGCACATCACCAAACAAGAAAAACCTTGTTTGTACAACTAAGATCTCTCTTTGTTACTCTGACAGTCTTCACAAACTTACTGCTATGTTGACATCAATGAAAAATATAGTCATGAACAAAACATGTCAATTCTCTCCAATGCTTAGGATACTCCCCCAATGTATTATCATCAGCATTCATGCTAACAATCTCCCCCTTTGGCATTGATGGCAACATAGATTAAAAACATCTAAGTTCCAAGAATACCAAAATAGTACTTTGTTGATGCTACTACTGTACTCATCTTCTCAAATACTCTTCATCAATAAAATATGAAATCCTCTAGAACACTACTATGTTCTTCTTCTTCTTCTTTAGGATCGGCAATAGTTGTTCACAGTAAACAACTTGCAATACATATCTCCCTTATAGAGATATTCCTCCTTCTTTCTTTACATGAATCTTTCTAAATCTCCCTAATAACTATCTCTCCCCCATTCGTGTACATATATCCCCTATTCATACTTAGGAGATGTTTTTCATGCATATTCTCTCCCCCATTGACATCAATGATAAAGTCCTTGTTATGTCAATTTACTGCTCCAAGTCTTCAACTAGCTCAAGTGTCCAAAGACACTATTCAAGATCAAATACCGAGAATCCTTAGTGAATTAGCTCATCATAGATACTCCCCCATACAAGAAGCATCAACATTTAGTCCAATCTAACAATAGTGCTATGTACTACTAGACTGATGCACTTACTACATCAGCTACTCAAAAGTAGGTAGAGGCATTACCCCAAGCATACCTCTCAAATATTCAAATGTATCTTTAGGTAAAGGCTTTGTAAAGATATCTATAATTTGATCTTTAGTACTCACACATACTCTAATCTGATCTCCTTTTCTATTGCTTTCTTTCTCTATACATGATACTTAATAGATATATTCTTAGTCTTAGAATGCAATACATGATTCTTAGAAATACTCACTATACTTGTGTTATCATAGTGAATGATAACATATTTTGCAAACTCAATGTTGATATCCTTTAGCATCTGTTTCATCCACATAACTTGATTACAGATGTTAGTTGTTGCAACATACTCTACTTCAGCTGTACTCTGAGAAATACAATCTTGTTTCTTGCTTAGCCAAGAAACCAATATTCCTCCAAGGAAAAATACTCCACCACTAGTTCTCTTTCTATCATCCATACTTCTTACCCAATTTGCATTAGTATATGCACATAGAGTGAAATCACTCAATCTATCATACCAAATTTCATAATCAAATTTTCCTTTCAAATATTTGAATATCCTCTTTACTACTGCATAATTATATTCCTTAAGACTAGCTTGAAATCTAGCTACAATCCCAACTACATTTACTATATCTAGTTTGGTGTGAGTCAGATACTCTAAACCTCTAATCATGGATTTGTACTTCTACTCAAATTTAGGCATCTCATTCTTGCTAGATAATTTATGACCAGTTACCAGAGGTGTACCAACAGGCTTACAATTTTCCAATCCAAACCTTTTCAAAAAGTCATTTAATTACTTAGCTTGAAAAATGAAAATACCATCATTGTTCTGCACAATATACAATCCTAAGAAAAACTTCATTTCTCCTATCATGCTCATTTCAAACTCATTATTTATTTCTTCAACAAAATTATCACTTGCTTCAACATTACGTCCAAATATGATGTCATCAAAAAATATTACTATTATTAGCAAACCATTCTCAATTTATTTCGAATATAAGTTACTATTTGTCATACCTTTAGCAAATCCAAGTTTTACCAAATAGTTGTCCAACCTTGCATACCATGTCTTTGTCTTCTATTAGAGGGAATCCTTCAAGGTACTCAATATATACTTCTTCTTCAAGTTATCCATTTAGGAAAGTTTCTTTAACATCCATCTAATATACTTTGAACTTCTTATTCACTGCATAAGCCAAGAACATTCTTACTGCTTCTGGCTATAGGTGCATATTTCTCCTCATAGTCTATGTCTTCTTGATGTGAGTAACCTTTTCATACAAGTCCAGCTATGTTCCTAACAATTTAGCCTTGCTCATTCATCTTGTTTCTAAATACCCATTTGGTTCCTATCACATTCTTGTCTTTAGGTCTAGGAACTAACTCCCATGTTTCATTCTTCATAATTCTATATAATTCATCATTCATTTCTTAAATCCAATGATCATCTTTACATGCTTCATCTACACTCTTAGATTTGACTTGAGAAATCAAACATATCTCTTCATTAACTCTATTTCTTGTCATCACAACTTTGTCTTTGCTTCCAATTATTTGTTCTGGAGGGTGATTCTTTGTTAGATTCCTATTAGGGGTAGGAGTTGACATCTTAACTATTATCTCATCCCTAGGTTCATATCTCTACTCTCATCTTTTCTCAATAGTTAACACATCATTCTATATAACATTGTTAGTCTCAAAGAAAACTTCACCATTTTTTCTAACAATTATAGAATCATCTTCTTCTATAATAGCTACTAGAGCTAGCTCTTCTTTTACTTCCTCTTCCTCAACTATTATAGGCTTAATAACTTCATCAGAAAGTGAACTCTATTTGGATTTTCTTTCTCTCATAGGACATCTTGATGAAAAGTGACCAAGCTCTTTACATGTCCAACAAATGAAAATTTACACACTTTCTAGTTCCCTTTTCAGAAGCAAATCAATTCTTTTCTTGATCTTCTCGTCTTCTTCACATAATAATCTAGCTTTGCTTCTATTCTTTTGTATGCAACAAAAGGATTCTAGATCAAGAAACTCAATCTCTAGATCTTTGTACGTATCTGATAAATCACCAAGAAGCTCTATCTTATGTGAGACAAAATTTCCTTCATCAAACTTAGGACTAATATCTATCGCTGTGATCTCCAAAAAATTTAAGCTTATCCTTATAGGAACTGATGCTATAATACCAATTGTTCGAATATATAGTCCACCAATATAACTAAGAGGGGGGAGGGTGAATTAGTTATCCAACTATTATCACAATTATCAACTTTAAACAAACTTTACCATGTGAGTAATATAATCAGAAACCACAACAAGATGCTCATACATAATAACACCAGATATGTTAACTAGGGAAACTATTGATGAGAAGGAAAACCTCAGTGGGGATGGTACCCACAAGATGATGTACTAATATAAATATTCCTTTTTGGAGGATACACTTGATGTACTTCATACAGTACTTGATCCCATTTACTTGTCACTATTTATTGTGATAACACTAGTGCAATAAATATTTCAAAAAATATGGTGATGCATGCAAAATCAAAGCACATATCATTCAAGTATCATTATTTGAGGGAGAAAAAACAAGAGAAATAAGTAATACTTGAATATGTGAAGTCTATTGAACAAATTATAGGCATATTTACTAAACCATTACCTAAGGATGATTTTTGTATCTAAGAGATAAATAGGGGGTCCTACCCCTATCTAAAATTCACTAAGTGAAGATGCATGTTGTATCAATTCATGGATGTATTGTAATATCTTTGTGGAATTCATGCATAGAGTTCACACTTAAGGAGCATTTCTAAAGTTGTGAAAATGAATGTGATTAATATGATGCAATCAGTACATGCAAGGTACAATGACAACTACAAGGTTTTATAAGTTTGACATTGAAATTTACAATGACCTTTGGCATTGTTGTCAAAGGGGGACAATATCAAATAAGGCTACCAAAGGGGAAGAATATTAGTAAACACTACAAAAGGGGAGAAGAATGTATAAAAAGGAAGAATTATGCAAAAGATTGGAGAAATATCACAATATCATAATTTGACTTGCTGTGGAAATTATCTCCTACTTATCAATTGATGAACTTAAGGGGATTTCTAATGAATGGTTCATAAGGCACAACACTTGGTGAATGTTTTTCAAATGGGGTTGTAAGCTTTGGGTTTAACCATGGAGGAAACTCTGTAGTTAAGAATGCTCAGGCTGGAGTAGTACTAGGATGGGTGACCTCCCAGGAAGTCCTGGTGCTTCACCCCTGTGAGCATCACCTAAATCCAATGAGTGCTAAGTGTTCCATTTATTCTCATGAGAGATGGATTCATGTTGAATCACTACTCATGAAACATGGGTCAATGAGTTTGACTCAAAAATCACATAGTTAAATCCTGATAGCAATATCACAATTTGACTCGCTATGGAAATTATCTCCTACTTATCAATTGATGAGTTTCAGGGGCTCTCTAATGAATGGTTCATAAGGCACAACACTTGGTGAAGGTTTTTGAAATAGGGTTTCAAGCTTTGGGTTTAACCATGGAGGAAACTCCATAGTTAAGTGCACTCAGGCTAGAGTAGTACTAGGATGGGTGACCTCCTGGGAAGTCCCAGTGCTTCACCCCTGTGAGCATCACCTAGATCCAATGAGTGCTAAGTGTTCCATTTATTCTTGTGAAAGATGGATTCATGTTGAATCACTACTCATGAAAAATGGGTCAATGAGTTTGACTCAAAAATCACACAATTAAATCCTAATAGCTATATCACAAGATTGAAGACTGCTTGGAGATCAAAACTCAAAATGAGATCACATCCTAAGGGGGGGATATGCTTCAGAAGATTGTTGTTTTTGCTGAAGATATAAACTAAGTTACAGAGATATTATAGATGAAGACAAAGATCTATACAATTGTATTGTTGACAATGCATACATTTTATTATCCAATATCATTTTATGTAATGTAAAATCAATTATTATGTGTTGTCATCAATGAAAAAGGGGGAGATTTTTAGCCTCAACTAATAATCTAACAGGTCAAGGGGGAGATTTTTATCCCTAATTGATAATGTAATAGGTCATGCTATGAATGTATGTAAAAGAGTCATATCAGTTTTTATGTTTTCATTAAGGTCAAGTCTTAGTTGATTAGGCATTATGTTAATTTAGTGGAGTATTATATCATTAGATTGATGAAGAGGATTCGATTAATGAATAGTGTTTGAAGAAAGTACGATGAAGACCATAGTGATAAGTATAATATTCAATGGGCACTTGAATGAGCTTGACAGTGCTAATTTAATATTGGTTTGATTATTTTATAATCATTTAATATTGTGAAGTATTGAAGAATGCAAGTTTAATTGAGTGACAAGGTTAATGAAGACTATATTCACTAAGTCACTATAGTGTTGTCTGAGCAATTACTAATGCAAAAGGGAAATTTGGTATTACCAAGAGAAAGCCTAGTCTTGACTAAGTGATTTATTATCTAAGAAGGAAAAAATATTCACCAAGTAACAAATGGAAGAAATTTTTTGGAGAATTGGAATTTATAGCTCAATTTTGAAGGAAATATGGAAAGTGCAAGATGTTTGAAGGTTATAGTCAAAGTTTGTTACAAGATCTATGACTAGGAAATTTCAATAAGGATATGATGATGGAAATTATAGACGAATAAGGATGAGCACAAAGTTCTATGAAAATTTATATTTTCTATGTGGTTAAGTACATTAAATATGAGATCAAAAATTATGATTAAGCGGAAATAGATGGAAGAATTTGGAAGCACATAAATGATTATTTAAGGAGGACATCAAGATAGTTTTTGGTTATTGGTTGGAATCTGATTATGTTTATTATGCTACTAGGGATTCTATTGATGTTGTTAAATATGAAGTATTGAGAAGAAGAAAATATCTAGGTGAACTAAGTTGAGCAAAGGAAAGTGAGGAGCAGAGTTGGTGAAAGTGAAGGAGTGAATCCACAAAGTGAAAGATCAAAAGGAGAAAGGAAAAAGAATAGAGATATAAACAAGCAAAGATGTTTTCTATAATTAATAGATTATTTCTATTGTTACTTTCTAATCTTAATAGAAAAAAATATTAGAAATTTGAGTGGACCTAACAAGCCTTTGAAATCCTATATGGTAAAATTGATTAGTGATGTTTGTAAGTCCTTTAGAGTATGCCACTCTTTAGATAGGATCAAGGAGTGATAAGGTCTAGATGATCATTTGGTAAAATTCTCTAACAAGATCATCTTAACAATGTGTATATAATCTTGTATTGATGTATATTTAGGCTAGGAAGAAGAATGTTAGGTGGATGGGGACCCACAAGGTTTTCAAAAAAACCTAGGGAAGTAATGTTTCAACAAGAAAGATATTATTCAAGAGATTCCTCAAAAGGTGGTTGAGACTATTAGAAAAGAAGGTAATTCTCAAGACTCTCTTAGATCCCAAGATGAATGGGTCTACTTGAAACCTTGGTCAATCCTTTTTGGAGTTAAACCAATGGTTAAGTCAAGTTTCCCAGAAATTAAAGATATCTCAAACAAGGGGAAAGGGAAATTTGTTATTATTGTTCTGGATGAGCTAGTCAATCACAATATCGAACTGATGTTGACTACCTTGGACATCCTAATATTAATTTTGTTATAATTTTTGCTAAGATGAAATAGAATCTTAAAGGTGGTGTGGAAATCACAATGATGGCGAAAGGCTTCCTATCTTTCTCATCTGTCTTTCAAGAGGATTTCACAAAGCTTTTCTATGGAGGCCCTTGGGTTATTGGTAAGCCCACTCTAGCTCTATAGAAATGGTTTCCTAACTTGGACTTGATCAATTCATGTTTTGTTCAAGCCCCTATCTAGGTTAAGTTTATAGAACTTCCCTTTGAATTCTAGTATGAAGATATTTTCAAGGGCATAACTAGCTCTTTTGGGGGATTTGTTGCCAATTGACCCAATCATAACATCTCGTAAAAGGCTTACCTATGCCAAAATCTATGTAGGGGTAAAACATAATAAATATATGCCAGAGGTCATTGAAATCCATTCAAAGTTGGGAAACCACATTCAAAAGTAGGTTTTGTAAGTGTCTTGTTTGTGTACTTTCATTGTAAGAAAGTGGGTCATATTGCAAAGTTATGCCCTTCCTTTGTTGCAAAATAAAAAGCTAGAATTTTTTTAAAAAAGGAATCAATGAAGAAGGAAAAGGCTTAAGTAAATAAAGGAAATAAGGAAAACTAGGAAATTTGGGGGGGGGGGGGGAGAGAATGAAAAGATTGATCAACCCATGCAAGATGTGCCTAAGCCCAAAGAGAATGAAAATCAAAATTTAACCTATAGTGAGATAAACCCCCAAATGGAAACCCATAAGGACTTATAGAACATGAAAAATATGGAAGAGGGAGGTTCCTTTAATTCTTTTGAAGAAGATCTAGAGAACATCTTGGTTGTCCTTGACTCGATTGGGGCCATCTCTTGAGAAGGAGAGATGTTTCAGAATAATAGGGAGTCTATGAAAAGTATCACCCCTAAGGATCTTTTTGAACATGCTCAACCTTGCAATGTTTTGGGTGGTTCAGAGAGCCAAGACATAGGAGACAAGGACTCCATAATCAAGAACATGAAACATCTATTTGATCAATGTGGTGGAGGAGAAATGTCTAATGAAGAGGGTTGGAATATGGTCTCTAAGTGAAAACCAACAAAGAAGAACAATAGAGATAGATCCCCAGTTTCTCTAACTGCAACTAGAAGTAAAAGTAAGCCAGATTTAGTAGCTAAGTTAAAGACATTATTAGATAGGGAAAGGGTTAGGATAGTTTGAGAAGAAGAAGCATTTAAGAACATTGTGGATGGGACCTAGTTGACCATCTAGTGTTGATCTCAGATTAGTTTTGAAAAGTGAGTGTCTATACACTTAAGTTATTTACTTAGTTCATGCCAAACAAGTAGTACATGCCAAGCACAACATCTATAAGATAGAGCATGTCAAGTCTATAGTGAGTGTTGAGCCACTCATGTGCTGTGTCACTCAAATGTTGAGCAGATAGTATATGCTAAGTGATACAAGAGTCAAGCAAGCAGTGCATGTCGAGTCATTCAAATGTTGAGTCACTATATAGAAATTAGTATATGCTATGCATTAGAGACTTCAAATATTGAGTAACATAGTTTTGACATAGTTGTTTGAAATGGCACAAACTACTATGTACACCATTTTTGTGCTGACTTACAAATTGAATTATGATATTGCGGAGATAAGGAAGAATCTTAATTTGGAATCCCTTTAAAGGACATACATCCAATCAAGTAAAGGGAAGGTTTAAGCAACAAAATTCATGAATCATAGTAGTTGATTCATACCTAACCCTAAGTCACCTAAGTCTTCTTAAGGAGGAAAAACCCTAAACTTTGTAATGTGAATGTGAAAGGAGTGAAGAGAGAAATTTGCATGTGCAACAGAACATTCATGGTGGCTAAGGAATTGTGAATTGAAATTGTACTCTAGAATCAGTTAAAGGAGAATAGAGGAAGGGAATTGTATATAGTAGTGAGACATCTGATCAAGAAGGATCAAGAATACATTAGTTTGGAGGTGATTTGTCATCAAGCAATAGAGTGTTAATCACAGGATCAATGCTAAGTCATTCTAACAAGTGAATCAGTTAAATCTCTTAATAGAGTAGTCCTAACAGGCTATATTGAAATCCTCTAACAAGGTGCTTACTTAATTATGAGTTAAAGTCCTTTAACAAGGCATGCTTCTAATAGGGTATTGAAATCCTTTAGCAGGGTGAGACCTAATAGTCATTGGAAGCCTTTAACAGGTCATACCTTTCACAGGGTAGGGGGATGTGTGGTGAATGTTTTATGGGTCAAAGTTTAAACTACTGATTCACCCCACTGCCCCCCGCACCCCCCCCCCCACAACCTCAAAGAAGTTTACCTTTCCTATTGTAATTCCAACAATTGGTATTAGAGCCTTGTTCTCTGAAAGAGAAGCTTTATACCTTTGAGGAAAGATCTTGAAAATGGAAGTCTACAAGTTGGGAAAGGTCATTGAGAATCACAGAATTGAAATACAACTCATTCTACATCAACTAAATGAAGCAAGAGAAGACATAAAGAAATATTTATAGAGAAGGAAATTACTATTGAGGAAAATGACAAACAATACAAAGAAATGGACACTACCAAGCTATTTTCTAATGGAGACTCCAATGAATTTGATGCAGTAGTTGTAGACCTAATGGAAAAGAACAGAGCCCAAGCTAAGGAAATCAAAAATATCAAGTTAGAGCAAGAATCACAAGCCATACTAAGATGTGAGGTGACTAAACAGAAAAATAAATCTATGGAAGACAAAGCCATGATTGAAGAAGACAAAAGAGTTTTGACCAACAGACTGGAAGAGAAATCATCAAAGCTAACCAAGATTTCCAACATGAAACTGGACACTCTAAGTCAAATGATAAATTCCAACTATGAATTCAATGTCAAGGACATTGAGATAACAACATTGAAGTTGCAAAATGAGCAATTGAAAAATGACCTAAAAAGGGTAAAGGAATTTGCTGAAAGTTTTGATAAACCAAGTGAAGCCATCAAATACTTTGAGCAATTATTGAGATCCCCTAGATCCAATAATGATACATTTGGACTCGGATACACAAGTACTGAAGAAGCAGAATCATCCAAAAGTGCTAAAGGAAGGAGCAACAAAAGTAAGAATGTCAAACCTACTTGTCATAATTGTGGTAAGAAAGGACATACTACTAATGTGTGCAAGAGAAAGACTATAAATTAGAATGTCAAGCATAAGAGCATGGTTCACTAATATAAGTGCAACAAACAAGGTCATTAGGCATATGAATGTAGAACTATGACCATGCATACACAAAGATTTGAAGGATATTGTTATAAGTGTTAGAACCATGGACATAGAGCTTTTGAGTGTAGATCCAAACTCATGTGGTCATTAGACATGCAAACAAAGGAAAAGACTAATGGAAACTCTTACAACTGGGATTATAATACTAGATATAGCTATCATTATTGTCAAGAGTATGGACATGTTCCTAAGAATTGCATTAGGACACACTTCAAAAGTGACTACAAAAGATGGTCGATTCGAACCACATGCTTTAGTTATTTGAAGATTGGTCACATTAGTCAATATTGTCTAACAAGGTCAAAGGCACCAAGTTATGAGTTCAATAAAGGCAAAGGCAAGGCAGATTTTGAAAATGTTAGAAATGAAATGAGCAAGACATGGAAGAAAAAGGAGGATTGTAGCACATCAAGTAGAGAAGGGATCACTTCACCCAATGGGTCAGGTGATCACACCTCATCAAACTAAGAAATCAAGAGGTATGGGGGATTGATATTCATAAGTTATATCATACATTAGTTCCAAAAGAATTTAGTGTTGAATCAAAGAAAAATCTATGTTTTTCATGTTATTGTCGAGTATGAAAAGTTTCCTATGACTACCAAGTGAAATGTTAGAGGATGTTGAGCTAACAAATTGGCTAGTTGATGTCGAGCTCATAAGGGTTGTTGAATGAATGAAAATGCTAGTGGACATTGAGTGAGCCTAAAATTAGTTGATGTCGAGCTTATAGCTGTGTAAGCACTCAACATTAATTACAATGTTTCAAAAGGGTATTTGATCAATTTTTAGCTCATTTTACATCATTTCAAAATTGAGAAAGAGCAAGGAGAGCTAAAGGCAATTAGGAAATTCATTAGTTTTGATTACAAAAGATCTAAATAGCTATTCAACACCATTTCATCATATTTAGCAAGGTATTTATCATGTGCTGAGCTATGTTGTTTCTACTTTCATAACCCCTAGCCCTTTATAATCATGTCTAGTTCAAAGGGTGTAGAGGGTAAGGAGGTTTTGAATGTTCAAATGGTTACTAATGAGGTCAAACAACCAATTTTCAAAGCCATACCAAATATTGAACATAAACAAGATAACTCCTATGTTTTATCCATGATATCACCGAAAGTTTTAATGGTTTAAGATGTCAGAAAATGTTACAATTGTAAGATTGGAAGTATTGGAGACATGGAAATTAGACAAACATATGATAGACTACGTGAAAATGGGGTGTTAAGGGAATAATTTAAGATTGTAGAGAAGAAAGGGTTAACTCATGTCCTAGATTTCTAAAATATTTTCAAAACTAAATCAATTAGGATTGTATCAAGCAGGATTCATGGTAGTTCACTTTGGTTAGAAAATGGGCCAAATAAACTCACCAAAAGAATAATCCATAGGGTAATAGTGTATTCAACCCTAGATTGGCCTAAGACTTTAAGGAGTGATTCAAAAGAGGTTATTGAGAAGAACACATGGGCTATGTGGAATAATAGAGGAATGACTATTGACACCATAACAGATCCTCTAATAGATTTTATAGTAAGGGTAATTGCACACAAGTTTTGCCAATCAAGCAGATTGAACAGTGTACCCTATATTGTAGTGGATGTGGATTACAAAATTGTCAAGAAGGATCATACATATGATCTTGCCGAGCTACAACTATAGTAGTTGATTGAAAACCTAGGAGCAATAAGGAAAATAAAGAGTGCTCAGTGCAAATTTGGTTCTATTTTGATATGTATTTTCTTTTATGTTCAAAACACATTTCCTACATTTGGCACTGTGTCATGGAAAACAAATAGGTTAGTGGTAGTACAAATAGGAGAGTTCATTGAATAGCTAGGTGAAAATTTTGAATCTGTAATGACTAATAACTTTGAGGACTTTAACCAATCTATGAAGAAAAGATTGAGAATTCTAGTATCATTAGTGGAAAAATATTTTGATGATGTTTGTTTCCTAGTTGATGTTGATTATACATTTGTTCAAGTAGCAACTCCAAGGGTAAGATGGCTAAGGCCATCAGGCTATTAAATTAATGTAGATGAGGCCTCTGTAGCAATAATAGCATTACTTGTTGAAGATATAGATAAAGATGCCAAATCATTTGGTAATTATGAGATGGCCAAATCTAAAATTACCATGGAACTAAAGACTGTCTTTATTATAAAGAAGAAGGAGAACTTGGTGAAGAAATTGAAAGCTAAATTTGGTGAAGATGTCAAGTAGGAACAGGATGAAGAGGAAGAGAATGAAGAGGAAGAAGACACCTAGGCCTAAGCACCACTTGGACTAATAGAAGGAATGGGAAAATATTAGCAAGAGGAAGAGACATAAATTATAGAAGGTGCCTAGGAAGAAGAAGTCGAGGAAGCACCTACTCATACCAATCAAAAGAAGAGAAAGGCTAAGGCTCAACCAATGACAAGTTCCAAGAAGACTACTAAACCAAGCTAGCCCAAACTTATAGCTCCTACCAGAAGGGCTAGTACATGTCTCACTGCACAAAAGGAAAAGGAAAAGACCAAACCTATAGAGCAGGAAGGAGGAGCATTGAAAAGACTATTTGTGTTTTTCAACTATTAAGCACAAAACTTAACACCAAGATCATAAAAGAGTACAACAATCTAATGATTAGCTAGTTCCTATAAACAATTGAATGTTTTTCATATCTAGACCCAACTTCAACAAAATCAAGATAGATTTTCTACTCTTTAGGCTCTACAAAACCAAGGTGGGTATACCTTAGGGATGGAATATCTCTCAACTTGACACTAAATACATATTTTACTAATTTCATAACAATACACATCCCTTGAAGTATATTTAGTCATAGTTTTTCTTAGGTTTACACATAATTCTAGCAATAGTAGCTAGCTAAGATTTAGATATTAAGTATAAAAAAGTGCTGACCAACACTAATATATTTTAAACAATGAAGTAAAATTGGATTTAAATTTGAGATTGATGCTTTCCTATGATTTCTTCATCTACAGACTAAATTTAACAAATCAGTGTCTCATCCATTGGGATTCAGAGTCCATTCAATTCATAGATCTAATTGATTGCATTACAATCAATACTATCAATAGTTCTCTACTGAAAATCATGCTTACAAGCATCCTTCATATTACCATGGAAATCCTATCAACATCATTGAAGCATTTATTTAATTTATTGAATTAACAACAACAAGATTCAACAAAAAACATAAATGGGGATAGTCCATCTTTATATCAATTTCTTTTGAAAATTGTGTGCAATTGACATGGAACTTAGAATAACTCAAGATGAAACAATAAGATCCTGCAAGACAAAATGTATTCTCAAATAGTTGCAGAGAATTACATCGTACAATTCACATCAAGATATTGGGCAAAAAATACTTAAAGACAAACTTCATAAAAGCTAAAAGTAATACCATTATTCGAGGGGTTCTTCTAGCCTTGGAATCTCACTTATATAATGTGAGATGCAACAAGCTTCAGGCATAGAGAACTAACAGTTGTCCTTTTGAAAAAAGATATTTACCTTTTATGGCTGTCACAAAAAGACTAAATTTTGTGTAACAGAAAAAATTTACATCAAAGTATTCTTTTGGTGGGCCTACCTTTTGTTACACCTATTATCATGCTTTATTTATTCTGACAAGAGCTGATGATTGGCCCTTTTGCTATTTTGAATCCTCAGAATATGTGGCCATCAGTTGTGCTAGTGATGTATCTAGCTTTGACTCTACAAGTTCACCTCAACTCAGGAATCTTCACTTGTATCATCATGTATTATTAAAGTAATAGTTATATCTAGGTTTTTTTCTACCATATCATCAATTTGGACCATGGTACTCTCAATTGGGATGGTTGCTCTTCTTTGTCTTCTTCTGGATGTACTGACATGTCATCTATTTGGATTTTGTCCTGGTTAACATTATCATTTGATATCTCTATTTGTTTTAAATGGACAAAAAAATCCATCCATTTGTAGAAAATTGTATCATTAGGCAAATCAAACCTCAAGATTTCTCTTTGCTTTTTAACTACCCAATCCCCTATTTTATTTATTTCAACAAATTCCTTTCTAAGGGAATTGTAAAATAGTTGTACTTTAACAAATACTTCATTTTTCTTTGCCCATAGCACATATCCTTTTTCATTTATGATTTTAGTTGTTCTCTAAGCTAATAAATCATTCAATTCTTTTCAACACTCCTTTCTTTCTTTTATTATATCCATCCGCTTGAGTGCTTGTGGAAAAAGATCAAATCTCTCACCTAAATACCTAGAGAAACAAATTGGTACTCTTCTCTGTAGTACCTCCTTATTTTTAAAATTAGATAGGTCATTAGTTAAATAAAAAAATTCTCTATTTGTTCATGAGAGGAGTCAATAACTAAAGTGCATAAAAGGGTGATATCCTTATCACTTTCCTCCCATTTTCTTATTATGGGTTTTAAAACCTCCTCAGCTTCCTTAATTTCTTTCCGCATATCAAAAATGTTTACTAACTATTCATAAAATGTAGACCAATCAATTTTATCTACCATATATAAGATTGTCTTTCTAAGTTTTTCACTATACTGATAGGTCAAATCATCTTATAAAGCTTTTATCTTACTCTTTTCTTCCTCCAACTCATCAGCTGTATAAAACTTTGACCTTTGCAAAGTGTCAAGGATTTCAATAAATGGAATGGATCTAGAAAATCTCATTGATGGCCAAGGATAGGTGATTTGTGGCCTAATAGAATGTCCCACCACTTTATTTTCAAGTTCAATTCTTCTTTGAACTTCTTTATTATAGGCAGCCAATAGTGTCTCATACCTCTCCTCTAGTTCTAGCTTTTCCTTCTAATCTCTCTCTATAGTAGCTAAGGTTAAATGAGATACACGAACACCCCACTATGTAACTTCTACATTAGTTGTATCATCTACTCTCTTCACAATTATGTTTCCCATCAATCCAACATCATCTGATTGTGAGGAAGCAATCCTAGATCCTTTCCTTATTGACCAAACAACTAATGTAGCCTTATCCTCACTGAATTTGGCACCTTTATTTCCTTCCTATTTAGATCCTCTAAATTCAACCTACCTAAAATAGAATTAAAGACTAGAGCATCTACTATATCCCAATTGGATAGCAATAAAACATTAGATTCCTTCACCATCTGTCTCCCTTCTTCAGGGGTCATGCTCTGGAACTCTTGCATCATTTCTTCTTTTATCTAGTTATGTATAGCTGCCTCCTTCATTTTTGGATGATTTGTTCTTAATTTATTTCATTTCTCTTCATACTTTCCCATATTTACTCTCCATGCAAATTAGTAGAAGGCTCTTGTTCTAAAAAAATTGTCATTAGATAAAAATCCATGACTAGCTTGTTCAATCACAAGATCTAGCTCCTTTCCTTTGTAATCTTCCATTGTTAACTCTAAGCTCAGCATTGGAGGTTCCTATATATTTCCTTCTTCTAACTCAACTTGTGTGATAAATATTCCCCCTTGGGACCCTAGTTGCTCCATCTGCTCCCTGGTGAGTTGTTTATCTCCAGTTTGTAATGGGGATTGTGTAGGTGAATATTCTTCAACCTAGAGTACATGTTCCCTTATTACCTTTTAGGTGAGGGTTCATTACTTCTTTCTTCTAGGGCTACACTAGTAGATGTTGCTATCTATTTCCCTTTGTCTACAATGCCCCTTTTATTCTAAATTATATCATAGCCAAGTCTTTTTTGGATAATCAATTGTTCTGTCCTAATTGAAGGAATAAATGCCAACATTCTCATGACTTCTCTGGCTTTATCTAGAAAATAATTAATAAAGAATTGTTTCTTCTCATTCATATCCTCCATGATTTCAGGAAAGGTAATCATGATCTTATTTATTCTATCTGACTCTATTTTTGAATCCTTTAGAGGCTTATAATCTTTATAAAAACAATGAATGAATTCTAGGACTTTAGAGAACACTCTCCATTTCTCCTTTTTAGTCTCTTTCTCTTGCAAAGAGAATTCATTTCTTATTATATCTTTAGGAAAAGAAGGCTCATGCTTTTTGGAACCAACCTTAGCCCTAAATCTAGAAACCAAATTATAAAACCCCTCAATGTCACAAAAATGGGGATGAGATACTGTCGTTTTATATTGGTCTAGAAATTTATACAAAAATAGCTAGCCACCCTTGTAATTATAAAATGATAGGCTACAATGCAAGTAGGAAAAATAGAACCTTTGTTTCTTATGTCATGATATGCTTCCTCTAATCCTCCTAGCTGCCATAATATCTTAGCTTTCCCTACTTTCAAAGGTACCTGGTAGGACAGTACATGAGGAGTTCCTTGGAAACCATAAACCATAATAACTATTGAAATAGGGTATGGTATGATATCAGCCCAATTATGTGACACCTTTAAGCTAGATGGATTGTCCATTGGTCAAAAAAAATTCAATAATTCCCTAGGGATTTTTGGATTGTCCCTTAATAAGAGGCTTCTCAATTTGGAGGTGAAATATCAATCAAATCTAATAAAACTAGCATTTTCAGCATCCCTAGTCATATCAGCACTTTACAACTAGACTGGCATAGCTTCCCCTTCTTCTTCTCTATTTAAAACCATCTCCTTCCCAAAATATGTTTCACCTTTAAACAAGAACATATGCATCAATAATGAGTAATGACCAAAAGTCTTTTCCACTTTTCTCTTGGTAATTCCAACTAGCCCTATATGGATTTCTTCTACTATGTAAGATGCAAAATTAAAACAATATCCACACCAAAAGAAGAAACCTGAGCCATCATATACATGAAGTTGATTTGCATAAAACTTTGCTCATCCTCACCAAAAACTTTACATATTCATGTATAGTTCTAAGGCTCTGGAGGTGAAGTATTCCTTCATAAAAGGCTCTCTTATAGAGGCAGTGACCAATGGCAGATTTCCAATTGAAGCCAAAAGTGCTCTTAGTGCACCCTTTTTAATCATTTCCTTCTTTGATAGGTATTCCTTTTCTATTCTTGGTAGGTCAATGGGTACATGGTAATCTGACAAGGGCCCTAAACCAAAAACCTTCCAAATCTCTTCAGCACTGATGATCATCAAGCACTCACCATCTAATCTTCTTACTACTCTAATAGCAAAGTCATAGTTTTGGGCAACGTCCATGAGTAGATCAACATGCATAAATATAGTATGAACAACTAATTTTCCCAAGTCAAAATTCTAAATGTTCCCATGGGGAGAAAACAAATTTCTCTATAAGAACCACTTTTCAAAAAGAAAAAGCCCTAACTTAGTAGTAATGGCATCCCTAATCTAATTTCCTTTCTCATATAGGCCATCTGCTATCTTGAGCCTAGGGTTTACTGGAATTAACTTCTTCACCTGGGTAGACTCATTTATAGATTTAGGCAATAACTCAAGGAGGTCATCATGTATGTTTCTATTTGCATAATCTACTTGTCCCGAGAATTCTTTCTTTGGAGGCATAATGGATAAAAATTTGCAAAATACTAGAAAGCTTAATATATAGTGGACTGAGAAACTTACTTGGCTCTTCACTACTCTATAACTACAATTCTATAACACATCATGATTATTGGAGATTCTTTCACATTCTAATCACACCAAGCACAATTTCTTAATGGCTCTAAGCTTTATGGAAATCTAAAGATTTTTTTGCATGGAGAAGAACTGGAAAAAATCTTCTACAATATACTTTGTTCCTAGTTTGCACGGGGATTCTTCAAGCTTCATAAATGAATCATAAGGAAAAAAATAGGGTGGCATCACCGTCTATTTTTAAACCACATCGTTGATAGCAAAAAATCTAATGATCAAGGAAAAAGATCGTGGATGATTCATTTTCCCACTTGCCAAGTTGGAAATCAACCCAATAGAATTTCTCCATGTAAGCCTTTCCTTTTGCCACTAGCAACTTGACCTGGACCCACTGGTGCTCACAAACACTTGTTGCCTTCTCACTATGTCACTATGTTTAAATACTAAGCAACTCTTCATAGCAACCTGGCACCAACAATTGATACACTTCCAATCATACGATGAGGAATTTACGATTATCTTACTTAAGCTATGGTGGGTCCATATGTTCTTTCCTTTGGTCACCATATCGCATGGGATAAACATCAAGCAACTTTGAATAGCAACTTAACACCTGTTATTGATACATCTTCGATCTGACAGCTCTAACTAATCACCTGCTTTCTTTCTAAGTGTAATTCCACATAATAAATGACAAGACATCACCTTGACATGCTAGCAAAGTATATGTATTAATTAACTTTATGGCGCTACCTCTTTTTTCATATTCCACCATATATAGATTTAACAAGAAGGTGCTATGTCACCTCTAGTAGAAATGATAATTTTTCTTGTTGCAACATAGCGACCTCCATGTAATTTGAAAAATTTGGCATAGTGATTTAACATGTTCTTATTACTTGTTCTTCATTCATGACTTCTGGCATTCCATAATGATTATGTGGCTTGTTGACAAAAAAGAAAATTTACAATGTCTATCTGAAATGTTATTCCCACCATTTTTTACTTTTACAAGAAGGTGTTATGTTGCTTCCGACAAAAAGGTCAAATTTCTTGATTGTGACATAGTGACCACCATATTTCTAGGGTAAATTGTCACCATGAAAAGAAAGATGGTTAGTTTACATCCTAGCTCCTGCTTTACTATGTCTAACATATTCAACCAATTCACCATGTTGGAAGGGCTTCTTTATGACGTGCAAGATCTCGACACTGTATCTAATTTTGGTCCCACTATTTTTTACTTTTATAGGAAGGTGCTATGTTTCTTTTGGTAGAACCTCCCCACTTTTCAGTCGCAACATATTGACCTTCATTGATGTGAGAAATTCCAACAACTCAGGTAAAAACTATGAAACTTATGTTAAAAATTAACTGGGCCCCAAGGGTGATAGTATATTTGATCATTATGTCACTTATGATAAAGTGACTTGAATCCTCCAATGCAATATAGCAACCACCGTAGATCTTATAGAGATCTAACAGTGTGGGATTATTATCATGAAGGCCCAAGAAAAACTTGAAAAGGTTCGTGCATAAATAAGATATGATTTTTTTTTTTAAATAAACTTTCTCCCACTTAATTATGAGATGATGCTCTCATGACCTAGAGGGCACACTTAGGGCATGAATTTTTAAAATAGGATTTTTTTCCTAGGGTTTCAACAATTTTTGGTAATATCAAACCTTATTTTGTACACAAGACCAGCAACCCAAAGTAAGATGACTTCATGAAGGTGTAGGGAAAAAAAATGACCAATAGCAGCTCTATCTAGGGGCAATGAAAATGTGAATTTCATATAAGTGCCTAGAATCCCTGGTTAAAGCAAACCATAAACTTGACAGTCTCTACTACTTGACAACTATTGAGAAAGAAACAACACTAGAGAGGAAAATACAAGAATTGTACAGAGACACAAAGGATACACAAAATGTACAAACCCTAAAACTATTGTTCATGGAGGAAACAAGTATTTTAACAAAAATACCTCTTCAAGAATTTTCCATGAACTAGCAATTCAAGAATATTATCTGATAGATCCTTCACAATATATGAGTCCTCTCCCCATGTAGCTTCAATTATATAGGGATCTAACCATATAGGATCAAACTTTCCATGTTTTCCTTTATCTTCAACTCTAGCATTCCACATGAGGACTAAATCTTCAAGTTCAAATTTCTTGCTCATTGTTCTCCTATCATATAGAGTCTTGACTTGTAGTTGTAACTTATAATTTTTGGCAGGTGCTTCTTTCCTGGTCTCAGCCAATCCTACCAACTTATCCAATCTTTCTTGCATATCATCAGTGATGTCTTCATCATACATTTGGATTTAGTTATATAATCCAACTAAATTATTCTAAGGCATTCTTGCATGGATCCCATATGTAATATCAAAGGGTACTACACCTATAGCCTTTTTCATAGTCACCCTGTTAGCCCATATTGCTATTTGGAATTTGGAATCCCAAGCTTTCTTGTTATCATCCAATGTTCTTTTTATTACTTTCAACAAGCTCTTATTTGTGGAATCAACTTGTCCATTTCCTTGTGGATGATATAGGGAGAATGTTGATCTTGTAATTCCATACTTGTCACAAAATTTTATAAATTCATCAAATCTAAAACACATTGCATTATTTTTCACAATCCTGTGAGGACAACTAAATCTTGAAACGGTATTGTTTAGCAAAAAACTGTTAAAAACCTTACTAGTTGCATTTCTTATTGGAATTGCTTCCACGCACTTTGTGAAGTAATCAATAGCAACCAATATCCATGAATAACCAGTGCTAGACTTGGGAGAAATCTCAACTATAAAATCCCTTCCACATTGCTGGAAGGGTGCTTGAACTTCCATGGTTTCAAAGGATGTTACCTAAAAATTTTAGTTTACCTGCAAATCTTTGATAGGCATCACACTTCTAACCATTTTCTAAGCATCTCTAAATAGGGAAGGCCACCAGAATCTAGCTCTCATCACTTTGTGTGCAGTGGTCTTGGCCATGTAATGTCCTCCATAGACTCCATAATGCATTTCATTCAATATCTCTATTGACTTCTCTTGATCAACACATTTTAGTAATATTCCTTCAAAATTTCTCCACCATAAGCTATTCTAGACAATAATATATCTAATGGCTTGTAACTTGGTGTTCCTTTTTTAATTTTCAGTCAAATTAGAAGGGGATTCCATATGTTGTAAATAATGAATGACATTATTATACCATTCACAATGGTCCATGTCACACAAGCCTGACCTCAAGTTATCTGTTACTACATTTACCTGGTTAGCATCTAAGTTGGATTGAGCCATAAGCTTAGCTAGTCCTTGACCTCTTACCAATTTTGTGATCTAAATTTCAATGTTGAATTCTTGGATCCTATTGATCCATTTGCACCTCCTACTTGATACTTCCTACTAAGAAAATATGTCCTTGATAGCTACACTAGGTACAAATGCAATAATAATGGCACCTACCAAATAACACCTAAAAGCCTTAACAGCTTTCACCAAGGCATATGCTTGTTTCTCATTTCTTTCATATTTCAATTCAACAAGATGCAAAGATTCACTAAAGAAAGAAATAGGTTGTTCATATCCTTCCTCATGTTTTTGTAATAAGACTAGCTATAGTATGGAAGGATGCAAAAGAAAATATGTGCATTGGCTTAAGTATAATATGGGGTTCTAAAGACTGGAGCATTTTTTATGGCAGTTTTGATATCTTGAAAAGCCTATGAAGGTTCACCATCTCAATTAATAGTAGCTTCTTTCTTAAGCATTTTTTAAATGGGCCTGCTAATCTTAGCAAAATTTGTAACAAATATCCTCTAAAAGTTTACTTGCCCAAAGAAAGATTGTATTCCCTTTACATTTTTTGGCTTAGGTACTTTATCGATGGCTGCCACTCTTTCAAGATCTATCTTCACTCCATCCTTGATACTATATGTCCCAGTAACCTACCTTTTGTCACCCCAAAAGTACATTTCTTGGTGTTTAAGGACACTTCATATTTAAAAGCTTTGATAAAAAACTTTTCCAGATGGTTGATTTGATCACCAACTTTCTTGGAATATGTTGTAAGGTCATCTTGATAGACTACTATAAATTTACCAATATATTCATGGAATGCTACATCCATAGCTCTCTAAAAATTTGCACCTATGTTAATCAAACCAAATGGCATCCTCACATATACATAGGTTCCCCATGGCATTGTAAAAGTTGTCTTAATTGTTCATTTTCTTTCACAAGGATCTGATTGTATCCTGAAAATTCATCCATCATGGACATCAACTTAGAACTAGTTACTTGTTGTAGCATAGCTTCCATATTTGGTAACCCATAATTGTCCTTCAGAGATGCAATATTCAAATTTTTGAAATCTACACATAATCTTATATCTCCATTCTTTTTTTAGATAGGTACCAAGTTTGAAACCCAGGTGGAATGTCTAATTGGCTTGATTATCCCTCCATCCCTTAGCTTCATCAACTCTTCTTGCATTTCGGGGGCTAAGGTAGGATTTAATGGCCTTCGTTTCTATCTAAAAGGTTTTACATTATCTGTCAATGGTATGACATGTTGGAACAAAACTTCTTTATAAGCCTTAAGGTCATCATATGACTAGGCAAAAACATGTCTGTATTTTCTCAACAAATAAATCAAAGGCTTTCTAATTTTAGTAGGTAAATTTTTTCCAATGTAAACTTCCTTGGGAGCTGTAGTAGTGCCAAGATTTATTGATTCTAATTCTTGAGGCTTAAGGTCCCTAGTTCTAGGTTTTACTCTATCTTGATTATCAAAAATATTCTCCAAGATCACTAACCCCTTGGGCACTTGTTGGTTTTCAACTGAATAATCTCCTAGCCAAAAAATATTTCTTCACTATTAATTATTTCAATTAAATCACTACAATCCATTTATTGACTGTGGTATTTGTCCTCACTTAACATGAAGTTTAGAATATCTTTGTCATCTTCAAAGACATGCCAATGTTCAATATTGTCAAGTATTGAAGGCCTATTTTGAACCTCCATCTATGAAATTCCTAAAAATTGACATTTCCTTAGGTTTGATTGCTACATTTGCAAGTAGGTCTACCATTTTATTCTGACTTTTGACCCTCCATGAAATACCAAATCCATCAAAAAGCTCTATCTAGTCCCATACTGCATTTCTATATTGTTTCAACTCTTTTTTTTTGAAGCATAAGTTTCCTTAATTTGTGAAATAACCAATTCAGAATCACCTATGACATGTAATTTCTTGATTTCATGGTGGCTGGCAACTTTCAATCCTAAAAAAAGGGCTTCATACTCTACTATATTGTTGGTACAAGAAAACATTAGAGTAAATGTATGTCTAAAGGTATTCTTTTCAGAAGAAACAAAGACTACTCCTGCTCCTAAACCTTCTTTAGAACTAGCCCCATCAAAGTACATAGTCCATAGAACTGGTGAATCCATACAACATTCCACTTCATGTTCAATGACAGCAGGTAATTTCTCAACTTCTTGAATTATTAGTTCTACCCTTAAAGCATTTACACTAGTCTCTAAGAAATAAGTTGAATCCTTATCAATTCCTTCTCCCATAATTGTGTTGACCCTTGGCTCCCTATCTACTATGACAACCTTTTCTCCTGTATGGAAAGTTGTGTTGAGATAATGGGTGTTGCACACATTGCATAATATTCTTATTTTATTATTTTATTTTATTATGTAATGTTGTGCCTAGATGGACGTGCAACATGTAAAGATTCCCATAGAATATTCTTGATGAGTTGTATTGTAACATTGTGAAAATATTTTATGTAATTATTTAATATTGGGGGAAAAGAATTAAATGCCCAATATTAAATGTGGGGTCAATGGGTTAGGTAGCACATGGTTTTAGCACATGGTTTATCTAATACCACTTAGTGGTTTTGTGGGACTTGCTACTATATAAGCAACCACAAGGGTAGTTGTTGTAGAGAGAGAAAAGAGAGGAGAAAGAGTGACAAAGAGAAGACAAAAGGCAAGAGTCGAGCGGGACAAGGCTTGACAGGTTAGCCAAGGGAGCATTTGTGAAGGTTGAAAGCATGGCATGGGATGTGTGGATTCATGCTTGTTCACATAGTTTGCTCGGTTGTGGCTATGGCCATGAAGGCTTCCATGGTTGTATGGCAATGGTATTTTTGCTGAATAATACATGGTGATGGATGCTTTTGGAGGCTGGGTTTTTCCCTCAATGAGGGTTTCCCAGGGTATATCTTGTGTCACAATTTTGTGGGTATGTCATCTATTCTCTTGCATGTGGATTTTAATTCCGTGTATTTATTTCAGATCTATTATGGGTTATGTGGAAACGGTTATATTCTTTATTGCCAAGTTTCCTTACAAGTGGTATCAGAGCTATGGTTTTATTATTTGTAACCCTAGATTGAATCCATGGGAATGCATGAGAGGATAAAAGAAATGGCAAGATATATGAAAAATTATTGCAGATCTGAGGGCTTTGGATTTGCTGTTATGATGGGATGTTAAAAGATTTGGGCATGGGAAATTGTTGGACAAAAAGATTTTTTCGGATGTTTCATTTAAATGAGAGTTTTGGGGGGTAGCTTGCAGAAATGACCTCCTGGGTAAAAACAGACCTCACCATTGGATCCGGGTCAACATTTCCATAAATTTTGATATATAATATGCCCTAGTTTGGCCATGTTCAGAGGGAATGAAAGAGTTTTTTGGTTTCAGCTCATGATGGCCGTCAAATTTAATCCCGTCGGAATTTTCGTCACTGAAAAAATAAAAAATGAAAAATCGTACTGAAAATGGTAAAAAGACTGTCTTAGTAAAATGGCCATAACTTTCTCTCAGAATATCGGATTTTAGAGTTCTTACAGGCGTTGGAAAGCTAATTCAGAGCACTACAAGATTTCGTAGGTTTGGTTCTATGATTTTGATATTTTGTCAAGTTTTAAGAGCCCTAAATTCAGATCTTATTTATTTTGAGCACGAATTAGGGCATAACTTGGGCATACGAAGTCAGATTTTGGACTTCGAGTAGTCAACGGAAAGCTCTTGGAGAGCTCTACACATTGGTTCAGATTTGGTGCAGGTTTGGCATGATTTATTTGTTGATATATTAATTTGAACAGTTTATAGATATATTTTGACTATGGTAACATTGTGAGTTTATGGCATTGGAGATTTAAGTTTTGATGTCATTGTATACTCAATTCATATTTCAGATTGGTCTCATGATGATATGGTTATCAGTGTTTGGTTTGGATATGCATGATGACTTGTTGGGTCTACAAGTTGTGCAGTGTTGTAAGCGGTCTATACTTACAGGTTGAATTTATAGCTTGGTTATGGGTTGTCTTTGCCCATTGATCTTTCATTATTGATGCATATTCAAATTGGTGGCTTGGATTTGGGTTGTCTATGCCCTAAGTCACATGATTTGCTAACTATTTTCTTCATGTAGAAGGGATGAGATGTTGTTACTAGGTACAGTCATGGCAGAGGATTGTGGTTGACTATGCTGACAGGTTGGACACTTTTAGAGCCAGATGCTCAGTTCATGGATGTGATCATGGTGTCATGGATTTTTGGCATGACATGATTGGTTATACAGGTACATCCTTGATGTTCTTTAGCTTGGATTTCTGATTTAGTTATGGTGGTATATCTTCTTGGTTGAGGATCATGGTTATTTGGTTTCTTTTGAGGAGCTCATGATGTACACTTTGGGTTCTTTGATGGTTTGATGCCTTGGTTGATTCTCATGGTTAGCGGATGGGTTTTCATCATGATGTCATGGATAGCTTGGATACACGGTTTAGTGGGAGCTTGTGACAATGATGGGGTGACAGTGTAGGATTAGTTCCTGGTTTGGTTTATATCTTCTTGGTTTGGAGAGGATGGATTTTATGATGCCATAAGTGACTTGGTACCACGGTTGAGTGGGAGTTTTGTTGGCATTGATATATTTATTGAGTGTTTGCAGATGTTGGAGGTTTGTCTTAGATCCTGTTGCTGCAGAAGCGTCTTTGACATTTGCATGGTGCACTTGTTATCTTCATGGTGTGTGAAGATGGATAGATCTTGAGGACTCATGGAGTTCTTGGTTATCTTCATGGTGTGTGGAGATGGTTCTTCCTGGTATGTGGAGATGGTTTTCTTCATGGTGTGTGGAGATGGTTGCATCTTGAGGACTCACAGGGTTCTTGGCAAAGGTGTGGTTTATGCTTTTATTTGGCATGTTATCCTTGGTATGAGGATGGTTTCATTATTATGTCATGGTATACTCTTGATACGCGTTTAGAGTTGTGACATGTTATGGTGTGCTCATATGGAGCATGTTATCTCTTTAGTTGAGATGGTAAGATCATGTTGTCATGTTTATGTTCCTGAGGCCATGGTTGGAACTTTGACATTGATCTTGGTTTAGTTTCTTGGTATTGAGTACACTGATCATAAGCTGGATACTTCATGATATTGCTATGTTGCATTTGGAGTTGGCATGGATTGATTGGTTACAGGTGCTCATGGATACTTAGAGACGGTGGTGATGTTGATTTCTCTTGGATTAGAGAAGTATTTGTTGGGACAGTTGATGGTTTCAACAGGAAGTCCGAGGGGCAGTCACCTGATATGGACTTGAGAGGAGATTGTTCTTATATGAGTCTTGGTTGGAGACTTGGGTATCTTGATGAGCATTCTCATTCCCCACTCTTGGTCTACTCGGCGGTTTGCTACTTGAGAGGTATAGCCCATTGTTTCTCTCAGTTGCATTATATTTATGCTTGTCTTTCATGGATATGGATCTTGAGCTATGGTACATGAGTTAGTTCTAGAGGGATCATTTGAGAGATGGTTAAGCATTGGTTATCTCCATGTGCATATGTTGTTACGTTGGTTGAGTTTGGGAGATGGTTTTATTGGGCATATTCCTTGGATTAGGAATGGTTATTCCTTGGTTTAGGAATGGTTTTATGAGTTTGATCTTCTTGTGAGAGGCTTACATCCATGATTAGCTATATGGTATGGTTTGGGTGTTGTTGAGGCTTCTTGTTGGGGTTTTATGGAGGAGATCATACTTGCACAGTTTACATTTAGAGGTGTGTGTAGAAGGACATGATACAGGTTATGATTTGCATGGTTTCTCTAGTCTTGGTTATCTTCCTGGATGTTTAGTTTTGACTACATTGGATTTGAGATTGGTTGGAGATTGTGATCACTGGTTTGTGCTCATGTTTGTCATGTGAGAGATGACATGGTTATTTCTTTATCTCTTTCCTTTGTTGGTTGTGATGAACTTGGGAGATTGTTGGAGACTTGTTATGAGAGTTATTCTTGCAGGATATTGGATTATGTATTGTGGATGTCCTTGATACTACATGGATTCACTTCTTTGAGATGTGTTGAGTGGATTGGTTATAGATTTGACATTATCTTTTGCAGTGGGAGCTTCTTGGTATATATGTGGTAGGTATTGCTCTTGAGGCTTGTGATTGCAGGTTATAGATTGGATATGTCGGTGATATGAGATTCACTTGTTATACCTTTGAGGTATGGATAGTTGGATGGGTTTGGCACTTTGCTGTGGGTGCTATTTCAGCTATGGATATTTTGACAACTACGGATACATGTGATTACCTTTGGATCAGGTTATTTGTGCTTGGAATTTCAGTTGGTACAAGATTTTATGATCTTCTAATGCGACAGGTTGGGTGGTTTTCTCTTTGGATGGCTTCTATGTATGTCCAGTGGGAGTGGCATAATAGGAGGTGAGATCATTCATGTTCGAGATGCTGGATACTTTGATTTTGTTGCGGGTACCAGGATGGAGCACTTGGTGTATTTTGATCCATGATGGTGGATGTGCTAGGAGGGATTGTTCCCTTGTTCATTTATGTGGCTACGAATTGACCTTATGCAATGTATACAACAAGTGGGAGATTGTTGAGATAATGGGTGTTGCACACATTGCATAATATTCTTATTTTATTATTTTATTTTATTATGTAATGTTGTGCCTAGATGGACGTGCAACATGTAAAGATTCCCATAGAATATTCTTGATGAGTTGTATTGTAACATTGTGAAAATATTTTATGTAATTATTTAATATTGGGGGAAAAGAATTAAATGCCCAATATTAAATGTGGGGTCAATGGGTTAGGTAGCACATGGTTTTAGCACATGGTTTATCTAATACCACTTAGTGGTTTTGTGGGACTTGCTACTATATAAGCAACCACAAGGGTAGTTGTTGTAGAGAGAGAAAAGAGAGGAGAAAGAGTGACAAAGAGAAGACAAAAGGCAAGAGTCGAGCGGGACAAGGCTTGACAGGTTAGCCAAGGGAGCATTTGTGAAGGTTGAAAGCATGGCATGGGATGTGTGGATTCATGCTTGTTCACATAGTTTGCTCGGTTGTGGCTATGGCCATGAAGGCTTCCATGGTTGTATGGCAATGGTATTTTTGCTGAATAATACATGGTGATGGATGCTTTTGGAGGCTGGGTTTTTCCCTCAATGAGGGTTTCCCAGGGTATATCTTGTGTCACAATTTTGTGGGTATGTCATCTATTCTCTTGCATGTGGATTTTAATTCCGTGTATTTATTTCAGATCTATTATGGGTTATGTGGAAACGGTTATATTCTTTATTGCCAAGTTTCCTTACAAGTTGCATAGGACAAGTCACATTGTAAACTGCCTTCCATAGTAGCACTCTATTTTCTAGAGAGTACCATTTCATAATGTAGACGAATGTCAACCACAAGGACTAACATAGTCAATTCTACCTCGAGGTATGCAACTAACTTGAATGGTAGTGCATTGATAGTACCTATAATAGTAACCTCCCTAGCATTCATGCCTCTACATCTACCTTGTTTAGTATGTACCTTCAAACCTAGAGCTTCCATAACTTTAAAGGGAATAATGGTATTAGAAGCACCTGAATCTATCATGCACCTAAATTTATGATTAGACTAAGAAAAAATGGGTCAATATCTTCTATGTAGGCTACTGATGAATCATCCAAAAACATCTAAGGGATTTGGGATATAATACGACTATCTTCAATTATCATTGGGGTTTTCTACATGACACTTTGATCAGCAATATTACTATTATTTCCTATCCCACCTAACCATGACAAGGCCTTATTCTTGTGCTCATCAATTCTAAACAATTCAAAAAAAGGTACATTGACAGTAATTTGTGACAACATAGATATCATATTAATAGGCTCAAATATAGTGGGGGTCACAAGCATACCCAGGGTTGAAGTCTTTTGAACAGCAAGCACTATGATCTGCTTAGCTAAATCAGGTCTTGAATTCTTTTCTTGCATTGCTACTCTAGGAGTATCACTTGTTTGAAATTGCACTTTCTTTTTAGATTCCCACTTCTTGGCTTTGCCATATTTGGCCTTGGCTATCTCTACATGAGTCTTCTTGCTATCATCCTTCAACTTGTGTGTAATATCCTTAATGAATATACCAGAGGGTTTGCCAGCATCATTACCAATTGTTCTACTTCTCAAATTATAGTTACTATGCACTTGAGAAATCATTTTTGCAATAATTTTATCAATCTCCTCCTTGGAAGGGATTCTCGAATTTATATTGTCAATATTTGAAGATACATTACATACCTTGTCTTTATCATAATTTTCATCATCTAAGAATACTTGTTGATGATGTAGTTGGTAAGCAATTTTTTGACTAGTAACATCATCCTCATGTTCCTCTAAATTTTGAATCTACACAATCATTAAACATGCTTACCATATTACAACTTACATAATCATAGTTATTTTCTTCTTCCTCCTCCTCACTTTGTGCATTATGGTCTGAAGCAAATGACTAAGCAACCACATAATAATCTGAAGAATGAGGTGATTGACATATGATGCACCATGGCACATCATCATTCATATTAACAAAATTTCTTAGTAGAGGATCTGGTGTACCCTTATCCTTCACATTTTGGGTCTAGTTAGGAATTAGTTTACCATCCTTCCATTGAGTGGTATAGGGATAATTTTTCATTCTTGGTTGTCTATTGAAATGATTATTATTAGTTGGGGTATTTTCACCAATATTGGGTTTATGTGAATTGAAAACTAGTAGATTCATCTTCTTCAATAAGTCCAATACTTGGCCTATTGTGGGTTCTTCAGGCTTCTTTCCTATAGGAGTTTTATCATGTTCTTTCTTGTTGTTCTTGGGATTGAACAACTTTCAATCATCTCTCGTGCCCATCTTACTAGATGTTTTTCTATTGTTCTCAATATTTACTACAAACTTGAAAGCATCTCTTAAAGTCTTAGGCTCTTTATCTATCAACTAATAGACCATCTTGCTATCAAAAGCATTGAAGTATGTTGTAAGGAAGACATCTTCATTCAATTTCATAACCTGAAACAACTTGTACATTCCTTTCTAGAATCTTACATTTAAATCAAATGTAGATTCATTAGGATTCTTCTTGATATTGTTGAAATCATTCAACATGAATCCAACATTAGTATTATCACCATATTTCTCTTTGAATAGTTTCTCCATATCACTCCAGGAACTAATACAATCATCTGATAGTCTTCTAAATCAATCCCTAGCATCCTCAATCAATGAGTGTACAAACAATTTTATCACCACATCTTCATGTTCAACTTCAAAGTCATTCAACATATCTATAAAAAATCTCAAGTATTCCTCACCAGTGATAGCATTGTCTCCAGAGAACTTGACAACTTTATCTCTTAGATCAAAAGATATGGGATGAGGGAAACTAGGAATCCCTACAAATGACATTTGCCTAAATTTTTTCATATATATAGGCTTCTTCTATAGAAAGTCACCAGCATTGGATGTGCTTGCTATATTAGCCTGATTATGAGTAATATTTTGGGATTGTTGTAGGACATTAGGGATATGAATACTAGTAGTGGATGATGATGCAAGGGCAGATTGTGACATAGCCTAACTAGAAATTACTAGTCCACAAGTAGGTACATAAGTTGTAGTTTGAGTAGACAAGTTGGGCCAGGAGGCTAAAGTAGAGTTAGATTTGATAAATTGGATCTTTCTCCTAGTTTTTGTTGCTTGAGCTTCATTCTCAAGCTTCTCAAGCTCTTTCGCCAAATCCTCTTTCTCTTTTCTATATTTTTCTAGGTCAAGATCCAATTTAGACATGGGAGGGTTTACAAATTTTCTTGGTAAAGCTTGGGGTTCATTTATTTGGATTCCTGTAGATTTTCCCTTTCCTTTATCTGTGGGTTTCACATTAGGTTCTATAGGATCTATTCAGATAGGCTTGTAGGCTTGGACTTGAGAAATGACAAGTTCTTGCCTTTGGCTAATGAGCTTTTCTTGTTCTAGGACCTTAGATCTCAAACTTTCTATATCCCCAAACACATCAACATGAAGGACTAAGGTCCTTTCCTCCAACTTCTTGTTTTGTTCTTTCAAAGCAGCCATCCTTCTAAGAAAGTTATCTCTTTTAATAATGGCATTCAAGGTGGCTTGCTCTCTTTCTTTCTCCAAATGGCTATGTTTGGCCTCCTCTTCTGCAACCCATTTCTTCAAGAATTCTATTTCTAAATATTGCTCCTTAAGATCTATAGAAGTTGCTTCTAAACTAGTAGGATCATTAAGATCTATAAGATTAGTCTCCATATATGGAACTATTCTAGGATCTTTCATGACATTCCCATATCCTAACCTATGATTCACATCTAATCTATGAAATGTATCTCTCATCGAGGAAACATTATTGTCATGATAAACCTGGTCTTCTTGTAGTGGAGTACTAAATATCCCCCCAAAAGCCTTGTAATCTCTAAATCAAAACTTAATGAAGAGGACTCCCTTCCTACCACTGGTTGGTATTGCAGGTGTACTAATGTATTACCTCTTGGTTTCTAGGTGGGATTTGGATATGCTTTCTTTTTTCTTTGATTCTTCCTACTACCCTGGGGTAGATCAGTGTATAATGGTATACTAGGATTGGCCAGGGCATAGGCTTGTGTAGTCTTCCTTTTCTCAGCCATTTATGGGATTACTTATTAAATAAGCACTAGCTTCAAAAACCTTGACTAAGTCACCACCCTATTCTAGGGAAAATATGACAATAAAATAGCTTTTGACTTCAAGGGAAAGGTACAAGAAAATACAAAATAACTTTGCAACATAAAGGGACCAATCACAAAAAACACATGACTCTAACTCTTGCTTGACAGATAAGACACTTCATAAGGGCTATATATGTCATTGTAAGTCTGTGATACTTATGGTCTTTCTCTTTTCTTTAAATTCTCAAGGTTTGTCACTAAAATCTCACCATAACTATGAGCAATATTAAAAACTCAGACATACACGTATACACCAGGACCAAAGAAACTATAGTACATTTTACACACACACACGTGTGTTAAGAAATTCCCCAGCTGAGTCACCATTTTGTTAGTTTTTTTCAACTATTAAGCATAAAACTTAACACTGGGATAATAAAAGAGTACAACAATCTAAGGATTAGCTAGTTCCTATAAACAATTGAATGTGTTTCATATCTGGACCCAACTTTAACAAAATCACAATAGATTTTCTACTCTTTAGGCTCTACAGAACCAAGGTGGGTATACCTTAGGGATGGAATATTTCTCAACTTGACATAAATATATATTTTACTCATTTCACAACAATACACATCCCTTGAAGTAGATTTGGTCATAATTCTTCTTACGTTTACACATAATTCTAGCAATAGTAGCTAGCTAAGACTCATATATTAAGTATAAACAAGTGCTAACTAGCATTGATATCCTTCAAAGAATGAATTAAAGTTGAATTTAAATTTGAGCTTGATGCTTTCCTATGATTTCTTCATCTACAGACTAAATTTAATAGATCGGTGCCTCATCCATTGGGATTCAGAGTCCATTCAATTCCTAGATCTAATTGATTGCATTATAATCAATACTATCAACAGTTTTCTGCTAAAAATCATACTTACAAGCATCCTTCCTATTACCATGGAAATCCTATCAACATCACTAAAGCATTTATTTAACTCATTGAATTAATAGCAATAATGAGTTGACATGCAATTTGATTTAATTGCATTCAATTGGACAAGCTTTGCTTATCCAACTTCAAAATAACCAAACAATAAAAATGGAGACAAGACTCAACAAAAAACATAAATGGGGATAGTTCATCTTTATATCATTTTCCTTTGAAAATTGTGTACAATTGACACGAAATTCAGAATAACTCAAGATGAAACAATAAGATCCTGCAAGACAAAATGTATTCTCAAATAGTTGCAGAGAATTATATCATATAATTCACATCAAGATATTGGGTCGACCAAACTTAAAGATAGACTTCATAAAAGCTGAAAGTAATACCACTATTTGGGGGGTTCTTCTAGTCCTAGAGTCTCACTTATATAAATGTGAGATGCAATAAGCTTCAGGCATAGAGAACTCGTAGTTGTCCTTTTGACAAAAGATATTTAACTTTTATGGCTGTCACGAAAAGACAAAATTTTGTGTAATAGAAAAACTTTACATCAAAGTATTCTTTTGGTGGTCCCACCTTTTGTTACACCTATTGTCATGCTTTCTTTGTTCTAACAAGAGCTGATGATTGGCCCTTTTTCTATTTTGAATCCTCAGAATATGTGGCCATTAGGTGTGCTAGTGATGTATCTGGCTTTGATCTTTGTAAGTTCACCTCAACTTGGGCATCTTCATTTGTATCATCATGTACTGTTAAAGTAACAGTTATATCTGGGTTTGTTTCTTCCATATCATCAATTTGGACCATGGTACTCTCCACTTGCGATGGTTGCTCTTCTTTGTCTTCTTCTAAATGTACTGACATGTCATCTATTTGGCTTTTGTCTCAATTTACATTATCAATTGATATCTCTATTTGTTTTAAATGGACAAAAACATCCATCTATTTGTAGAAAACTGTATCATCAGGCCAATCAAAGCTCAAGATTTTTCTTTTCTTTTTAACCACCCAATCCCCTATTTTATTTATTTCAACAAATTCCTTTCTAAGGGAATTGTAAAATCATTGTACTTTAACGCATTCTTCATTTTTCTTTTCCCATAGCACATATCCTTTTCCATTTATGATTTTAGTTGTTCTCTAAGCCAATAAATCATTCAATTATTTTCCCCCTGCCTTTCTTTCTTTTATTATATCCATCTACCTAGAGAAACAAATTGGTACTCTTCTTTGTAGTGCCTCCTTATTTTTAAAATCAGATAGGTCATTAGTTAAATCAAAAAAATTCTATATATGTTCATGAGAGGAGTCAATAACTAAAGTGCATAAAAGGGTGATATCCTTATCCCTTTCCTCCCATTTTCTTATTATAGGTTTTAAAACCTCCTCAGCTTCCTTAATTTCTTTCCACATATCAAAAATGTTTACTAACTATTCATAAAATGCAAGCCAATCAATCTTATCTACTAGATATAAGATTGTCTTTCTAAGTTTCTCACTATACTAATAGGTCAATTCATCTTGTAAAGCTTTTATCTTACTCTTTTCTTCCTCCAACTCATTGGTCATATAAAACTCTGACCTTTGTGGAATGTCAAGGATTTCAATAAATAGAGTGGATCTAGAAAATCTCACTGATGACTGAGGATAGGTGATCTATGTCCTAGTAGAATGTCCCACCACTTTATTTTCAAGTTCAATTCTTCTTTGAACTTCTTTATTATAGGCAACCAATAGTGTCGCATACCTCTCCTATACTTCTAGCTTTTCCTTCTAATGTCTCTCTACAATAGCTAAGGTTAAATGAGATGCACAAACACACCAATGTGAAACTTCTACATTAGTTGTATCCTCTACTCTCTTCACAATTATGTTGCCCATCAATCCAAAAATCATCTGACTGTGAGGAACCAATCCTAGATCCTTTCCTTATTGACCAAACAACTAATGTAGCCTAATCCTCACTAAATCTGGCACCTTTTATTTCCTTCATATTTAGATCCTCTAAATTCAACCTACTTGAAATAGAATTAATGACTAGAGCATCTATTATATCCCAATTGGATAGCAATAAAACACCAAATGCCTTCACCATCTGTCTCCCTTCTTCAAGGGTCATGGTCTAGAACTCTTGCATCATTTCTTCTTTTATCCAGTTCTGTATAGCTACCTCCTCCATTTATGGATGCTCTATTCTTAATTTATTGCATTTCTCTTCATACTTTCCCATATTTACTCTCCATGCAAATTGGTAGAAGGCTCTTTTTCTAACAAAACTGTCATCATAAAAAAATTCATGACTAGCCTATTCAATCACAGGATCTAACTCCTTTCCTCTATAATCTATCATTGTTAACTCTAAGCTTGACATTGGAGGTTCTTATAGATTTCCTTCTTCTAACTCAACCTGTGTGATAAATATTGCCCCTTGGGATCTCAGTTGCTCCATATGCTCCCTAGTGAGTTGTTCATCTCCAGTTTGTAATGGAGATTGTGTAGTTGAATATCCTTCAACCTGGGATACTTGTTCCCTTATTATCTTCTACCTTTTAAGTGAAGGTTCATCAGGTCTTTCTTCTAGGGATACACTAGTAGATGTTGTTATATGTTTCCCTTTATCTACAATGCCCCTTTTATTCTAAATTATATCATAGCCAGGTCTTTTCTAGATAGTCAATTGTTCTATCCTAACCAAAGGAATAAATGCCAACCTCCTCATGACCCCTCTAGCTTTATCTAGAAATTAATTAATAAAAAATTATTTCTTATCATTTATAGCCTCCATGATTTTAGGAAAGGTAATCATGATCTTATTTATTCTATCAGCCTCTAGTTTTGCATCCTTTGGAGGCTTGTAATATATATCAAAACAATGAATGAATTCTAGGACTCTAGAGAACACTCTCTATTTCTCCTTTTTAGTCTCTTTCTCTTGCAAAGAGAATTCATTTCTTATTATATCTTTAAGAATATAAGGCTCGTGCTTTTTGGAACCAACCTTAGCCCTAAATCTAGAAACCAAATTATAAAACCCCTCTAGTGTCACAAAAATAGGGATGAGATACTACCATTTTATACTAGTCTAGAAATTTATACAAAAACAACCAGCCACCCTTTGTAATTATAAAATAATGGGCTATAGTGGAAGTAGGAAAACAGAACCTATGTTTCTTTTGTCAAGATATGCTTCCTTTAATCCTCCTAGCTGCCATAATATCTCAACTATCCCTACTTTCAAATGTACCTGGTAGGGCAGTACATGAGGAGTTCCCTGGAAACCATAAACTCTAATAACTATTGAAATAGGGTATGGTATGATATCAACCCAATTATGTGACACCTTTAGGCTAGATGGATTATGCATTGGTCTAGAAAAATTCAATAATGCCCTAGGGATTTTGGGATTGTCCCTTAATAAGAGGCTTCTCAATTTGGAGGTGAAATAATGGTCAAATCTAACAAAACTATCATTTTTAGCATCCCTAGTCATATAAACACTCCACAACTAGACTAGCATAGCTTCCCCTTATTCTTCTCTATTTAAAACCATCTCCTTCCCAAAATATGTTGCACCTTTAAACAAGAACATATGCATCAATAATGAGTAATGACCAAAAGTCTTTTTCACTTTGCTCTTGGCAATTCCAACCAGCCCTATACGGATTTCTTCTACTATATAAGATGCAAAATCAAAAACAATATCCACAGCAAAAGAAGAAATCTAAACCATCATATACATGAAGTTGATTTGCATAAAACTTTTCTCATCCTCACCAAAAACTTACACAAAGTCATATATATTTCTTAGGCTCTGGAGGTGAAGTATTCCTTCTTAAAAGGCTCTCTTATAGAGGCTATTACCTATGGTAGATTTCCAATTGAAGCCAAAAGTGCTCTCAGTGCACCCTTTCTAATCATTTCCTTCTTTGATAGGTATTCCTTTTCTATTCCTAGCAGGTCAATGGGTACATGGTAATCTGACAAGGGCCCTAAACCAAAAACCTTTCAAATTTCTTCAGCATTGATGCTCATTAGGCACTCATCATCTAATCTTCTTACTACTTTGATAGTAGAGTCATAGTTTTTGGCAATGGCCATGAGTAGGTCAACATAGTTTCTAAGAAATTCCTAATCTCAAAATATTGTTCCATTTCTATTAACTAGGCCTCTACATCATCTCTGAATTTGGAACTAGGGAACTTGGGTGGTTTTCTCTTTTTAATGTACGCAAATAAGTCACTAACTATTTCAAGTTTCTTCTATTTCTTAGTTTGCATAAGTGAGGCTTGAGCATTTTTCTCTCTATGCTTAGAGGTTTTGGGTTTTGTTCTGGGAGGCATGAGGATTGCATTTCCTCTTGACTTTTCCCAAGCTAGGATGCCATTTTGTTCATTCTTTTCTCCATTTGTCTAACTTTGTTTGCATATCTTGCAAAATCTAAAGTAACAGCTCAATTAGACGAGGATTATTCTCATTGGTCATTTCGTGGTCTACGACATTCTTGTTGTTGTTCATGTTTCTTACTTATTTTGGCCTGAAAGTAAATGCAATTTCTTTATTTCAAATTTTTCTAGTTTATATGCATTTATGCAAGGAAAATAAATTGAGAAGAGAAGAAGGAATAACACAAGAATGGACAAGATCTGTATACTTTATTTATTCAACAATAAACTTTTTAGCTACATTTACAGCAGCCTTTATTTAAAAAATTCCCTCTTTTGAGGTGCTACATTTAGATTACAAATTCAATCACTCAAAAATTTAATTTTTGACTTTTTGTTCAGTTTTAGTTTTATGCATATCTCACACTATCCAAGTTCTATGGAAGTGCATGAGGGGGTTAGCCTAGTGGGCATTCCAAGCTTGGATGAGTTTGTTTCTATAAGTTTCCTTCCTAGTAGGAGTCCATCTGACCCTTTCCTTTCCCATTCATTATAGAGCTTGTTTTAAAATCCCAAGGCATGGAACAATAGGAATAATCATAGTTTGGCATTTTCGTAATCAATTATGGAAAGATGGGATGTCATGCCTTCTTGCCAGGACTCTTTCATGTATGCATCATGTTACATTTAAATCTAAGAAATTCTTAGGTTTACTAATCTTGCTAGGTGATGCACCCAAGGTTCAGTGTCAAACCCAAAGCCCTAATGCCATATGTAACATACCAATTTTCTAGACTAAAAATAAATGCTAAGTTTTGGAATTAAAAGTAGTTAGGAAAGTAAATCACATACCCATATTGCCAAAGTAATCATTATGTACAACTTTAAATCCTTTTCATGTGAAAGAAACTACATTAATCTTTCATAACTAAAATAACTAACAAATTATTTCTATAACTACTTAAGAGAAAAACTAAGTCATTTCCATATTTTTCATGAATTATATACTAATTATGAGAAATAAACTTGCAAGATAAAATCTAGAAAATAAAACATACATAATCAAGTTGAGGCATCTAAAGATGTTGTGCAAGCCTCGACTTATAGGTAAGAGGAGAAGCATTATCTTAGGCTTAACCTCCTAGCCATAGACCTTATTAATCCCCTCACAATCTTTTAACAAGAAATGCCCTCCCTACCCCAGTGTCAAGCTTGAGGCACCATAATCCAACCCTACGAGCATACCAATGTTTAGAATGTTCGCTTAGTAATAGGCAGGTATGCTTGATTTAGTAGCACCATTGTCATCTTGTAATAAAAAATAGGCAAGCATGCCTCTAAAAAACCTTGGCCAAGGATTCAGATGGGTTTCTAATACCTAATCAACACTGCTCAACTTGACAACAAAGTACAAATTGAACAAACTTGAGCTTACTTGGATGTGTTATAAAACTTATCTTAATTTCAAGTATTGGCATTCTGATTTTATGTTTCTTTCCCTTGAAATGATTTCTTCCTCTTCACCCCACTTTCATCAACGACTCCAACTAGGGTGATTCCTTGGAGAAAGTAACTCTCATTTGTATATAGATCATCTTGATTTATCATGGATTTATATCCATGGGTAGTTCAACTACGAATACAAACTTGTGCAATGATAAATTTAGTTCTTACAATATTAGGACTAAGAGAAAAACTTACAAGAGATGTAAGATGGAGAAGAATATAGACCTCAAGCATTTACACATCTAGTACATCTATCTTTATTTGGAAATAACAACTTTCAGAGAACTCAAAATCAGAAAAGGCAAGAGCACTGACATAGGACACATACTGGTGCTTATATGTTGACATAAAACCTGATGCATTGATAAAGAGCACATCGTTAGGTGCATAGACACAAATCATAACCTTGAAATTAGATTGCCAAAGAACATTGATATAGAACCATAACTGGTGCATAAACATAATCATATAAATCTAATGCATTGATAAAGAGTATGCTATCAGGTGCATGGATGAAAATCTCATAACCAGTTCAGTATTCCTTTGAAGGTTCAGTTGATGCTCCAACCTCTCAGCTTATAACAACTCTTTTTGTGATATTAAAAGGGATGTGAAATGATGGAAAGCTAGTGTCCAAATTTAGGAAATATTTGTTGAGAAAGAAGTAAGGATTAGTGTCTAAATTAGAAGTGTCATGATATATATATATATATATATATATATCCCTATGGCCCAAATAAGTTGTGGCCTTTCCTTGCTTGCTGGCTCAAGGTAACAGTTTCAAGATCGTCGATTTCAAGTTACTGAGTTATTTTTTAAATAAACAAAGGTGGCACCAAGTTTACTTGGTCATCTCACATG
The DNA here is from genome assembly GCA_028749045.1 of Cupressus sempervirens. Classification (NCBI taxonomy): domain Eukaryota; kingdom Viridiplantae; phylum Streptophyta; class Pinopsida; order Cupressales; family Cupressaceae; genus Cupressus; species Cupressus sempervirens. The sequence continues at coordinate 396,547,668 of CM053788.1, forward strand.
AAGAAATATAAATTGAATTATTAAAAGGTTCTTTTTAAAATTATATATATATATATATATTCCTTTTAAATGATTCCATCATGTTATTAATATATCTAAGGTCGCACCTATTTAAAATGGAGATGTCATCACATAATAACAAAGTTAATGGTTCAGAACATGAATTTTGATAATGTCAGTTATATAAAATTAAAAAAATTATGTTTGCCCAAGTAGCTCATGACCATCTAGTGGTGTACTCTTAATGAAGTCACTAAATCCTTATCAAGGTAAAACAAATGGACTAGAATACTACCCCATCCCTTGAATACCATTTAGCAATGCTTTCTCCCCTTCATATGCTCCTGCAACCACCTATGCAACATTTCCACAATAATAAAAATTTCTTCTCTTTTAAATCAATATTATAATATAGAATAGATAACTATAACAATGGTTTACTACCATCATCAATTACAAGTGAATCTAACAAAGCAACATCTAACTACCATTATCCATAAGCAATTATACATAATAATTATTAACAACCATGTTCACATGAAATAAATGATTAACTATAACTTTCATTTTCACACGATCAATAAAATGATGGTTTTTAACTAATCATATCAACAACTATAACTTGTTTAATTCAAGTCAATATTTTGGGATGTAATAGTTCACCTTACAACTCTTGAGCATAGGGTAGCAAATAGAATCTCTCAATTGGTTAAAGACAAAAATGTTATCAGGGAGGAAGTGACTATTATTTTGCAAGAAAAGAGTGTTGGAAATATGGTCAGATAGATATCTTGAGAGTTTTCATTTATGGCAACATGTGTTCAACATTTTATTTATGCATTTAGAGTTAGAAAATTGTCTAAGTGTTAGATAGTTTGCAACAGTAGAGAGACCTATGAGATGTGTATAGATGACTCATTGAGAGTTAGCTTATGCATAGCTGAGGAAAATTCTATGATATGATGATGTGTTCCAATGTGCAAATGTATATAGACTGTATGATGTGAGTTATGATTAAAATACTAGTACGAGTATTTGATAGAGTAGAATAGAGCATAGCAAAGAATTGAGTTGTACAACTTAAGGAATTATTTTGGTAACAAAATAATTACTAAGTCATGAGTTGACTTTGTGGATGTTAATTCATAAGTTATTTTATATTATGGAAAGCGTGTGAAGACACGAAGGTTGACTAAGCAGAGATTTACTCATTTGTGAAGTGTAAGTAGAGATCTGATCGTGCACAGATAAGTGGTTTGATCCATGTGATATTTTTTATTTATGTGAAGTCAATGAGATGATATGTGAACTATGTGATGCAAGATCTCATGTATGATCAAAGCAAGTACAAATTACAATAGTCAGAAAGTATTATATGTATATCTATTCTTGTGAAGAACTTCATTGTATAAATGCATGTTAAGGTAGTGGGCTCTTTTTCCATACATTGTAATTGATCTACCAACTCCTAATAGGGTTGAGACTTGTAACTAGACCTAGTCCTCTAACAAGCTCTCGAGACACTATATGTACTTCATAGACTCCTAACAGGGTCAATATCCTTAACATGATTCTTTTGTTTAGTGGATCATCTAGTGGGTATCATCCCCACTAGGGTTTTCCCTTGGCCAAGGTTTCCCTAGTTAACAAATAATGGTGTTATGAGTTCTCTATGTGCATGGTTATATTTATTATTTAGCATTGTTGGTTTACTTTCATATGTAAGCTATAAAGTAATTAACAATATTTGGTTGTGGGAAAAATGTTTGTAGAATATCAATTCACCCCCCTCCCCCACTCTCAGTATTATCTATTTTTAACAATTGGTGTCAGAGCCCAGTTACTCTGAAGAAGTTTAATAGCTTGAGTGATCCCTATGAATATGGAATAGTTAAAGAAAAATCTTGAAGAATCTGTTGAACAAATTGACCTTCTTACAGAAGAAAGAGATAACCTAAAAGATAGGTATGAAGATGCAAAAGTTTATAATAGAAAACTAAAAGACAAGTCGATGATATGAAATATGGAAAGGAATCAATTTTGCATACTAGTGACAATGATGAATCAGGAAATCTCAAGAAAGAAAATGAGATATTGAAACATGAATTGAAAATTATTGAACTTAAGTTGAGCCTTAAGAAAGATGGTAGTAAGAGTGGACCTAAACTAAAAACTTAGAATGTAGACCTTAGATCACAGTTGAGTCAAGTAACATCCAAATTAGATACTATCAAGATTGAGCATGCAAAATTAGAAAAGTACAATATCATTGTGAAAGGGGAATTGACACAAGCTAAGCAATAGATAGAGAAACTTTATTCTTGTAGTGAGAAGATTGATGAACAAATATTTCACCAAAGACCTTCTTATGATAAGACCAGATTTGGATATCTTATTGGAGAGAAATCGGCCAAGAAAGTTGAAATTAGAAGAGAACCAAATCCAGTTATTGATTCCCCTAAAGAATATAATCTAAGTAAAGTAGAATCAAGCACAACTACTAAAGTATCAAAAGAGATTGAATTGATTGATTTATTAGTGAAACATGATGAACCTAAGAAAATAGAGCAAGTTGATAAACCTAAGCAAGAGGAACCACACAAGGAAGCAAGACATGAATTTAGAGGTAGATGCTTCATATGCAACAAAGTTATTCATATGAAAAGAGATTGCATAGGTAAGTCTTTTAAACCTATTACTAATTTCTATTGTTATAATTGTCATACTTATAGGCATAAAGCAATAGATTGTAAGAAACCTAAGTTTGATGGTAATAATGCAAATAGTAGAATGTTTAGCAACACTAACCTTGTAGCTAATGAAATAGGGAGATCACAGAGTAGATCCAATGATGGAGAGAGACCTAATGGAGAAAAGAACCAGTTTATGTGTTACAAGTGTAACAAATCTGGATGCATTGTAAGAAATTGTAGAGCACCTAAAAGTCAAAATGGAACTAATCAGAGAAAAAATGCACCTATATGTCAGTTATGTAATAATTTAGGACACACATCATGATATTACAAAATTGATAGAAAAAAATTCAATAGGAATCCTAACTATAGAAGGAAAAATAATAGAAATGACAAAAGAAATGGAAATGGCAGTGATAACAACTAGAAGGAAGAAATCAAGGAACATGTTGATAAATTCAAAGAGGAATTTGTGATAGCTAGTTGATAATGTTAGAGAGTGAGTTAGAAGTTGCATAGTTAACAAAAGGTAGAAGACATAGAGAGGAAGCTATGATCAAGTGTGCAAGCCTAGATATGATCATAGTAAGCAAGAATTTAGAAAATAAGTCTACTGGTGAACAAAGATAGTATTTGAATTTGTGGTAATATGCATTTAATGTGTAGTCAAATTTGAAATTATTTAAGGATTGCGAACAAGATTGTGTGTACCATTTGTTCATGTCAAGTTTCTTAAGAGAATTGAAGAGCGACTTCATAGTGAAGTAAAGTGTGAAGGAAAGGCATTTTAAGTGCAAAGTTGCAAAAGCCCTAAAACTTGATTTTAAGGTATTTTATAGAGCTAGAACTAAGTTTTTTAGTGCATACAATTGCATTGCAATGGCTAGTTAGATAGTTTATAATGTGAGTGAAAGGCCATGGTATGTATTCAAGAAACATTTGTTTGTTTCACTTATGGATGACCCGTAAGGGGTATTTTCACAAGTTTTGGAGAATGTGCTTCATGTTCAAGACATCAAAAGCTATATAAATTATAAATTTGAGAGCATAGGTGATGAAGATATACACAAAGACTTAGGGATTGTGTGTAATAGTGACCTATCCTTGAATTCTATATATGCATACTTGAGCAAGTTGAATTTGGTAAATTATATGTTTTATCCAAAGTTTGACAACAATGATTGGACCTGAATCGTTCTAAGTAGGGTACTTGATGATATGTTCTGGTTAAGTGATGCGTAAGTTAAAATTGATAATGACCTAATTCACAAGGTCACATGGTTGAGTCGAGAGGGATGCAATCCCATAAATGAGAAGAATGTAAGGAAGATGGTTGAGACAAATCTAAATACAAGATTTGATGGAAGGAATATGAAGGTAGATTTAATTCAGGACAAAGTAGTGAAATTATTGAGTAAGATATTAGTGTACAAGTTTAACCATGGCTCAAGGGTTAACTTAGTTCCAGCTAGATTTTTACATGCAGCTTATGTAATGGAAATTCAAGGAAGAAAAGTAAATTTGTGTGAGGTTATCATATTGTAGTTGTTAGATAACATTGCAAATGTAAAGAAGACAAAGAGGGTGGTCTTCAAATTTGACTCCTTACTGACTCATTTATTCTTTATGCAACAAGGAAGTTCCCAAGAGTGACAAATTGGGATAAAAATGAGTGCATAATGAAATTGGTGACTCAATGCTACAGATCAAAGCTAGAGAATGTCAGAGATTATGACATTGATAGAATGATGAAGTGTTTCTAGACTGGAATGAAATAGAGGTATAGAATACCTCCCTCCATTGTAGACAAGTACAAGGATGATTTACTCTTCATGGTGGAGACATAAAACACATGCATGGAAGTTGTAGAACCAAGAGTTAATTTAATAGAGCCCATGGGATATGAGATGAACACAGAGCTTATAGAAGGGTATGTGTAGATCATACTTCAATCTAAGAGGGACACTGAATGCCCTAGATGGGGAACCTATGATGAGAAGATGAGAGTAGTGTTAGAAAAAATAGTCCACCAAGATAACTGAGGGGGGGTGAATTAGTTATCCAATAATTAAAACATTTGTCTTCTTTAAACAAACTTAACCATTCACCCAAAGTAAACAACAACTATACAAAGATGCACATAAACAATTACACCAGCTATGTTGACTAGGGAAACCCTTGATCAGAGGGAAAAACCTAATGGGAATGATGCCCACAAGATGATGTACTAATATAAATATTCCTTGTTAAAGATAGACCCTGTTAGGAGTCTGTTACAATATTTAGTACAATGAGTCCCTATTAGGAGATTTTGAATCCCTATTAGGAGATTCCAGCCCTATTAGGAGTTGTGGTATGATGTATGCAAGAAGATCTCACTACCCAAACATGTAATTTCAACTATAAGAAGAGCTCACAAACAAGTAATTTGTGAGTATCTTCTTCTTTCCTCTAAAATTTTCTCTATCCTATCAATCGGACCAATTAGTGTTAGACCTTGTAAACTAGGTCATGAACCTCATATCTAAATACCAAACCTTATATCACTCAATAAAACCTCAACAATGAAGTTTCCTTCACTTTCTCATTGCTTTGTTCAACTTTACATTTCGTACTCTCTGCTAATTTAGGAGCATTCACAATTTGCATCTTCGATATCCACACATGTCATGATAAAGGAAAATGTCCTTCATTTATACTAAGTCCATAAACCAATTCCCTAAGTTAGTTGTTAGTCATTCATGTGCAATTAATTATTATAGGACCACACTAAGAACACATCACTTAGTGATAACCTTAATCTTTCACCTTACAACTTGAATAACTTTCCATATACACAATATTATGATGAGAAAGCTTAGAAACATTATCCTCAACATGTCTTTTCCATGTCCTTAGCCTTGATCCTCAAGATATCAAATCTGCTAGGAGATATGACAAGTTTACCAGAACATACCTCTATAAACTCTATCTCAGAACAGATATCACCAAAACTTGCATAACTTCTTCTAGATTTATCCTTTCTACTTATGACATTAATTTCATATACCAAATACTTAGACGTGTCTCTCATAACCTTGGGTGGTTATCACGCTCAACTAGTCATCCATACCAACTTAACCTTTATGTTGTCCTTCTGTCAGATACCACAAAATACATCAAACATACTATGTTGACATCAATTACAAACTTAGTCATGAATGTAACATATCATCATCAAACCAATCTCTCCAACCCTGCCAATCTTCTAATACTCTCCACCTTTGGCATTGATGGAAACATAAATGAAAAACATCTAGTTTCAAGAATACCAACAAAAGATAAGCATTCTTCAAATCCTCTTTATCAATCATACTCCCCCATTGATGTACTTCAATGTGCTTTATACCAAACTATTATTACAAATTCATGCTAAAATTTCCCATATACTCAGCATAATGTTTTTCATTTTAATCTCTCCCCCATAGTGTTATGTTTTTCATGCCAAACTCTCCCCCATTGACAGCAATGTTAAAGGTTTCTACAATCAACATCTTTGCATCAAACTCTACAACAATTGATACTTACTCAACTCAAGTGTCAAAGGACACTATTCAAAACATCATCAACAATGTCAATAAGAGTCTTGAGTGACTCTATCCATCATAGATACTCAGAAGTGTCTCTCATAACCTTGGGTGGTTATCACACTCAACTAGCTATCTATACCAACTTAACCTTTCCGTTGTTCTTTTGCCAGATACCATAGAATACATCAAACATACTATGTTGACATCAATGAAAAACTTAGTCATGAATGTAACATAACATCATCAAACCAATCTCTCCAATCTTGCCAATCTTCTAACAAATAGTTCATTATAAACCACACATCAAGGAAAGCAAGAAGAAAGTGTTGAAAGTAATTGATTCCATCCTTAAGGAATTAGGCATGACCCTAGAAGAGTTCAATAAGGTAAAGGGAATTGCACTAGAGATGAAGAGAAGTGGGTAGTCTAAAGTTCTAGCAACAACTCCTATTGCTATTACAGGACCTTCAGAAGGTGTAACCATTGCACAACCATGTGTGTAGGCCCCCATTTCACCATATGCAATAGTTGCACAAGTGCAACCAACAAGGACAAGGAGTGATCAACCTAGAAGTTGGTCAGAGGTGAAGTCACCTGTTATAAAAAGGAAATGAGAGAGACTAGTGAAGGTTAAGCAAGAACATGCACCATCCACCAAGAAAAAGGTCAAGAAAACCACCAGTAGACCAAGAAAGAGAAGAAAGACACTATAAGTTAGTGATTTTAAAGAATATGAGGATGAAGTTGAATATAGGCCAGTGGAGCAAGCAACATAGGAAGGAAAAACTCCAACAAGAAAGAAAGTATGGAAGCCAAAGGTAGAAAATCTTAACATGCAAATTATCAATGATGAAAATTTTGTATAGTTAAACAAGTATTGTAGTTTGTACATTAATATGGATAGAAGGTTGTTAGAGAATACCATAGTGAGAAATATGATACTATGGAATAAGAGATTTGATAGTATAAAAGTAAGATTCTAGGATATCTACTTAATAGGTTGTTAAATAGAAAGAAAAGAGTGTTAGAACAAGACAACAATTTGAGAATAACAATGACAAACAAGTTATGTGAAACTAACTCAAAGGAAGACTCAAATAGAATTTTGAAGGGTATTGAGCCCTTGTTGAGGAACGAAAGAAGAGAAATTCTTTTGATGGAAGGCAACTATGAGGATGTTAGGAAAGAAATATAGGAGCCAATAGTAAAATTCATGACCTCGATACCAGAGGTGAGTGCACAACCCAAAGCTAAGAGCCCAATGTATGCACAAGCTAGTACACCTTCTAGTGACAAGGAAGAAGAAGAGGAGACACACCAGGAACTCTCACCCACATACATTATTATGGGTATTGAATTCATGTAGGTGGATAGTACACACATAACTATGGATTTAAAGGAGAATCCTTTTGCAGCATTTTGCCAAACCATTGTTGGAAATATCACAACATATACCAGCTTTGATGATGAAGAAGAAGAGAAAAAGAAGGAAGAGGTTGAGAAGAAGAGAAAAGAGGTGGAAGAATAAGAAAATAAAATTAAAAAAGAGGTAGAGGTAAGGAAGAATAAAGAAGAAGAGGAGAGAAAGAAGGAGGGGGGAGAGAAGAAGAAAGAGGAAGCTAAAAGAAAGAGCAAAGAAAAGAAGTAGCTGAGAAATTGGAAGAAGTAAAGAAGATTGTAGTTGTAACTCCTATGGCAGTAGCAACAACAAAAATAGTAATAGTGGCATCTGATGATGATGATGATCAAAAAGGATTGATAAGTTTTTTGAGCAAACTATTTGAGAAGAACAAATCAATAAAGTCTTTGGAAAAGACGCTGACTGAAGTCTTGGACAAAATGTAGAAGACAATTGCAACAACTATAGCCATTCCAAACCTGTAGTCAAAGGCCAAAGAATTGGTGTGAAGACCTTTGATGACGAATTCACAACTTTAGCTGAGGTAGCATTAGCACAAGCTCAAGCCAAGCATGATGCAACATTATTTGACACGGTGTACACAAATGTCAGAAATGATTTGAAGGGACTGGATGTAAGTATCAAGGAACTCAGGAAACACATTAATGAAGGTAAGAAGTTGTATGGATGGTGTGTGCTATCATACAAGTACCTAATAGATTTTGAAAGTTAGATAAAGGGTAAGATGAGTGAACTTGAAACACTCACTATAAAAGTACAACTCCTAGAGACTAGTATTGAGGAATGTGGAATAGAAGTGGAGAAGATTCATAGTATGATCAATAGCTTGGAACCAAATAAGAAGAAGGAAGAAAAAAGGTTCTCTAGTCTTAGAGAAGCCTTGTCTCCAAATATTAACATTTTGTAGAGGCAATTGGAGGAATGTCTTTCAACAAAGACTTACTATGACAATTTTTCTTATACAGACTTTAGGGTAGTAGAAGTGGCATCCTATGCACTATGTGCACTACTTAGTATCTCTAATATAGTGAAGGAGAACTAGAAGAAGGAAGTGGACAAGCTAAAACTTGTTTATGCAAATTATTTTTCTAGAATGACAAGTTGATCAGCAACAGGCTACCCAATTTTTTGATATAGTTTTTGACACCTTTGCCATTGATGTCAAAGGGAGAGTAATATGTAAAGGAAAATTTATGTATGTATTATATATGTAAGGGGGAGTACACTTATGTATCAATGTAAAGGAGTGATAAGGAATGTAATGATCCATCAAAATATGAATAAAATTGTTATGTTTTGAAGGCAATTTCGTACATTTACTTTTATTTGTTTTTGTCATGTATGACATCATTTTGGGACTTAGCCAATTTTCTCAGATGTTTCCATCAATGCCAAAGGGGGAGATTGTTGGCAATACGGTCAAATGGATATCTTGAGAGATTTCATTTATGGTAACATGTGTTCAACATTTCATTTATGCATTTAGAGTTAGAAAAACTAAGTATTAGGAAATTTGCAACAACACAAAGACAGATGAGATGTGTATAGACCACTCATTGAGAGTTATGTGCAATTGAGAAAAGTTCTATGATAGTGTCATGATGATGTGTGCCAGTGTGTAGATGTGTATAGACTGTACGATGCAATTTATGATTGAAATGCCAGTATGGGTATTTGACAGAGCAGAACAAATCATAGAAGACAATTGAATTGTATGACTTTAGGAATTATTTTGGTAACAAAATAATTACTAATTCATGACTAGCCAACTTTTTGGATGTTAATCCATAAGTTATTTTATATTATGTCAAGTGTGCGAAGACATGAAGGCCAACTAAGTAGAGATTTACTAATTTGCAAAGTATAAGTAGAGATCTTACCTTGCACAAATAAGTGGTGTGATCCATGTGATATTTGTGATTGACGTGACATCAATGAGATGATATGCAAACTATGTGATGAAAGATTTGGTGTATGATTAGAGAAAGTATGAATTACAATAGTCAGAAAGTATTGTATGTATATCTATTCTTGTGAAGAACTTTATTGTATAAATGCATGTTAGAGAAATGGGCTCTTCTTGCATACATTGTATTTGATCTACCAACTCCTAACAGGGTTGAAGAAACTCCTAATAGGGTTGATGCTTCTAACAAGGACTCGAGACACTATGTGTACTTCATAGAATCCTAGCAAGGTCAATATCCTTAACAAGATTATTTTGTTTAGTGGATCATATAGTGGGTAACATCCCCACCACGGTTCTCCCTTGGCTAGGGTTTCCCTAGTTAACAAATAATGGTGTTATGAGTTCTCTATGTGCATGGTTATATTTACTGTTTAGCATTGTTGGTTTACTTTCATATGCGAGTTATAAATTAACTAACAATATTCAATTGTGGGCAAAAGTTTGTAGAATATTGATTCATCCCCCTCCCCCCTCTCAATATTATCTATTTCTAACAAAGAGTTCTTTTGTAGATCTTCTCTCTATGGATCTCTCCCTCTCTAAGGAGAGTTGGGGCAAAATCCTTCATTGTATTCCTTCAATCATAGGGGCAAACAAGAACAAGAAATTGAGTGCTATCCCTACTAAGAAAGAGGTAGAACATGCTACATTTTTCTTTGAAGGTGATAAGGCCCCAAGCCCGAATGGCTTCCCCATGTTCTTCTTCCAATACTTTTGGAAAATTACCAAAAATGATGTGGTGAAGGTTGTTCAACAATTCTTTCGGTCTAAGAATCTTCTGAAGGAGATTTATGCTAATTCTTAGTTATGATTCCAAAAGTGGTCAGAGAAGAAATGATGGACCAATTTCACCCCATTAGCCATTGTAACTCTTTTTTATAAAATTATTTCAAATGTTCTTACTTTGAGGATGTTAGAGGTTCCACATAGGATTATATCTCCTCAAAATTTGAGCTTTATTCTTGTTGGACAGATTCTTGTTTCAATCATTCTAGCGCACAAAGTCATCCATTCTCTTGAAGCACCTAATAAGAAAGGGTTCCTTCTTAAACTTGATCTCTCTAAATCATATGATAGAGTGGATTGGGATCTCCTTTTGAAGATTCTTCTAGCTTTTTTTTTTATAATAGGGTTTGTAAAATAATTTCTTAGTTGGTTTCTATTACTTCTATGACTATTATGATAAATGGTGTGTTGTACTTGTTCTTCAAGTCATCTTAGGGTTTGAGACAAGGAGACCCACTATCTCCCATCCTTTTTTTCATTTCTGTTGAATGTATGGACATGTTGATCTCGTATGGCATTAATGTAATGGATATGGAAGGAATCAACCCAACTTTAAATGATGAGAACTTCTCTCAGTGACAATTTGTAGATGACACAATCCTTGGGGGAGTGGCTACCATTAAGGAGGCAAGAAAAATGAAGGAAATATTGAACTATTATTGTTAGTACACTAGTCAACTTATTAATTGGAAGAAGAGTTCTTTATTTTTTATCAATACCCCTAAGGAGAGGCAGAGAAGGATTGCAGGCATTTTGGGATGTGATATTACATACTTTCCTTGTAGTGCCTACCCCTATTTTATCTTTCATGTTTTATTACCAAATTCTTTTAGGCTAGCTTTTATGGTTATGTGTTATGATTTAGTGGTACTTACGTACTTGATTTGATTGATGTTATTTCATACTTAGTTTATATATTTGATGAGCTACTTGGTACTTAGTTATTTCATGTGTTCATATTTATTCTTTCAATGATGATGCTTTGTATGTTCATATAGTGATTTCAATTTTTTCATAATGATAGTTAGATGGATGATTTATATACAGTTTTTATGGTTGCTTATCCCATACTTGCATGTATATAATGTACATGTATGTTTTACTTTATGTTTAACATTTATGATATGGTTGAGGGAGGGAGTCATAATCACCTGCTAGTCAGGATCTATATGATTTACCACTCCTTGCCATTTCCTATTTAGTTTAGATATATATGCATGTGTACATATTTGGCTTTTATGCAGATTGCAGGTACTAGGCATCGACTTCCCTAAATTGCCTGGATGAGCATGGCCTATCACAATATCTCAATGGTAAAGAAGGGAGATAGTTCTCGAGTCCAAGTCCTAAACCTGAGCCAATCGTCCTAAAATATAGGACAAGTATCTGAGTTATTTACCTTTTTGGAATTCATCAAGTGGCATGAATTTGAGATTTTAACCCTTGAGCTTGAATTAGTACTTTGTCATTAAAATGAGTTTTCTTATTTAGGTTTGTGGGTCTATTGTGGTTTTCAGTTATAATTAAATCAAATAAAGATATTATTAAATGATTTAAGTTAATGAAATTTTTATTGAGTAAAATCAAATTTTAATTATATTTAATTAATTGAGAAATTGATTAAATAAAGGAAATAAATTTAAAGATTTAATTAAATTCTAAATTTGGCGTAATTATACTTATTTAATTTAATAATGATAAATTTTGAAGTTTCATTTAAATAATGAACTTTAAATATTATTATTAATTTAATTAATAAATATATTTATATGTCTTATTATTTCTTTTTTTTTAAAAGTGGGAATAATTTAAATAAACTTTATTTTGATTAAAACACAGAAAGTATGCACAAAGAATTAAATAAATTAAAATAATAAAAGAAAAGTCTTTTGCATGTTCGTAAAACTGAAATCCTAAGAGGAGAAATCCTTTATTAAGAGATTAGAGCTCATTTCTCAACACACAGGTTTTTGGGAGAAAAAATTGGAATTGGAGCAAAAGAATTGTTGAAAGTTTTGGAGGGTATGGATTTGCATGCATTTACATGTTGTCTCAAATTTTAGCTATTGTTTTGAGGTAGGGTTTGAAAATCCATTGTAGATTTTTATTGATCTATCTACTTCATGTCTTCCTAGGTGCTTGCATTTTTTTTTCAATCAAAACCAAGATACAGAGCATAAGCCAAAGGCCCAAGAAAAGATTACATACTCCTGTCTTCCACTAGCAATTGCTCAAGAATCTCAGAATACTCCAAAGGTAACTCATCCTTGCCTCTAATATCCAATGTAACCACATTCTCTGAAGCCCATTTTGCCAAACAATCTGCCACTTTGTTCCATACATGAGGGATATGGCAAAAGGAGACAAAGTCCAAGGAGCTACAAAGACTAAGAATTTGTTTGACCAAAGAACCAAGTTGCCAGCTAACATCCTCCAAGCTCTGGTTGTTCAACATATCCACAACAATCTAAGAGTCAGACTCACAAATGATATTCTTCCACCCTAAAGAACATCCACACTCCACAGCCATCTTGATAGCAAGGGCTTCCATTAGGTTATTAGAATGTTGACCCTTGAAAGTAGAGAAGAGAAAAAAAACATCACCATCGTTACCTTTACCTATATCCCCAATACCAGCATGACTCGAGTTCCCCCTAGAAGAGCCATCAGTATTAATCTTCAAGATACCAACTGGAGGGAGTGTCCATCTCCCAACTCGATAGACCCGCTACTTAATAGGGGGAGATCTTTTTCGAAGAGTGCATCTCCAACTGTTATCCCCCAAATTCAAATTCCTCACAATAACTTGATCACCAGGATCTATAGCTACAGACATATCACACCTAGCAAAAAGAGTCTTCTAAAGCCTATTAAGAATGACCTTCCATAGTTGAGAGCTTCCAAGTTTGGAATCACAAAAAATTATACGATTCTATTCCAGCCAAAGGTTTCAGAGAATGAAAATTGGTCCAACCATCCAAGCCACCTGCAAGAAAGGAGTCTTCACTAGTGGTCTGCCCAAACTGTCCTAGAAATCAATTAGAGAAGTAGCATGGGTACATCCTTGACACCAAGCTTCCCCCTATCTGTTCCATATCTCTTGCGAGAAGGGGCAGAGAAAGAACAAGTGGGAGACACACTTCTCATTGCAAAAATAGAGAAAGCAAATAGAGGGACCCTGAAAACTTGTTTGTGAAGCTTCTCCCAAGTGAAGCATTTCTTTTGAGCCAACAACCATAAGAAAAAATTACATTTGGGCCAAGAGAAGTGGCTCCATACCTTCTTCCACCACTACACTTCATCTAGATCGTGTAAGTTGCTGTCAAGAGTAGCATATCCCTGAGCCACCGTGTATTTACCTTTAGGGCTAGGACTCCAAGCTAAAGTATCCCTCTCATTAAGGGAGCTACAAAACCTATTCTCTAAAGCTTCAGAAAGGAGGGCATGGTCCTCATCAGAGCCTCTAGTAGGCCACTCCTGAATATCCTTCCAGCAAGTTACCTCCACCTGACCCAATTGCTTGACAGTCCTAAAATGTTCCACCTTATACCAACCAGAATTAGTGAAAGTATGACAAAGAGGCTAGAGCTAGGGATAGCTAGAGAGAATGGGAGGATGGCCATCCTAAGAGTCCTACCAAAATAGACCCCTTGAACCTCTGTTGCAAATCTAGAAGAGACCCGCCTTAACTAGATAAGCTCCCTTCTTAAGAGAGTCCCAAATATAAGAGCCCCTATCCATCACAGGAAGGCGTGGCACATCAAAGTGATCAACTCTAGGAAGGTACTTATGGATAAGAATCTTGGCCCAATCTTGATCCTAATTGTTGCACCAGCACCAGTACAACTTGGCAGCCAAAGTCATGACAACCAAAACCATCAATCTAAGACCAAGGCCACCAGCAGGCTTCAACCTACACACAAACTCACACTTAACCAAGCTCCACTTTGAGGACAGAAGGTTACTAAACCAAAGGAATTTCTGAGATAAAGCATCAAAATCCCTCAAAAAGTTTGAGGGAGGGACCTGAACACAACACCTGTAAATGGGAAGAGACTGCACTACAATCTTTAATAGAATCACTCTCCTAGTAGAAGATAACCACCTATAAGTCTAGTGAGTAACCTTATTTTGAAACTTATCGAAGATCCCATGCCAGTAACAACTCCGTTGAGCACCCAAGGACAAAGGGACTCCAAGATACATCAAAGGGAGGGACCCGATTTGGAAACTAAGAATTCTAGCAATCCTGCTCTGTATAAGCTGAGGGGTATTAAAGAAATAAATGGATGATTTATCATCATTAATCTTCTGACCTAAAGCTTTCAAATAGATATCTGAAGCTTTCCTAATATTTACTACCTCGTTGATTCTAGCCATGCCCATCAACTAGATGTCATCCACAAATTGAAGATGGGAATAGGAGGACTATCATTATTCCAACTCCAACCTTGGATAAGACCCTGCCGCACCTGAGATCTTAGAAATCTACCAAGACCCTCTACATGATAATGAACAAGTAGGGAGATAGAGGGTCCCCTTGCCGAAGTCCTTGAGAAGCACCAAATAGGTCTGAAGGTTCCCCATTGATGAGAACAGAGGAGGATGAAGTCACACAACTAAGAACCCAATCCATTCCTAATCCACCCACTCCTTGTCAAAACCAAAAGTCAAAAGAATCTTCTATAAGAATTCCCAACTCACCCTATTGTAGGATTTAGACGTGTCCATTTTAATGAACATAGCTTTCTCTTTAGAAGTTTCCATCGAGTGGACCACCTCCATAGCAATCACAACTCCATCCAAAATTTGCCTACCTTCAACAAAGCCCCCCTATTCAATAGAAATCAATGAACTGAGAATATGCTTGAGTCTCTCATCAATCAATTTGGTGATGATCTTATAGATAATGTTGCATAACACTATAGGCCTGAATTGATCCAACTGATTAGCCCCTTCTTTCTTAGGAATGAGAGCCAAGAATGTAGAGTTCAAAGACTTCAGCATTTGCTTGTTCCTATGTGATTCTTGGACTACATCTAGGAGATCAAACTTAACTATCTCCCAGAATTCCTGAAAAAACTCAATCAAAAATCCATCTAGGCCAGGGGCCTTACCTTTCTTCATATTAAACACAACCTTCTCTAATTCAAGTAACAAGATAGGGTGCAAGAGGGCCTTATTCATCTCGATAGAGACAAGGTGGGGAACACAATCCAGGATTACATGCTCCTCATCCCCAATAGAAAGGTCCTCTCTGGTGAACAGACTGGAAAAGTGATTAACAGCTTCCCTCGAGATTTCTTCACAAGAAAAGATCTAAGTGCCATCAAATGCAACAAGAGAGGAGAGAGAGTTCCCCTATCTCTAGGCCTTAACTGAGTTATGAAAGAAAGCAATGTTCCTATCCCCCTCCTATAGCCAATCAATGTGAGATTTCTGCTTCTAGAAAATCTCCTCCCGAAGCTCCCATTCTTCCAATCCCTTAAGAGCCATGGATTTAGCTTTACTCAAATCAGAGGTCAACCCCTGGTCCTGAATCTAATGGGTGATATCATTTAGTTTGGTCTGGGCAGCAACCTTCTAAGCCTATAAATTCCCAAAGTGTTTTTTATTCCATCTTTTAAGCCTATACTTCACATGTTAGAGCCTTTTGCTAAAAGTGTACATAGTCGTTCCATGGGCAAGCTTCCCCTCATACCACCAATCCAACACATAATCTGAAAGGGATGAGTCCCTTAACCACATCAACTAAAATTTGAAAGAGGGATTCTTGGTTGCACTGTATGAGGTGATAGAGAGTTTAATAGACCAGTGGTCGGATCCCCTCCAGTCAAGAATTTCAGAACTGGTGGCCCACCTGTTGTTCATCCAATAGTAGGAAACTAAAAATCTATCAGGCCTTTCTGAGATAGCCTCACCACTGTGTCTCTAATTATTCCATGTAATGACACCATTACCTGGCTTCGCATCAATGAGATTCAAATGAGCAATCATATTCCTGAGCATATTTGAAGACATATCCAACCTAGCCAAGCCACCACATTTTTCCTCCAAACTGATAATAGCATTAAAATCACCAGGCACAATCCATGGAAGAAATGGGTCCAAGGATCGAATGAATCTAATATGGGCCCATAAATGGGATTTACTTGTAAATTTAGTAGGAGCATAAATATTGGATAGAAGACATCTTTCCCCAGTCTCAAAACTAGAGGCAACCAAAGAAATAGAGGATCGGCTAGAAATCCACCATAAGGGGGAAACTTTCCTCGAGTTCCAAAGACAAGCCACCCTCGCAAAACTGTTCAAAGCACCCACCCCCTACCAAGAGCCCTAGGGCCAGATCCACGGGGCACAAGTAGCTAATCCTTCCATTGTAAGCTTAGTTTCCTAAATAAAGACCACATTCAGAGACTGAGACTCAATTAATCTGTGAACAACCTTTTGTCGGGGGATGTTGTTCAACCCCCTTACATTCCATGAAAAAACAATCATTTATGGGGTTGGGAGAAATGAGAATCAATGGGTTTTACAAACCCAAACTCAACCAAATTCTCACCTATTATCTTTACCTTCTCTTGATCAGCCTTTCTGCCACTCTTTGATGCTTTGTCTAAAGTCCCCATTTTGAAGGATTTTTGTTGTATTCCTAAGACAAGAGGAGCCTTAGTGCACTTAATAGAATTTGAGCCCCCCTTAGGTGTAGTGGGATTAGGAGTCACCAAGACTGAGCCCTTCGAAACCTATGACCCTTGGAGGTCTCCATTGTCCTAAGCAAGAGACGACAAATCAATATCCACCTGTCCAACCTGTTGGTTCCCTACAGGTAGAATCAAATCTTCCTTTTGCATAGCTTCAACTGGAAATGCATGTTGACCTATAACCCCCAAAGAGTGCTCAATTGAATTGCCTTCCTCTTCAACCATATCTCCAAGAACATCAAATCTACTAAAGGTGTCTTCAGTCTACCTATCCACCCCAGTTCTTTGCTTACCCTTGCCTTTGTTACGGGACTTGACTTGAATAAATCCTTCACTATCAATAGTTCCATTATATTGAGGGGCCTTCTTCACATTCTCCTTAGGGAGACTGCGGGCAACCAAGGAGGAGGATTTATTCCTAGGACATCTACAGTGTAAATGTCTATACTCATGGTAGATTCTGCACCTAAATGGAAGGGTCTCGTTGTCCAACTGTTGGATCTAGGAAGATGATCCAATGCAAATCTCCATAGAGTCTAGCAATAGATTATTTAAATCTACTTCAACAAAAAGGCAAGCAAAATAAATTACCTTACAATCTTGTGTCTAAGTAGCTGAACCCACAAGTTTTCCAAGCAGCACAGAGATTGAGTGAAGAATGTCCTCTCTCTAGAATTCCAATGGAAGCCTTGGCAAGCAAACCCACATCGGAACTAACGAAGGGATCTCCTCAGCAAAGTTGAATCCCATGTGCCAAGGTTTAATGAAAAGCCCCACCTGATTAAAGAAATATGGCCCCCCTTTAAAATTCCTATTCCTATCTATCATGCTTGAAAAGATAACCATAAAATAGTTATCTGCTGCTAGCAAGATCTCCATATCTCCTTCTCGGTTCCACACTCGATGAGCCCAAGAATCCAGCAAAGACAAAGAGAGTTGAAGGCCTAGAAATTTACAAATAAAGGCATGATTACTCCAGTATTCAACATCATCTGATACTTGTTCTGGTTGAATAACCAGAACAGGTCGGTCCTCAGCTCTCTGCAAGCAACCGTTAACTTTCTTTAATCATAGCATGCCTTTGGGAGAGGAAGCACCTTCCTCTGCTTGGAGTTCACCATTTAGAGTCTTATTATTGTCATGCATCAAAGAGGATGGCTCACCCATCACCATATCGTCGATCGAAATCTGTGAGGACGCTAACCCTTGGTCCCCCATTCACTAATGAACTGGGGCATAGCAAAAAGAAGAGGATGACGGGGCAAAGGCCCCACACACACTGTGTGCCTTAGGTCGCCCTCCAAAGCATGCCCTTGGGATTGAAACCTGCAACTAGGCAGGTAGGCAAACTCCCACGGGCCCGTATCAAACCAGACTTGTCCCCAACCCAACAGCCCCCTGCAACAAAGGCCCCACAGCCCCCGAAAATCGTCATGCTCTGCGAAGAAGCCACGAAACAGGGTGCAAGCCGGCTAGGGCATCCATGCCGAAACACAAACTAGGAACACCATCACTTCCAAAATCATTTCATTCCTAGGTGCTTGCATAATGCTTATTAATTTATTGTATTAATTTTTAAATAAAGAATTATGTTGTAGATTTTGAAAAAGACAATTTATTAATCAAGACAAGCGTGACTAAGTAAAACTATAAACAAAAATAAGAAAATTAGTATGATTGTATTCTTTTAAAACATTTTTCTAATATAGGGAAAATTTGATTATAGAAAATTGGAAGAAAATAACAAACTGAATAACTTGGGTTTGAAATTTAAATTTATCACAATGATTATCATGAGTTTTCTAAATAAAGATAAATAATCTTCTTATATCTAAAATAATTTAATTGCAAAATTTATTAGAAAAGCAAAAGATTAATTGAGAGAAAAGCATGTTGTAGGTAAACTTATGCATGCATGTGAAAACAAATATACTAAATATAGAAAACTAAGTATATTATGGTTGCATGATTTGAGAGATCAAAGGCATATGAAAATACTAATGGAATGTTTATTTTAATTTTATAGAATTTTTATTTAATTTTCATATTTATTTATTATGAAAAAATTAAAAATTAATGATTAATTTTTAATTTTTAAAAAAAATTAAACTATTATTAAAAAGATATTAATTTAAAAACTAATTATTTATTTATTTTTAAAATTAAATAAATAAATACTACTTATTTTTCGTATAAGTGGGGTTTTAATATTAATTCTTTTTAAAAACTCTAAGTGGGTTATAACTTGTTATATATTTATTAATGCAAGTGAAGTCATAAGTTAATAAATATATATTTATGATGTAGCTATATTTTAATAAGAGTTATAGTTAACTTTATAATCATCTAGTTATGAATATTTAAATATTGAGAGAAAGTGTAAATAGTTTAATTATAATTATAATTTTAAGTTTGAGTTATCTCAAGTTACGTTATGAATTAAAGGAAAAGTAAATATTAATATTAGACTTAAATAAAAGTCAAATTAATATTTTAGGAATGAAATTGATATTAAGATTCAATCTCATAATATGTATTGATGTTATTAATTAAATCATTCATGATTTAAGATTATTTAAATTAATAACATGATAATAATGCATGATTGATAACCTTTATCTAACTGTGATATGATTATGAAATGTAAACTTGAATTTGACGCAAATCAATTGTTATGGAAATTTTTTTTTAAAGACTAAATAACTAAACTTGCTTTAAATGCATGTCAAGATGTCATGCTTTATTTTGTGGTGGGTTTGAGGGAAACCTAGTAGTTTGACCAGATAGGCATGTTTACCAGAGGTTTGGGAAGTGGTTGTTTTTGTGAGGCTTTTATGTGATGTTGTTTTATCACCAATGTGTTATATCCACGTGTTTGTGTGATGAGATCAAAAAAAAATTGTAAGCTCATGTATTGTGATTTTCTTGGTGTAACCTATAAGGTTTTCGATTAGTTATCCACTAGTGCTTTCTAGTTGCTTGTATAGGGCTGAGGTGAATATTGTGATTTATCTATTGGTGTTTTCCAATTGCTTATATATGACTGAGGTGAATATTGTGATTTATTTATTGGTTCTTTCTAGTTGCTTGTATAGGATTGAGATGAATATCATGATTTTATGAGATATACTTCAATGAGCTTAGGGTAGGTTATCTATGTGTATGTTGGGAAGTGACTTGCAATGAAGACCGAAGCCTTAAAGAGGTTGCTTAGATAACCCATTATAAGTTGTATTAAAAAGTGATAACATTTCATGAAATGGGTTAAAATAAAATAATAAGAGTAAGTGTTTTACCTAGTCCATGCCTTGAGTACTAGTATAGGCTAGGATGGGACTAGAGGGGATGCTTGGTTGTGACCTTGCCTCATTAGTATGTTTTGTTTGTAAGAAAGGATATCGATGCCACATAGAGTCACTAAGGGGTTAAATTCCATAGAGGTTTCTAGGGTAAACTTAGAGTTGGCTCATGTGATGACACTTGCCCACATGCATATTAGGTTTCCTACGTGTCTGTGTTTCCTTTGGGATTAGAAGTTACTTGTGTACTTGGTACCTTTGAGATAGATTGCTATCAAGATTCCTTGACCTAGATTCTTGTTTGACTTTTGGATTGTTATCCTTATGGGAGTTGAGATTATCTCCTCAACACGATGTGAGTGGACCATTTAGGTTCCATGAGGTTGAGTGATAGTGTTTCTTATACCATTGAGATCCGACAGTTGGATGTACTTGTACAATTTTTCTATTCTTTTGATATTATGATTATGTTCTTTGCTCATAATCTAATGTATTATATTTGATTATTAGAGACCTTATGAGGTCTTGTATTTATTCATGATGTATATTATTTTAGCATTGCATACCTTGTGACTTGTACAAAGGATGGTTATGCCATGTGACATCTTATGTACTTGTATGTTATTTCATTTGATTTGTACTTATGGTTATTCTGTGATGTGGATTTTTTTATGTATCGGATTTAATCTTAATAAAACTTATGTATGTGATCCAACATCATGGAATCTTTAAGAGATGTAACTTTTAATGTATTGTTTTGTATGTTTGTGAGGTATTGCTTCCACTATGTTATCTCTTGTTGGTTTAATCTTTAAAAAAAATGTTTAGCAAACCTAGTGACATAATAGGTTTTTTTTTTTTGGGTTCCTTGGTGGGGCATTACATTCCTTCTATCTATTTGGTTCTTCCTCATGGGCTTAAACTGGATGATTCCTTTTGGAATGGACTTGTGGATAAATTTAATAGAAAGTTGGCAGGTTGGAAAGGGGTTCTCGATCAAGTGGATAACCTTCAACTACTTGAATCTACTCTTTACAATCTTCCCATGTATGCCCTCAATCATTTTTAGATCCTTTCCAAATTTGTTGAGGCTATTGAAAGGATTCAAAAAATATTGTTATGGCTAGGAACAAAAGGTCACAAAAGGCTTCCTCTTATCTCTTGGAATAAAGTGTGCCTTCCTAAGAGATTGGGTGGTTTAGGACTAAGGAAGATTAGAGTGTTCAACTAGGCTTTGCTAGCAAAATAGGTTTGGAAAGTGTTCCAAAGTAAAGGATATTAGAGAAAAGTTTTATTCTCTAAGTATTTGTATAATCACCCAACCTTTCAAGGGTTTCTGGTGTATGAGAATATTCCTCAAGGGTTAATCATTTGGAATGTTATTTTAAAGGTCGAACAATTTGTTTCCATGAGAATCGGATGGAAGCTAGGAAACAAAAAATCTATTCATTTTTGGGAAGATAATTGGTTGTAGTTTAGGACTATAGAGAACATTGATGTGTATACAGCTTGGAAGGACCAGTGTGTTGCTAGATTTAGGACTAGACTAGCTAACTATTGGAGTGATAGGGGATGGGTTAATTTAGAGGATGTCTTCCCAACTCTTTGGCCCCTCGTGACTCTACTATCTTCTATCCTCTTAAATAATTATCAAGATTCTTTAGTTTGGGAAGCCACAACTTTTGGAAATTTCTCTATTACTTTAACATATTAGGTCATGTTTGGAATTCAAGGTGATCCTCCTTATTAGATGAAGGCATGGAACTCGAACCTCATTCCCAAAGTGAATATATATTTTTGGATTCTTCTTCAAAATAAGATTATAACTATTGATAACTTGTGTAAAAGAGGTTTCCAAATTCCCAACACATGTAATCTTTGTTGCTTGGAGGGCAAGTCTGTTAATTGCCTCTTTATCCATTTCCCTTTTTCTAGAGAAATTTGGTCCCTTTTTCTATATACACTCAATATCTCTTGGGTCTTTCTTTTAGACATCTTTGATTGCTTGTCCTAATGGTCCTACCTTCCAATTCTTATAAGGATTTTAAACTACTTTGGTCTCTTTCTTTACCTCATATCTTTTGGGGAACTTGGAAAGAGAGAAATAACATAATTTTTAGGGATAAGGAAACTTCTCTTAAGGTGGTCTTTTCTAAGATTGCGAGTTCCATTATGAAAAATCACAATAGCAAAGACTTGAGAAGTAGTATCAAGAAGATTATTGAGAATACATATTTTGGGAATTCCATTGATAAGAGGAGATTGGAAAGCAAATGGACTTTCCCTCTGGAAAGTTGGTACAAAGTTAACTTTGATGGGGCAGCTAAGGGTAACCCTGGGTTGGTTGGGTATGGGGGAGTGATAAGGAATCATTATGGTTGTTGTTTGGCAATGATGGCACTCCCCTTGGGAATCTAAACTAACCACTTCACTAAGGCCATGACCACTCTCCAGATTACAAAGTTGGCTAAGGTTTAGGGGGTTCCTAGTCTTTGGCTAGAGGGAGACTCAATGAATATTGTTAATTAATTGAATGATGTCTCTAGCCCCTCTTTGAATATTAAAAATATTATTAAGGAGAAAATTAACATAATTAATTCAATAGATAATTACTTCATTTCATATGTATATTGAGAATCAAACATGGTGGTAGAATATATTGCCAATGTGGCAATGAGGTGTGATGAGATGATGACATGATAGGGTAATGATGGCTTACCAATGGTTGTCATATCAATCATTGATTATGACACCATTACTAGAAAGAGGGAGTAACTATTAACAAGAATAGATGCACTTAGAGGTGACAAATTACTAATTTTAAGATGCAAGAAAGAGAGAAAGCAAGACATTTGTATTTATGAGTTCATTCTTTCACATGCTTTCTAGGTCATCTTGAGAGAATTTGTTTATATCTTGTATTTAAAAATTCTTGTGAAGCCTTGCTCCAATTTCTCTCTGTTCACTAAGCATCATTACAAAGCCATGGGGGGCTAGTGCAGATATCATTAACCTTCTAGTCACAACAAATGGAAAAGGTGCACATAAAATTGGGAAATTTTGGAAAGTGGTGGCCTCACCACTTTCATGGAGAGGCTCCATGACAAAAATATGCATGTTACTCATCTTTTTGTGAGAAGGTGGATTAAGGGTACTTTGTAGGTTGGAGGTAGGAGCATTGCTATTGCAAAGGAGATTATTTCAAGGGTGATAGGCATTCTGATTATTGGATGGACACTCTACAGAGAGTGTAAATTTTTGGATGCCACCATTGAGGAGTTTCTTAAGGAGCCTAGTGAAAGTGAGGCTCTTTTGAAGCAAGAAGGTAAGACCTACTTTGTACTCGATTGTATTAAAATTTTGTGGCACTTTGTGCTAAGGGCAATTGTTTACTACATATCTTTGGATGGGAGATTTTCCAGGGTTTGTTTGCATCATTTTGTTTTATTGAATCATTTTATTTATGGAATTAAGTTCTCCATCCCATTTTACCTTTACTCTTCCATGAATGCACACATTAATGGGATGAGGGAGAAAATTGTCACTAACCCTCCTCTCCACAATGGTTTAATGCTATTCATCTACAAGTATATTAAAGATCATTTTGTGGAGAAATTCCATGTGGTGAAAGGTATGGAGGATGTTGAGGTGGATGTTTCAAATGAGTCTCAGGGTCTCTCTAACACTAAGGATAGTGAAGGGATGCACTCAGAGGATGAGGTGGAAGTTCTTAAAAGTAAGGGAAATGGTAAGGGTTTTGTTTCTAAAACCCTCGTAAAAGTATCTTTGAAGACCCCAAAGAAAAATGTTAGTACTCCTCCTAATAGGAAGAAAACTAAGAAAATGGTGGATTCAAATGAGGATGTCTTTGAGGAGGATGATTTTATGACCACTAATACTGATGATGCAAGATACCAATAAGAGGAAACAAGTGAAGGGGGTGGACAAGAGGAAAAGGAAAATGTCGAGCATGAAGTTTGAAAAATCCCTTGCATCCAAAAAATAGGCCAAAGTTGTTATCTCATCCAATGACTATGAAGATATTGGAGATGAAATAGAAATTGAAAAAAAAAAAAGAGGGTACCAATAAGGCCACCAAATCTTCTAGGAGTAACCATAAAGAAGAAAAAGGTAGAGGAACTTAGACTCCCCATTGGATCTTATAAAGGACCAATATGGGAATGATTCTCCTATGGTGGAACAAGACCTGAATATTTCTCTCTCCTTGACTATTTAGACTAAGGCTTTTGTTGATATCCATGTCCCTTTCAAGGGGAAGAAATTAGCATGGATGAATATGAGAATGAATATAATGAGGTTGGGGATAGCTAGGGAAAATACTAAGCTTAAGGTTAGTAAGGTGGAACTAGGAAAAGTGGAACTCCAGGAGTTAACTGATCCATCTATGATAATTCTTCATGACTACAACAAGGAGGAGAATATGGACATTCTTAACAATGGAAGAAATGGTCTTTTAGACAACTTTAGGTCCATCAAATGGTTGTTTCACTAAGTAAAGGATTTAACAAAGAGAATGGGATCACTAGAGGGGAGGATTGAAGGTCATAACATTCATGATGATGATGAGAGGGAGGACCCTACCTTAGGCTCCTTGGTTGATATGACAACTTTTTATAGGCTAGAGGTTAGGGTGTTGGAGTTGGACAACAAGGCTAATAGCATTAAGAGAAGCCTCAAGAGCATTGTTGATCGAGCTATAGAATCCTAAAAGTCTTTAATGAACATGTCAAAATCATGATCAATGAGTTGGAAGGAAGCCCTAGGGATAAATTCATTATCACAACCTCTAAGGATCAAGGTGCTACCACAAACAACAAGGAAGGAATTGAGAGAAGGACCAGAGCCATCATAAGGAAAATGGCAATGGGGGCCTCTTTAGACATTAGTCATATTAAGGAAGTTGTAGAGAAGATGGATTAGACCGAGGAGCAGGTTGTAAAGATGATAAAGAAAATGGTTTAATTCCCATATATTGTCCTTCTATCTCTGGTTTTTGTGAATGTGTTTTCACTTTGTGGTTAGTGGTTAATGGTTGGTGCGCTATCATTTGTAGTTGGATTTTGTTTGGCCATTGGCTCTATTCTTCTTTTCTTAGTTTTGCCTCTTGGGCTTAATGTTATATCAGAGTTCACTTCATAAGAGTGAATATTTTTAAGTTGTCGGCCCTAGGTGGGTTTTCCCTTTGTAGGGTTTTCATGAATCATGGTGTCAAATTTGTGAATGTTATTTGTATTTCAAGATGGTTTTACATGTTTTTTATATTACTACAACTAGGTAATAACTAAGTATCTATAAGGTGTTGGAATACTTTTAGAATAACTAAGGGAGGGGGGGCGGGGGGGGGGTGTGGGATGAGGGGTGAATCAATTATCCAAGGTCTAGATGTATAAATAAAACTTTTCATAGCTTAGTGAACCCATAAAACATTCATATTCATGCATGCATCCATAAGATTATGTAATCACTAAAACTTATAGGTTACTATCAAATCAACTTGTAGAAATGTAAAGCTTGAAGCATAACAGATTCATCAACACACTTGACACAATGATTTATGTGGAAACCCAATTGAGAAAAAGCACCAATAACATGTTACTCTTTTCATTCTTTTGAAGTGATGCCCTATGAAAGGCCAACCCTATTAAAGGTTACAATACACATTATTAAATGTGACCCTATTAAAGGATTCCAATCACCCTATTAGGAGTGAGCCTTGTTAGAGGACTTTAGGCCATTCACTTGGAATTCCACCTGGTTAAAGGTTTTACAACTAGATCGATACAATTGTTAGAGAATAATAGTAGAGCTTTGATCTAATACAACTTACAACTTGTCTTGCAGATTACAGTTCTATGTTCAATCCTCAATTCTTCTTGGCCTTCATACTTTGCAACTCAAATAGCTTGTTCACCCTTTAAGTGTTCATCTCAATAAGCCTTCTTGCTTAGCATGCCATTGCTAACTCTTCTCTTAGGTCACTTGATGAAGCAAAACCCTTGAATCCTTGTCTCCCTTAGGTTCTCGAACATGGCACCTTTGCTTCATGACTAGACATTCCTATAAATAGGAAATTAAGATATTTTCCCACTCATTTTCCATTGTCCAATTTACGTTTTAGATGGATTAGGTAGGATACAATGTATCTACCCCATATCTTATATCTCTTCTAGAAACTTCCCCTAGAATCCATTTGAATTTTCCTTAAAATGGTTTACCTCAAATTCTATGCCACTAGCTCATCAACCTTATCTTCCTCCTAGTTCACAAAATCCAAGAAAATAAACTTGTTGGCTCAAATTCATTGAATCTTTGATCTTTTAAATAATGCAATAGCTCAGCATTATCAACCTTTTGATGCTTAGCACATACTGCATTGTTCGGCATCCACTATGAAATTACTGTGCACCTACTAAAGTTTACTAATGCTTGACATCAACTAAAATTTACTTAATGTATGCGTGAATTGTGGCCTATACTAACACATACAATTCAACATGGTCATTATGTGCGGATTCATCCCAAAATGAAATATGAGATTGTTAATCCAAGAGAAATCCTACAAGACAACCTGTTGCCTTCTATCTAGAAGAATTTTACCTGTTAATATCCTCAAAATCGAGGTGCAGGCAACCAGACCCTCTAAGAATGAAGGATTTGATGAATGCAGCTAGTCTAGATGAATGTGCAAATTATTTTAAATGAGATATGCAATGTAATCCAAGAACAAAATAAAGCAAACTAGATTAACATATGCATAGTTAGTTAAATGAAATTAAACTAAGGATGCAAGTGTATGCAAAATGTGAGAAAATGTGAGCAAATGTGAGTATGAATTTCAACAGCACTTTGATAGCAATTCAATTCATCCTCCAAAATGAAGAAATGAGGGTCTCTTAAATAGATTTTCCTAAAATACTCCAACGGTTGAGATCGATTTCAATCAACGGTCAAGATTGAAGATGAGGTTCAGTTAAGGTGGAAGATTCCCAAATTAAAGGGAGTTAACTGGCTCAGATCTAAGTGTAAGAGTTAGTCAACTCAGGTAAACTTTAGTGTGATAGTAAGTGATCTGGGTCACTTCTAATTTGATCAGCAGTGAACTAGGAATTTCCATTTTTGAACTGAAGAGAAAATTAGGAGAGATATTTAATTTAAAAAAATGAGATATGCTCTCATAAATATATTTTCTATTTAATTAAATAATTTGATTTAATTAATTAGAGACACTTTCATGTTTAATCAAATAACTTTCTTTAATTAATTAGGAATAACTTCCTATTTAATTAAATAACTTTGCTTAATTAATTAGAAGTAGCTTCTCCATTTAATTAAATAATTTTTTTTAATTAATTAGAAATACCTTCCCCATTTAATTAAATAATTCCTTTTAATTAATTGAGATAGGAATTAAATAAATTTAATACTGTAGTACATTAACCTTAGGAGATAATTTAATTTAATGAAGTATGAATACTTTAGATTAAATTAAATTGAAATCAAATAGGTTTAATGTGGCTAATATGAGTGCGTACTATAGGGATTAAATAATGAGTATGATGAATGCAGATTAGGGTTTTTTGCATCTGACAATTAAGTCAAGTAGCGAGTAGTAGAATGAGAATAGGTCTTAGAATTGGTCAAAATAGACTAGAATTGGCGATCATGGCGATAAGCCAATTTTGGGGTATTACATTTTTCCCCTCTTTGAATGAATGTGTGAGTAGCACGTTCAATTCAAAGAAAATTAGAAAGCATGATGTGAGGATCAAGAAATGAGATTGGTTTTGAAATTGATGATACGAAGACCAATTGATAAGCTTTTAAAGACTATCTCTAGAACAAAGCTTAATCCTAAAATTGATAAGCATTTAAAAGGTTTCTTCAGAATGAAGTTTGACCTTTAAGGATCCAAATAGAACACCTAGATACCCAAGATTGAAAGCATTTAAAAGATTATCTCCAGAATGGAGCTTAACCTTTAGGGATCCAGATAGAACATCTAGATACCTGAGATTGAAACCATTTAAAAGATTATCTCCAGAACGAAGCTTAACCTTTAAGGATCCAGATAGAACACCTAGATACCTGAGATTGAAAGCATTTAAAAGATTATCTCTAGAATGGAGCTTAACCTTTAAGGATCCAAATAGAACACCTAGATACCTAAGATTGAAAGCATTTAAAAGATTATCTCCAGAATGGAGCTTAACCTTTAAGGATCCAGATAGAACACCTAGATACCTGAGATTGAAAGCATTTAAAAGATTATCTCCAAAACAGAGCTTAACCTTTAAGGATCCAGATAGAACACCTAGATACCTAAGATTGAAAGCATTTAAAAGATTATCTCCAGAATAGAGCTTAACCTTTAAAGATCCAGATAGAACACCTAGATACCTGAGATTGAAAGCATTTAAAAGATTATCTCCAGAGCGGAGCTTAACCTTTAAGGATCCAGATAGAACACCTAGATACCTGAGATTGAAAGCATTTAAAAGATTATCTCCAAAATGGAGCTTAACCTTTAAGGATCTAGATAGAACACCTAGATACCTAAGAGTGATAAAGGATGGGTTATAGAATCATCCCCAAAATGAGGCTTGATCCTTAGGAGTCAGGGTTCAGACTGTCCCGATACCTATAATTGACTGATGACTAAATGAAATAGATGACAAAGATGCTAGAAAGAAGGGAACAATATGCCTTGAGTGATGAGATGCCCCAAGTGACGAGGACATAAGATAGGAACAAGATGCCCCAAGCGATGAAGATTCAAATTGATTTGAAATTCAAGATCAATGATGTAATCATCTTGCCCCCTCGGGAACGAAATCGAAAGATGACACACTAGAAATATGATGTAAAGTAGTAGAAGAAATTTGAGATTCAACAGAATGTAGAGGAAATTAGAAGAAGATTCAAAGTTAATTCAACATGGTTTTGAGGTCTAGAAGACCAAATTTGACCAAAAGTTGGCTAGATTTGACCATAGTTGACTTGAGTTGACTTTTTCAAACATAAATTTTGAAAACCTGAAGAATTTTGAGTTGAAAAGATTTCAATAATCCGAAAGTATCAAAAAAAATTGGACTACACAACGTTTAATCGCGTTGGTCCCAAAATTTTATAATGCATTTTTGAGGCACTGAGGAGTGTTAGATTTCAAATTCGATCTCGAAAATGGATTTAGAATGGTCAAAATAGCCAAGGGTGATTTTTGTGCAAATTAGAGCACTTTGAAAAATTAGATCAACAGCTATATAAGGGCCCAAGGGGTTATTTTCAATTCATTTGTGCTTTTTTGTCCTTTGGTGAATTGAGCTCTAAGAGAGACATGGCAGTGAATGTGAGATATCATCATTTTGAGTGCTCTAGATGACACAGCCGGCCAGCAGACTATGGACCATTTGTGAGTCATTGATTTCCCACCTTTTTACTTTTACTTTTACGTAGTTTGAGTTCATTTATTGCATGTTTTAGCACGTTTTAGGACTTGGTCAATCGATCTTTTCGCAAGACTGTCCTTTCTCGTGCAAAGATGTTATTTCCTTGTGCGAAGAAATAGGGTGCGTTGTTTCTTCATGCGCGTTAGTGAGGTTTCTCGTGCAGGAGATACCCACCTCTCATGCGAAGAACAAGATTCTTCGTGCGTGAAAACTTCATTTCTCACACGACGAAGAGATTCTTCGTGCGAAGGAGAGAAACTTCGTGCAAGATCTTGAGATCTTTGCATGAGAACCTGTGATTGCAGAGTTTAAAATTTTCAATTTTGTACATAAAATTTGCAATTTTATTAGCTTTATTTCGCCATTTCATTCTGCTACTGATCATTTGCTTGTCATTGTTGGTTATATGTGCAGGAGGTCTTTGGTGATGTGTCATTCAGATCACACTACCTGCCTTATGGCCCTTTACTTCAAAGTCTCGATGCCGCTGACTCGGCACACATCGAGTGATTGGGCTTGTCCTCTTTATGTCAGATCTCAGCCGTGATGGTGAATCACAGCCCACTCACAACTTTGGTGGAGCATTTCCATTCAAAGATGAACACCTTCCATCTACCAATGGGGGAGATGATGATCACCCTAGAGGACATTTAGAGAATATTGCGGATCCCTTTTCACAGCGCATGAGTTGTTTATGATATGGTGCCCTGAGCAGGTACAGAGTCACTTTTTGTTGTTTTTAGGAGGGAGCTGTAGAGAGGTCGAGCCATCAGTTGGGATGAGCTGATGCACACATATGGAAAGATGCATAGACTAGCATCTGTGCTAGCGATCTTTTCGAGCTATTTTCTGATGCCTGACAGAGCACAACATAGGCTAGAGTGTGGGTGGGGAGTTATGCTTCGTCGAATGGTAGAGGCACCTGAGATTTTTGGGTGGGGTGAGTGTATGCTAGCCCACCTATTCCATGGGATGCATGAGATAGTCTTCCATGAGAAGAAGACTATGGCCGCCAGTGTTTATGTGTTGCAGATCTGGGCATGGGAGCATCTTCCCATATGTAGGCCCATTCACGAGGATGCCCAAGAGCCGATGGAGCCATATATCTGCAGATATCAGGGGCATATTACCCAGGTCTTCCTAGGTAAGACAAAGCATTAGAAGACACATCTTGATGACCTGGTCTCCATCGTATGGCAGCCCTAGCAAGAGATGGAGGATTGGGATGACACCCAGAGAGAGTTGCCCTAGATTTTTAGCTCGTGGCCACTGTTGGGCAGGACCACGCAGATCATAGAGCGGTTTACAATTTCACGGGTGTGGTGACAATACGGCCGACCACAAGATATCTCGCTGGAGTACTGCGCCTACGCCCAATTGCAGAGGGACGTAGAGCGGGGGTGGTCTCCACTTATGGATCTAGGCCAATCCATGATAGACATGTGCAGTTTAGCTATGGTTCAATGGGACTTCCTTTCGAAGGTAACAAATGTAGGATGATGCCTACCTATCAAGCTCATTTGATTAGCCATCCATTCCCATGATTTACTGATCCACTAGGGATGGTAGGTCAAGCACAGAGACAGGTGCCTCAGCAGCAGTAGGCATAGCCACAGCCACAGGTGTGGGCACAATAGCAGCCATAGGTCTGGCACTAGGTACAGTAGGTGCAGATTCCTCCACGACAAATGGGATCAAACCCAGGTGCTGGGGGTAGCGGGGCAGAGCACGATCGGTGACAGAGGCCAAGGACCAAGGAGCAGACACCACTGCAGCAGTAGGCACTGCCATAGTAGTAGGCACTACCACAGCAGCAGGCACCTGAGATGTTGGATGAGGATATGCCTAATCAGCCTACTATTAGGACACAGGACATAATGTGATGCTACCGAGAGCGGATTCGTCAGGGCTCCCGACAATTGGGAGATCTGTAGATACAAGTAGTTATCCATGATGCACAATTGGCCGAGCGACAGCGGGAGATCTATCGATGGAGAGAGCACGTCGAGACTGCTAAGCAGAGGTTAGTGATGTTGTAGGATGAGGTTCGATTACAGTCAGCCTAGGTAGCCTACTACTATGCTGCATATTCAATAGTGGTGCTTGATGAGGCTCTGTAGGTGCAATAATTTTCACCATATGCGCAAGAGTCTGGAGGTGCATGACCTCCTATGAGGTCAAACATGCCACCGCCTCCTCCTCCACCTACTGCTCCTGCTTCTCCTAGAGACGAGGGTACAAGACAGAGTTAGATGTTGTATGTTTCGCTCTTGATTTTGATCTCTGGCTATGTATTGATTGGTGTGCTAGCACCATTTTGTATCATTTTGATCGATAGCACTCGAGTAGTGCCCATTTTTGTACTGATCCATTTTGTTTGATAGATATATAAATGAGATTTTTGAGCCGAGTATCAGTGTGTACATGTCATTGTCTATGTCTGCTTCACTTTGATGTACATGAGATGTCAATATGATGATTATGAGATGTATGTTTTACTTGGATATGAATATGATTATGAGCATGTAGAGTAGATATTATGAGTATATGGATGCAATGCATATGGAAAATGGACCGACATCTCATGTAGTGTTGCGTGTTTTTACTTGATAGTGATAGCTATTCCATTGAGGAGTGTGAATCGACAAATCAAATGCTTGTGCAGCCATGGAAAAACTTGATATGTTTGAAGATGCCCCCAATCCTTCATCACACGGGGGAGAAATAGAATCACAATCAAATTGCGTGCTTATGCAAGTGAAGCATGTAATGAAAGACTATATTAAATGCAACCCTAGGTCTGGTTACCAAGCCTTGGCATTTTATCATCACTGGATATAGAAAAAAGCTCATATGTTATATAATTCCCACTAACATTGCATTCATGTGAATATAAATAGACCATACATTATAGGTTTGTTGGGATTAAATGTAAGCATTCGAGGCACAAGAAGCTAGAATGACCAGAATATTTGTCCCTTTTAATATAGCAAGTTAACATAAGCATCAAAGCATAAATGCTAGGATGACCAGAATGTTTCTTGCATGACAAACACACCAAACACACGAGAGATTCATCTCATGGTCAGTATTAAGTAAGTATTATATCTACAACAACCCTTGCATTCATAACCTGAGACAGAAGTGTGCTAGGTATACTTGCAGTGACCCATACATTCACTTAGCAGGATGAGTATCAGTATTTACTGTAGCATGAAGAGTTCACTCCAACAAACAAGGAGAAGAACCAACGTTATTGACGTATTCATCTAAAAGGAGTTGAGGTACACTCGGCCATCCAATGTGAGATGGAGGCTCTTATAGTGGACACCCCTCTTATAGGAATATGTCAACTAATTGGAACTAAACTGCAAACAAAAAGCAAAGAAAAGATCATGCCCCTGGTCATTATCTCTCTAATAAAAAATGACATCATCGAGTTGCTCAAGGGGACATGATAAAGTGAAAACAAAGCAAACAAAGAAAGATCTCAGTATATCCAAACAAGTATGTCATTTTGAAATCATTATTTGTCATGAGATTGATGTCAAGTGTCAGTGTCCAGAACATGTTTGAAATTAATCTCTTCAGTAGGGTGACAACAGTAGGCAAACTCAGTCAAAATGACTGGTGATTGAGAACAAAGGGGAATCTTCATGACGAAGAACCTAAAGAGGACTAAGCAATAATAGACAAACACAGCCAAAATGACTGGTGACTAATGCAAGAGAGATCTTCCATAAAGGAATCTGGAGAAGTGACCCAAGTAATAGTAGGCAAATACAACTAAAACAATTGGTGACTGTTGCGAAAGAGATTCTATGAGGAGAATCTTGAAAATAAGGTATAGTGGCGACAATAGGTAGATGCAGTGAGGACCACTGGTGACTGTCATGAAGGAGATTCTATGAGGAGAATCTCAAAAATAGTGACAAGTTAGTGATAGTAGGTAGACGTAGTGAGGACCACTGGTGATTGTCACGAAGGAGATTCTATGAGGAGAATCTCAAAAATAGTGACGGTAGGCAAACATAGTGAGGACCACTAGTGACTATTGCGAAGGAGATTCTATGAGGAGAATCTCAAAAATAGTGACATTGAAGGGGAATGCCCACAAGCTGTGCAAGACTCAATCCATGGATACATGAGCAAAAAGTGGGAAAAGTAGGAAAGCAACTATATAGAAAGCTAGAAGGTGCGCTGCAAGATGGAGCATTGGGAACAAGAGGTGTCTGTTTACTAGGTTTTCACCTTCTTGGCAGGATTTCTCTTTTTTTGCTACCATGATGCCTATTTCTAGGTTTTCACCAATGGCACTCTTTTTTTTCAATTTTTTTTGTATTTTTCTTTTTTTAGTATTTTTGAGATTTTTCACTTTTTTTTGGTGTTACCAAGGTGCCTATTGCTAGGTTTTCACCAGGGTAACAATTTTTTTGAAGAGTTTTTCTTATTTTTATGATTTTTTCAAGACATATAGATATGTACAAAGAGCTTATTGAGATTAGATCAACTATAAAACCGCTTCAAGTGGAGAGTGTTGACAGGTTCTTTAAGCACTTCTCCTTCGATTGTGGAAAGCTAATAGGTACCAGATCCATATACTGCAATAATGATGTAAGAACCGAGCTAGTTCGGTTCAAACTTTCCTTTTTGTACTCCTTGTTGTTGATTCTTAGGGTTCTCTTGCAGGACGAGATCACCCAGCTAGAAATCACATGGCTTGACCCTTCGATTGTAAATTCTTACCATTCATTGTTGATATTGCTCATAGATGATCACATGCCACTTGTCGACGTTCATCCAGTAACACAAGCTCTTGAAGCTGAGCTATCCTATAGTCATCATTAGTGATAAGGCCCTTCATAGAGATTCTCAAGGTAGGAATCTCAACCTCTATTGGGAACACAACATCCGCCCCATACACCAATGCAAAGAGAGTCGTGCCCGTTGCGGTCTTGATGCTTGTCCTATATGCCCACAGGGCTGGATTGATCTGGAGATGCCAGTCTCTCCCCAATTTGCTAACTATGCGATGGAGGATTTTGAGGATCATCTTATTGGATGCTTCAGCCCGGCCATTACCCTAGAGTAATAAATGGAAGACCAATGTTGTGTGATTTTGAATTTCTTGCATAGTTCCATGAGGTCTTTGTTCTTGAATTATCCTCCATTGTTAGTAATGATTGAGAACGGCACACCATATCTGCAGATGATGTAGTTTGTGATAAAAAGTGCTACAGTTTTGCCATCGGCAACTGCTAAGGTACTGCCTCGACCCACTTCATGAAGTAATCTGTAGCCGTGATGATGAACTTAAGCCCATTAAAAGAAGTCAGGTGGATCTATCCCACCAAGTCGAAGGCCCATTGTTGAAATGGCTATGTTGTAGTAGAGGGAATCAACTCTCTAGCTAGAGAATGAATCAGATTCTCGTGTAACTGACACTACTTGCAGGATCTAGCATACTTGATAGCTTCTTGCTCCATTTTAGGCCAATAGTAACCAGCTCTAAGGAGTTTGCGAGCTAGTGTCAGGCCATTGGAATGAGATCCACAATTGCCCTCGTGAACGTCAATTAGTGTGCGTTTGGACTCTTTAGGTTCTAAACACCTAAGGAGTGTTCCGTCAAGACCTCTCTTATATAGATTGTCAGCAATAATGACATAATGCAAAGCATTACAAATTAGGTAATGTTTCTCATTCCAGGTCAGACCTTGCAGAATGGTTTGATTGCGAAGGTAGGAATAAATGTGATGGTAGCGGGATGATTCTTGTCCTATAATAGAATATATCATCTTAGAATCAGGGGTTTCATAGGCTGGGTAGTGTAACGCTTCCACCAAGAACTCATGGCGGAGATCATTTGCAGGCATTTGTAGCAAAGAGGCCAGAGTGGCCATGGTATCAGCCGCTTTATTATCTGCTCATGGAACTTGCTGGAAGGTGATGTGTGCAAAATACTTCTTTAATTCATCAACCATGCACTTGTAAGGAATTAGTTTCTCATCCTTTTTTTTGTACACATCATTAACCTGGTTGATGACAAGCTGAGAGTCACCAAAGATATCTAACTGATCCACTCTACATTCAGCTGCAATTTTCATGCCATTGATGAAAGCCTCATATTCAACAATGTTGTTTGTACAAGGAAACATAATCTTGTACGCTTTGGGCAGTGAGCATCTTTGTGGTGTAATAAAGAGTAATCCAGCACCTGATCCTTGTTGTGTGAAGGACCCATCAAAGAACATAACCCATGTGTGGTGCGTTAGTGTTAGAATCGACTCATCTGGGAAATCAATGTTCATTGGTAGAAGACTCTGTATGGGTGCATCGGTCATCTGGTCTACGATTGCCTGTCCCTTTATAGCCTTGTGTTCAATGTATTGAATGTCAAACTCACTGAGTATCATAACCCATTTAGTCAATCTTCTAGTGAGAGCTGCCTTATTGAGCAAGTAATTTAGTGGGTCTATTTTAGCCATGAGCCGCGTAGTGTGCGCAAGCATGTAGTGTCTCAACTTCTAGGAAGCAAAGACAACTACCAAGCAAGCTTTCTCAATAATGTTGTATTTCTTCTCATAAGAGACCAGTGTTTGGCTCAAGTAGTAAATAGCTCTTTCTTTGTTGTCATTATCTTCCTGAGCCAACAGGATTTCCAGAGATGTTCCAGTTGCCGAGATGTATAAAAGAAAAGGCTTCCCATGGATGGGAGGCATTAGGATTGGTGGATTGGCAAGATATTGTTTGATCTATGCTAAGCTTTGCTCACAATCTTAGCTCCAATTGAATTCCACACCCTTATGTAAGGT
Organism: Cupressus sempervirens; assembly: GCA_028749045.1. Classification (NCBI taxonomy): domain Eukaryota; kingdom Viridiplantae; phylum Streptophyta; class Pinopsida; order Cupressales; family Cupressaceae; genus Cupressus; species Cupressus sempervirens. Next base: position 396,584,387 of record CM053788.1, read on the forward strand.
CTTTGTGAAGGGTTGTGATCTATCTGCCAATTATGAAATAAACCTACGAGTAGATTGGAGCCTTCCCTGTAGTCCTCTCCTCTGACTGATGTTTTGAGGTGGTGGCATGTCCATTATTTCTTGTAATTTCTCTAGATCTACCTCAATTCCTTTTGCAAAAACAATGTATCCCAACAACTTCCCTGATGTGACTCCAAATGCGCATTTCTTAGGATTGAGTCGAAGATTGAATTTTTCCATATGATCTATGATGGGCCCCAAATCTTGTAGATGAGTATTGCATTTAACACTTTTGACCAAAGTATCATCAATGTAGTCCTCCATGGTTCTATGCATCATGTCATAGAAAATTGTAGTAACAGCCTGCTAATACGTAGCACCAGCATTCTTCAAACCAAATGGCATCACATTCCAACAAAAGGTTCCCCATGCACATGTGAAAGTCATTTTCTCCTAGTCTTCTGGTGCAATTTTTATTTGATTGTATCCAGAAAAACCATCCATAAGTGAGTACATCTCATAGCCAGCCATCATGTCTACGATCATATCAATATTAGGGAGTGAAAAGTCATCTTTAGGACATGCCAAGTTAAGATCACGGAAGTTTGTACAAACCCTAATAGATTTATCGTGCTTGGAAACTGGAACAATATTGGATATCCATTCAGCATAATCAATTGCACGGATGAAACTAACTTTTAGAAGTTTCTCCAATTCTGCTATGATGAGCAATGCAACGTGAGGATGCATTTTCTGAAGCTTCTATTTAACTGGTTTGATGCCTGGTGTTATGGAAAAGTGATGCATGATAAGATCAGGATCTAATCCTGCCATGTCAAAGTATGTCCAAGAAAAAATTATTTTCTTTTCTTTGAAAAAGGCAATGAATTCTTCCTTCTCTTTAGGTGGCAATGATTGTACCAGATGTATCATATGAGGATTTTCTTCTGTGCCCAGATTAATTGGTTGTGTTGGCTCTATTAACACTAATGATCTCTCTTGAAAGTAACTAGGAAGTGCATCAAATATCTCGTCCATGGGCACCTTAGAGAGGTTTTCACCCTTGGATACATCTTTTGTTTTTACTTTTTTGGGTTCCAACACTGCTACAATGTGGTTTTCACCATCAAACCTTTTGCATTTTTTCTTTTTAATTGTATGATTGAGATATTTGATGTTAGCCTCAGTCACGTTGACACTTTTCTCATTAGTGGAAGACATTACAAGTTCGACAGCGTTTAGGTAACAGGCAAGAGCATAATCATTCTGGAACATGGGGACTTCGCTAGATGCATTAGGGTTCCAATCTATAAGCTCGGGATGTGTGAGTGAGAGAGTAGTGGTTGGTTCAATTGTGTTCACAATATAGTCATTAAGTGCTTGGACTAGCAATTCGAGACCTATGGTGACCTCGTCCATAGGTGTGTTCAAACGCCTCAGAGTACAAACATCAGTAATTGATGACACTAGGATACTAGTTGGATTAGACCCATGTGACCTAACCCTAGACGTTTGACCCACTTTGATTTGGTTTTCATAGACATGCACTTGGTCAATGTCTTTATCAGTAGTCGCTTCTGAAAGAGAGTCAAACTCGTATTCCTTAGAATCAATGCTACATGGGGAGAGATTATAGAACTCCCCAATAGTGATAGGGACATACTTGCCTTCATCCTCTAGGTTCTTACACAAATACTCAATATGAAATGACTGACTAGATTCTCCCTTTTCTGAATGATATTTGAGTTGCTTAGTATTTTCCTCAGAAGAATCACTAGTATCATCCACAGTGCTAACACATGGCAAAAAGTCATCTGGCTCAGCAAAGAATTCAGCGAGATCATGAGGAATAGGATGAGGATAGGAATCCTCACCATTGGATTCTTCCTCTTGAGTATCTGACTCAACTTGTGACTCATTTTCAGATGAACTCTCAGGTTCTGGTATGAATTTATTTGGTCCCAAATGGAAAGGGACCTTCTTAAATCCTAGGCCAGTTGTATCACTGTTACTTCAAGCTGTTGCTTTGATAGGATCAATTAGGCCATTGTTATTGCACCCAACAGGGCCAGTTCACTTGTAACCAAAACACTTCATAAGCCTAAGACCAGGCCCATATTTCTTAGGAGTGATTTCTCGAGCTTGCTCTGTTAGGTCCACTGGAGCCTCTTCTTTATAAAGCCATGCTGCAATGGCTCTATTTTCACTTTCATCCTCTAAGAGCATTGTAGCCTTAACAAAAGTGTCATTATACTTGGTCTGAGGTGTTAGCACAAATGGCTTCTTTGCCTCTGAAGGTCTCCCATAATGTCAAGGAGACTCTAGGAGAGATGTTAATGACAACACTGGTTCAATGTGGTACTCTCCCATGCCAATTTATTTTAGTTTGAATGACTGCTCGATTTGTTTCAGCTTATTGTCATGATAATCAGTGAATTCACGGTTAGCAGGGACAAAAGTTTCAACAGCCTTGAGCAGATTGCAGGTATAGCTAGTAGTGGCAGGAATAATAACTTTGGAACCATGAAATGGGAACTTAATGCATTGGTGGTATGTGGATGGCACAACATGCATCTCATGTATCCATGGTCATCCTAATAGAATGTTGTAAGCCAAGGGAATGTCAAGCACCTGACAAGTGACATCCCTTTCTACAAGACCGACGCAAATGGGTAAAACCACAAGACCTAGAGACTTTCGTTCCACTTCATCATATTCTTTGATAGGGATCTTACATCAAGGATCAATAGAGTCCTTAGAATAGTTCAATTGTCTAAGGAGAGTAGTAGAGGCAATATTCAGGCCAGCACCGTTATCGATGAGTACCCAACAAACACGTGTCTGATGGATCATAACCTTGATATGTAGAGGTTGATTGTGTGGATGACTCAGCAAGTTATCATCCTCCTTGGAGAAGGTCATAAGATAAGGTGAGTTCGGGTGACCTACCATGGATTAAAATCACTCAAGATCAAGATCTTGAGGAACATTCATCTCAACGAGGGATTTGTCCAGAATCTGCCGGTGAGCAGGGGAGATTTAAAGTAGCTCAAAGATGGAAATATGAGCATTAGTTCATTTCAATTGATTGAGAGCACTATAACTGGTTACTGTCAAGTTTGTTGTGGGTTTTGCACCTTTGCCAGATGGACTAGCAAGGGCTTTGTCTTTGTGTTGTTCAAGATCTAAAGTAGGAGGCAAAGGGCCTTTGACCACCAACTTGGCATAAGAGTGAGTGACAACGTTAGCACAATGTTGCGAGGCTGTATTATCCATTGTGTTGAAAGTAGAGCCCCTCAAGAAAAATGGTTTCTTGGGGTTTGTTGTTATCTTGTTTGCCTTTAATGGTAATAATGTCGCAGTATTCATAATCCACAGCTTCAACCATGTGAATGACATTGTCATCATTGGAATATGCATAATTGACCTTTTTGTAGGGTTGTGGTTTCGAAGTCTCTCCTTTTTCATAAGCTGGGAAAGGTTCTTTGAATGCCTTGTGATCCGAGTTTTTGTTATGTCCATCTACCACAAGACCACCAGCATCAATCATGTCTTGGACTTTATGGTGTAGATTTATGCAGTTGCTAGTTTTGTGTCCCTTATTTTGGTGATACTCACATAATGAATTTTCATTCCACCATGGTGGACGTGGTTGTGGATCATAGGGATGAGGATTATCCATTAGTGAAATAAGCTTATGTTGTAGCAATGATTTGTAAACCACGTCCAAAGGTTCTCCCAAGGGTGTATACTCTTGCTTAGGGTGTGTTACCCATGAGTTTTTTGGTTTATTCCTGGATGGCTTGTTGTTAGGTGGAGGTTTCTTAGCATTTTTGGCCACTTTGAGGTCGTCTGTGAGATTAAATGTCGCTTTAGCAGGTTTGGGTGTGACATTATCAACAACTCCATCATGTACAATTTCTCGGTTCTTGTTGACATGTTTGGTTTTATCCCTATTGGAAGTGGAACCTTGTTTTATGTCCCTCTAAAGAGTAAGTTCACCTTTCTTGACCATAAATTCCTTGATGTGGATAGCCTATGTGATCATGTCTTCAAAGGTACATGGACCTTGAAGTTGGACTCTATATCCGAAATCAAGTAGGAGGTTATCAATGAAAATGTCAAGCTTCTCTATTTCTAGAATTTTGTGAGAATACTTAGTGTATAGTTGTCTCCATCATTAGAGGAATGTGAGAAAAAGTTCTCCAACTTTCTATTGAAGGTTGCATAGATCTCGAATATTGACAGGGTGTTGTATGTTATGAGAATACTGCTGAACAAATAGATTGGCAATTTTGTCAAACATCTTGATAGGAGGAGGTAAATGTGAGAACCACTCCAAATCTTGACCACCTAAGCTTCTAGGGAATAAATGCATGAGGTGTGTTTGATCATGTATAAACTCCATAGAAAAAGCACCAAATTCTTGCAAGTGATCTTGGGATCAGGAGTACCAAAGTACTTGTCATACTTGGGTAGCTCTATGCCTCATGGGAAAGGCGACATGTTTATGCTTTTGTCAAATGAAAATAGACAAAGAGCATCTAATGTGTATGTTTTCGTGGATTTCTCCTTCTCATGCATCATCTAAGCCAGTTGGTCTTGCATAATTTTCAATTGTTTTTGGAGTTTAGAAGTCTTGGTTTCTTCTTTAGGCATGATAATGGTTTCCACATTGAAATGAGAGGGCAGCTTAGCTCCCTCTTGGGAAAGTTTGAGAAAGTACTTTTCTTTTTCTTCGTTGAGTAGGATTCCCATGACCTTTTGAAAGTATTTGTCTCTTCAACATTTTGCTATGTGTTTAGGGGGTATTTCCACCTCTTCCTGTTCCTCATTAGTGTCGTGGTCTTTCTCTTTCTCTTTGTCATTCCTGGGTGGTTCTTGATGTCGACTATAACTACCATGTTCAGGTCCATGATTAGTCATTGTAGGAACATGTTCAGTTTCAGTGTGTTGTGTTTCAAAAGGTCCTTTGAAAAACGAGTCAGACATCATGTTTGGTGATACAAGACCTCTACCTGTCTCAATGTCCTCTTGGTACAAAGGATTCCTAATTTGTTGCAAGTTTATGGAAAATGTTTGTTGAATTCGAGGTGACCTGGCAGGTGAGGGAGATTGTGAAGATGCCTCACTAGCCAAACTAGTTACAGATTATGTAGTGAAAGGTAAGCGACCTCTATCGTAATTACAACCCCTAACACAACCTTGTCTAAGTCTAAGAGAATAAAGTATGTCGCCGCTCCTAGTTGCGATAGTCATAGACAAGGACAAGAAGCAAGAACCTGGACAAGGACTGCACTAAGACTGAGTCTCAATAGGGCAAGACAAGAATGCCATATATTGAGGCACGAGTAGTTTGATTTGAAGGCTAGAATAGCTAAAGGTTATGACTTTCATAACATGGAGTATGAAAATCATTAAGAAACAAGAATCCAGAGAAGTAAAAGATAAAACTAGTCAAAATGCGGATCATAAATCTTTGGTTCAGCTAAATGCCACTATTCAGGACTGTGTACAGATAGAAAAGGACAACTTAGTGTAGGAAACTGATTGGACGAAGATTACAGATTGGTCAAACTAACTAATTTGACAGTTTTAGAGCAGGATTTTGTGCGAAGATTCTCTATAAGCCGTGCGAGGAAGTTCACAAGATCGCACAAAGACTCATGACAGTAGTTTAATTTCACGCAAGGACTTTTTCTATCTCACGTGAAGAAATGGTAGGATAGCTAACATAGAGGCAAGATTTCGTGCAGGTATAGGCAAGATCTCGTACAAAGACCTAAAAGGGCTCATGCGAAAAGATGAATTCTCACGTGAAAAAGTACAAGTCTGCGCAAAAATTAGGACAAGATTACCAACAATGTTGGATTTTGAAGAGATTTTCAAACTGTTCGGATAGATTGGATAGATTTATTAGACAAATTTGATTAGATAGATAGCAAGGTTAACTTAGTAAGACATTTGGACAATGTTTCAGGATTCAATCAAGGCAATGTGTTTGAACAAGACAGTGGGAAGCAAGCAGTAGTCGAAAACAGTCCTGCCGAGGGCAAAGCAACTCGACAAGATAGGGGAGTCTTGACCTTTGTTTGTTGTAGATAGTTTTGGACTTGTTTATGACTCAAGAACAAACACGCTTTTATCCCTAAAAACAAAAATTGGTAGAGAAGGCAAAACCTTTGTCCCACATCTTATGTGTATGCGTGTACCTCACACAACCGTGTCACCCCTAGAGGGCACCCTTATTTTTGGTATATTCAAAGGACTTAATAGTATATGCTAAATGAGTGCCCTTGTGGCAGGGGACGAGCACGTATACCACCTTCAAACTTCCAGTAGCATGCCTATGGTGAGTTCTACAAGAGAGATTCTTCCCCCTCCTTGCACAAATATTATGCTTCCTTTCGGAGGTGAATCGGGTAGCTTCTAACTAAGAGGTTTTTACTTGGCTTCTATTCGAATTAATCCTTGGTGGCTCTGCAAGTGGAGTTGAGGCCAGCAACCCACACCAGCATCTGAAAGTGTACACTACTTGCTTAGCAAGCAAGGGGTTGATGCCGACCAATGCACAAACAAAGCTTCCCTTTGATATGCGATATCGAGAATCAAGGGGAAGAAATTAATTCGGCTTTGAAGTCTTTCACTCTACAAAGCATCTTGATTATAGTGAGTTGGAATCTCTAGTGAAAGGAGTGTGCTCACTTGGGTTGTTCCCGGAGGTTGGATCACTCCGGCAGGCCCTCTAAAGGATTGACTTAGACTGGTGGTTTGATCGCAAGGGTCAAAGTTTCTGATTTCCCCCAAGGGGAAAGAGCATAGTCCTCTACCTTACTTTCTCACCCAAACACGCAAAACAAGTTGATTTATCGACTTAGCTTAATCAATCCAGACTTGTCCTTTCTCAAAATTTTGATTCCCTAAAAGAAAATCATCATCTCTTCATAGAAAAGGACCTGTACTAGAGAACCACTAAGTTGCTTGCCTTCTTCAAAATGTTGTCTTTCAGAAGTGTCTAGGTTTCTGATTCACCCTTGATCATGACCTCCAAGTGGTGAAGAGCATAATCCCCTATTCTTCTGTCTTGCACCCTAGGAAGTTCACAATCCCTTAATGAATCTATGTTTTGAAAGCAATAAATAAGACATGCTATTTTGTGGGTTTTAAAAATAGTCTTTGTCAAACGTATCTTTGGTAATCGTTCTACAAGCAAACTGTTAGTTCATGTTTGAGTAGGTTGTATAAGGAATCTTTGACAAATCATCCTGCAAACAACAGTTAAGCTGCAAAAAATTAGAGAAACAGAGCAACACAGATTCCAAAAAAAGTACGTTAACAAAATTGAGTAAATTGCAAAGTAAAAAATGCTTGAAACATAGGCTATTGTTACAAGATCTCATGCGAGATCTCTAGCAGAGCCGTGCGAAATCTTTTTACAGCTCGCGCGAAGAAATAAGGTGAAGGTTCACGAGCCAGGGCACTTTTTGGCGCGAACCAAAAAGAATCTTCGTGCGAAGATTCAAAATCTTGGCGCTAAAATGGATTATCTCGCACGAAGATTCATGAATCTGTATGAAACTGTATTGACAGAGAGCTTGAAAACTAATAAAAAAAAGTGTAGAGAAGGCCTGAGAAATTGATTTTCTTGGGCCCATGGTGGGTGCTAGAAATGTATGCATGAATTTTGGCCTATACTAACACACATTTCAACATGGTCATTATGTGTGGATTCATCCTGGAATGAACATGAGATTGTTCATCTGAGAGAAATCCTGCAAGACGACCTGTTTCCTTCTATCTAAAAGGATTTTTCCTGTTAATATCCTTAGAATCAAGGTGCAGGCAACCAAACCCTCTAAGAACGAAGGATTTGATGAATGTAGCTAGTCTAGATAAATGTGGAAATTATTTTAAATGAGATATGCAATGTAATCCAAGAACAAAATAAAGCAAACTAGATTAACATATGCATAGTTAAGCTAAATGAAATTAAACTAAGGATGCAAGTGTATGCAAAATGTGAGCAAATGTGAGTATGAATTTCAACAGCACTTTGATAGCAATTTAATTCATCCTCCAAAATGAAGAAATGAGGGTCTCTTAAATAGATTTTCCTGAAATACTCCAACGGATGAGATTGATTTCAATCAACGGTCAAGATTGAAGATGAGGTTCAGTTAAGGTGGAAGATTCCCAAATTAGAGGGAGTTAATTGGCTCAGATCTGAGTGTAAGATTCAGTCAGCTCAAATAAACTATAGTGTGAGAGTAAGTGATCTGGGTCACTTCTAATTTGATCAGCAGTGAACTAGGAATTTCCATTTTTGAACTGAAGAGAAAATTAGGAGAGATATTTAATTTAATAAAATGAGATATGCTCTCATAAATATATTTTCTATTTAATTAAATAATTTGATTTAATTAATTAGAGACATTTTTTGTTTAGTCAAATAACTTTATTTAATTAATTAGGAATAACTTCCTATTTAATTAAATAACTTTGCTTGATTAATTAGAAGTAGCTTCTCCATTTAATTAAATAATTTTGTTTAATTAATTAGAAATACCTTCCCCATTTAATTAAATAATTCCTTTTAATTAATTGAGATAGGTGTATTTATTAAATTAAATAAATCTAATCCCATAGTACATTAACCTTAGGAGATAATTTAATTTAATAAAGTATGAATACTTTAGATTAAATTAAATTGAAATCAAATAGGTTTAATGTGGCTAATATGAGTGCGTACTATAGGGATTAAATATTGAGTATGATGAATGTAGATTAGGGTTTTCTGCATCTAACAATTAAGTCAAGTAGCGAGTAGCAGAATGAGAATTGCCTATTAGAATAGATCTTATAATTGGTCAAAATAGACCAGAATTGGTGATCATGGGGATGAGCCAATTTTGGGGTATTACACTTAGCATCAATTGTTTTGCTTGGCATACACTAGAATGAACTTCTACTCGGCTCTAACTAATTTTCTACTCAACTTGCACTAACTTTGCTCGACACCTACTATCTAGTCAGTCAAGCTTGGTAGACAAACTTTGTATAACTTGTTATTCTAAACTATCTAAGTGTAACCAACCTTTGTAACCTTAAGTAGATTATCAATGCATCATGTCATCACTGTATTAACTGATCCTTGTACTTCATTACATAATCATAACTCAACCTTTCCTTTAAGTGTTATTGTTACCACTTATTGATCAAATCCTCTTCATCAATCAACTAAGTGATAGTACATGAATCTTATAAGCAATTGTCTTACTAGAAAATAGCAGGTTTGACATCAGTGACAAAACAATGATTGAAACACATAGTCTTCTTCAACAATCTCCCTCTTTCAATGATCTCTCTCGACAATAATCTTTTCAATCAGATCTCAACAATCTCCCTCTTTGGGATTGATGGCAAGCCAAACTAATCAACCAAGTCAACAAAATGGTAAACAACTTTGTTCAACCAAACTGACTTGGTTAAAATAGTAAGACAATACCAAAAAGAAAACTTGTATTGATATCTCTCTCTCTATCAACAACTTGCATCTTCTGATTAGGTTACAAAATTCACTCTTTCTTATAACTCCCTTTGACTAGTTACATTAGGATTTCTCTCTCTTTCAACAATCTCTTGATATCTCTGATATATCTTTCTTTCTCATTAATCATATTGATACTAGCTTGATCTATCTCTTTGATCATTAGAATATCTCCCTATACGTTCTAGCTCTTTGATCAGTAGAATATCTCCCTCTTTAACAACAATGCCAAAGATATATGCCAAAAACTTGTCATCTTGAACATGCAGATATAGGCTTTTGCAGTTTTTTCAATTTCTCCTTTTGTCACCTTGCTTGTGACTAATTTGAAGTTTTAGTTCTACGATTACTTTAGGAAGCTCCTAAAGTAAGATCCTTTGCATCAATGTGTAACATATGAATATTATCTTGTTTGATGCAGGGCACTTCTCTTGTTACTTAGATAGCCTCTGATAGGGATATCACCCCTAATTTACCTCTTAGATATTCATGAGCATCCTTAGGTAATGGTTTTGTGAAGATATAATCAATTTGATCCTTTATGTTAATATATTCCATCTTCACCTCTTTGTCTTGAACTAATTCTCTCAAGTAATGATACTTGATTGCAATGTGCTTTGTCTTTATATGCATCATTGGATTCTTTGATATATTGATAACACTTGTATTATCACAATAAAGTATTACTAGTTTTGTGATTTCTTCCTTCATTCCTTTGAGTAGTTGTTTGATCCATATAACGTTTGTGCAATTTACAGCAGTAACAACATATTCAGCTCTAGCAATAGATTGTGAAGTACAACTTTTTTTTCTTACTAGTCCATGTAACTAGTCTCTTGCCTAAGAAAAATGCTCCTCCACTGGTGCTCTTTCTATCATCAATGTTTCCAGCCCAATCAACATTAGCGTAGGCTCTCAATTTACATATTTCATTCTTCTTGTAGTATAGACCAAACTCTTTTGTTCCTTTCAAATATCTCATTATTCTCTTCACAGCCATTAAATGATTCTCCCTGGGATTAGCAGAGAATCTTGCAACTATCCCTACAAATAATGCAATATCAAGTTTGCTATGTACTACATATTGCAATATGCCAATCATAGACCTGTACATTGTTTGGTTCACCTCAGTAGAATCATCATTTTTTGATAATCTGTGTCTTATCACTATAGGTGTACTTACTGGTTTGGAATCCTCTAATCCAAAAGTTTTCAATATTTCTTTGATATACTTTTCCTGAGTGATGTATCTACCATATTTCATTTGATATACTTACAAACCCACAAAAAAATTGATCTCTCCAAACATAGACATTTCAAATTCTTGCTTCATTTGATTTGCAAAATCTTTACATAAAGCATCTTGACCTCCAAATATGATATCGTCAACAAATATTTTAGATAACAAAATACATTTGCCTTTTTCTATCTTTATGTATAAATTGTTGTTATCATCAGTCCTTTCAAATCCAATCTTCACAAGATAATTATGAAGTCTCTCATACCATGCTCTTGGTGCTTGTTTCAAACCATATAGAGCTCTGTGTAGTCTACATACCATGTTCTTATTGTTAACATCAACAAAACCTTCTAGCCATTCTATGTAAACTTCTTCCTCTAATATGTCATTAAGAAATGTAGATTTATCATCCATCTAATAAACTTTGAAACCTTTGTATGCAACATAAGTAAGTAGAGTTCTTACTCCTTCTAATCTAGCAATAGGGGAAAATGTCTCTCCATAGTCAATTCCTTCTTCTTGTGCATATCCTTTGCAAACTAATCTTGCTTTGTTTCTTGTAACTTCACCATTTTCATCTAGCTTGTTTCTGAATACCCACTTGGTAGAAATCACATTTTTGTCTTCTGGTCTAGGAACTAGACTCCATGTTTTGTTCTTCTCTATTTGTTCAATCTCTTCTTCCATGGCTTTGTACCAGTCAACATCTTCTAGTGCATCTTTTACTATTTTGGGTTCCTTCAAGCTCAGCAAACATGTTTCACTTTTCAATCTGTTTCTTGTCATTGTTCTAGCATCTTTATCTCCAATAATTTGAGCAGCAGGATGATGTCTTTTGACATACTTAGACAATCTTGGTTGAGCTCTTGTTTCTTCATTTTGTCTTTCAACCTTAGAATCATTGTGTATATCTTTGTTAGGTATCTCAGCATCTCTTTCATGTGTACTAATCTCAAAATCAAAATGTGCATCCACTTCATTCTGTAAGTCGACATCTAAATGCAACTTAGTTCCTGAATGCAACTCTACATTCATAGGGTGAGACTCGACAGTCACTGTAACTTGCTGTTGATTTGAAACTTGATATGCAACATCTTCTTCAATAGGTGCATTCATTTATAGAAGTATACAAATGATTTGTATTCTTCTGGCTTTTTCATAGGTTCAATCTCATTTACTTCTGTATATTCATCAAAGTTCAAATTTGCACTTTCCACAATTTTGTTAGTGTTAGTATTCAAACATTTGTAAGCTTTACTTCTCGTGGAATATCATAGGAATACACCTTCTTCACTTTTTGCATCAAGCTTACCATTCCTAACATCTTTAAGAATGTAACACTTACCCTCCAAATACCTTAAAGTATTTTACATCGGATGAGTATCCATACCATAGCTCAAAAGGTGTTGAATGAGTACCTTTCTTGATTTGCACACAGTTCAAGGTATAGACAGCTATGCTTATAGCTTCTCTCTAGTATTTTAGAGCAACATTCTTCTCCATCATGAGTGTTCTAGCATAGTCAATCATAGATTTGTTCCTCCTCTCAACTATTCCATTTTGTGGAGGGGTTCTAGGGGCAGATGTCTGTCTTTTGATTCCTTTGTTATTATAGAACATCTCAAATTCATTTGATGTGAATTATCCTCCTTTGTTAGATCTCAAACATTTTGGACTTTTACCCGTTTCCTTTTCAACTCTTGCCAAGCACCACTTAAACATTTGAAAAGAATCAGATTTCTATTTCAAAAACATAATTGTCATCATCCTAGAATAGTCATCAACAAATAACATTATGTACTTATCTCCCTTGTAGGTTTTCACATCATTTGGTCCACATAAGTCAGTATGAACAATCTCTAGTATTCCTTTAGAGGTATAAGTTTTACTCTTAAAACTTGACTTTGTCATTTTGCCTAACTGACATTGTTTGCACATTAAATTATCATGCTTCTTTAACTTAGGCAAACCTCTAACTTTCTTCATGTTGCTAATACTAACCAAGTTATCAAAGTTAACATGACATAACCTCTTCTTCCATAGCCATACATCATCAAATTTTACAAGAAGACAAGTAACATCCTCTATATCAAGATAGAATAAATTACTTTTAGTTTGATCACCTTTTCCAATCAGCTTCCCATTTGTGTCATATATCTTAACAATCTTGTTTTCAAATTCAACCTTACATCCTAGATTGTTCAATTATGACACACTCAACAAATTATAGTTTAGTCCTTCAACATGGTAAGCATTGTCACATGAAATCTTATGTATGAGTTTGATAGAACCTTTTCCTTTTATCAAACATGGTGCATCATTACCAAATCTTACACTATTTCCATCATAAAAATTCAAGGTAATGAACTTACTTTTGTCTCCAGTCTTGTGATGTGAGCAGTCGCTGTCAATGATCCATCTATAATTCTTGTTCACACAAGTCACAAGTGCAATTGCATCATCTTCATCAGATTCGTCCTTTCTTGCAACATATACCACCTCATCATCATGTTCATCAGAATTATTCTCTTCAACAACGTAGCAAGACTTCTTGACTTTGTCTTTGTAATCCTTGCTATCTTCATCTCTTCTACTCTTGTATTTGTCACCATCTCTATAGTTTTTCTTCTCTAGACATCTAGTAGCAATATGACCAACCTCATTGCAATTGAAATGAATGATGGTTAACTTACCTTTGAACTTTTGAACTTGCCTTTACCTTTGTGAAATCTTCTTGCCAATAGTGCTTCAAGTTGTTCAACATCCTCTTCATCTGTATCACTATCACTAGACACATACTTCTTTTTCTTCTTTTTCTCATCAAATTCCTTTAATGACACCTTAGCTTTGAAAGCTTATTCAATCTTTTTAGGTTTGTAATTATCAAAGTTAGATAGCTCAAAAGTAGTGAGTCTACCTACCAAACCTTCAAGTGATAAATTATTACCTAAAATACATCTTAGTTGTTGAATTGCAGAAACTCTAATAGCATATATAGGTAGTAGTGTTCTCAAAGCTTTGCTTAAAATAGTTTCATCATCTAGTTTTCTATTTGCTCCTCTTATTGCATTAACCACTTATTTTATCCTTTCAACATATTGAGCAATATTCTCACCTTCTTCCATTCTCCTTTCATCAAACTTAACTCTGAGGCTTTTAGCTTTGGCTCTAAGAACATTGGCGTCTCCTCCACAGATGATAGTTAGGGCATCCCACATTTTCTTTGCACTGTTAAGATGTTTGATATCATCAAATTCGGCATAGCTTAGGGCAGATGCAATCTCCAACATTGTTTGGTTGTGTTCCTTCTTCTTCCTCATATCTTCAATAGATGGGGCACCAACAAGATCAACATGTTCTGTAGAAATGGTAGATTGTGCATAATCTCCAAGTCCTCCAAGGTGTAGCTTCATCAAACTTTTCCATGCAAGAAACTTATCTCTATTAAGCATGGGTGCTTCTCTTTTAGACATCTCAATTTTTGTGTTGTTAGTACTTTCAAACTAGTTCTCTTAAGTAGATGGCTCTAATACCAATTGTTAGAATACTTTTAGAATAACTAAGAGTGGGGGGGGGGGGGGTGAATCAGTTATCCAAGGTCCATATGTATAAATGAAACTTTTCACAGCTTAGTGAACCCATAAAACATTCATATTCATGCATGCATCCATAAGATTATGCAATCACTAAAACTTGTAGGTTACTATCAAATCAACTTGCAGAAATGTAAAGCATGAAGCATAACAGATTCATCAATACACTTGACACAATGATTTATGTGGAAATCCAATTTGGGAAAAACCACCAGTAACATGCTATTCTTTTCACTCTTCTAAAGTGATGCCCTGTGAAAGGCCAACCCCATTAAAGGTTACAATAGACATTGTTAAATGTGACCCTATTAAAGGATTTCAATCACCATGTTAGGAGTGAGCCTTGTTAGAGGACTTTATGCCATTCAATTGGAATGCCACCTGGTTAAAGGATTTACAAATGACTATTAGGTCAACCTTAATCCAAAGGATTTACCCTAGACTGATACAATTGTTGGAGAGTAATAGTAGAGCTTTGATCTAATACAACTTACAACTTCTCTTGTAGATTATAGATCTTTATTCAGTCCTCAATTCTACTTGACCTTCATACTTTGCAGTTCTGATAGCTTGTTCACCCTTCAAGCATTCATATTCTTAAGCCTTCTTTCTTAGCATGCCATTGTAGACTCTTCTCTTGGGTCACTTGATGAAGCAAAACCCTTGACTCCTTGTCTCCCTTAGGTTCTCGAACATGATACCTTTACTTTATGACCAAACATTCCTATAAATAGGAAATTAAGATATTTTTCGACTCATTTTCCGTCGTCCAATTTAGGTTTCAGATGGATTAGGTAGGATACAATGTATCTACCCCATATCTTATATCTCTTCTAGAAACTTCTCCTAGAATTCATTTAAATTCACCTAAAAATGGTTTACCTCAAATTCTGTGCCACAAGCTCATCAACGTTATCTTCCTCTTGGTTCACAAAATCCAAGAAAACAAACTTGTTAGCTCAGATTCATTGAATCTTCCATCTTTTAAATAATGCAGAAGCTTGACATTATCAACCTTCTGATGCTTGACACATACTACGTTGCTCGACATCCACTATGAAATTACTCGACACCTACTAAAGTTTATTGATGCTCGACATCAACTAAACTTTACTCGACATCAACTGTTTTGCTCGGCATACACTAGAATGAACTTTTACTCAACTCCAACTAATTTTCTACTTGGCTTGCACTAACTTTTTTTGACACCTACTATCCACTCAGTCAAGCTTGGCAGACAAACTTTGTGTAACTTGTTCTTCTAAACTTTCTAAGTGTAACCAACCTTTGTAACCTTAAGTAGATTATCAATGCATCATATCATCACTATCTTAACTGATCCTTGTACTTCATTACATAATCATAACTCAACCTTTCCTCTATGTGCTATTGTTACCTCTTATTGATCAAATCCTCTTCATCAATCAACTAAGTGATAGTACTTGAATCTTATAAGCAATTGTCTTACTAGAAAATAGCAGGTTTGACATCAGTGACAAAACAATGATTGAAACACATAGTCTTCTTCAACAATCTCCCTCTTTCAATGATCTCTATCAACAATGATCTTTTCATTCAGATCTCAACACAAGGTTATAACACTGATAGTCAATTATGCAAAGAATAATAAGCTAACAATTTGAAGTAAATAATTTGAAAGAGTTATTTGATAAGTTTAATGTGTATATCGAGTGTTTGTTATTGATGTTTATGAAGTTGAATTTGTACT
This sequence comes from Cupressus sempervirens, assembly GCA_028749045.1. NCBI lineage: Eukaryota > Viridiplantae > Streptophyta > Pinopsida > Cupressales > Cupressaceae > Cupressus > Cupressus sempervirens. The sequence continues at coordinate 396,600,496 of CM053788.1, forward strand.
AAAGTGGTTGAGGGGACTGTAGGATAACTAAACATAACTTACTAACTGGCCATTCATTTTTGTTCCTTTTGACATACAATGTAGTCTCAACATCATCATCAGCTTCAACAAAAATGTCACTGATATCAATTTAATATTTCATATCATTTTCTACATAAAGTAAGCAATCTTTATTTCAAACTCATCACCTGTGATAGCAGCATGTTCATTCACATAGTAAACATTTTTAATGAAACTTTTTGAAGTTTTGTCCCTTTCTCTATAAATCTAGTAACCAAATAACCAATCTTACCACATCTAAAGTATTTCAAGGTTAGCACACCTTTATATTTTCTGGTACCTTTCTTTAGTCTTCTTGCAAAGTTTTCCTCAATCTCTATTTCATCACTACCATCAAGTTTATCTTATGATTTTGTAACTTTTAGTGTTGCCTCAGATCTATTCTTATATCTTCTAAACTTCCTTAGCTTAAATGCTATCAAGGTAAAAAATAATTGATCTTTGGTAAACTTATTTAGATGATACACCTCATCAATTATTGAGATATTGTCACTATAATTACTTGGTGATGTCATCAAGATCTTTTCCATGAAATCTTCATCGATAATAGTGCCTCCTTGGTTCTTGAATTCATTAACTACATTCTCAACTCTCTAGAAATAGATTTTGATATCTTCTCCATCTTCCATTCTCAAATTCTCATTGTGTCTCTTAGTTGTCACTTCTTAGATAAATTAACCATAATATTTTCTTTATAGATCTTTTTTAACTTTTCTCAAATTTCATAAGCAATATTCAAAGAAATAACTTTAGCCAATTCTATCTTTGATACATAGCTAGTAATATCATACCTTACCTTTTTATCCTCCACATATTCCTCAATTCCATCCCAAGTAGTAGTTCCATTTTGAGGGAGTACATACTTTATTTCTACATGCTTCTAGGTCTTCAACCAACTCATACCAGGTATTCTTTCATCTAAGCTCTCTGTGAATTGTAGTTTGATCCATCAAAATAAGGAATAGTTAATTTGTGTGCCATTAGATATGCCTCAAATAGTTAATCTCTTCATCAAGGAATCAAGTTTATATACTAATTGTTCAACATATTGAATAATTTGCCGGGGGGGGAGGGGGGGTGGGTGGGTTTGATTAATCAATTGCTTCTGCACAAATTTACAACAAAAAAATCTCTCTTGGTTAAGACTTAAACAATTACAATGATAACTTAGGATTTATCAATTTAGCACATCAAGCATCCATAATAAATAGAGAATGATAGATTTTATGTGGGAAACCCAAACTAGGAAAAAACACAAAGTAGATAATTCTCATGAAAAATATAAAAACACCTGTTAGGTGGTATTGAAAAGGTGATTTGGGCAAAAGGATTGCTGTTAGAAATGCTCACTGTAAGAAGGCTCATTGCCAATAGATAGGGGCTTATTGTCTAAAGATATGTAAAGAGATATAATCCACCTCTAAGATCAATATACTACTTTGTATAGATATAGATTTCCTTCACATTTATTTGTAGTCACTTCATATTTAATCCACATAAGACATGTACATGTAATATACTTATTCAGACACAAAAAACTAAACTTATCACCCTACTTATACACAATGATGAGATCTACCAAGTAAACTAAACCATTTGAGTTAGGACACACTAAAACATTCCTATGGTGGAAAGGAATGAAATGAAGACCACACCCACTAATAAAACATGTCACACTTCGGGCCAACACACAACACTTCCTCTAAAGAACTTGGTTCTAATAGATATATTCAACATGTTACAATCACATAGTTGCATGACTAAAATTATATGCACACCTAGATAAGATTGAACAAAAAAAACACAATCTACCATGAAGTAGATTAAACACCAAATCCAATTGATAGATGCACCAACTGATTCATAGACTATCAGTACGTACCAACCAATATGCCCATAGGCTGAAAGATGGATATGTTGATATCAATGAAAATCATTAATGAAAATAACATTGGATAGCATTAACCTCACATTCTAACAACAAAGACCAAGAAAATAAGGAAATTTGGAAATGAGATGAAGAGCAAACAAGGATTAAATGCTAAGAGAAATAGGGAAGGGAGTGGAAGAAAGAGAGAATATTAGGAGGGATGGTTAATAAAGATGGAACTCAAGAGGGGTTTTCAAGAATGGCTTGTGTGACATTCTTTATATCAATTAAGATTGGAATTATGGTTTTTGAGGGTAATGGCCTCTTGATTTGTACTTAAAGAATAGGTGTATTCCTTGTAAATGATTAGGGCATTTTCTAGACAAATGTGGCATTTAAATTGGTGTGAGTGTTCATCTACGGTGGACTTGGAGATCTAGTTTGTAATCTGATATAAACATTTTTCTCATTTATCATGGTGCTAATGAACCACCTTATTTCTCCAATATAAGGGGTGCTACAAGAATAATCAATTTTGTAAACTCTCTGAGTGGAAAAGATAAGGTAAATGATCTTTAACAATGTGGTTGATTCAATGAGTGGTGACGATTGGTTTGAGAGGCACAAGATATGCCTTGTTTAGAAAGAAATATCTTAGAGATCTTGTAGAAGAGGCCTTCCACATAGGGGATGCTAGCAATCTAGGAGGTGCAAGGTAGGATTGGTATATGTAGAGGATTGACATGATTTTTGACATTTTTGAAAACCTCGAGGATTTTCTTTTTGGACTCACAAGTCCACTTATAAAACATATTGGCTAATAATATAAACTACAAAGATATAAACATGACCAAATGTTAGAATAATGGAGGATTTCACAAGTTTATTTTCTAGGTGATGGTATAATGAATCATCTAAGATGGATGTATGCTATAAGGTAGATGTTGATATTTAAATAGTGATATGCTATTAATTTACACAATAAGGGAATATGATAGTTTGATTAGGCATTCACGATAATTAGTTTTCATTATTTAGTAAGTTTCATATGAATGGTTTGACCTCCACCCCTTTGAATAGCCACACATTTGGATTTAATTATTCATACCTATGGTCTAAGCCCATCAAACCTTCAAAACTCTTGAAACAATAGTTGAAAAATAAGTAGATGGTTGACTATAATGGAGATGTGAAATCCTAAAGTAATTCTTTCTTAGAGCATGAAGGATTTATGTTTATTGCTTGTTCTAGTCTAGGTTGTTTGATTATTGTTTGTCTTTAGTCTAGATTGTTTGTTTATAGTCTAGCTGTTTGTTTATTGTTTATTTCTAGTCTATGTAGTTTGTTTGTTTTTTTATTTTTACTCTATATTTTTTGTTTTGTTTCTAGTATAGGTTTATATGCATGACATAAAGACTATGTTTTTTGGAAAGTATAACATAAAAAAAAGCCATATATATATATATATGGAAAAACTCTTTTTTTTTTTTTTCATTTATAAAAATACAAAAATCAAATACTGACAAAAGGAACAAAAAAATGAAAACTAACCAACTTGAAAGATTGTTGTGGTTGAATTTGGGCATATGAGATGGGGATCCCAATCTAGGTTAAAGTAGTAGTGAGAAGAAAAGGCCTTTTTACACATTTTCTAAAACAATGATACTTTGGATCCCATTTAATACTAATAGAGGATTCCATTTAGTGGTATTCAAGATCTTGTATTGTAGTCTTTGGCTTGAGATCCCATCAACAAATAGGATCTTGTTCCAAAATTTGTCTTAGGACTCCATAATGAAAATGGTCAAATTTCATTAAATTGAGATCCCATTTCATCTTCCACAATTTAGTGTTTTGGCTAAACCCAAAACTTCCAAGGGAAATTATTCGTCTTCTTGCATTTATCCTTAGCAAAGTTACATTTAAAGTGGCGCATCTATAACTGCTATTAGATCATTAGGCTAATGCCCGATTGCTAGTCATTTGCCTTCATTCTCCTCTTCATGGATGTCAATGTGAAAACATATATAGATAGCTTAGAGAGGTCATGATTCCCAATCACATGCTCCCTAGGCTCTTTCTAGAAGAGCCTGACACTAATCTACTTGAAGGGGAACTTAACCCTCTCACTCCCTTTCAACCTCCTCCTACTCATGACCTAGGAACTATTAGTTGGTCAATTGGTGGCAAAGTTCTAATTCTCCTATTTATACTACTTATTTGCTCGCAACAAACAAGAACAAAAAAAAGAGTTGAAAGAGAAATGCCAGTCATTACTTCAACCTTGCCAATATATGAGATCATCTAGACTATGATCCTTCTCCTTTAGCATTACTCTGAATACTACAATAATTTTGCATTATTATTATTATTATTTTTAATTTATCCTTTAAATTTGAGCCCACATTGACTTCAAAGTATACCTTCTACCACCTACTAAGTAATGTATTATTTTCTCTTCAATTATTCAACTAAAAAACAAAACTAATTCTTGTTTGAGAACGGCATTCAAATGGGTTTTTAAATCTGGTATCTCGTATATTCGTTGCGGAAACGCCACGCGTCCAATCTTTCAGTTTCTTTATGATCGATAATATCTGTAAAAATATATTCCCATTTTAACTGTACTTTATATTATAATACTACATATTAGCAGAGCTCGTAAATTTCTTGGTATTGCGTGCTTCGGACGAAATTTAGGCATTCAGTAGAATGGAGGGCAAATTGCAATGTTGGGTTTTTCTGCTAATTGTGGCCAGCGTTTCATTCATTCCTGCAACATACGCAGATGTGAAGACGGATTATTGTGGTAGGAAATAAGTTCATGGTATTTATTTGTGTATTGGCAGCACCGAATTTTGGCAGACGATTGTTAACCTATTTCAATTGAATTGCACATAGGGTCTCAGGAGGACTATCTGGTAAAGGTTGATTCGGTGGATATCGATCCAAATCCAGTTGTCAGAGGAGAAACTGCAACCTTTAATATCACCGCAATTTCTGGTAACTACACAAGATTTAACACCTCTTTGTAATGTTCTTTGTCATCTTTTTATTATTTAGGTATTTTTGTTGATAACCTAATGATGTATTTGGGTTAAATCCTTCACAAAAAATCAACAACCGTTTGAGAACTGTTCACAGTGTAGATTTAACTCTTATTTATTCGAATCAGAATATCCGATTGTTTTGTTTTCAGAGGTGTTCTTTATCTGTGAGATTTTGAAGCGCACACAAAGGATTAATACAGGCCATAAAATTTTGCTGACAAATTAATCTTTTGACTTCCCAATTGACAAAGCTTTTGGTGCATCCAATGACTGATAAACTTGTTTGTCTTGCAAATTATTATCATTCTTTCAAATTTGGGGGAAACATATCCCACGCAATTCTGTGGAATCGTTCGTAATGATTTTTATGGAATTGTGAAATTTTATTTAAAAAATGATAAACAGAAAATCATTAAAGATTGATCTGAAGCTTTTTCAAGGCACGTAAAAGATTCGTTGCCTCATATCCACACTGAATACCTTCCCTCATTCTCCTATCCATCGACTTAAAGATCCTTCACATTCCCAACCTAAAATCTTTCATCTTATTGCCGTACTCAATATCGCCCTCTCATTTTCCCATCATTGACTTAAAGACCATTCACGTCCCCAACCTAAAATCATTCATTTCAGATCATCAACAAATATTCCCTCGTCTTTTTATCCATTGACTTATAGATATTTCACATCCCAACCTAAAGTCCCCCGTCTCATATCCCCACCCAATATGCCCTCCTCATCCTCATACCCATCATTTTAAATATCTTTCACACTCCCAACGTAAACTCTTTCATCTCATATCGCCCTGCCCTCTTGACCTAAAGGTTACTCATTTCATGGGCACGCTCGACTTCAATCTCCCCTGCTCATCCCCCTTACTGAAAATACACACGTCTAAATATGGTGAATGTTGCTTCAAGTAAGCATGGCACATATATTATTGTTTTTCTCTGTTTCATTAAGTTAAATACTTTTATTAAATTGTCTGATGGAGTTAATGCAATATGTCTTTAATGTATTCTGAATAGTACTGGGATGGGTGATTTTCTGGAAGTTCTGGTGCTTAATCTCTATGAGCATCACCTAGAGCCAATGAGTGGTAAGTGTTCTATTTATTGTCATGAACAATGGATTCATGTGAATCACTACTCATGAACATGAATCAATAAATTTCACTCAAAAAAACAACACAGTTAAATCCTGATAACAATATCAATAGTACGTACTTTCAATAAATATTAATAGGATGCAGTGTGTAGTCATTTGTATCTTATCTTGGTCTTAAGCACCCATGTAATGTGCTTTCTATTTATTGTAGTCTTAGGTCTTTCTCTGCTTGCCATAAAGATTTTAGGCAAAGCTTAAATATCATCAATTGCAGCGCCTGTGCTACATTTCAAATTGGATTTTTTAATTGGGGTCTGTTCCCTATGTTCTGTAATCTTTTGGTAGTTTCAGTAATCTTCTTCATCTTTGGTATATTATTATTGATTCCTAAAGAGAGTTGTGTAACGCGGATTTATGTTGCATTGATTCCTCCATCTTGGGTACTTTACATTAGAAGTAGATAACTAGTCAAGCATTTTGCAAACATGATTTTGTATTAATTAGTCTTTTATGATGCCTTCCTAATTTCAAATATCTAATATTTGCCCTGGTTCTGCAGACGATGGCATTTCTGGTGGAAAATTGACTATCGAGGTATTTTTCTATGGAGTACGTATTCATTCAGAAAATCACGATCTTTGCACGAAGACAACATGCCCTGTGAAGGCAGGAAGTTTTGTTATTTCACACTCCCAGAGTTTGCCGGCATTTACACCACCTGTGAGTTATATAAATTTTAAATTTCCGATGATCAGACATGCCTTAAATCTCCTTATTTTATATGAAGTCTTTATATATTTAATATTACTTGCGATTTGTGAGTTTTATCTCTACTCTTTATCGTTTTATGCTAGAGAAAGGTCTCCATGTTAGGATCAGCTGGAGAAACCTGTACTTTTGGATTGCTAGAATTTTTGGTTGGAGTTTCTTCTAGAGTTTTTTGCTACATGTCAGTCTTGGCTTCATAAGGTTGTAGGTAATTGGTAACATTTGTTTATGAGTATGTTAATGGCAGGATTAAGATCTAAGGTAATGATTAATTACTGAGGGCCATCATGATTACGACTTCCCTTGTAATCTTTATTTGTTAATTCATTATTAGATTCTTCGTCTTTCTGTTTTATGTGGAGGGTAAGTTCTTAGCACCAAGTTGAAGCCACTCCTCATGTACAGTGTATCCTCCAGTTGAAAACACCTCCCGAATGAACCACCTGTAAATACTAAATACGGAATTTTAGTTAAAAAAAATTCAGGATAAAGGTTTTTAGTGTGAGAAAATTGTTTGGATTAACTTACAAATACAAAAGAAAAGGTTAAAAGGTGAGATAAAATATCTATTGGTTTTGTGAGTATAACAAGAGGAACCAAGGCCATTTTAATTTTGAGGAAAATTTAATCATGAAGACGGTACTTATCGTTTTTTAATTCATTGTAATTCTTATAAATTTATAATTACACGAGTAGTATTCTTATAAATTTATAATTACATTAGTAAGTGGACCACCCTTGGGTTTCAAAGATGCAGTAAGTCATGCCCACACTTACCTTTATCCCCTGTTCCATTGTAGGATTGACATATTTTAATCTATTTCTTTTTAGAGACTTTAAATTCCAGCCTATTAGACTCCAAACTTGAGTCTGCAATTTCAGTATGTGCATAAGCAATTATACGAGGCATAGCTTTCTTCATGAGTGAATGTTTTCTCTTGATAATGTAGCAGCATAATATAATGGAGGATTGTGCATCGCATTTCTTTTTCTCTCAAATTTACTGGATGTAGGTCCAAATGATTAATAAATTCAACCTTATGGGGCAAGAAAAAATCTTTATTAGAATGTCCAGGTAATTGATCTTTGCCTATACATGATGTTTGGAAGAACACTTCAAAATTATAAATTTTCTCTGTAGCTGCCTTTTTAATTTTAACATCAAAATAGTAGAATCAACTTCATGGTAATGGGCTTCATTGTAATGGAGAAGAAGGATGGATTTTCCATAAGCTCATGCTGCAATTTACAAAGATACAATAGTGAGGTATGCTTCCAGTTTATTTTGGGGTGAGATGGTAGTTATAAATCTGATTACAGCTTTACTTCCATTTAGTGAATTTTTATATCTTTGATCCTTGCAATTAGCCCTCAAACTGGAACCTGTTTACTGCAAGCTATGGCATATTCCTTCTGCATAATTGTGCAATGATTTGTCAGTTTATCAGATGTTTAGCTATTTTAAGCTTCACCGGCACTAGCACTGAAAACTTACCTTCCTGGTTATAGCTGGAGTTTCTTTCAACTCTGTGACTATCAGAAAATAGACTTTTTTTTGCAGATGATTTTATGTGCCATTGTACTATTTTGTCCACTCAATCTCTCCTCACTTCTCTATTCCGTTCTCTCTCTGTTTCTCCCTCCTCTCATGCGTGCAAGTATATTTTCTTTTTCTTTGAATATGTCCCTCTTTCTCTTTCTCATTCTATCTTTGTCCACTTCTATATCTTTTTACCTCTCTTCCCCCTCTCATTCTCTCCTACGCTCTCTCAATCTCTCCTCTCTTGCCCTTCAATCTCTCTTTCTTTCCCTAGACCTCCCTTTTTCTCTTCCTCTAGTTTAATGGAAAATGTTTTTTTAAAAGGTAAATAACATTTTTGTTTTCTAATTTGGTAGTGGAAGTATAAATTATTCAGACCATTTGCAAGGATATATATACATTTAAAGCTACCATTAAAAATGATTCTAATATATGTTTATATGATATTTTAGTCTTCTGATAGCTTCTTGTATGGAGATTGTGACTGTCTTTTTAAATAAACATAATTGATGCTTGTGCTTCTTGATATAGAATCAAGACATCGAAATTGCATTAGTGTTTTTCACAAGTAAATGAGAGATTACTCGAATAAGAGTGACCTACATAAAATATTCATTCCCTCTCTCCACAATATCTGAGCAATGCGGTTTAGCAAGGAGGGCCCCCCTTTAAATGGTGTCCAGAATCTGGCTCCCATTCTACTATTTGTCTATGTCATTTGTCTTTTGGGAGCTAGGTGGCGCGAAAGTGAAAGCAAGTTATCTTTAAGCAAATGATGTGAGTTGCTCCCACAGGCATGTGGTAGCTTAAGATTATTGGTGCACTGGTTAGGTCCATGCTGTCATTATATTGACAATATTTTAAGTAGCACTAATTTCACTTTCCTAGCCTGGAATCATATAAGTAAATACCCTTGCAATCAATACCGCTAAATTACATTTATATGCAAATATTGTGATATGATTAGGGTATAATAACTTCTAGCAATCAAGAATATAATTGTGAAAATTTTTCTAGTTATTATAATTAATAAAAATGTGCTCCTAATGGCTTCGACTTGCAACCGATGAACAGGCAACAAGTGTATGTCTATATAGACAAGTAGGATTTGTTGGAATGTGTAATTTCCTCCTCAAATGAAATGTAAAATCCTTTTTTAATTTTTATTTTATTGTACTTCACAACTTGGCTCTGATACCAATATGCCTTAGTCAAAACTAATATCAATGAATGCCATACACATTTCTGCTTATTACAGAAAATAATGGTCTTTCTCCCTCCAATGATACAATTTTGATCAGCTTCCTCTATCAAAGAAGGTAACATGATATCCTTAAACATACACATTGCATTCCTTTTCTTCAATGAAATCTGAATTGGCATCTTTCCTACTCTTTTACCTGATGCGAAAATGCTATTTTCAATAATGTTCATATGTGTTAATGCATGAATAGTGTCTTCCAAGGCTGCGGCCTTGAATTTCGACAAGCATTTTGTCAGCAATTGGCTGACAACAATTTCCTCTTTTCACAAATACAGGCACTTATAGAAATTATAGAATCATTTCATTTGAGGGAGAAATTACACATTCCAACAGAATTTGGTTGAATTCTCCAGCGACCTCTTCTGGCCTCCTAACCCTTTATCCACCGTTATTGCCCCGGTGTACAAAGCTATCAGATTGTACAAAGATATTGTGAAGGGAGAGGTCAGTGATAAATAATGCAGTTCTTTCCATAGCCAGCTTTGGTCAATAAAAAGAAAAAGTCTGTTCTAACCAGCTTGACGCAAGATTATGGGATTGAATGTGTGATGGAAAAGTGAAATCTCTATTTGTGAGCGTATCATGTAGGTATGCCACTCACAAATTGTTCAGTAGTTTTCTTGGGTGTAATTATATGCTAAGTGGGCTCCCTTAAATCATATTTTGAGACCGTACTACCATGGAATTACATTTATTATTCAACCAAATATTATATTAACGACCGATCCCTATGGTTAGCTAGCCCTCAAACGTTGGCTTCCTCTTCTGGTCTCTGCCAATGTTTCTTCTTTGTCTGAAGAAAAAATGAGATCATTGATAGTTTTAAAGGTAAGATGAAAGGGGGAGATTCATTGCAGAGAAATAGGAGTCGGTAAACACGCTGGCTTAAAAAACACCAATCGGAATTGGGAAGACGAAAATAAAATAACGTACTAATAAATTTAAGGTAAGAGTTTTTTAATTTTATCTTGTTTTCAGCATGGAACGGTGTGGAAAATGTTTGAAGGTCGAGTTTCTTTTGATGGTAATCCTTTATAATATATTTCATCTGGTGCTCCTCACACAGAGTGTCTATATATGTTAAGCAAAATAATTTTCAAATTAGAATTCTATGTTTTTCAATATTAAATTGTATGGATGAAACCGAAGGTTATGTTTGGTGATTGCTCTTTTAATCTCCACTGTTAATTTCTATTAAAATTTCTATTGTATATGCACACTCTAAAAGTAAATAAATAATTTCTAATTCTGTAAAAAAAATAGAAATAATTGTACGTAGTAAGTTGATTTAAATATAAATAAATACTTTAATTTTTAAAATAAATTAGATTATTCAAAACAAATGAATTTAATGAAATTTGGAATATACAATTAAAAAGAATAATAGCGGTTGTGATAAGCTTGTGTAAGCCTCTGTCCAGGCCTTCATATACAATTAGATCGTAGAATGAAATACTGAATTAGTATGCCCTGGCTAGTGCTTTTCACAACTTTGCTTTGATAAGTTGAATGTAGTATGTTTTGACTGTATGTGAACTTTTGGGCAGCACAGCAATGCCCTGTGAACCCATTTGTCCTGCAATGGCACCCATATCCCAAGAACCTGGTAACATAGTAAAATTTCAATGGTACATGCTTTGTGTGAATGCAACTGCAATGGTGGGCAGACAAATATAATTAATACTTTCTAATTGAACAAACCATATGAACTGGGTAGCTAAACTCGTGATCTTGAAATAAAAACTATGTACAAGCTTTATCACAACTGATCTGAAATGGATAGGATGATTTTTAACGATAACTGGAAATGGAAGGATGCCGAGGAATGGTGATTGACAACTTGTTGAGCACTAGTTTCTAAGAGATCCTTCATTGGGGGTTCAATACTCAAATGACAGCACATACCTGAGCATTGATGCACAGGTGGACATGTCAGAACCGTTCCCTACTTTGGGAACTCTGATGAGTTCTCGACTTGCTAACAGTGAGCATCATCAATATCTCTTGCATCATATGCTTTGAAAATGGATATGGGGTTTCCCAACATGGTACCAAGGCACTTGGCAAAAGTCAGTTTTGTAATTCGTCTTTCTGACCTCCCAAAATGGCTAGAAAACAGACGAAGACTGCTGCTAATAATTGAGTTGTATGATTTTTGATTGAGCTATATTTTGGTATGCAGAAAACGTTCACTCTCCTATTGTTCCAATGATTTTCTGCCCCCTTTTTGGCCACATTAACCCCCTTAGATTACATCCACTGATTAACTTAGTAGGATGGCATCTATACGTTGTCTTGAAGGTTTTTCTATGTAAATGATGGATATCTCTACTAATCAACGGGTTTGTATTTTTCACCAACTTATTTGTTTAGTATCTGGTAGGATTTTACCCGCAACTCTTAGATTTGACGCTCCAAGGAATTCAAATAATTGGAACAACCACCCGTGGTCCCAGAAAATATTAAGAGCTAATAGAGCACGCGAAAACACACAGAAACTAACGGATAGAAATAAGTATCAGTCCAAAAGCCATGAATACACCTTACTTAAAGGACTAGGGGTACTGATTCATTTACTTGAAGCTGGATTGAGGAGCAAATGATTTGTACAGGGCACAAGTGAAAGTGAAAGTGAAAAGCCAAGTCTCCATACTCTCGTGACGCCATACATCTTCGTAAGATACTTTGTACATCTGCTTGTTGACAAAGAATAAATTTAAGAGATTTACTTGAGGTTTCTGCATCTACTATTTGAACAATGCAATATATCTCTCGATAGCGATGTTTAATTAGGTTTTTCAGGTAGGCTGTATTGTTTCTTGACCATCTTTCCAATAGCCGTTTCATTTCTCGCTTGTACTTGGAACATTTGTTTGGTTGCCGCTTTAGTTCATTGACTGATCACTTGCTTATTCTATGTAATCAGCAGCAGTTTTTCTTCTACTTACATTTGAAAATAATTTCTTTATAACGTTTTTACCGAGCATCATGAGCATCATAGCTAAATCATGAAGGTTCTATCTTTCATAGCCTGCTTATAAGAAATTTGTCGGGGTTACATCTTTTAAGATCAGTCCACTTGAATTACTTATATATCCAATTTTTTTTTTGGCACTGTACAGGGTTCGTATAGGCTCAGGGTAAAGCTGACAGATACTGATGGCAAGTTGTTGACGTGTGTTTATGTCCAATTCAACATTGTTCGTAGTAGCATCGTTTCTGACATCGAAGATACAGCAACTTCAGGAGTGCTGCAAAGAACTTGATTGCTGATTCCGAGTCTTGATTTGAAATTTCAGAAAGGTTCTATTACAGCAAATCATTTGTTTGGCTATATTTAAAGTGTACATAGGAAACAGTTTCCCATTACATCTGCTCCTTTTCGCATGATATCATGCTTTCGGGTTTCAACTAGAATGGTTTTATGAATGTGTAGGCAACTGTTGGTGTTTATATATGTGTGGTATAACTTAGAAATTGGAACGAATGTGAGAATTTTGTGTTCACTGCCGTAATGGCTTTTACGTGACATTGTTCAAAAGCGACATATTTATGAGAATGAAAATCATGATGGCGAAACACACCTAGAATCACAATTTGTTTCTTTTCCTGATTTTTGTCACCTTTACTTCCATTGTCATGTCTGCTGTATTTTCATACATACCCGAACTCCTCGAGGGACCATAGAGAGAAATGCAGTGATTAGCCGGTCCTTGACCCAACAACGAGAAAGCAAATTGCTACGAGACTTTCCTCAAATTACCTTATTGTTGATTTCATACCGATAACTGTTCACAGGATAAAAATTACATGATTTCGCGGAATGTGCGAGGGTGACTGTATACAACTATAGAAAAGCATAATTGTTCATAGGACAAAAGTTACATGCTTTTGCAGAATATGTGGGGGTGACTGTACACGGCTATAGAATGAAAGCACACGGGCATAAGATTTCATTTTTCATCAATGTGGAAAGTGTGTGTTTGCATATGATTTTAGGAGAGCATATAGAATGACAACATAAAATTAGGATCCCTTTTCGAATAATATATATTGAATGGTTAGTCTGACCGCATATAGCTGCAGAATGTGAGGATGCAAATTTGTGAAGATATCACCTACAAAGTATTATATAACAAAACAAGACGTGGTTGAAAAAAATTCGAAATGAAGACTCCCGCTCCTCCCGTGAAGACTCTCGCTTAGGCTTCTGTAACTGCTGCTCTGGCTTCTGCGACGGCTCAGGGTCCCGCTCAGACTGCTGCTCACGGCCTAGCTGCTTCTGCCATCGCCGCTCAAGCTTCTGCCTTCGGTGCTGCTGCGGCTCGGGTTGTTGGTCCTGCACCCGTTGCTCCAGCTGTTCATGCTTCTTCTGTTTGATCTGCTCTCTCGTATGCGGATGTGGCTGCTTATGAGTCAGATATTATTGCTTCTGCAAGGAAGAGGCTCCGTTCGGCTGTGCCTTCTGTTAGTCGATCAACTGAGCCTGTTTCTTTAAGTAAACTGCTTGTGCTTCATCTTGAACAAGATATTGTTGATGAGAACATTACATATGTGGTGGATTACTCTTCTAGGACTGTTATTTTTTGTTTTAGGGTTTTTTGGCCCTCTCTTTCAGATTTGCATGCTTGGATTTTCAAATATTGGGAACCAATCATTTTGAATGTAGTGCGGATTTACCTTGTGGCAAAGGGTCTTTTTTATTGTGAAATTTGCTAATGCTGATAATAGAAATGCCATCCTGTGTTGTGGTTTCTCTTGGGAGGAAAGGTTTCCTTTGATGGCCAAACCTTGGTATCCGGCATTTAATCTAACTATCGAAACCTTTAATAAGATGCTTATTTGGGTGTGGTTGTCGAATCTTCTCCTTCACTTTTGGCAAGATTCAATCTTGGACGCTGTGGGGGATACCATAGGACAATTATGCTCATATTCTTGTGGAGATGGATCTCTCCAAGGGGCTTTCAACATTGTTGAAGTTGGCTTCTTCAAATGGTTCGCATCCTTGTAGAGATGGATGTCTCCAAGGGGCTTCCAACATTGTTGAAGTTGGCTTCTCCAAATGGTTCTTAGATTCAGCTTCTTGATTATGAGGGTATTCCTTTCAGATGTAGGAAATGTCATAAGATCGGCCATCTCGCTGCATGATGCTCCTCTGACAAAGTTAGATCGAAGAAATCACCTTCTTGGTGGTTGGAGGTTTCAGATGATCACTATATGGTTTAGAAAGCATCCACAGATATGAATGGGTCAGATAGCTTTTCTCATACTGATCTCACTTTGGTTGAGGATTCTGTTGATGTTTTTGATGATTCGAATGTTGTCCCTACGATGGATTTGAATTAGAATGTTGTTTCTGACTCGTTGCCTGCTGTTGTTTTTGTTGATTTGATTATTGTCCTTTTGGCGGCTTTGAGTCAGAATGTTGATGCTATCCCTTTTTTTGCTGACTACTCTTTCCAGAACACTGTTGTTGGTGCTTCTCTTGCTGCAGAGGTTTTGGGGGTTAGTGGGGATTGGCAGAAATCTGCTGGGAAGGTGGAGGATGGTTGGACATCAGTTAAAGGAAAAAAAGACAAATCCTTCAAACCTTCATTTGATATGTCTTTACATTCTCAAAATACTAGACCAAAATGTAAATCTTGATGGTCCATGGTTTCTTGGGCTATTTGCCCTCTTGTTGGGAACTTTGGTGTGTCCCACTAGTTTGTTTGTCAGGTGGTTTTCGACAGTTGTTTTAAGATCCTCTTTGTTATATCTTTCTTGTCATTCCTAAAAGGTTTTAGGTCCTTTCAAAACTTGTTTTTACTTAATCAAAACAAAATAATAAGATGCAATAGAAACAAAATGATATTTTGGAAATATGTTTAGTTATCTTGGTGGGAGCACCTCTTTTAGATGATATCATATTTGCATAATATGATTTTACATAGTTATATAGTTGAATTTTGATAGCAATATTACAATTTGATTTCTTGTGGAAAATATCTTATATTTATCAATTGATGAGCTTAAGGGGCTTTATAATGAATGGTTCATATGACACAACACTAGTCGAAGGTTTTGCAAATGGGGTTTCAAGCAAGGTGGGCTTAACCTTCAAGGGAACTCCATAGTTAAGCACAGTTGAGCTGAGTAGTACTAGGATGGGTTACCTCCCAAGAAGTCTTGGGGCATCACCTTTGTGAGCACCACTTAGATGTAATGAGTACTAAGTGTTCCATTCACATTCATGAGAGGTGAGTTATTGTGTACCACTACTCATGAAAAACAGGTCAATGAGTGACTCAAAAGCTACACAGTTGAATCATGTAGCAATATTACAATTGACTTGTGAAAGATGTCTTCTATTTATGAATTGATGAACTTAAGGGGCTTATAATGAATGGGAAGACACAACACTTGTTGAAGGTTTTGCAAATGGGTTTGCGAGCAAAGTGGGTGTAATCTTGGAGGATACTCCATGGTTAGGTGCATTTGAGCTAGAGTATTGCTAGGTTGGGTGCCCTCATGAGTGCTAAGTGTTCTATTCATTCTTATGAGAGATGGGTTCTTATAAACCACTACTCAGGATTAATGGCTCAATGAGTTTGACTTAGATATTACACTTCTAAATTGTGCTAGTAATATAACAATTTGATTTGTTGTGAAAACTATCTTCTACTTATCTAGTTGATGAGCTTAAAGGACATTATAATGATGTTTTCATAACGTACAACACTTGTTGAAGGTTTTGCAAATGAGGTTGTGAACAAAGTGAGCTTAACCATAAAGGAAACTTTGTTGGTAGCCTCTTAGAAAGTCTAGTACTTCATTTGTGTAAGCATCATATAGATGCAAATGAGTGTTGAGTGTTCCATTCATTCTAATGAGAGATGGGTTCTTGCGAACCACTACTCATGAGATATGGGTTCTCATGAATCACTACTCATGAAACATGGGTCAATGAGCATGACTCAAAAACTACACATTTAAATCAATTTGACTTGTATAGAAAATATCTTTTAATTAACATTTGACGAGTTCAAGGGTCTTTACAATGTGTAAGAATTTTGTATAGCTCTGATACCATGTAAGAATTTGCCTTAGGGCAAAATTCACCCAAGACCAAGAAGCACAATAACTAGCACAAAATAGACCAACAGAGTTTGATCAGAATAACAATATGATATTCAAATCATTGTAATTGATTGATGTAGTACACTAGAGGTGCTTGTATATAAAGGCCTCTATGATACATCTAGAATGTTTAGGAGTTAGCAATATGATAAGCTCCACAACTAAGCACTTGTTCACCAGGAGTGGGTTATTTTTCATTAAGCATAGGAGTTAGTGCGATGATGAGAGGATAAGCTTACAAATGCATGTCATGTAAATTTATGTTGTAGACACTATTTGCTTAATTAAGAGTGCGAACAACCGTGTTGTCAACATGACAACTCAAGTGAGTATGCAAACTCCTAGGTGTCTAACCTAATAAATAATAAAATAATGCATTTATCCTAAGTAAACTTAAGTAAAGTGTAAATAATTATTATTTACATTAACACCCCCTCTTAAGTGCAACTTAGGGGAATGCACTTAAGTTCACAAAAGCTATGATGAAATGCATAATGGGTCTTGGCTACTAGACCATGTTAGGTACCCAAGTACAAAAGCAATGCTGAACACACAATCCAATCTCTCTGCAAACAGAGACAGAGGGAAAACCTCATGGGAAAAACCCTCCCCCAAAAATATGACATACATCTTGCATATACAATAGAGAATCCCTTGATGAAATCTCCCTTTTAGTGAAGGATCTTGTAATGATGAGTGCTTGAAGACAGAAGAAAATCCAATGTTGACAAATAACATTTCTCCCTTTAGGAAGAAGATACACCAAGTATAGGTGCAAATATGCTTCCCACTGTGGATAGGAAGATGGAAGAGGGATCCAGATGTAGTATGTGATGGATGCTGCCTTTGAAGTTTGCTCAAATGCTTGATGAATGTAGATGCCACGAACTAATTTGGTGAATGCCCACAAGAAGGTCGCAACCAAGGAAACATGTCCATGTATGATGCTGAATCAAACTTCAAAGACGATGAAGCATCCTGATAGGAAGATCTAGGAAGAGAAGCAATGTCGCCTCCCCTCAATGATGTATGTACACCCATGATTGAAACTGCTTGATGACTGAAGAAGTTGCACCATGAAAGCTGAATGATATTCCTCCTTGTTGGAAGGAATGGTGCCATAGAACACTCCCGAACTGATAGGAAGAATCCTCAAAAAATAGGATGTCTGCGAAAACTGGAATGCAATTGCCACAGACAGAGATGTCTCCTCATAAGTGAACGAGTCCTCCTCCATCTGCTGTAAAGAAGCCACAATCATGTCAGAACGATCAAGTGGTTGAGGGTTAGAGTGTGCCCTCGCAACGAGTGAAGAAGTCTCCTCAACAAAGAGAAGATTGATGTCATCGATGATGTCTCCCACATCTTCAATGTGAGACTCCACGAACAACCCAACAATGTCTGGAAGGATGTCATCCCATGAAGCTAAAGTAAGAAGACATGGAATATCTTGTTGCACTAAATCAAGAGCATCTGTGGCTGGAACTTGATTAGTAGAAGCAACAAGAGCATCAGGAGGTAGGATCTCATCTGGAGTTGGAGGAACCATTACTGAAGCGACAAAAGATAGAATGTTCTTTGGAAATGGAGGGACTCGTGGATCGCCATATTCTTCCTAAAGACACATCCAAATGTCATAAGGATTCCAGACTTGTCAATGACTTTATAGAAATTAGAATTGATATTGAAATAAATGATATTCAAAAGTCTGTTAACAGGTGGTAGATCAGTTATTTGATCAATGGAAGAGATCGGTTCGTTGGAATATAAATAAGGAAATACTTCCTTATGCTCTCTTCTCAGATGATCAATGAGTGTAGCACTCCATTTCTGATAGTTCCTCTTTGTCAACCTTCGCCTAAGACCACCTTGACATGGGGAACAAAACTCCTCCATGAGATCAATGAATGTATGCACTTCCCAAAATACATAAATAATCAATCAACACCCCCCCCCAAATGCATGATTTGGCACTTTATAGGTAGTGCATTTACAATGGGCCCTTTTGTCAATTTTGACCTTAGTGGACTTCTGATTTTCAGTTTACAACCTCCTTGGATAGCTCAAATCTGGAACTTTACAATGTAGCTTAGAAATACAACAAATTTGAAGCAATACAATGCAAAGAAAGAACATATTTTTGAAAGTGATATTTTTGTCACACAAGCCTATAATTTGATTGTAGATTTGGAAAGTAGATAAAAAATTACGCACTTTAAAAAAAAAACGGAACTTGTTTGTGTCCAGATGAACCTATACCAAGCATTTGAGGTTGCAAAAAAGGGGATTTGCGACTTGTAGAAAAATTCAGGAACAGAGATCTTAAACATCTTGCACCAATGTGTAGAACATGAAATTCTACCCCAAAACAAAAAAAATGCTCGAAAAAAACGAGTCCGTATGAGGGAGATATCTTTGTTTGAAAATCACCTTTGTAATTATTTTTTCTGAATCGCCGTCGCTGCATTTCCAAAAATCAATTGACTCTAGATTTCACCTTAGATGTTCGATCTTGATGAAATAATAGTCAATTTGGCAGTTTGTTGACCTTTTGAATAGGATGCCAATATTTGATTAGCACCAGCAAGTTCCAATCTTCACCTACAAAAAATCTCTCCTATTGGCCTGATGGTCAAATTTTTTCCAGAAAAATATACAAATCCGAAAAATAATGCAAAGAAATTGCAGAGATTGAAATAATAAAATAAGCAGATATGAAAATTAAATCTAGAGATCTGAAATGATCATACCAATTTTGCAAATCGGGCCTTTGAGTGTTGGTTTGCAAAAAAAAATTGGCCCCAATTTTGACTATGACCCAATATAGGTGAATTTATAGTCAATTTTTATCGAATTGACACCCTGGATGCAATGGTGAGGTCCGCTTTGGCTTTAGACGCCCCCAATAGCTGCGGATACTCTGAATCTGAATCGAGGTGTCCTCAGAGAGGTGAAGCAAGAATGGTCTCCAATGATTATGTAATGACGCCTCTATGGCTCTGATACCATGTAAGAATTTGGTATAACTTTGATACCATGTAAGAATTTTCCTTAGGGAAAAATTCACCCAAGACCAAGAAGCACAATAATTAGCACAAAATAGACTAATAGAGTATGATCAAAATAACAATATGATATTCAATTCATTGTAATTGATTGATGTAGTACACTATAGGTGCCTGTATATAAAGGCCTCTATGATACATCTAGCATGTCTAGGAGTTAGCAATCTGATAAGCTCCACAACTAAGCACTTGTCTACCAGGAGTGGGTTATCCTCCATTAAGCACAAAAGGTAGTGTGATGATGAGAGGATAAACCTACAAAGGTGTGTCACGTAAATTTATGTTGCAGACACCATGTGCTTAATTAAAAGTGTGAATAATTATGTTGTCAACATGACAAGTCAATTGATTATGCAAACTTCAGTGTTGTCAACATGACAACTCAAATGAGTACGCAAACTCGTAGGTGTCTAACCTAATAAATAATAAAATAATGTATTTATCCCAAGTAAACTTAAGTAAAGTGTAAATAATTATTATTTACACTAATAGAATGAATAGTTTATAAGGCACAACACGTGTTGAAGGTTTTTCAAATGAGGTTATAAGAAAAGTGAGCTTAACTTGGACGAAGTTTTGTGGTTAACTGTGCTTCAACTGGACTAGTATTGGGTTGGGTGACCTCTTGGCAAAACTTGACACTTCACCTTTTATGAGAATCACTTAGATGCAACAAGTGCCAAGTGTCCCATTCATTCTCATGGGAGACGAGTTCTTATGAACCAGTACTCATAAAACATGGGTCACTTGTGTTTTGACTCAAAAACTACATAGTTAAATTTTAATAAAAGTATTACATTTTGACTTGTGTAAAATATTTTATCAAGTTTGATACCAAATCGTGTAAAAATTATCAGAAATCTGAAAATTGAATTATAGAACTCGCATAACATAAAACTATTGATTATAAAAACTTTTAACAATCCAAAGAACACATAATTTTGAGCAACAAACCACACAAAAAGCACCAAAAAAATCGACATGAATTATTGCAATCAATCAGCTCCAATATTTTTTTGAATGATATTATCCTTTTCAACTCAATGATTTGCATCTGCTTAGTTGAGAAACCAATAGATTTTTGTCCACCTATAATAATTCTTATGGGTTTTGTCAATAGAAGAATTTGTATGAAGTAAAAAGTGCTCACACAATTCAATTGAATTCCAATTTGAAAATATTAGATGCCAAAATTTGCAATTTCATCTAAACAAATAGAATCAAATTTGAATGAGCCTCTTTGGTGAAAATTCATGTGATCTTTGAGTTTCCTTGCATATGACACTTTCCTTCTATGTCCTCCACTTGTCAAACCACATTACTGTGAGAGTTTTTAGGCAAGTTTATAATGGCTCCAGTCAGTGGTGACCCAGTTGTTGATACTGGTATTCACGTTGCTGCTTCGGAAAGCCATGGCGCCTCCATTGAACAAATGTCCTCGCAAGTTTGTCCCGAAGGTTTTTCACGAGGTAATCTTGATATTATCCTTCCTTTGCAAAAATTTGATGCTACTTGTGATTGGTTAGAACAACATACTTTAATAGGGTATTTTGTGAGTATGACTCCTCCTGAAGCTATGCTCCAAGAATGGGTTAACAAGAGCTGGACTCCTCACAAAGTCTGCCTTGACTCTGTGCAAAACTTTACCAAAGGTTTTTATTTTTTATTTTTATTTCAGTTTGCTAACCCGTTGCAAGTAGACAGTTTTTAATAATGGTCATTGGTCGATGCGTTCTTCCCTACTTGTTTTTCAAAGATGGTCGAGAGATTTCACTGTCTCTAATGATAAAAAACTTAGGGTTCCTGTGTTGGTAGAGTTCTTGGGTTTACCCTTGACATGCTAGCCTTTTATTGAGTCCATTGCCAATACTCTTGGCAAAGTTATTACAAAGGAACATGAAACATGTTTGCGTTAAGGTTGATCTTTCCAAGGATCTTAAGGATTCTGTGGAAATATAGATTGGTTCCCTAACCTTCTCCCAAAAGGTGCTTTATTTGAACCTACCTAACACCTGCTATAGGTGCTAGTCAACAAAACACAAGATTAGGGATTGCCCTTTGGTTGTGCCTAGGGTTAAACCCTTGCCTAAAGAGGCTCTTGCCAAACTAGCAGAAGGGAAAAAAGAAGAATGGACTATTGTTGGGCACAAGAGCAAGGTTCCCTTGGCTCCTAAACAATCATATGCAACCATTGTTTGGGTTCCTCCTATCTCAATAGGAGTGCAAACCCCAGCCAGTGTAGGGACGCAAGCGATTTTTTTGGAACCAAACCCTGGTGTTTCATAGGTTACAAACCCTGGTGCACAGGGAATTAAGGCGGTTGCCAAGGTCAACACCTTGGTTGTGATACACACCCCTCTTGCTACTTCTTCCATAGCGACTTTGAATGTGTGGTGTTCTTGTAGTCCTCCCGGACGTGCTAAGAAACTAGAGGTGAAATGTCAGGCCATCAATCTAGAGGATCTTCTTGCTGACTTTAACCCAGTTTCAACCTTCTTGCAGAATAGCTACTCCTCTCTCGAGGACGAGGAAGAAATGGAAGAAATTTTATGAATTTTTTATCATGGAATGTGCGAGGTCTTACAGACCTCTCTAGAAAGTACTATGTCAGGGATACCTATCATAGACTTGGAAATTTTGATTTTCTCTATATGCAAGAAGTTAAGATATTTAGTTTCGTGCTTTCTTCTGCATGTCACATCATTTGGTTGGATAACATTATGTTTTCTTCTAAACACAATTCTGGTAGGGGTGGTGTAGTTACTCTCTTGTCACGTTGTCTTCATTCTGCTATTATTTTGCATGGTTCTGACTCCATGCACAGAATCATTTGGCTTTTGCTTTCAATTAACAATGATTCTTTTGGAGTCATTAATGTTTATGCTCCCAATGATGTTGTGGAAAGATCTCAATTATGGGGCTGGATGGCTGACAATTTGCCTCCAGCTACTTGGGTTATGTGTGGTGACTTCAATATGGTTGAGCTAGCCTTTGACAAAATTTTTGCTAGATAGTTGGGGAAAGAGAAGCCTAGCACTACATGCATAATAAATTGGGCTTTTTGATTGCAATACTAACCACCGCCAACATAATAGGGTTTGGCACACTTGGTCCAACTTTCGAGTTGGCTCTGACCGCATTGTAAAACGTTTCGATTGTGCCATGATTACTACACAATCTTTTTTCGCCTTTTCTAAGGATCGAGATTTACCTGCCATTCCCTTGCTAGATGTGACGTTATCTTACCACTATCCCATTTATTTTGCTATCTCGTGGCACACAGCTGTCCAGAGAGTTTTTAGATCTCTTTAATGTCTTAGAGGGTAAGAAGTTGCTCATTAAATTTATACCTAGGAGCTATTATCAACAAAGGAAACATTAAAGTCATACCTAAAGTTGGAGATCCTAAGGATATTTGCAGTTGGCGACCCATTACCCTTCTTAATGTGTTTTATAAGATTATTGCTAAGACAATTTCTCTTAAAATTTACCATCTCCTTCCTTTAATTGTGCGGCTCCAGCAAACTGGGTTTATCAAGTCCATATATATTCTTGACAACATCATTGTTGTTTGGGAAGGTATGGAGTGGGCTCACAAGTCCAAGCAGCGAGTTGTCTTTTTTAAAATTGATTTTGCTAAAGCTTATGATCGGATTGAATGGCCTTTCATTGGCTATGCTCCAGGCTCTTGGTTTTTGTCCCAATTTCTTGCAATCCATTGAGATGCTAATGCTTGCATTACCATCAATAACTCCCACTCTGACGCCTTTGGGCTCTTCTGTTCCATCAGGCAAGGTTGCCCTCTGGCTCCGACACTTTATGTTCTTGTTGTTGAAGGGTTTGGCTACTTGTTAGCCCACTCTGTGTCCTCGGGATTGGTTTGTGGCATCTCTTCACTAGAATCCTCTTCCAGTTGATCAATGGCCATTTTTTTGATGATTCCTTTCTCACTCTTTTGGAGGATGAAGAAAACATCAATAATGCCTTGAATTGCCTTGACACTTTTTGTCAAGCCTCTAGCTTTGCTGTTCAATGGCATAAAACACTCTATTATCGCCAATCTTTTTTGCCAGCTCCTCCTTGGCTTAACTAGTTTGAATGGAAATGGGTCACTCATGGGCATATTTTCTGTTTTTTAGGCATTCCTTTTGCCTTTCAAGCGTCACTAGTGGATTTGTGGAACGCTGTGCTTGCCAAGATTACTAAAAAGTTGGATTATTGGCTTATGAATCTGCTTTCTCTTGCAGGAAAATTCCAGATTTGCTCTAAAGTTCTTGCTGCGATGCATATGTCTTATTCTGCTATTATTTCGCACGGTTCTGACCCCATGCACAGAATCATTTGGCTTTTTCTTTCCATCAACAATCATTTTTTTGAAGTAGTTAATGTTTATGCTCCCAATGATGCTGTGGAAAGATCTCAATTGTGGGGCTAGATGGCTGACAACTTGCCTCCAGCTACTTGGGTTATGTGTGGTGACTTTAATATGGTTGAGTTGGGCTTTGACAAATTTTTCGCTGTATAGCTAAGGAAAGGGAAGCCTAGTACTACATGCGCACTAAATTGGGCCTTTTTGATCCCAATACTAACCGCCGCTAGCATAATGGGGTTTGGCACACTTGGTCCAACTTTCAAGCTGGCTCTGACCACATTTTAAAGCATCTCGATCGTGCCACAATTACTGCACAATTTTTCTCTCCTTTATTGAGGATCAAGATTTCCCTGTCATTCCCTTGTCAGATGTGATGTTATCTTATCACTATCCCACTTATTTTGCTATCTCGTGGCACACAAGTTTCTAGAGAGTTTTCAGATCTCAATTTTTCCTCAACACATCAGTGATGATGCACGCCTCCACTATTGCTCAATCCTACGTGTTTGGAATTTGGAGCCACGTCCGCATTCCCAGACGGTGGATTTAGTGGTGGAATGGTGCCATTACTAGATACGCTTGCTTTCTGCACATCTATGGGTGGTAGTTGGCGGTTTTTAGAAGGTGGACTTATGAATCCACTACCACTGCTCTCAAAAAAGCTTCTGAGGCTCCCACCCTTAACCCTTTTGATGTCGATTTGCAAATTCAGCTTGCCAAATTTCGTCATGACAAATAGGTTGCGGATAATTATGTTGCTCAAGGGGTTCGAATCAAAGCTCGCTTCCATTGGTTGGAGGTTGGCAATAAAGCTTCGAAAGAGTTCTTTCAGGCTCTTTGAGCCTGCCTTACCAATTTTGGGATTGAAACAATCCAACAAGACACTTTTGTTCTCTCTAGTCTCCCTGCCATCCTGCAAGTATTTGTTCATTACTATGAGAATGTGTTTGCTTTGCAGAGAAATTCAATTGCTAAAGAGGAAGCTCCTAGAAAGTGTATTTATGTTACTCCAAACTGCCTAGCAATTGAGTAACGTGCTTTTTGTGAGCAACTTCTTACCCTCTGAGACCTTAAAGAGGCCTAGGAGCTATTATCAACAAAGGAAACATTAAATTCATAACTAAAGCTAGAGATCTTGAGGATATTTGCAATTGGTGGCCCATTACCCTTCTTAATGTGTCTTATAAGATTATTGCTAAGAAAATTTTTCCTGAAAATTTGCGATCTCCTTCCTTTAATTGTGTGGCCTGAGAAAACTGCTTTTATCAAGTCCAGATATATTCTTGACAACATCATTGCTGTCTGGGAAGATATGGAGTGGGCTTGCAAGCCGAAGCAGCCGGCTGTCTTTTTGAAAATTGATTTTGCTAAAGCTTATGACTGGATTGAATGGCCTTTTAGTTTGGCTATGCTCTAGGCTCTTGTTTTTGGTCCCAATTTCCTGCAATCCATGGAGATGCTCTTTGGAGATGCTAATGCTTGCATTACCATCAATAACTCTCAATCTGATGCCTTTGGGCTCTTTTGTTCCATCAAGCAAGGTTGCCCTTTTGCTCCGACGCTTTATGTTCTTGCTGTTGAAGGGTTGGGCTACTTGTTAGCTCACTTTGTGTCCTCCTGATTGGTGGCATCTCTTTACTAGAATCCTCTTCCCAGTGTTAGGATAAACCACGGACAGAAATAAAAACTACATGCAAATATAACCAATAACAGAAAATAATAGAACACACAGAAATGAACACAAGGCACCAAGATTTAACGTGGTTCACCCAATCCCTGGGCTACGTCCACCAAACAGCAAGTCCGATCTTATTACAATCCAGTGATTACAACCTGATTACAATCCGTAATCCCTTACAGCTCAATACCGCCACAAGAACCAATTTCGTATCACCACATATCAAAAAATACCCAACCCTAAGCCCTTTTTATACAAGTATTAAACCGCTTTAGGGTTATAACATGTCGGCCATATGTCAGCCATAATATGTCGGCTACCATGTCGATGTCGGCTACTTCCAAATTTTTTTTTTTTCGGGGCGATGCCCCGAACCCCACTATTTATGAAGTATGTACAGTACTTTCCTGATCAGTCACCACAATCTAACACCCAGTTGGTCAATGGCCATTTTGCTGATGATTCCTTTCTCACTCTTTTGGAGGATGAAGAAAACATCAATAATGCCTTGAATTGCTCTGGCTCTACTATTCAATGGCATAAAACACTTTGTTATCGCCAATCTTTTTT
Organism: Cupressus sempervirens; assembly: GCA_028749045.1. Classification (NCBI taxonomy): domain Eukaryota; kingdom Viridiplantae; phylum Streptophyta; class Pinopsida; order Cupressales; family Cupressaceae; genus Cupressus; species Cupressus sempervirens. Next base: position 396,626,959 of record CM053788.1, read on the forward strand.
GCCAGCTCCTCCTTGGCTTAACCAGTTTGAATGGAAACGGGTCACTCATGGGGATATTTTTCGCATTTTAGGCATTCCTTTTGCCTTTCAAGCATCGCCAGTGGATTTATGGAATGTTGTGCTTGCCAAGATTACTAAGAAGCTAGATTATTGGCTTATGAAACCACTTTCTCTTGTGGACAGATTCTAGATTTGCTCTAAAGTTCTTCCTACTACGCATGTCTATTATTCTTCTTGTTGAGCTCCTTCAAAAGCCTCTTATAAGAAATTAGAGCATTTGCTTTGTGATTTTCTTTGGGCTTCTAGTTCTGATCATCATGCCTTTCACATAGTTGCTTGGGACTTTTGTTGTCTCCTCAAAGAGTCTGGAGGCCTTGGTCTTCTCTCTACTCAGAAGTAAGGCCTAGCTCTATGTGCCAAATGGATTATTCATGCCATCACTGAACATGAAGCTTGGAAGATTCTGGTTCGACATTGCATTTCCTCTGGGTTTCCTGTTAACAGAACTGCATGGAAGGGTATTGGCTTTCAAACCCTTATCATCATGCGAGAATCCGTATATATACAAGGCTCTTTTGTTATAAAGAGCATATGGAAAGCTTGGGAAGCTATTAAGCCTTGGCTTTGTTGGTATGGGGATGAGTTCTGTAATGGGCTCTCTTTGAACCAATAGAACATTTGGTGGTCTCCCTTATTTGCCATCCAAGGTATTCCCCTAGCCAAGACTCAAGGTGCTAATGCTATGCGTTTTTTCAAATGAGGCATTAAGACTCCTGAAGATTTTTTTTCTAGGGTCTCCATGAGTCTCAGATCTTGGGAAGATATGCAAGTCCAATTATGTCTTGCTCATTCAAATTGACATACTTCTGACTTATTGCTTTATGTAATTCCAGGTCAATTCATAAAGTTGGTATCTAGTCTGTTCGACCTTGGTGGACTGATTGGAAGTGGTATGCTGCCACTCCTTTCACCAGTTACAAACCAAGGTCTCCCCATTTGCCGATGGTGGATACACTTAATTAGAGATGACATTTGCAATCTTCCCTTTCTCAATGGAGAAAATGCTTTGACACCGTTTGGAGTGCCATTACAGAGCCCAAGATTGCCCATTTTGCTTGGTGCCTAGCTTTTCAAGGTCTTCCCCTTGGGCCTCGGCTCAAGCATATTGGGGTTTCGGATCCTAGGTGTCCATTTTGTGGCAAACCAAAGTCTTTTTTGCATATTTTTTGGTTTTGTGGACGTTCTCAAAATTATTGGCATCGGATTCATGATTTTTTAAAGCCGTTTAGACTTGAACCCTTTTCTTGGCACATGGTTATTTTGGGGGATTCCCCCAGGATCCCTAGGAAATTTACCTAGATCTGGCATACCTTCAGGATGAAGGTTTTGTTCACTTTGTGGAAAGATAGAAATGTTGTTATTTTCACTCACAATTTTTTTGATATAAATATTGCTATGTACACTAAGGCGTGCATTTGTAATAATGTAATGATGCAGATACAAGTACAAGCAAACAAGGTGGCCCACCTTCAAGAGCTTCTTAATCATTGGGGCAATTCCCCTTGTACTATTGTCAAGATACCTCCAGATGCCTTGGTTGATACCTCGACACCTAGAGGTCGCCGCCACAGGCCCACTTCTTTAGGCTGCCACTCGCACATGCCACTTTCCCAGGCTTCCTGACATTGTTCTCCTAGTGGTGGCGATGGTAGGTGGAGGCACTGCTCGGTTTCCCTACCTCGTGGTGGCACTAGTTGGTCCTAGACTCCTCATGGTCCTAGGCGAGCGGTTTCTAGAAAGTGGCCTTTTCGCTTGGAATTGGTCATCTCTCCTCTGCGGCCTGATACAAAGGATGCTAAACAGGGCCCTGGTGAAGTTGCTGATGGTTGGATCGTTCCTAGCTTGACTGCCAACCCTAAGGATGACTGGGGATTTTATGATCGAGATGAACCACCCCCCTCAGCTAGCACTATTTTAGTTGCTTGAGGGGTTGCTTCTTATATGTTTTTTTGATGAAAAGTGATTCCGGCTTCAGCTGTGTGAACTCTTGCGGGGTGATCTTGTATCCCTTAGCCCCTTTTTTGTGAATTGTAATCTTAGTATATTTTTATTAATAGATAAAGACTATTCATAATTTTTTTTTGAATAAATTGCAATGCAATGCATTCTTATGTAAGTTTGAGCTAAGGACGTGTTGTAACTTTCAATGCCCCAAATACTCAATCTAAGATAATATGTTCAATATTTCACTTTAAATTGGCTCAAATTCTTTTAAAATGTAAAATGTTTTGGAACCAAAATTAAATATTAAATAAGTTATTTTCCTAATCTTCAATACAACCCATGGAAAGTGTCGAAATTGGTTGATTGACTCACCATTTAAAATTAATTAAAAGGGGGCACTGTTTGAAATTTCCAACAATTAATGTATTATTGTAAAATAACCCTAATAGCAAGAAAATGTCAAAACTACGAAAGAAACATTCTTGAAGTTCATGTTAAATATATTTTTCCTAAACTTGTAGGTAGATAATGTGTGACACCTTCATGATAACCTCTATTGGTTTGGTCTACTCAACACCATTTGGCCATGTCAAGAATGAATATATTCTTGCAAAAACTATAATTTGAAAGTAGTGCAACTATGATGAGACCTAATTGGAAACAACACATTAGTGTGAGCAACTACATGTTGCCAATTACCTCTATTCATTCTTTGGGTCTCACAATCCTTAAAGGCTCCACTATGTTGACATAGTCTCTTAAGTGCTCTATAATAAAAGATTGTCAAATTGTAATGTAGTAGTTTTCAAAGTTTGTGACAAATAGGAATGTTTTGTCTAGACCTACATGTGGATATGAGGTCCCTCTATAGTATGCTATCTCAATATTAGGAAACTTGACAATATTTGTGCATGATAGAGCCAAACTAACTATGTTAACACATTAAAGTAGGTAAGTGAATGCTAATAGAAGCTTAAATTTATTCTCCAAGTCTCTTTATCCTTGCAAGCTACAATATTCTAATTAGTATTTTAAGACCCCTAAACCAAAAACCTGCCAAAGTATAATGGAGTATTTATAGAGTTTGTTGCACCCTAGAATGTTTGGTCTTAACCTACAAGTGGATATGGAGTACCTATATGTTTTATCTCATTTTTGGCCAAGTATGCATTGTTTGAATATTCCATTGATGAATACATTCTTTTAACAAGAGCTTTGAAAGAGCTTGAGTTCCTGCCTTGTGCAAGGATTAGGAGGTAGAAGAATGAAATAGATAATGTTATAAGCGTGACAAATCATAAGAAGCTGATTGTTATTAATGATTATCTAATTACAATTTAGAAAAGGTCACAGTTGGAGTTGGATGTTCTGGATGGATGAATTTTTGATTGAATGTCTTGTTAAATCTAATTAAAATCTTCTTGGATAAGAAGTAAATGTATGAAGTGTAATTGTGTATCATTGTTGCATAAGGAGGAAAGACATGATTTTCCACTATCCAAATTTAGAAAACAAGAAGTGAATTCAATACTTAATCTTAAAATCACTTTTAAGTTTTTTTTACTCGACAAACATTTCATTTATTTTACTAGAGAAACTTAGATTGTTATTTTATTACTTTGAGCATCAACTTTAGAGAGTATTCGTACAATCACATTTTGTTCTCTAATATGATGAAAAGCGCTGAAGTGCTTAAATAAAATATTTTTACTGGCATATCTCAATATCTCAATAACATTGAGGAGTATAAGGTGTGAAAAGAAAAATAGGTAAAAATGAAATTTATAGAAAAAAAAAAGATAAAAAACAAACTGTGAACACTAGAATAAAGAATAAAAAATTTAAAGAGTATATTATACAATGATTAGATATTTAAACTCATATCAAATTAGTAATAAAATACTATTTTTAGGTAAGAGCCTATAACACAATGGTAAATTGTGAGCCTCTTAATTGGGAGGTCATGGGTTCATATCTAAGATTAATTAATATTCAAACCTAAGATTAACTAATAATTGAAATAATTAATCACAACAAATAATTAACCTTGGCTTTGGCCTCTTACCAATCAAAAAAAAGAAAAAACCTTTTTTCTATTGAAATTATTTTGAAAATTTATTTGAAAAACTAATATAATTAAAAATTGATAAAAAGATAACATAAAGGAAAAAAATCATTCAAATGCAAAATTAAACTAATAAATTATTTTAATTAAATAAAGAAATGTATTAATTTTTTATTAGTATTTATTTTCAAATTTAATAGAAAATAAATATGAGAAGATACTAGTGGCTATACATTCTAAAAACATTTTAATAGTTCTGCGTTTCAATTCTTTCACAAATTAATATAATTGGCCACGTGTTTCATTTTTCATGAAATTGAACAAAAGAAACTTTTATCTTATCTTAGATATACACTCATTAATTGTCTGAATACTCATGTTTATTCCATACGATCTAATTAAATAAGGAATTCCTTGTAATGTTGTAATCCACTTCCCTGCCATATTGTGATCTGCTTCGCAAGTACTAATAAACATGCATAAATGACAATCAAATATTTTAACAGGCTATTTAACAACTAAATAGACTAAATACATCTAAGTGGCCACAATTTTGTACACAAAAGCTCATTGGCAGCATCCTTCTACTATCATTCAACCCATAAATCAAAAGCTAGTTCTTTGGACCGAAGCATTTTGTTTTTAATAATTCAACTAGGCAAAATAACAAGTGGACAACTACCATAGATGATTCGAAAGTGACATGATATCCACAACGTAATTGCCCACACTGCTATGAATTTAGCTTTTTCTAGGTCGGTGGCTCGCGAATCAATTTTATTCGGATCATTCACTTATCATTTTTGGGCTAGCATAGCTTCCAGATCATATGCCTCCTCTAAATCCTCCTATTTTATAGACTTGGATAGGCGTGTTACAACTAGGGACAGTGTGAGGGGCTATATTGTCTACCATTTGGGGATTCTGGCCTCCCAGGCATCTATCTTAGCTATGAGGAGCAACATGCCTATGTTGTATTTGTTTATTTATAGTTTTAATCCAAGAAGTTGGGAAATGGAAGCAGTGTTAGTTACAGGAGCCATTAATGGAAGGGAGACATAAAGAAGCAGAATTCTTCAAAATGGGGCTGCAGCAAAACAAAACTTGTATTTCGGGGAAAAGTTGCTTTAGAGGAAGTGTTTTAATCTGTTAAATTTGTATGATTTCCATGTTAGTCAAAATTCAAGGAAAAATAATAATGGAAGAATTACACAGGCCTTGATTGATAGCAGAATTCAGGAGAAGCTTACAGAATGAAGCTAGGATAATTTTTGCTATTTTTTGAGTTCAAAATTTCAATTTAACTCTAGCAAAATAGAAACTAGCCAATTAGAAAAAATGAATTAATGATTAGAAAATAATTTAAAAATAAATTTGTTTTGAACTTTAGAAATTCAATAAACTTGATTTTGAAAATTAAATGTGAGGGGGGACAACTGAAAACATTAGTACCTTGCTTTATAAATAAGGCAAGGACTAAAACTCACCATTCTAGAGGACACACATGGAAATGAACATATCTTTTGTTTTGTGCATTGAGGCCAAAATGACCATGCCAACACTTTGAGATAGGCAAGTGAATACTAATAGATGCCTCAATTCACTCTCCAAATTCTCTAATCTTTACAATCTATTATATTTTGGTGTAGTCTCTCAAGAATATAAAATAAGGAATCTAACAAACTATGATAAAGTAGTTCTCAAAGTTTGTGTTACATAGGAATGTTTTGTTTGAACTTGTAGGTAGATATGTGGTCCATCTATAATGTCATATCTTAATTTCAATCAAATTGATATTATTTAATCAATCCAAAACCAAAAAATGAATTCGGTTTTGTAAAAATAATTATTTTAGAGTAGTGCAATCATGGACAAAGCCATATACTAAATTCTAAGCATAGTGGGGCCAAATTGATTACACCAACACATTGGGGTTAAGAAAGTGAATGCTTCTAAAGGCCTTTATTTATTCTCCAAGTTATCTTGTCCTTGAGAGTTACACTATTCTAGTAGATTTCTTCAAGAGTGTCATTGTTAAGGTGGAAATGTGAATCAAGGATATAAAACCTTGCGTTCATTACAAATCCTAGAGGGAGTCAAGGAGATTGATCATTTTAATCCCAACTCTAAGATAACTAGATCTAGGAAGATAAGTGTCAATTGAGTAGTAAAGGGGCACTAATGCAAACAAAGATCTAATGGTTATAAGATTGGAGAAAGGATACAAAAGTCCTTGAAACCCTAATATAACAAGTGCTATGAAAAGAACCTAAGTAGATATGCATAACTAAGATATACAAAACAATGATAAAGTGTATTGAAATGAAAGAGCACAAATGATATACCTTGTGAAAACCGTCAAAAATAGGATGTCAAATGACCTCTGAAAGCATCGATTATCGCAATTTGGATTGAAAACTGCGTTGTGGACAAAACCCATAAATTGTTTGGCAAGAAATCAAGAGAGCCTTCTTAATCAAGGCCAAAATTCGACCTTAATGAAATCTTTAGCGACAAAACTTTAGAGGCCAGATTGGTCATCAGGGGTGAAGTTTTCCCTTGATGACAATGTCTAATGTTGATTTTTATTTTCACAGTTTTGTAAACAGACGAAAAGGGTACTCAAATTTGCAACTTGTTCATCAATTCAAGCTCATCAACCTGCAATAGAAAAGGGTTATTTTTGTTGATGGGGAGTTCACCTTGGTCAAACCCCAATTTGGGAATTAACCTTGAATTGAAATAATTGAATTGTAGAAATGTAAGACAAATGCATGAATTCACCTTACAATAGTAGAATATCTCAAATCACATGTAATGTACTCACTTCACCAATTGATTTGGATCAATAAGATGATGATGAATTGATGTAGAAGATGCAACAAAGGATCTTGAATGCATTGAAGGAGATCTTGAAGATGACTCCCACAATTGCTTGAATGCTTGAATGCTTGATTCTTTTTCTTTAATAGTGGAATTGCTTGAATGACGCTTGAAGGCTTAAATGCTCGAGGAATGCTTGAGCACGAGTGCTTTATCTTGTGACTACTTGATCATAAACCTCTTGGATGTCTTGTAATGTGAAAATGAAATGAGAAGGCTCTTTTTTTATAAAGATCTCAAGGTGGTCAATGCTTCAAACTTTAAAATGAGGTGAGACCCATCTTAAAGTTGAGCAATAAATGAGATTTCTTAGGGGAGTAAATTAGGGATTATTAATTTCAATTCATAAGAGGTCTACCGCAAATTATAAAACAAGAGGAGACACATAATATTAATTTATAGGGGAGATAAAATATTATTTAAGATATGACCAATTCTAAATATTAATTTAAATTAATTAATAAACGAGGACGTTATTTAAGAAAAATAAAGCTCAAACCCATTTATGTTAATTCTGAATTAATAAGAGGTCTAATGAGATGAAATTAATTATTTAAATGGAGGAATAATAGAAGATAAATGCAAATAAATGATAGAATTGCATTAAATTGGTGCTAAACCTTCATTAAATTGGAGTACTTCCAATTTAAGATGGTACACTTAACCCCTATTTTAGCGAGAGAATGGACTTGATTCAAACTCTTGGTAAAGTAGAGTACAAGACATGAGATAATCTTACTATGATCAAGGAGACCAAGAATCACCCAAGGGTTGAGCCCTTGCTAACTTCAAGAACATAATAAGAGAGAAATCACTAATTGAAAAGAAGCAGAGAGAGAAGGGGAGTGATTATCCCGCCCACTATGAATCATTGAAAGAGATGCTACAAAAGATGGTGTTAAATGGTCCAATCGGGCAATAACTTGCTAGTCAACCCATCAGAGGGCCCATTCATAGATCGACATTCTTTGTATCACCATGGCAAGGTCCAATAAGGCCATGTTACTCATGTATGGAACTTAACAAATTGTTATGCATTACCCATAAACGAGATTTAGCATGTGTGTGTGCATAGGAGAGAGAGACCCCCAATGTAAAGGATGCTCTCTTACCACAAAGAATCCATGCTTTAGGGTTATTCCCAATCCATAAAGGGAAGATATGTGCAAAAAAGAGAGATGAAGTAGCAACACATAGATTTGAGGATAACCGAGGAAGAATATCAAGCACATAATGCTAAAGTACCCTAAGCCATACTCAGAATCCATATTTACTACTCCATGAGAATGATTTGAGAATGTGCAAGGATAGTTCAAATGGTCTAGCAAGTGTACAATCATGTTAGTCAACCAAACCTAGACATATGAAAATAAGGGGAATAATACACCCCTTAAGATGGAAAAATAATTGCTTATTTTAGCATCTTAAGGAAGTGATGGAGAAGGATAAAGCAATTTCAGCATCAAGATACTACCCACAAGCAACACTCAGTTCAAACCAAAGAGGTCATAGCTCCTATGAGGTCATGGAAGGGTAAAATGCAGTGAGACACTGTGCAAGAAATGAACAAGTAAATCCTTGAAAAGGATAACTCAATATTATGAGTCTCCAAGGTAGGTGATCTATCTACCGTGAAACCCCATTTGCTAATAATATAAGATTGGATGTAACATGATAAAAAAATAACACTAAACCAAAGGAAATAGTAGATCCTTGAAAGAATGAGAAAGATGAATAAAATTTCCTTGCCCCTCAAAGTGTAGGAACAAAGAGAAAAGGAGGACCTATTATGCTACTCACAATGTGGACCATGTACAATGAGCCCCCAAGAGAGAGGCTAATAGTGTTACATGGTATAGAGCAACATAATAGGGACCTAAATGTTATTTAAAGAAATGCAGATGTAATGACCCACTCAGGAACCCAAAAGAAATAAACCTAATATGTTACAAAGTTTACTGAACTATTTTGTTTTTAAATTTTAAACAATATCAAAGTAACAATAATGCGGAAGCAATATATACATACACATCAAGAACACGTAATCAATTATAAATACAGTTTCAATTCTTTAAGGGTTCCTTCATGTTGAGTCACATTTAATAAAATTTTATTAATAAGTTTAAGTCTCAATTACAATGTCCATAATCATAAAATGAATAAACACATACATAGTCATATAAGTAAATGCATAAGTACAACTAATAATATGAAAACACTTCTAATGAATAACATCCACTACACATGTCACAGGGTATGTGAAAATAGATACAAGTGTAATACCTCAAAATTGGCTCATTGCCACGATACCAATTCTGGTCTATTTTAAACCAATCCTAAAGACCTATTCTAATAAGCAATTCTCATTCTGCTATTCACTACTTGACTTAATTGTCAGATGCAGAAAACCCTAATCTGCATTCATCATATTTCTTATTTAATTCCTATAGTACGTACTCATATTAGTGACATTAAACCTACTTGATTTAATTATAATTTAATTATTAAGTATTTATACTTTAATTAAATTAAATTATATCCTAAGGCTAATGTAGTATGGAATTAAATTTATTTAATTTAATAAATACGCCTATCTTGATTAATTAAATGTAATTATTTAATTAAATGGAAAAGATATTTCTAATTAATTAAACGAAATTATTTAATTAGATGGAGTACTTACTTATAATTAATTAAACAAAGTTATTTAATTAAATGGGAAGCCATTCCTAATTAATTAAATGCAAGTTATTTGATTAAATAAGAAAAGTGTCTCTAATTAATTAAAGATTATTTAATTAAATAGAAAAATTAATTATGAGAGCATATCTCATTTTATTAAATTAAATATCTCAACAAAATCTCTCTTCAGTTCAAAAAGGGAAATTTCCAGTTCACTATTGATAAAAAATGAGTTAAATCAGTTAACTCCTTTTTCTACTCAAATTGAATCAGTTAACTCCTTATTTTACTCAAATTAAATCTGTTAACTCCCTTTAATTTGGGAATCTCACTTTATGACTGAACTTCACCTTTAATCCTGACTCTTGATTGAAATCGATCTCAACCATCGATGGATTCCAGGAAAGTCTATTTAAGAGACCCTCATCTCTTCATTTTGAAGAGGATGAATATGAAGAATTTGCATCGAATTGCTACTGGAATTCATACTCACATTTGCTCATATTTTTACATACATTTTGCATTTTTAGTTTAAATTCATCTAGATTTGATATGCATACATTTTAGCATAGCTTTCTTTTACATGTTTTTAGATTAAACGTGCACACTCCATTCTAGATTAATCTGCATTCTCATATAGATTAGTCGCATCTTCTTTTTAAATCCTTCGTTCTTACAAGGTCTGGTTGCTTAAACATCTCGAATTTGAGGATATCTGATGAGCAATTCCCTTTAGATATAAGGAATCATATAACATTGAGAATTATTAGGCAAGAGCGTACAACGCATCGGTAAATTGCAAGCCTCTTATCGGGGAGGTCTTGGGTTCAAATCTACTCATGATTAACACATAATAATAATTAATCTTAATAATAATAACCTAGGCTTTGACCATTAATCTATCATATATATATATATAGAGAGAGAGAGAGAGAGAGAGAGAGAGAGAGAGAGAGAGAGAGAGAGAGTTATTAAATATTATTTGATTAAAAAGAAATATTAAAGTATGAGAATATTTAATTGATTAAAGAATTAATTAAATATGTGCTTTAATTTAAAAGTCTAAATTTAGAAAATTAGTTGAAGAAAAATTAGAATATGATATTATTTAATTAATTATAAATTAATTAAATATGTACTTCAATTTAAAAGATTTAATTTAAGAAGTTGGACAAAAAGAGCATTAAAATATTAAAGATTTAATATTACTTTATTATAATTGTTTATTTAATAATAATTAAATTAGAGTTACATTTAAACAATGAGCTTTGATTATAATTATTAATTCAAATAAACTATGCTTTAATTAGTGTTTGTACTAATAAATAAACTAAAGGAAAATAAAATATAAAAGAATGAAATTTAAAAATAAAGTTATAGTTCTAATTGTGATATAGTTATATTTATTTAATTTAATGATAATTATTTAGGAGTTTTATTTTAATAATAAACTCTAAATAATGTTAGTAATTAAATTAATAAATATATTATTAAAAATGCTTCGAAAAATAATCAAAGAGAGAAAGCTAATTATTTAAATTAAGACATTTTGTAATTAAATATCTAAAAGAGTTGTGTATGAAAAGGTAAAAGGTAAAAAAGTAATAAACAATAATAGATCAGTGAGTTCCCTCTCACGATTGCATAAATAATTAATCTTGAGACCATCATTAGACCATCGTGGGTCCTAGCCATCCCTCCATGCATAACATTCCAAATCACCAAAGAGATCATCAGTATCAACATAGTAGGAATGTCACTCCTAAAACATACTACATCATATGCAGAAATTAATCTAACATAAAAAGTAAAGCATAAGATATCATCATCTAATATATGAAAATCATTAATATAAGGATACATGTCCACCATCATAATCATGAATGCATCAGCTACGGTGTCTCAAATAGATCTCAAATGATAAGAGTAATAAAGCACTACCACCCGACCGCGTGGAACTTAAGTGGTCCACTCCCACCGTGCTGAGGAGATAATCTCAAGTCCCAAATAGGTTATCAAAATCACATAACATAAATACTCGCTAAGTCCAAGAATCCTAAAAGTATACTAACTCAAAGGTTCCAATCACAAACATACATCTAATGCCAGAGGCACATAAAGACATGTAGGAAACCTACTATGCAAGCAGGAAAGTGTCATCGCACGAATCACGCTAGAGTTACCCTGGTAGTCTCCCAATAGACCTCGACCCCCTAGTGATCCCTGTGCGGCCACTAGTATCCTCTCATACAAACGAGGCATACTACGGAATGCAAGGTCGCAACCAAGCGTTCTCTCTACTCCCATCCTAGTCTGTACTAGCACTCGAGGCATGGGCGAGAACAAAACAATTATCTTTTTAGGTTCATTTAGTTAGTATTAGGTGTGAATGTTTTCACTTATTAAGGAAACTTACAATGAGTTACCCTGACAGACTCTTAGGGCCCCGACCTTCATTGCAAGCCACTTCCCGTCACTACAAGTAGATAACCTATCTTAAGCTCATGGAATCATAAATCTCAAAATCACAAAAGATAATCCATAAAATAAACATCAAATCTCGATGAGTCAACTGAAAAGCATCCATAGATAATCATGACCACAACAGTTCTCTATTGGCAATTGAAGGTATCCCTGATAATCACAATAATCATTGGTTCTTAATAAGCAACCAAAAATATCTCAAAATAATACTGATCAAAGACTCCAAAATGGTTGAGTCAAAACATGTCACAACATGACATCATCAAGATCAAGTAACAATTCAATTCCATCAAATGACTGGAAGTAACCCAAGTATAATTGATCGATGACTCAAAATGGTTAAGTCAAATGTCTCATACATATGAATCTCAGCTTCACACAAGAGGACTGGAAAGCATTAACAATCAGTAAATACAAACATCTCATAGAGCATACCATCACATAACCATGGTTGGGTTTATAAAGATCGGAATTAAAAGACATCATCATAACATCCCAATCATAACCCTCGAGCCTCTAGTAGATGTCCTATAACTGGTCAACACTAGTCAACCCAAAAACTCAAAACAAGAAGCATAGAGAAAACACAATGCAAGCACATGTTTGGGTTTGCTAAAACTACATAGCTGAATAAAGTGTGGAGGTCTTAGTTTTCATTTTCAAATTTAGACATCGAGTGGAAAAGTTTATACATTTTACCTAACCCATGTATTTGTTTGATAAATAAAAGTATACTCCCCATAACCCATTAAATCAATATTCCAAGATGTTTTCTAAGAATATATAGTATATATAATATTTGAAAAAGACCCCCATCGTGTCCCATTAAAACATGTAGAAAACAAATGCAATTCATTCACATTTATCTATTCTTCATTACCAAACCGATTAAATTAGATTTATATTATTAAATAAAAAGATTAAGTATTAAAAAGGATAATCTATTAAAATATTAGTCAATATTTTATAATACATAATAAAAAAGATTAATTATTAAAGAAACAATCTGTTAATAAAATTTTATTTATATTATATATTAATTAATATTATATAACACTTAATATTATATAATATTTAATATCTAATAATATACATAATAATCAGTAATTAAAAATTAGTAATATAACATTAACCGAAATTCATTTAAAACTGATTTATTAAAATAAGATTTGGAACGTATAACATATTGCGTATATTTGAAAAGGCTGCCGCCTTTATGGTGGAGCCGTGCAGCCTTGCCTATTGTCACAGGGCCTGCGACAGCAATCGTAGTACCTACGACTGCAGGCGCGGATGCGGCGGCCAGGCAGGGGGTATGAGCTTCACCCTCTCTTGTTCAATAAACTTTTTTTTTTTATAGAGTTTTTTATAAAACGTTTCTTTACCACATGCGATACAGAATTTTTAATAAAGTTCTCACTGCGATTTGACATTTGATTTCTCAATAAATAAATATATATGTATGTATATATATAAATAAATGTATATATGTATATGTATATATATACATGCAGAGTTTATTAAGCACAATAGCATATATATATATATATATATATATATATATATATATATATATATATATATATATATATATATATATATATATATATATATATATATATATATATATATATATATTACACACACACACACACACACACAGATCTAAAAAATATAAATATGTATATATCTACAGAGAACATATACATAATTTTTAAAAAGGGCTTCCAATTTTAAGAATTTTTCTATAAAATATTTGTTCTCTAAATTTACCCATTAATGCTTCTAATAGGTTTGACTATAAATTTTAACCCTAGCTCCATAATTTCATCGGATCTACGCATAAGGGGTTTTCTCACATAAGAATTAAATATTCATGACAAGAATAAAATAATTGGAACATGCACACATAGAATCCTCAGAAGGTATTCAGAAGACACGAGGAAGACAGGAAGTGCAAGAAGCGAAAATAACATAGGTAAAATCACAAGAGTCTACCCAGATTCTGATGCTAATTCGCTTCTCCTCAGAAACTGTAGAGCAAGATCCTTCCTTCTCCCACGTTCCCGAGTCCTCCAAAAATGCTCTCCAAATGCTTCCCCTAAGCCTCTAGGAGTGCTTGAACATAAAGAACTCTCAGGAAGAACCTAGAATATCTCTAGAAACAACCAGAAGGTGTTGACAACTAAGCATGAGTCTATTCCAACCTTCTAGATGAATCATAAGGTTGTAGACACCATGTGCTTAATTTGTGCTCTAACCCCTGTGTTGTTGACATTTATGAAATCAAGAGGTGCGTTTACTCCTAGGCAAGCTTATAACTTTTATTCTAATTCTCTTATAACTTTTATTATTATTATTTATTTATTACTTTATTATTATTTTTTATTATTTTAATTTTAATTTCTATTTTCTTTTATTTAATTCTTTTCTCAATTAATTTTTATTTAATTAATTATAATCAAAATATCAAAGATCATGATATTATATTAATTTTTCCCAAATAATTAATTTATTAATTAAATTTATTTATTAAGACTTAATTAATAAAAAATTCACCATAGACCTCCAGAATAAAATATGAAAACCCATCATAGAACAATCCATACAAAATTAGTCTAAAGGGTTAAAAATGATGAATTATGTCATCTGACACATTCGGAAGGTAAAATATCCAGATACTTGTCCTACCTCACTAGGACAAATGGTTTAAGGGTTTGGGATTTGGACTTGAGAATTTATCTCCCCTCTCTTACCATTGAGATAGTGTGATAGGGTACGCTCATCTTGGCAATTCAGGGAAGTCGATACCCGATACCTGCAATCTGCATAAAAACCATGCATGTACATACAATATATATTATGCTAAGCTAAACAGGCAATGGCAGGAAGTGGTGCATCATGTAGATCCCGACTAGCAGGTGACTATGACTCCCTTCCTTAACCACATCAGTAACACCATACATAAGAACAAACATGCACACCATACACATGCAAGTATGGGGTAAGTATCCATAATAAAACACATGTGATAATAAACCATCTAACTAATCATCATCAATAACTAAAAGCAATGTAATAATCATCATGCATACATGAAATGTAGAGTCTAAATAATCTGATCATACATCAACTAAATCCATAACATAATGTCTGATAGTCTCAAAACAATACTACTAACCATCAACTAGCCTAACATAGTTTGACAATAATAATAACAACGTGTCCAGAAAAAAGTAAACGAGGGCAGGCACTACATGTGATCTTCTACTAATGCTTTATCTCTACAAGGAGAAAAAACATCTCTACAAGGAAAAGAAGAGCCATGTTGAAGAGAGAAGGTATTAACCATTGCATCTTTTCTAGGAGGAAGAGAATAACCAATATTGTCTTCTAGAGTTTCATTCAAAATAGAAAAATCATCCAATGGTGGAAGAGAATACACAATTGAAGAGGAAGACATATCTCTATCAAATGTCCCAACCCAAATAGTGTTATTATCATGACTCAATAGAGGAGGGTCATAATTTTCTTTAATAAGATGAGATTCAATGAAAGAACATACTTGAGTATCATCATATTCATGAAATAAAAAATCTTGAAGGTCATCAAGAACATTTCAAAACAAAGATAGAAACCCCATTAAGAGGAAATGCAATGACTAAAATGTAAGATGCAAATTATTTTGGTACTTTTAAATGAAAATATATGAAAATCTATATGTAAAGGAAATGAGATCTAAATGTTATAAATGCAAAAAATAGAATACCAATTAGAAATAAATGCACAAAGAAGAAATCTAACTCCAAAATTAAATAAAGGAGGGAAAGTGCTCAAGTTCACCAAAGAAAGATGAACAAATGATAGAATGCAAATAATCTAACTCCAAAAATAAAGGTGAATGAGGTTGGGTTCACCAAAGATGTATAGGGAGAAATGCGAATATATAAAACCCTAAGTTCATCACAAATCCCTCTTATACAACTCAAAGAGGGAGTCAAGGAGATTGATCATTTAATCCCAACTCTAAGGTAACTAGATCTAGGAAGATTAGTGACAACCGAGTGATAAAGGAGCACTAATGCAAAAAAATCTAATGTTTATAAGGTTGGAGAAAGGATACAAAAGTCCTTGAAACCCTAATGTAACAAGAGCTATGAAAAGAAGCTATGTAGATGTGCAATGTAGAACTAAGATGTATAAATAAATGATAAATTATATTGAAATGAAAGAGGGAAAATGATATACCTTGTGAAAAAATTGAAAAATAGGCTGCCAAGCGACCTCCAAAAGGGTCAATTCTTATTAAAGTTAACTAAAAATTTGCATTGCAGACGAAACCTAGAAATTGTTCGAAGAGAAATCAAGGGCAACCTTCTGAATTAGGGAAAATTTTGACCTTGATGGAATCTTCAGGGTGAAATTGGTCATTAGGGGTGAAGTTTTCCCTTCATGACAATGTTTGATGCTAATTTTAATATTTTGTAAAATTATGAAAAGGGTATTCAGATTTACAACCTGTTCGTAAATTAATAAAAGATCTAATGAGATGAATTGATTTTTTTAAATGGAAGAAAAATATAAGATAAATGGAAACAAATGATAGAATCACATAAAATGGTTGCTAAATCTTCATTAAATTCAAGTGCTTACAATTTAAGATAGTACAATTCTAAGGAAAAAAATTGTCAAATAATATGAAGTAGTTCTCTAAACTTTTTGGGACCTAGGAATGTCTCATCTAGATCTACAAGTAGACATGGGGTCCCTTCACAACACCATATCTATATTCTAGTCAACTTGACAATAGGTGACCATGCCAATAATCAATGTATGTTGCTAAAAAAACCATTTGAGATAAAGAAAAATGTGGAAGAAAGCATATTTTGTGCTCTATATGTGGCAGGTCTAAATTGAACATTCTAAAATCTCAAGCTAGTTGGGAGAATTCTTTGAATACCTCTATTCACTCTTCATAGCCCTTAATCCTTGATGGATATGTTATTTGGGCCTATGGAGAGATCTTGCAAGACCCAAACTCCTTAATATAGTTTAGCTGAGTATTTGATTATTTGGGGGTTGGGTTGGGAATTTTTATTGCCTTATGGTAATCATTGTATAACGAGAAGGGTATGTACGAGTGGGCATGTTGAGTAGCTTCTCATGGGTACCCTGACTTGGAAGTGGGTAACAAGGTAATGTGTAGACATTTTAATAACATGAAAATTAAATAAATACATGGACAATAAAATTGAATACAATATAAGAGAACACATATACAATAGGCAATTTTCTTGAGGAAGTCAATGCGAGGATGTGTTGTCTGTACGATAGCTAGTCTCCTATGACGCCTCTTGTTGGAGTTGAGTTACCATACCGCTATACTACTTGGGCTAGTATGATCCAAGTGATTACTCTACACTAGAGTACCAAAATAGTATCATATATATTGGTTTGAGTAGTGACCTAAAGTACTACATTGCATTCATGATTATATGTGTCTCTATGTCATGTATTATTTGATGTAAGATCCCTTGGGTGTTTATGTCTTTTGTGACTATGGTCAACTCATTATCATCATAGGTACAACTAGGTGGGCCTATGGGTTCCACATGGTTGGGATGTGTTTCTACCTATACCACTATTGGGGATCGAAGAACAAGGATGGTTAGCTTCCAAGTGTGAGACTTACCTTATCCACCTCTCTTCTCTTTTCTTCTTGTTCTTGTACTCTTGATACAATTTCACTTAAAGAATTGATTAGATTATGTAATTGAGATGTTAGATGATCCAGATGCTAGTATTTTTTGCATTTCATGTTTATGAAATTTTCCAAATGTTCACCTCCTTGAATCAACAGTTCTTGCTACTCCCCAATGTGTAGGATTTATGCTAAATACTTCACGTTTTAACTTCCTTTGATGATCAATAGTTTTCCTAGTTGTATGATCAAACATTTCACCATTTTCTTCTTGGTTTGTTATCTTATGATAAAGCATTATATCGTATAACATACATTTCGATGCATGACTCAAAAAGGTTCATTATGTTAGAAATTAGGATCGTGTTGGCATTTGGATGAGTAGCTTATGTGTTGTATTGATGATTAGTTTTTTCATTGATGACAACATATGTTTATATGTTCATGATAGATACATTATGTATATTACAAGTTGATGACAACATTATGCATGCAATCTTAGATTTTTGTAGCAAGATGAGTATTAACATCATGTCTATGTTTTTTTGGGCTTTATGTTATGTTCTAGACGAGTCACAATTTATTTGGTGAAAACTAGTAGCAAACTAGCGTACAGGGAATTATGGTAGAGATGTTTGGTCATATTTTTCTTGTATTTTATTGGTGAGTTGGACTCAATGTCAACGAGCTTGGGATGTGATATAATAATTGTTTGTGCACCTATGTTAATGATGAAGAAGCATTTGGAGTATTTTGGAAAGGTCTCTCTACTTTACTAACAAGCGACTATGATAAGGAAGAGTATAATTTATTGTATTCAAAAAAGCTTGCACCTTTGCCTAAAGTTTTTACCTAAAGGAAACCTTGTGAAACATGGAAACAATTTCCCAGCTATGAGACTTGAACTGTGAGATTGAGTCTCTAGAGAAGGTCGACTTCCTTACTATCAGGGCACATATAGCTACTCTTTGAGAGGAAAAGGGAGAAGGAAAGCATGAAAGAAAACTACCTAACCTAATCTAAAGGGGGTGATACACCAAAATAGTGTGTTCATTCATATCTCTGCCTAAAAATGCACTATTCATCAATACAACCTCAAAATACATTGATTCAACCTTTTTCTTAATCCCACAGTTACATACATATCATAAACCAAATGAAACACCACAAGGAAAGAAATTCACTCTAAAACATTCAAAGGCAAGAGTAGATACTATTATGTAGATTGAAGAATGAAAACAAAAAACAATGGAGGCAAGAAGATTTTGCACTAATATTGATGGGAGAATAAGGTACAACAAAAGATTACATTCACTTATAGACGAAAGGAAATTACAAAAATAGAGCATAGAATATTGTTTCTTTAGAATCAGAGAAGAAATGACCGAATCTAAGAAGGGTTACAAAATTTTCCTTTATAGTTCAAGCATAACTCAGATAGCTTCGACCCTAAGGCAAAACCCGACCACTACATTTAAGGTTGTAGAGAACAATCACTGCAAATCTAGAAGAGATCTGATCATGATACACATCTAGATGCAGAAAAATCATATCTATTCATAAAAAAAAAATCCTTGAGAAGAAAGAAATGGTGACCATTATTGTTTTGATTGGGTAGATGGATCACCAGGTGACAATGGAGTGTCCTTTACATTTATTAGGCATGGGGAATGTGGAAGAGTAGTTGTGGATGATCAAGAAGATCAGATTTTCCATTTAAGAGTTGTTTCTTCCTTGCTACCAGCACACCAAGTCATCCATGCCATTAGTTAGATGGAGTCAATCCTCGGGCTTCATCATGTGGACCAGTCATATCCTATCATTCTACCACCCGACCACTCATCTATCTTTCATTTTAAATGTTGACTTCCTATGATCGTGCGTTGTAACCACCTTTATTCATTAACTATTATTCCTTGTGAAACCACGAACTTAAACTATATTGCTGCTTTGCAGCTTGTCTTCAATATTTTCCACCAACTATTGCAACCCGATGATTGGATGATCCTAACCCTTCACATTGTCGCCATGGTTTAGGCCTAATAGCCTTCTAATCATGCAACGATGCAAGGTCACTAAGATGCCTTAGTTGCACATTTGTATCTTGAAATTGATATAACATAAAATACTTGCGAGCTTGTGAAATTGTGAACTTAATCGCAACTTCTTACTTGCCACTCGGGCTCGTTGAGACACGTGTTGCATCATTGCCATCTTTCTATATATTTTCATTGTACATTTTTTCATAGAGACGTAGTGGCATGTGTTGATTTTGGAAGATTGGATGACCAAGGGAGAAACATAGTTTACCACCCACATTGGTACTTTTGACCAATCTAGTGCTACCACATCATCAGAGTCCATCCATACGGCACCATGCTGCAACTTTGCAACCTTAACCCACAATTAGCCATTAACCTCATCGACAATGCGACATGCAATACTTCACCACTTTGCAACTCTAATAAAGGGTTAACCTAAAACTCATGCAACCTTGTGACAAAGCCAACATCAAACTGCAATTGCTTAGTCACAACTTATCATTAACCTGAGTGCCTTAACCTTGCGAATGAGTGATAAAGGGGATTGCTTGGTTAAGCTTAACCATCGATAACCTTGCGATCCACATGAAATTTGTTTGTTGGAGTTAATTTCAAACCATTACAACCAGGAACTACAAGCTAGCATGAAATGTTACGAAGATGCGCTGACTATAAATTTAGCTATTTTGCCCCTTTGCAACTTACCTAAGTGTTAAGTGCTAATAGCCTGCGACTAGGTGATGAAAGAGAAATCACATAGTCACAAATTAAAATGGCTCATAAGATATAACATGAAAATCATGAAAGGCTAAGGTTAGACTTAGGAATATAAGGGTTAAAGAATGATGTGTTCGGACCTACATGAAAATCTTAGATTTAAAATAATCAATTAACCGTTAGACATGTTTGTCATTTAAAATTAAAATTTTGGCGGGAGGGGCAAAAATGGCTAATATTTATCATTAAAAAATGTGATAATTATGTTGTAATGTGTCCAAACTATATTTTAATGATTTTTATGAAGGTATGTATGCCTCAACATGGACTTATGTAGTTAATTGCATCTTGAGGAAGCCTTAATAAGCTAACCTAATTAGATATTTGTATAGGGCATAAAGGAAAGTTATTTTCCTTGTATGGATATGTGTATTCGATGGAAATAATATGTGGATGCAAAACTTAATGTTGGATTATTAGAGTATATTAGTGATGATGTTGGATGATTGAGTTGATCTTCAAAAGAAATATTTTTCCAAGTAAGTTGCAGATCAGTTAGTTCATGAAATTGGATATGTTTTCTTGAAATATTGTATATCGCTTTGTTGGAGCATTTAGGAAATGAGTCTATTTATATCCTTTTTTCCTTTAACAGGGTTGTAACCTTCTAAAAAGGGTGTAAGGTCTCCTAACAAGGATCTTACCTCTAATAAGGAAAATTGTTCTACATGTGTTGCATATGACTCCTAATAGGGGCACACCCTTTCACAAGGAACTTATATATCAATACATTATCTTGTGGATATAATCTCCATAGGGATTTTCCCTCTGATCAAGAGTGTCCCTTTTAATAAATCATTTTATTATGATGTATGGTTTCTTATTATTATGCATTATTATCTTATTTATTGGATATATGGCTTATGAGTTTGGCTTTAATAATATTTGGCATGAATTGATTCAACCCCCCAATTGTATGTGGACTTTACTTCTTAACACATTGTATGCCTTTACATTTCATCATTTCCCTTTCGAAGTGTCATCAAATGATAATTTGCACGAAACCTTTGTATCATGGACATAGGGAACTTTTGTGCATGATCATACAATGTGAGATATATATTTGGATACCCTTTTGGGATAAACATCTTTCCAATTAGGAATAGACAAAATATTGTTCGCCATTGGGGTAGCAAGATACAATTTCATGTTTAACTATGTGGTTTATTTGATGAAGGGTGCTCCCCTTAATACCATAATAGAAACAAAGAAATGACAACAAACATGAGAACAAAGTATGGACTTATTATTTGTGCCAAAAATGCAGGATTACAGAATTCAAAAGTACAACATGCTAACCCACATGGGCGCCTTCATTATAGTAATCTAGAAGACTAAGCTACAAACTACCACCCAAAGCTATTCTAGACAATGTTCAGGCCTTTCTTAAATAATCAATTTTGTGTTGCTCAGGAAGGTTCTAGTCATTGAAACTTAATACCTAGGGCTAACAGACCCTAACAATACATATAGATTTAGCCAAATACATCTTTGACAATTATTTTAGATATTTTAGGTAGTCCAACTTTGGAAGGCCATAACTCTCAAACCATTGCTCCGATTAGCTATTATTACCACTTTTCAGAAGTGCCAACTCTAGCTACAGGATTCAATCAATGGAAGTGCCCTTTCATCGAGTTTTTGGACCTCATCTGGGCACTCTAAGGCCTCCAATAGTGAGCTTGAAGATTTTTTTGCAAATGTTTCCACTGCAAATACATAATAACTTCTCTGATACTTAAGTTGGAGCAGTGATATTTTTATGGTAGGCATATAATCTAAAATGAACCTTCATGTAGAAAATCAAAACAATCCAAGCTCGTATGACAAACTTACTAAAACTAGCAATTATCCATAAATAGTAACCACCCTATCTACTAGTCCTTATTAAAATAGAAAAGACTAAAAGCAAAGTATTTTTGGGTGATGCAAGATTGCTCTTACACCTAGATTCTCCTGCATTAAACACCCGAGGTAATTTAAGAAGTGACTCTGTCACATCTCAGGTGTTTAAATGAAAATAAGATGATTAACCTCCTCCATTGCTAGCCATGATGAATCCTCTACTAGGCACCCTTTCCATTTGACCAATTATTCCTCATAAGTTATGTTCCTTGTACTTTTTCCAACATGAATATCTAGTATCTCCTCAATCTCCTTTGTAGCCAAACTATCTACTAGAATACTCCACTGTGCTTCCACAATTTCATCTCCATCACCTCCTTCATAATACTCTATCAAATATAAAATATTAAATACTAGTGAAATATTCAATTCAATAAAAAAATCCACTTCATAAGCACTTCCAAAATCATTCCTTTTCATTATCTTGCACGGTCCAAACTTCTTCATCTTCAGCTTATTATATGTACCCACTAGAAAATGCTCATTTCTCAAATGAACCATGACTTCATCTCCAATATGAAATTACTTATATCTCCTTTTCACATCTACCTTAGCCTTATATTGTGTATTCATCTTTATGATGTGTTTATTCACCTCCTCATGGATGTTCTTAATGCACGAGCAAAGAAATTGGATGGATTGAGTTGAAGTTTGAACTATTTTTACCCTACTGCTAGAATTGTGTTTTTCTGGTTTCTGGGTGCTTGTTGTAGGCCATGTAAATAATTTTTCATAAAAATGAGAGGATTCACTTTTTAGGGATTGAAGAGGGCCTAGACTAATATCTATGATCCAAGGTGCAAGTTCTTAGTTGGGAGATATGGCAATTCTCTCAGAGTATCAATTTATGACAGTTTTGTGCAACAATTTTCTGTGCTTGACTTTTAGGATGGATATGCACTTATCCTTGGTGAATCAGTCTTTGCAACTTTAATGGGTTGTAGTGGACTTAAAGCTGTTGTAGTGGACTTAAAGCTGTACCTTTGGTTCAAAGAATGAGTTCTAATTCAATCAGAGCTATGAGATATCACGATTTTTCTCAGATATCGATTTTTGGACATTTAATTGCTGTTGGAGGCCGACTTTTGGCTCTTCAAGTATTTAATGTAAGGGGTTTATTTAATTTATAATTGGTAGGCCAACTTTTGGCTTACTTGGGTATAAGTAGGGGTCTTATGGAGTCTTTTAGTCATTTAGTTGAGTGTGGGGAGGAGCTGAAGAGTTAGTTTTTCTTGAGTATGTGGAAAGAGCACCAAATGTGAGGTAGTTTACAACATGATTGTGATGGAGTTGTGAATGTGTGGACAAAGTGAAAAATGTGAGGTAGTTTACACTTGGATCTTGGATGGAGTGGGGATGAAATGAAGGATATATGTGAATTTGAAGAGCTAGAGCTACAACTTAGGAACTAGAGGATCTCTTGGTGGACCTGAGGGTACAAGTATAGATTTCTCTTGGTGCTCTTATCCAGTTGTGTATCTAGACAAGATGAGATTGGTTTGTAAGTTGGATCTTGTTGGATCTTGTAAAACTGATTTTATAACTACTGTTTTTATTTGGCCCTAACCTGAAAGGCCTTATAGCCAGACATTTTGCATGTAATCAGTTATATTTATGAACAAATTATTGTGAATTGGTATTAGATTTTTGCATTGTTTCTTCTTGCTATTGTGTTTCCGTTGTGTGGTTATATTGTTGGAGGCTCAGACATCTCCTTTGGGGATTTCTCTTGCCCTGCACTACATCAAATGGTATAAGAGTAAAGAGTGTTCCTGAGTGTGTTGACAGATTGTTGAAGTTGAGGTAGTTTGCACTAGGACTTGGGTTGGAGAAGTAGATCTAAGTTGTTCTTGTGGTGGATTTTCTTTTTGAAGTCCTAGATTTCTTGGTTGCAAGGTGGCAGATCATGGTTATGACTTGCAATTACAGAGGGCTTATAGATGGATCAATGGATGCAAAGATGGAAGACTAATTTTGTTGAGGCATGATCATAGAGAGTTTGTAGAATGCAAATCCGTGGTCTAGGACTTGTGATGTGGTTCCTGACTATTCATGTGAAGTGGTAGGTTGTGATCTAACTTGCAAACAATTCGAAGTTGTCACAAGGAGCATGGGAAGGATTTGTTGTAGAGGGTTTGTAAATACCTTGGAAGATAGCTTTGAGAAGATTGAACCTTAAGGTGATTGCAAATCTCCATGAAGTGTTGGAGAGGAGGTTTTTGAGATGTCTCCTTGGGTTGAAGCTAGTTTGGCTGATCAAACTAGGAAGGTGGTTGCTTGATTTGAAACTAGTTTGGCTGATTGAGATAAGGACAAGATGAGGAAGGCATTTTGTAGATATTTGTGGAGCTAGAGTTTACCAATCTAGAAGAGAGTTGTTTGGCTAGTTAAGAGACTTGTTCATGAGAGAAGATGGCATGACAAGGTTGAGGTGGAAGAGGTAGGTTTTGTTGATCAGTTTGTGAAGTTTGTTATAGAACTTGCAGAGTAGCTAGAGGTTGTTGCCGAAGATATTCCTAACTTTGTTGATGCTAGGACAGAGGTTGGTTTTCATGATCTTTTGGTTGAA
This sequence comes from Cupressus sempervirens, assembly GCA_028749045.1. Lineage (NCBI taxonomy): Eukaryota > Viridiplantae > Streptophyta > Pinopsida > Cupressales > Cupressaceae > Cupressus > Cupressus sempervirens. Next base: position 396,652,071 of record CM053788.1, read on the forward strand.
TCTAAAGTAGGAATTGTAGAGAACTTGGTCATGGATGATCCATATGCTATTGGTGGTGAGTTATGAATTACAGAGCATTTTTTGGTGAGCAATGAGATGGTTGGTGTTGAGAGTTTGGCATGTGTTACTGAAGAGTTACATATTGCTGCTGATATGGAGTTTATTTTTGATGGTGTGGATTCACTAGTTGATGATGTGGATGAGGGTTTGCTGATGAAGTCTTATGTTTAGTTTGTTCTTGGGTATGATATTTCTGATTAGGTTGCTGATATGTATTTGATTCTAATGTTTCAGTGGATGAAGCATAGATGGTCAATTTTTAGATTTGTTCTATATAGTTTGATGAAGTGGAAGCCTTTAGTAAAGATAAAGTTGGTTGCAGATCTTTTTTTGGGAATCAAAGTATGAGACATAATTTTCTATTTACCTGGGGAGTTTGATGTAGGAGCATCAAGATTAGATGGATTGAGTTGAAGTTTGAACTGTTTTTACCTTGCTATTGGAACTATGTTTTTCTAGTTTTTAGGTGCCTTTTGTAGGCTATGTAAATAATTTTGAGCAATAAATAAGAGGATGAATTTTTCAAGGATTGAAGAAGGCCTAGAATAATATTTATTGTTCAAGGTGCAAATTCTAATTCCTTAAAAGTTGGGAGGTATAGAAATTCTCCTAGAGTATCAATTTTTGGCATTTTTGTGTCACAGTTTTCTATGTTTGACTTTTGGGATGGATACACACTTATCCTTGGTGAATCAGCCTTTACATATTTAAGGGGTTGTAGTGGACCTAAATTTGTACCTTTGGTTGAAGTGTGAGTTATAATTCAATCAAAACTATGAGATATCATGACTTTGATCTGATATCAATTTTTGGACATTTAATTGTAGTTAGAGGTTGACTTGTGGCTCTTCAAGTATTTAATGTAAGGGGTTTATTTAATTTATAATTTTTAGGCCGACTTGTGGCTTAGTTGGGTATAAGTAGGGGTCCTATAGAGTCTTTTAATTATTTAGTTGAGTGTGGGGAGGAGCTGAAGAGCACATTTTTCTTAAGTTTGTGGACAAAGCGTCGAATGTGAGGTAGTTTACAACAAGATTGTGATGGACTTGCGAATGTGTTGGTAGAGCACCAAATGTGAGGTAGTTTACACTTAGATCTTGGATGAAGTGGGGATGGAATGAAGGATAGATGCAAATTTGAAGAGCTAGAGTTGTAACTTAGGGGCTAGAGGATCTCTTGGTGGACTTGAAGGTACAAGTGTGGATTCTTCTTAGTGTTCTTATCTAGTTGTGTATCTAGACTTGTTGATATTGGTTTGTAAGTTGGATCTTGCAGAACTAATTTTGTAATTGCTATTTTTATTTGGTCCTAACCCAAAAGGCCTTATAGCTGGGCATATTGCATGTAATTAGTTATATTTATGAATAAATTATTGTGAATTGGTATTAGATTTTTGCATTGTTGCTTGTTGCTATCATGTTTTCACTGTGTGGTTATATTGTTGGGGGCTTAGACATATCCTTTGGGGATTTCTCCTACCCTGCATTGAGTTAGTTCTTCAAATGTTGAGAAAATTCTTATGCTTCAACACTACTTATCTCTCTTTTATCCAACTACCTCAATTTAAAAGCATTTCCTAGACTACTCCCATATACAACCTAGAATGGTGATTTACCAATACTCCTATTGAAAAAATAATTATATGAAAATTTTTCCCATGGTAAAATCATATCCCATCATTTTGGCTTGTCTCCAACCAAACATCTTAGCAAGTTTCCCAAATTGTGATTCACAACTTTTGTCTATCCATCAATCTGTGGATGATGTGATGAACTAAATTTCAAATCTATCTTCAACTTCTTCCACAATGTACACTATAAATACCCAATAAATTAGGTATCTCAAATTGAAACTATACTCTTTGGTAGACCATGTAGTCTCACCACTTCTCTGAAAAATAACTCTGCTACATGAACAACATCACTAGTATTCTTGCATGGAAAAAAATGTGTCATCTTTGAAAACCTGTCAATCACCACAAAAATAGAATCACACCCTCGCTGAGTCCTTGGTAATCCAAGAAAAAATCCCATGCTGACATCCTCCCATGACTTCTCTGGTACAAGTAATGGCTGATACAACCTTGTATTCTACTTCACTTTGTACAAATTTCTTCACATCTTGCTACAACTATGGCTAGTAATAATTCTTAGCAACCAAAGCTATGGTTTCATCTCTACCAAAATGTCCAACCAATCCTCAACTATGCTTCTCCTTATGAGATTATTCTCATTAAACTTTTGGGAATGCAAAACTAGCTTTCTTTCAACAACATACTATCCTAGATCATGAAATCCAACCACTTTGTCCTATCAAGTATAACAAGTTCTGTACAAGCCCACACTTCACCAAAATCAAGATCATCTGGATACAAAGTACTGAGTTCCTTGAACCCAACCACCTCTATCTATATTTCTATTAGAAAAAGTTGTCTTCTACTAAAAGCATCTGCAACTCTGTTAGACTTCCCACTCTTGTGTTTCAAAAAAAAAATATAACTTTGAAAAAAATCAACCCACTCTAAATGTCTTTGGTTCAATTTTCTTTGACTATTCAAATATTGCATAGCTTGATGATCAATATACAAAACAAACTCTAGGAAGAAGATAGTGTATCCACTTCTTCAATGCTTGAACTATAGCATAAATTTTTTGATCACAAACAAAATATTTTCATTTGTATCATTCAAATTCTCACTAAAATAAGCAACAGGTCTACCTTCTTGATTTAGAATAGCTTCTATTGTATTACTACTAGCATCACATTCTACTTGAAACACATTGTTAAAATTAGGAAGTGCTAAAATAGACGTCTCAGTAACTTTCCATTTCAACAGATTAAAACTCTTATCTACTCCTACAGTCCACTTAAATTCTTTCCTATCCCCTCTCATTATTTCAATTAGGGGTCGATAAATACTGCTAAAACCTCTTATGAACGTTCTATAAAAGTTATCCAGTCCATAAAAAGATCTTACCTCTATCACACTCCTTGGACTAGGCCATTCAAGGATAGTTGTCACTTTCTTTGGGTCCATTTTCAGACCTTCTACTAAGATTACAAATCCTAGGTACACCATCTCCTTTACAAAATTGCACTTCTTCAAGTTTATCAACAATTTTTCTTCCCCCAACTTATCAAACACCTTATGAATATGAATCAAATGCTCCTCCAACGTCTTACTAAAAATTTAAGTATCATCTAGGTAAACAATGACAAACTTACCTAAAAAATCCTTCAGTACCTCATTCATGAACCTCAAGAAAGTGCTTGGTGCATTGGTTAGCCCAAAAGGCATGACTAACCACTCATATAGTCCTTCTTTTGTCTTGAAAGTAGTCTTCCACTCACCACCTTCTTTGATATGAATCTGATGGTACCCACTCTTCAAATCTATCTTTGTGAAACAATTAGCTCCACTCAAACAGTCCATAACATCATCCATCCTTGGCAATAGAAACCTATACTTGATTGTGGTCTTGTCAATAGTGTGAGAATCTGTGCACATTCTCTATTCTCCATTCTTCTTTGGTGCTAATACTATCGTTACAACACATGTACTCAAACTCTCTCAAATCAATCCCTTTTACAACAACTCATGAACTTGTTTGTTCAACTCTTCACTTTTTGTTGGTGTCATTCTATGCTCTGACTTGTTTGGAAAATTGGCTTTTGGAACCAAATCCATCTGGTGACTAATCTTCCTCATGAGGGTAATCAATCAAGTACATTATCTGATACAATATCAAAAAAATCTTCCAACATATCTACAGCTTCTATAGGTACCTCCTCTACTTCTTTACTATCTTTTGAAAATATAGCAAAACCCATATGTTCACATTTCATACCTTTGATAAACTCTTTTCCATTAACAAAACATATTTTAGTAGCACTACATACCTTTTCTTCTTTATCCTTCAATGGTTTTGACTTATGATTCACTCCATCCTTGGTTAGAGAGTAGGTATTTTCTCACCCATCATGTACAACATGCATGTGAAAGTGCCATGGCCTACCCAACAACATATGACATATGCCCATAGGTACTATATCATGTAGTACCTCATCCTGGTAGCTTCCAATCTTGAATTTCACTAAGAACTACTTATTAACCATGACCTTGTGGTCATATTGCACCCAAGAAATACAGTATGGATGTGGGTGTTTCTATCTCTTCAACTTCAGTTTTGTGACCATCACTTCTAACACTAGATTGTCAGTATTTCCACCATCAATGATCACATCACAACACTTATTTTCACATCTACACCTTGTGCAAAAAAACTCTTTCTTTGATGAAGTTCATTCTCACCACTTAGTAGGACTATTCTGTTAACTAGGACTTCTCCTCTTTCAACATTTTTAAAATGTGATGATGTGACATCTTTATCAACATGTGCAACTCTGACTTGGCCTTCTATTCTTCAATCTATGCTTCCTTGGCACTGGGAACATTCAAATGCTCTATGCCCTTCTTCTTTGTAAACATTTCCCACAGAAGCCTCCTCTTCTAGATCCTTTCCCTCTACCTCTTCCTCTCTAATCTTTATTATTCTAATCATGGAAATAATTGGAATTGTTTCCCCTCTATTTTAGATTGCTACTTCCAACCTCATCCTTGTTCTTTTGATCATCATTAAGACCTCCATAAGATTGTCCACCAGATCTTCCACCACGACCTCTTCTACTATTCCTGTTGTCAAACTTCTTGCTCAATTTTTCCTCAACTCTTAGGGAAAAATAGTATGACTCCTCAATACTATTCCTTTGAACCAAACTCATCTCATCCTAAATACTTGGCCTTAACGCATTAAGATAACTAGCTACATTATTTGTATCAGTGTCTGCATGACCGACTATAATGAGAACTTGGTAGAACTCTTCGGTATACTCTTGAACATATTTTATTGCTTACTTCAACCCTTGCATCTTCTTCAATAGATCAAGATCATAATCCACAAGAATGAATTATTGCTTTAATTTAGCTATCATCCAATCCCATCTGGTGATTCTATACTTTCCCTTTCTATTTCACTCCAACTGAAACTCTTGCCACTAGATCTTCACATGTCCCTTTAATTTTTCCTTCACAAACTTGACCATATCAGGATCCTCAATATTTTCATACTCAAAGTACTCCTCTAGTTCATTGATCCAATTGATCAGCTCCTCTGAGTTAATATTTTCCAAAAATGTGGGAACTTTAAACTTAGGTCTTTTTCCAATCTTGGAGATGGCCCTAAAAAGCCTCTCTTCCTTTGGGTTTAGAACTGCCTCTGATTTGGAATTTTCTTCTACTTTGTCCTCATCCTCACTTTCATCTCTTACAGGAAGATTTATTACCCTACACATTTGTTCTTTCAATGCTTGCATTTGTCTTGGGAGGGCTCAGAAATCCTCAAGTGTAACACCTGTAGGTCTTCTGCCATGCTTTTTTCATGGAGGCATTTTTTGTGCTCTCGCTAAGAATACCTATTGTAAACTACCTCACAATTGATAATCTATCTACACGCTCAACCCAAACAATGGTCCTGGTACGAATTATCTCATAGTTGATGATCTGTCCACACACTCAAGAACTCTAGCCCCGATACCACTTGATGAAGGGTGTTCCCCTTTATACCATAACAAAAACAAAGAAATAATAAAAAATGTGAGAACAAAGTATGGATTTCTTATTGCACCGTAAATTCAAAATTATAGAATTTAGAAGTACAATATGCTAACCCACATGTGCACCTTCATTACAACAATCTGCAAGACTAAGCTGCGAACTACAACCCAGAATTGTTCTAGATAATGTTCGAGTCTTTCTTAAATAGGAAATTATATGCTGCCCAAGAAGGTTCTAGTCATTGAAACTTAATACCTAGGGATGAAAAACTCTAATAATACATATAGAGTTGACCAAATACATCTTTGAAAATTATTTTAGATATTTTGGTTAGCCCAACTTCAGAAGGCCATAATTCTCGAACCATTGCTCTGATCAACTATTATAACTAGTTTTTGAAAATGCTAGCTCCTGATCTATAGGCTTGAAAAGGTGTAGGCACTCTTTTATTGAGTTTTTGGAACTCATCCAGGCACTCTAAGGCCTCCAACAGTGATCCTGAAGATTTTTCTACAAATGTTTCCACCCAAAATCCGTAATAACTTCTCTAATACTTAAGCTGGAGTAATGAGATTTTTATGGTAGACATATAACTCTAAAATGAACCTTCATGTAGAAAATGAGAACATTTTGAGCTCGTATGACAAACTTACTAATAATAGCAAGTTCCCATAAATAGTAACCATCTTGTCTACTAGTCCTTATTAAAATAGAAAAGACTAAAAATAAAATATTTTTGGGTGATACAAGATTTCTCTTATACCCAGGATGCTCCTGCATCATTAATTTAGAAAAGGAATTTTATTTGGGTTTTGAAATGAACATCAAATGAAATGTTAACTTAGCAAATTGGATAAACCTTGCATGTTAATCACTTAGTTGGTAATTGATATTATGAACATAGTAAAGGGATTAGGAATCTTTGGAATTTGTTTTAGTCATCCACTTGTGATGGGTTATGTATTTTACATATGATTTAAGACCTATCTTTAAACCAAAAAAATGCAAGTCTTTGATTAATCCTTATTTCAATGATTCTTGAGAAGGGCATTATTGTAAGGGATAAAATAGTTGGTGATAATAGGAAAGAAAATCATGTGATTAGAGAGGAATATGATTAGAGGATTCATGGAATAGGTAGTGGTTATATATAATTCAAAGGTACTTAAGTGTTGGAATGTCAGATATAGGGGTTTTCCAATGTTTGGTTCGTTCTAGCAGAGAAAAATAGAAACATAGCCTAGTCGCACATGAGGAGAAAGTTCAAAATGAACTTTTTAAAAGATAGGAGGCACTTTAGATGGGATAATTTCTTATGTCTAGAGAGTTATGTTGAGAAAGGAGGAGTTTGAGCCTATTTAGAGAAGGAAATATTTCCAAACTATTTGTAAATCAAGAGGTAAATATTGCAAATTGATCATGGATAGTGGTAGTGTATGTGCTGGGCATATGAGTTAACCACACACTTCAACATGATCATTATTTTCTAGGTACATCCAAGAATGAACATGAGATTTCTCATCTTAAATTTCTACACAAGATGATCTATTTCCTTCTATCTAAATGGGGTTTAACTATTAGCTCTCAGAATTGAGAGTTCACTAACGCGACCAAATTAGAATGAAGGATTTAATCTAGATGAATGCAAGATTAAGCTAGAATGTAAATGCAATTAAGATAGATTTTTATATTTTCTATGAAAACGATATGAATTTAAGCTCTATATAATGAAAATTTAATCTATTGAAATGAAGAATAATTAATCTAGATGAATGCAATATTTTAGTTAAATGAGTGTAATAAAAGAGCAAAGTGCAGTAGAAAGCTTATTGAGAGAAAGAAATTTGACTTCTCAAATCAACAACGTTTTGATACTCATCAATTGCATTCTCCCAAAATGAGAGGCAAAAGGTCTCTTTTATAGAATCATAGAACCAATTGATGGTTGATTTTGAAGCAATTGAACGGTTCAAATTTGGAAAGAGTTTAGTTCAATTGGGGAGTTCCCATAATTGAAGGAGTTAAATGATTTCTTTTAGAGTGAATGATGCATTTATCTGCTTTGTTTCCTTTTTTGATTCAAAGTTAACTCATAATCTCCAATTTAGAATTGGAGAGAATATTTGAAGATAACATTTACTTTATTTAATTGAATGTTACCTCATAATTGAATAATTAAATTGAAAAATTAAGATGAGGGTATTTAATTAAATCAAATACATTTAATTCCTCATGTCATGTGTATTAGCTAAAAGGGGTAAATTTATTTAATAAAGTGCTAGGACTTATAATTAAAATAATTCAATTAGAGGGTTTATTTAGCCACATTAAGTCAATGTTTAGGAAATAAATAAGATATGTGATTATTGCAATTTTAGGATTCCTTTACAATTTGATACTGAGATCAAGTAGATACAATGGGTTATAAATGCCTAGTAAAATATGACTTTTTTGATCAAGAAATTGGTGATGCGATACTAATGCACCAACATTGGTTTAGAATGGCAAGGTGCAAATTTTGGGGTATTATATTTTTCCCTCTTTGAATGAATGTGTGAGTAGCACATTGATTCAAGGAATAGTCAAAAGTCTGAAGCATAGAACAAGAACTGAGATTGTCTCCAAAATTGATGACATGAAGATCAATTAATGATATTTTTAGGGTTGTCTCTAGAATGAAGCTCAACCTTATGGATTCCAAGTAGAACACCTAGATACCAATCTAAGAGAACACATATTTTCATAATTCATAGAATTGTCCCTAGAATGAGGCTCAATCCTTAGGACTCTAGATAGAACATCTCAATACTTATCCATTGAAAAGATGACAAGACCAATCACAATTCATAGGATTTTTCCTAGAATGAGACTTAATCCTCTAGAGTCTAGGCTAAACACTGAGATACCTATCCATTAAAAGGTGATTGAAAGAGAGCTTAGGATTATCTCTAGAATGAAGCTTAATCCTCTAGAATCCAAATAGAGCACCTCCTCTAGATACCAATCCATAAGAGAGATGAAGAGACCTATCACAATTCATAGGATTATCCCCATAATGAGGCTTAACCCTTAAGAGTCTAGACAACACATCTAGGTACCTGTTCATTGAGCTATGATAAGGATTGGCATAAGTTTTATCAATTGATCGATATATGAGATAGATAACATATGATGCTAGATAGCGGGAATAAAGATGCCCCTAGCAATGAGATGCCTCTAGCAATGAGGCCATTGAGTTCAGATCAGATTTGAAGAAAGAATTGATGGATGTAATGATGTAATCATCTTACTCCCTTAGAAGCAAAATCGAAATATGAAACATCAGAATAGCGATGAAGACAAGTAGATTTGAAGAGACTGATGTGATTAGAGATTTAGAAGAATGTCAAACGGATCATAAGAGATTTAGAAGAGTTTGCATAATAATTTGAGTTGATGAAAAAGTGATTTTGAGGTCCATTTGACTAAGGTTTACCTTGGTTGACCAAAGTTGACTTTTCAAGAAAAAGTTGAAGATTTTTAGAAGATGTTGATATGATGAGATTTTGAGATGAGTGTTGTGTTAGTGATGTAGGAGCATCCTAGCTTGATGTGTTATCTTGGTCATTTGTGTTCATTCTGCCAGTTTATAGTCATTGTCAAGTTGCAACAATTACCGAGTGCCAATAATTTTGTAGTAGAAGCCGAGTTGAAGTTATCCCATGTCATGTTAACACTCAAGTTAACATGCTATCCCATATCACTCTATAGAATGTGCTGAGTTCCATAGTGTGTGCCGAGCTATCCTTCATGTGCTGAGTTATCTAGTGTATGCCAAGTGATCCTTCGTGTGCCGAGTATTCCTATTGATGTGAAGTGTTAGCATTTTGGATGAGTTTTCTACATTTTTAATGCAAGCCAACTTGTGCAATTAATTTTGATCACGATGTTTATGATAAGATTTTATCTTGGGATGTTCCCAAACTATTGTTGGGTCGACCTTTATATTATGTAATGGTTGAGAATGTTTTGTAAGCCATTTTGGAAAGTATAAATAAGTTGTTTAGGCCTAGAGTTAGGGCAGAGAACTGAAAAGTTTAGAAATTTGGTCACATATCTATTTGGAAGTACAAATTTGAAGTTGAATCTTGGATATGGAATGTATTTTGCATTTGGCCATAACCCAAAAGTAAGCATGTATGCTGATTATTTGATGAATCAATAGAAGTATTTTGTTCTCTCTCTGTGGTGTTGTTCTCTTTGTGTGTTTGCTTTTATTGTGTTAACTCTGCAAGTTTAGTTTGGATTGCTGGGTGTGCCTTTGGCCCTAGTTGTTCACTCCATCCTTATGTTAGGTGGTATCAGAGTGTACTTTTTCCTAAGTATGTAAGAAGATTGCCAAAGTGTGAGGCAATTTGTACTAGGACCTTGGATTGTGTAGAAAACTGGTTTAGATTTGGTTGTAAGGTTGCAGATCTATGGATTTGACCTATAACTTGTAGAGGGTTATGATATTGCAAGAACTTCATTTGTAAAGATGGTTTGTGGTAGAGAAAATACTGATAATGCCATATTGGATACATTGAGACAAATTACAACTAAGTTAGATGCTATGAAGACAACCTAGAGGAGAGGAGTGTATCTTGAGGATGTGAGTGATGATGAAGCGGTAGCACAAAACCCTAATCTAAAACCTAAAGAAGATCAAGATGAGGAAAGATTGCTAAGAGTATTGTCTAGGGCACATTTGAAGCCTGTTGTAGAATTTGTTCCTTATGATAGAAAGTTGGATACCAATTCTATGTTGGATTGGATCTCTGATACGGAGAAGCTCTTTGAGTATGAAATACTCCTGATAATAGAAAGGTGAAACTTGTAGTTACTAGGTTAAAAGGCCATGCTTCATTGTGGTTGGAGCATTTGCAAACTGATAGACAAAGGAGAAGAAAGAAGATCAAAAATTGGCCAAAAATGGTGAACAAGGTAAAAAAAAAATTCCTTCCTACTAATTACCAAGTTAGCTTGTTGAGAAAGATGCAAAATTTGAGACAAAATGACATGACTGTGAGAGAGTATACTTAGGAATTCTATAGATTGGACATCAGATCTAGACATGTGGATGATGATGCTGAGAAAATTGCAAGATATCTAAATGGATTGAGATATGAAATTCAAGATGAACTAACTTTTGTGAAATTGGAAAGTGTAGAAGAAGCATATTAGTATGCATTGAAAGATGAGGAGATCTTGATAAAGAATCTTGAACAAAGACAAATAGGTAGAGGTGGTAGATTCTAGAGAGGTAGAGGTAGATCTTATGGGGAAGGTGGTAGATCTAACAATTCTGTACAAGATAAAAGAAAATCTAAACGAAAGAATGATGACCAAGAAAAAATTGAGTGGAAAGGTGGTAGTTCATACTAATGAGGTACTAGTTCTTACCAAGGAAAAGGTAGCTCTTATTCTAGAGGTGATTTTTGTGATAATTGTTTTAGATGTGGTAAAGAAGGGCATAGATCTTTTGAATGTAGATCTTTTAAAAGTGGGCAAAGTAATATAAATGTTGTGATTCAAGAAGACATTGAGAGTTCACCTAGTGGACCTAAGGTTAGAGAAGATATGATGGTGAGAAGAACCTTATGTAATAAGGGAAGTGATGAGGAACCTATCCTTAGAAGAAGTCTTTTCAAGACAAGATGTAAGATGGTTGGAAAATGTTGCAAGGTGATCATTGATAGTGGAAGTTCTAAAAATTTTGCATCAAAAGAGTTGGTTACAAAGTTTTAGTTGTAGGGGCCAAAGCATCCTAAACCCTATCATGTTTCATGAATCAAAGATGAGCATAAGATATTGGTAAGTGAGCAATGTATTGTAAAGTTCAAGATTGGACATTATTTTGATGTAAGTGTTGTGTGATATTATGCCTATGGATTGTTGTCACATTTTTTTGGGTAGATCTTGGCAATATGATAGATATGTTGTACATGATGGAAGATTGAATCAATATACTCTTTGGGTAAATGGGAAGAAGCAAATATTTTTGCCTTTGATTGAAAGTCTAGATGAGGTTAATTGAACTGCAATAAAAGTTAGCATGGTTAATGGAAAGCAATTCGAAAAAGGAGTGAAGAAGAATCAAGTTTTTTTGCTATGACTAAGCATTGGTAGTAATGATCGAGCAATAGAAGCTATTAATGACCAAGTAACAACAAATAGTGGTAGCTGAGTACTAGAACAAGTTATAGAATTGCTAAATGAGTATAAAGAGATTGTTGTTGAGGATATTCCTAATGGTTTACTTCTAGTAAGAAGCATAAGTCATTGTATGGATTTGATTCTTGGAGCTAGTTTGTCAAACAAAGCACCATATAGATTGACACCTATAGAGAATGAAGTACTTAATAGACAAGTGAATGAATTTTCGCAGAAGGGATTAATCAGAGAAAGTTTTAGTCCATGTGTTGTGCCTATTGTATTAGCACCTAAGAAGAATGGAGAATGGAGAATGTGTACTAATTCCAGAACTATTAACAAGATCATAGTGAAATATAGGTTTCCTATGCCGAGGATGGATGACATAATGGATTGTTTGAGTGGAGCAAAGTATTTTACCAAGATTGATTTGAAGAGTGGCTATCATCAAATCAGAATCAGAGATGGTGATGAATGGAAGACTACTATCAAGACAAAAGATGGTTTGTATGAATGGTTGGTTATGCCTTTTGGTCTAACTAATGCACCTAGTACTTTTATGAAGTTGATGAATGAAGTTTTGAAAAGATTTTTGGGTAAGTTTGTGATTGTTTATTTGGATGATATTCTGATATTTAGTAAGACTAAGGAATAACATCTTGAACATGTTAGACAAGTATTGTAGTGATTGAAAGAGGAAAAGTTGATAATTAATATAAAAAAGTGTTCTTTAATACAAGAGGAGATTGTGTATTTAGGATTTTTGATTTTAGTTGATGGTTTGACAACGAATCTAGAGAAGGTTAAAGCAATTTTGGAATGGTATGCACCTGAGATTATGGGTGAGGTAAGATCATTTAATGATTTTGCTAGTTTTTATAGGAAGTTTATAAAAAAACTTAGTGCTATTTGTAATGCTACAACTGAGACAGTGAGAGGAAATAAAAAGGAATTCAAGTGGACACATGGAGCTGAGAAGAGTTTTGAGACTTTGAAACAAAAGGTTATTGAGTTACTTGTATTGGCTTTGCCTGATTTCAATAAGGTATTTCAAGTTGAATGTGATGTAATTGGTAGTGCAATAAGATTTGTATTAAGTCAAGAAGGTAAACTTGTTGCTTTCTTTAGTGAGAAGTTGAATGATGCTAAAAGGAAGTATTCTATGTATAGTCAAGAGTTTTATTCTATTGTTCAAGCTTTGAAGAAGTGTAGACATTATTTGATTCCTAAGGAGTTTGTGTTGTATCCTGATCATAAAGCTTTACAATACTTGGGAAGTCCGCATAAATTGAACCAAAGACATATGAAATGGGTTGAGTATTTGCAGAGTTTTGCATTTTTGATTAAGCATAAGAGTGGAGTTAGTAATAGAGTTGTTGATGAATTGAGTAGAAGACGTTCTTTGTTGACTAAAATGAAGGTTGAAGTTCTTGGTTTTGATGAAATGAAAGAGTTGTATGATAATGATCTTGATTTTTTTGAGGCATAGAGAGAGTGTAGAGCACCAAATCTAATAGATCACATTAGTAAGTATGATGAATATTTTATTCAAGAAGGTATGTTATTCAAAGGTATTTAGTTATGCATCCCTAGAAGTTCTATGAGAGCGAATTTGATTAAGGAAAAGTATAGTGGTAGATTGGCTAGACATTTTGGTATTGATAAGACCTTGAGTTTGCTGAAAGAGAAGTATTATTGGCCACATATGTATAAGAATGTTTAGAAATTTTTGAAGAGTTGTGGAGTTTGTCAAGTTACAAAAGAAGTAAGTCAAAATACTAGATTGTATACACCTATTTTTATTCTTGAAAAACCTTGCACTGACATCAGTATGGATTTTGTTTTTGGATTGCCTAAAATAGAAAAGGGGCATGATTTTATATTTGTTGTTGTGGATGGATTTTCTAAAATGGCTCATTTTATACAATGTAATAAGACATTAGATGTTGAGAATGTTGCTAAAATTTTCTTCAAAGAGATTGTTAGATTGCATGAATTACCAAGAAGTATTATTTCTGACAAAGATAGTAAGTTTGTTGGTTATTTTTGGAGGACTTTGTGGAAGAAGATGGGTACTGAGTTGAAATTTAGTTCTACATTCCATCCATAGATTGATGGATAGAAAAAGGTTGTGAATAGAAGCTTGGGTAATTTTCTGAGATGCTTAGTTGGAGATAAAGCACATAATTGAGAGATGGTATTAGCACAAGTTGAGTTTTCATATAACAATTCTATAAATAGGATTACAGGGAAGACACCTTTTGAGATTATTACTGGAATGAAGCCTAGAGGAGTAGCAGATTTAAGGAATGTATTTGGTGAAGAGAAGAGAAGTGCAACAAGAGAAGAATTTGCTAATTTTATGGAGTTTTTGCATAAGTGAAGCTGAAGTTGGAACAAAGTAATTAAAGGTACAAGGAGAATGTTGATAAGTCTAGAAGACATCATGTTTCTAATGTTGGTGATGAGGTGATGGTTCATTTGAAGAAAGGAAGATTTTTGGTTGGAACATACTGTAAGCTAAAAATGAAGAAGTTTGGACCTTGTAAGATCTTGAAGAAATTTGACAGTGGAAATGCTTATGAAGTTGAGTTACTTAATGACATGGATATATCTCCTATATTTAATGTTGTTGATCTATATAAGTATTATGAGTCAAATGATGAAGTTGATGTACCTGGTGATTATGCTAAGAAGCAAATTGAAGAGGTTGAACATATATTGGATTAGAGAGTTGGTAAGAGCACAAGAGAAAATGACTACTATGAATATTTGATGATGTAGAAAAATAGACCAGATGAAGATGCTACATGGATTTCTCAATCAAAGTTGGATTCAACTTAGGTTGTGACACTTGCATGATTTAGGAGAATCATTTCTTTCTACCTTGGTTGTTTGATGTAGGAGCATCATGGGTTGATGTGTTATCCTGCTCATTTGTGTTCATTCTACTAGTTATTACCAAGTTACAATCATCACCTAGTTGCAGCAATTGTCGAGTGCCAATAATTTTGCAATAGAAGCTGAGTTGAAGTTATCTCACATCATGTTAACACTTGGGTTAGTGTGTTATCCCATCTCACTCTATAGTATGTGTTGAGTTCCATAATGTGTGCTGAGCTATCCTTCATGTGATGAGTTATCCAGTGTATGCCACGTGATCCTTCATGTACTGAGTATTCCTGTTGATGCTGAGTGTCAACATTTTGGATGTGTTTTCTACATTTTTTATGCAAGCTGACTTATAGGATTAATTTTGATACCGATATTTATGATAAGATCTTATCTTGGGATGTGTCCAGATAGTTGTTGGGTTGGCCTTTCTATTATGCAAGGATCCATAATGTTCTGTAAGCCATTTTGGCTAGTATAAATAGGGTGTTTAGAGAGCTGAAAATTTTAGAAAGTTGGTCACATATGTGTTTGGAAGTGTGAATTTGAAGTTGGATCTTGGATCTGGAATGTATTTTGTATCTGGCCATAACCCAGAAGGCCTTACAGCTAGGCATGTATGTTGATTATTTGATGAATCAATAAAAGTATCTTGTTCTTTCTTTGTGGTGTTGTTCTCTTTGTGTGTTTGCTTTTGTTGTGTTAACTCTACAAGGTTAGTTTGGATTGCTTGGTGTGCCTTTGGACTTACTTGTTCTTGCCCTCCTTGAGTCAATTAGAAAGATGGATTGTACAAGTGTTCGATCATGTTGGTTCCAAAATCTTAAATAACATTTTTGAGTTGTTTATGAGTGTCAAATTTTGATTTTGATCCCAAAGATGAGATCCAAATAGTCAAATTAGCTAGGGGGTTATTTTCACGTCAATCAAAGAACTTTTCAAAATTAATTCAACCGCTATATAAAGCCCCAAAAGGTCATTTTCAAATCATTTACACTTTTGTCTTTTTTTGAGAGGAGGTCTATGCATCATGGTGGTTCTCATTCATTCACACCATTCGAGCAATCCAGACGTCACAACCGACTAATAGACTATAGAGCACTGGTGAGTGATAAAAAAAATTCCCTTTTAATTTGAGTTTTACACATTTTGATTAGGTTTTCATATTTTGAGTCAAATTTAGGGTAAATTAGGCCAGTTTCTCATGTGCATGCCTGTTTACTTGCATAGCCTATGTAGAAATATCATGTGAGGCCTTGTTATGAAGGAAAAATCATGTGTCATAATGGCTAATGTCTCACGTCAAGGATACCCATCACTTATATCATAGACCCTAGAATAGGGTCTATAGTCACATCACTTGGTGCGAAAGTTTGCACAAGTTTATTTCCTCATGTCACAACTAGTGAAGTTTCACGAAAGACTTAGCATCAAATTTTCTCTTGTTGTTTTCTCACATGGAAATAGATGCTATTTTTCTTGATCATAGGGTATAAAATTTTCATTTTTTGTCTAGCAAGCATCTTTGTAGGTTATTTTATCATTTTCTTAGATAAGTATTTGAGTGTTTTGTGGATAACATTTTGATCGATCAAGTAGTAATTATGCTCCATTATTTGATTAGTTGCAGGTTGATTTCCCATATATCACTTTTCAATCACATTACCCAACTATTGGAGGCCTAATGAGATAGATGACATTGAGGTGGTGCATGTAGAGACATTGGGTGTAGAACATCCTTGTGAGGTCCCCAAAATTTGAGTGAATCATGACTTATTGATAACATTGGTGGGGCATTTCTAGTCAAGTATAAACACCTTCCACCTTCCTCTAGATGAGATGACTATTACCCTAGAGGACATATATAGGATATTGTGGATGCTTTTTTATGGCCCACAGATTGAGTATGATACACAACCAAGGCTTAACAAGATCTCAGTACTGAGAGACATATTCTAGGATGAAATCATTTTGGGCAAGGTCATCCCATGGGATGATTTGATTTGGTGATATGAACAATTTTAGTGACTTGCAGTGGTACTAGAAGAATTTATCATATGCTACCCAATGTCAGGAAAAGGGCAACATGGATTAGAGTGTGGATGGGGCATGATGCTACAAAGGATGCTGAATCATCCATCACACTTTGGATGGGGCCAACATTTTTTGGTGCATATGTACCATGAGGTGCACAAGATCAGCTACAACGAGGTGAAGAGCATGGAAGTAAGTGTTTTTATACTATACGTGTAGGCATGGGAACACTTTCCCATAAGGAGGCTTATTTATGAGGAACTCTAACTAATGCATGAGCCCTACATATGTAGGTACAGATGAGATATGAATCAACCTACATTGGATAAGATAGCTCATTAGGGAAGACAACTTGATTATTTGGTAGCAATGAGATGAAGACCCTGGAGAGAGATAGAGGCATGGGATGATCCTCACACACAACTTGTTTATATGCTCCTCTCTCAACCACTAATCAATTGATCCTTTCACATTATTGAGAGATTACCCTTGACTCAAGTCTAGCAACAATATGGATGTCCTCAAAACATATCTCATAAATACTCTACATACACCCACTTCACTGATGAGGTGAAGAAGGGTTGATCTTTGAGGTTAGATCATGCTTGGGCACTCACCATTTCTAGGTGGGACTACTTGCTAGGTGTTGCAAATGGAAAGGTTACCCCCAAGTTCAGAGAGTACTTTGCTAGACATCCCTTTCTAAGATTCATAGATCTAGTGGCCCAAGTACCTTAGGTAGGTATACAACAACCACATGTACCTCTACAATAATAGGGACCTTGGTAGAGGACTATTAGAAATAGATAATACTAAGAGGGGGAGAGTGGTGAATCAATGTTCTACAAGCTTTTTCCCACAACTAAATATTATTAATTACTTTATAACTTGCATATGAAAGTAAACCAATAATGTTTAACAATAAATATAACCATACACATACATAACTCATAACACTATTATTTGTTAACTAGGGAAACTCTAGCCGAGGGAAAACCTTGGTGCAGATGATACCCACAAGATGATTCACTAAACAAAGGAATCATGCTAAGGATATTGACCCTGCTAGGAGTCTATGGAGTGCATATAGTGTCTTGAGTCCTTGTTAAAGGACTAGAACTTGTTAGAAGCCTCAACCCTATTAGGAGTTTCTTCAGCCCTGTTAGGAGTTGGTAGATAAAAAATAATGTATGCAAGAACAGCCCACTACCCTAACATGCAATTATACATCACTTCTTCACAAGAGTAGATATACATACAATAATTTTTGATTGTTGGAATTTACACTTGCTCTGATCATACATTAGATCTTGCATTACATAAGGCTCATATATCTTTAAAGTTATTCATATAATAGTTTTTATATCATACAACTTCCACTTATAGCACACTTATATGTGCAAGATAAGTTCTCTACTTATACTTTGCAAAATTGTAATTCTCTACTTAATCAGCCTTCATGTGTTCACATGTTTGACATAATATAAAATAACTTATGGATTAACATCCACAAAGTTGGCTCATCATGATAGTAATTATTGTGTTACCAAAATAATTCTTTAAATCATACAACTCATTTCTCTACTATGCTCTGTCAAATACTAGTACTGGTATTTCAATCATAACTTGCATCATACTATCTATACACATTTGTACACTAGAACACATCATCATGACACTGCCATATAGCTTTCCTCAAATGTGCATAAGAGAACTCTCAATGAGTCATCTGTACACATCACATTTGTCATTGTGCTACTGCAAACTGTCTAACACTTAGACAATTTTCTAACTCTAAATGCATAAATGAAATGTTAAATAAATGTTGCCATAAATGAAAACTATCAAGAAATCTATCTACCCATATTGCCAAAAATCTCCCCCTTTGGCATTGATTGGAAACATTTGGGAAAATTACCTAATTCCCAAAATGATGTCATACATAATAAAAACAAATAAAAGTAACTCCACAAAATTGCCTTCAAAATATAACAATTTTATTCATGTTTTGATGGATCATTACATTCCTTATCACTCCTTACATTGATACATAAGTGTACTCCCCATTACATATACAATTGCTTACATATATTACTTATCCTTCTTAGTACATACATAGAATTTTTGTTACATATTACTCCCCCTTTGACATCAATGAAAAAGGTGTCAAGAACTATATTTAAAAATTGGGTTTCCTACTATTGATCAACTTGTTATTTTGGAAAAGCAATATGCATAAACAAGTTTTATTCTACCCACTTTTTTCTTCCAATACTCCTTCACTATATCAGAGATACTGATTAGTGTGCATAGTGCATAAGATGCCACTTCAATTGTGCTCAAGTCAGTATAGGGAAACTTTTCATAGGAAGTCTTTGTTAAAAGATATTCCTCCAGTTGCCTTGATGAAATGCTAATCTTTGGAGACAAGACTTCTCTAAGACTAGAGAACCTTTTTTCTTCCTTCTCCTTATCAGATTCCAAGCTTCTGATCATACTATGGATCTTCTCCACTTCTGTTCCACATTCTTCAATACTGGTCTTTGTAGTGAGTGTTTCAAGTTCACTCATCTTACCCTTTATTTGACTCTCAAAGTCTATCAAGTACTTTTATGACAACACACACTATCCATACAATTTCGTACCTTCATCAATGTGTTTCCTGAGTTCCTTGATGCTTACATCTAGTTCCTTTGAATCATTTCTCATATTTGTGCATACTGTTTCAAATAGTGTTGGATATGTTTGGCTTGAGGTTGTGCTAACACTACCTTAGCTAAAGTTGTGAATTCCTCATGAACGGTATTCACCAGTTCTTGCATGTCTAGAATGGCTATAGTTGTGGTAACTGTCTTCTACATTTTGTCCAAGACTTCAGTTAGTGTCTTCTCCAAAGACATTACTGATTTATTCTTCTCAAACAATTTTCTCAATGAGCTTATTGATCCCTTTTGATCATCATCATCATCAAATGGCATGACTATTTTTGCTTCTAGAGTTTCTAGAGGAATGAGTGGAACTACTTTTAGTTCTGCACTCTTCTTCTCTTCCTTAGTTTTCTTCTTATCTTCTTCCAACCTCTTAGCTTTTGCTATCTTTCTTACCTCTTCTTCTTTCTTCTTTCTTACCTTTTCCTCTTTCTCCTTCTCTTCACATTATGTTGCACACATTTGATTGGGTATAACACAATAAATTGGGATAGTGGCACGATTTCAATCAAATCCAAAGGATTTCCATATGGTTATTGTTAAAAGAATCTTTAGATATCTGAAGGGCACTATTGATTATGGTTTGTGGTATGGCCATAATGGATATTTTTTCTTGAATTTTTTTATTGATGTTTATTGGGTAGGAAACATTTATGACCAAAAGAGCACAAGTGAAGGTACATTGTCTCTAGGAGGTAGTCTTGGGTCTTGGAGAAGCAAGAACCATAATTATATATCTCAATTAACAAAATAGGTAGAATATGTAGTTTTGGCTATCAATTACACTTCGATAGCCTAGATGAAGAAAATCTTGGAAAGGAAAAAAGAGAAGGTAATTGAACTGATGAAAATATATTATGTCAAAACCAATACAATAAATATTTCCAATAATCTTGTGATGCACTTAAAGAATAAACACATTTTCATTATCATTTTGTGAGAACAAATGAATGAGAAGGAGGTTAAGTTGGAGTACATTCCAACAAAATAAAAAATAGAAGATATCTTCACCAAACCACTTAATAAGGATACTTTTGAGTACCTTAGAAGTAAGTTGGGGGAATGACCCTACTTAAGAAGCATTTAGATGCATGTATTGTATCAACCCAAGTGAAATATGAAGTTGTATCTTTTAATGGATTGATGTAAAGGGGACTACTCTTTAGGGGGATTAGTTGGTGAAGTTAGATAGGAAGCATGATACCTTTAAAAAAAAATTCAAAAGGGAAGAAATTGATGAGGTGATTAGGAAGAGATGTACATAAGAAAAAAAGTGAAGAAGATGACAATTAAGGAAAAATGAAGCAATACAAAATTGAAGATACAATGGAATTGATCTTTACTAAATTTATCTTGTTGATACTTCAAGGACATGTTTTCTTAATTTTTGTAGCATTTCCATTAATGCAAAATGGGGTATTGGAAATGATTGATACTAATGAGATGAAAAAGTATGTTTCTTCCATGATCTATCAAATAAGTTGATTGTCATTGATGTCAATGTATATGTACTTAGTTGTCTATTTTCTTGATGTACTCAATCTTTATAGATTTGGAAAAGCAAGAGTTTGCATGAGATTTGTAATGTGTGGTCAAGAAAAATGGTTCTTGTAATGTTTGTTATGGAATCTCTTTAATTATACATGTCAATGTCAAGTCTAATATAGCTTCTAATATAAATGGTCATTGAAAGGAAATTGTCTTAGTAGACTAGGAATAGAGAAAAATATTTGATTGGTGTGGTCTATAGTATTGGAATCTAATATTCTCGTTGGAGATTTGGAATTAATGATGTTGCAATAACACATTTCTTGGTAATTATTAAATGAAGTTATTATATTGTGATAGTTGAAAGAGGAAGCAATAAAGAATAATCAATTAGATTTTTTATTGGTACATGTACATTTTATTGAGTAATTGATTTGTGATAATAGAAGACATGATGATGTTGATCCTAAAGGAAAATTGTCTATTAGTTTAAAATGCTAAGTCACATACTATATAGAGTTGGTTGGTTACTACTGTGACCGTGTCACCATACAAGTCAAGCTACAAAGTGTAGGAGTGAACAAGATTCAGTTTGTGCCAAGAAAGATATAGTTGCCAAGTGCACATAAGCATGACTGAGTAATCTAGTTGTTATCGATCAATTTAGAGGGAAACACACAAGCCAAGTTGTCCAAAAGGAAGAAATAGTGTATTCCAAGTGCTATTGAATTTGAGAAAATATGAGATAAATAGTTTATGTTGAGTAAAGTTCATGCTGAGGGAAAACATGAAGATCAAGAAAAGTTGGGCATCAAAAGCTATGTGTGTCGACTTACACACATTTTGTATATGAGTCTAGAATGACACAAAATTATATGTAAACCATTTTTTTTCAAGTTGGAAATGTGTGTTCATGTTCAAGGAGAGAATTAAGGAGGTAATTATGCTTTGGATTACAAATCATTAATCCCTATGTTGTATGAGTAAACAATCAAAAAATAGGAAGGAATAAGTAGAAATAAGGATGAATCCAAATTGTTGATCAAATATAGAAGTTGCTTTAGATGGCTATATAACAAGGGCCTAAGATAGAGTTTGATGTTGTTGCATTTGTCAACAAGAAGATTGCAAAGTTGAAGGTGAATCAAAGGTTGAAGGATTAAGATGATTGAGCAGTGTAGAGAGGAGATATTGCATATCAATGATATTAAGGTGATAACATATTAGAAAGAGAAGATCTATCATCAACAATCAAGTGCAAACCAAAGGATCATGGTACTGATTATATTCTAACTAGTGTATCAAATAAATATCTTAACATAGTGATCCTAATAGGCCTATTCTAAATCTCCTAATAGAGTTCTCACTTAATTGTGATGTATAAATTCTTTAATCAAGATAGATTTAATAGTCTTGCAAGATCTTAACAGAACAAACCTATTGTAAATATTCTAACAAAGTGCCCACTTAATTGTGATGTATAAATCCTTTAATAAAGGTAGCCTAAGAAGTCTTGTAATTTTTTTTATCAAAGAAGACCATCAGAAGTGATCAAAATTATAGCTTTAATAGGCACACTTTATTGATGTAGTAGTGAAGATTTCGTTGGTGCCATCCCCACCATAGTTTTACCTTCTCATTGGATGGTTTTTGCATTACCAAATATTGTGTCATTTGTTGAATACTTGTTCTATTTGTTTCATTCATATAAGTAGTTGTTTGATCTAATATTAAATGTTATCACATGATCATGTTGAATGTTTGAGGTACATGGTGAAATAATTTTTATGTGGTTTATGTTTGAAGTTGTAATTTTTTTTGGAGATTCTAACTCACCCCCCTGCGCCACCCCCCCAACCACCCCCCCCCCCCCCTCAACATCTCAGTTTCCCATTAGGTTTCCAACAATTAGTATCATAGTTGTGTTCTCTAAGAAAGAAGTCTAACCACTTGAGAGTCAAAGATCTTGGAGATGGAAGCCTACAAACTAGTAAAGGTGATTGAGAATCAATAGATTGAATTGTAGCTTGCATTGGAACAAGTTAAGGCTGCAAATGAGGAATTGAAGAAATCCTTTAAAAGAAGGAAGGAGATGGAAATCTATCAAAATGGCACACAAAATCAGGAAAAAAACATTTAGGACTTATGTGATGAAGGAAGATCCAATGAAACTGATGCAATAATAGAAGATCTATTGGAGAACAACAACATTATAAATAAAGAAGAGCTCTAAAAAGAGAACATGAAATACACACAGTAAGACTACGTGAAGTCATTGAACAAAATAAAAAGGATAATGAAGGCAAGGCAATGGTTAATGAAGGCAAGAGGAAAATGGCTACAATACTCGATGAAAGGATCAATAAAGTACAAAGGCTGACAAATTATCAAATTGACAAGGCCATTTGGCTACTAAGTGCAAATCATGAAATTGCAGGGAAGGTGAAAGAGATTTTAGATCTAAGATTAGAGAATAATCATCTGAAAAATGAATTAAGAATTGAAAAAGAGATCACTAAAAGAATGAACAAACTTAGAGAGGCCATGAGATAACTTGATGAATAGTTAAAAGCACAAAGAACACATGACACTACAAGATTAGGCTATATTGAGATCATATCATCTACTGAGAAAGCAGAGTCATCAAATTATGGAGAACAAAGGAATGAAAAACCAAAGGGTGGGGAGTCTACATGCTATCATTATGGAAAACTAGGTCATGCAACAAACATTTGCAAGAGAAAAAATGGTAAGTACAATTCCAAGACTAAATTCAATGGATATTATTATAATTGCAATAGGCATTAACATAAAACATATGAGTCTAGATCAAAGACACTAGTTACATATAGATTTGAAGGCTATTACTACACATGTTATAATTATGGTTACAAGGCATAAGTTTTAAGATCTAATACAAACCATATTTGGACACCCAAAGGTCAAGGAAATGCAACTAGGAAAGATAATGTTATAAATTGGGATTACAATGCTTGGGTTAATTGTCAATTATGTGGAAAGTATGGACATATAGTAGAAAATTGTGCAAGGATACATCTTAAAGGAAGATGAGAAAATTAGAGAAACTTTGATCTAGTATGCTTTCACTATCAAAAGGTTGGTCACCTAAAAAAAGCCAATATATATTGAGCACCAAAATCCAATAATGAAGAAAACAATGGGAAAGAAAAGGTTAATGCTGAAGAAGTGAGAAGCTAGATGAATCAAAACTAGAAGAATGAATATGATGGAGGAAACAATGAAAATGATGAAGTTGTGATCACCCAATCCAATGGATCGGGTGATTAAAACACCTCAAACTAAATATAGAGGTTGTTAACATGAATGCTAATGATACTACATTGGGGGGTATCTTGAGCATTGGAGAGTATTGATATGTTGTACTCATGACTGTGTTTTTCATTGATTTCAATAAAGCATTGTTTCTGTAAAGACCAACATAGTAGTAGACATAGATCTTGATGGTATGAACAATAGTTTGATTGTCTAGTCATGTGTAGTAATGGAAATGTACAACATAGTCCTGATGACATGGTTAGGTGTACATAGTCTAAGTTGATGGCATATAGAATTTGTACCTGATTTATAGATTGTAATTCAGAGATATAATATTGGGAAAGTAGTTCTTGATGATTGTTGTCTATCTTACATCCCACATGTAATGAAGAGATGCGCAATTAGGTAGTGATAGTGGAAAGTTAACTAATGATATCAATGAGTATGCATGCCTTAGCATCACACATGTGAATTTTTGTATAGATTGTGAGCCAACAATGCTATTGTAATTGTAATTAAATTAATTATCTTATTTAAATTAATTAGGGAATCCTTAAGACTGACTCAAGAAATTATTATGAAGATATGGTATAAAGGAAAGATGTTTTCCTTGTTTGAAAAGTGTGTATGTGTATTGTGATCACTGTTCAAGTGCAAAGTGCGAAAAGAAGTAGAGTGCTTACTGAATGTATATAAGCGATCCAAGGGATGATTGGATGCAAGATTTGAGATCTTGTTACAAGATCTAAAGGAGCTTGCGTCTGGATAAAAAGATAGAGATCAAGGAAGGAAGTACATTTCAATTTTATTATTTTGCAAGGAATAATATAGAGATCATTTGGATAATGGGTTCATTGGTCTTTCCCTTGAAGCTATTTGGGCAGTGGGTTCAACTATCTTCCGCAACTCCTAACAGGGTTGAAATATTCTAATAGAAATTCAAAGTCTCCTAACATGGACTCATATGTAGTAAATTTTGTAATAGACTCCTAATAGGGTCTATCCTCTAACAAGGAATATTTATATTAGTACATCATCTTGTGGGTACCATCCCCATTAGGGTTTTCCCTCTTGTGAAATGTTTCCCTAGTTAACATATCTGGTGTTATTGTGTATGAGTATCTTGTCATGGTTTTAGTTTACATTACTCATATGGTTAAATATTGTTTAAGATTTTTAATTGTGATATTAGTTGGATAACTAATTCACCTCCCTCATCTTAGTTATATTAGTGGACTATTCATTCTAACAATTGCTATCAAAGCTTCAGGTCCTTAAAGAATAAGATTAATCACTTTGGGAGATCAATGGTGAATATGTTCATGGAGTATAGTACAAGATTTGATGGGGCCAACTATGATCGTTGGAAGGAGAAGATAAAGACTCATCTATTGTGCATGGGTCTAGGATTTTGGATCTTGAGAAAAAGTCAAAAAGCAATTGTTGAAGAAGAAAAGCTTTAAGGATGTAGTGAAGAAGAGAGAGCTCTATTCATGTGTAACATGAGACAAAGAGAAGCCCTACTAACATCACTTCTAGAGAATGAGTACAGTCAGGTAAAGTCACTTGTAATATCTCATAAAATTTGGAAAGCATTTCAATCTACTTTTGAAGGTGATGATCATACAAAAATAATGAGATTACAAAATTGAATATGCACATTTCAATATGATAGAATGATGGAAGATGAATATGTAAGAAGTTATATTGGTAGAATATCAGAAATGGTTGCAAGTATTCAGTCTCATGGTGGAACTAAGGAAGATGATGAAGTCATATGGAAGATCTTGAAAAGTTTGACACCACCATTCAAGCCAATAGTGTAGATGATTCAGTTAGTATTGCCTTGCACTAAATATTTCACAAAGGAAACATTGCTTCAAAGATTAAAATCAAAATAAGAAGAGCTGTGATAGTTTGGTAAACTTGCAAGAGTCAAAACAACCTTTAGTGCCCTAAATATTTGACCTAATTTGACAAGGAGTGCAAGCACCTATGGAGATTTTTCTGGCAACAATAGAGCTGATGAAGAAAAGAAGATTGAGGAAGGAATAGCCCTTCTGGTGAGAAGAGAAAAAGATGGTAAGAAAATCTGTAAATGTTGGATTTGTAATGAATTTGGTCATTATGCATCTAAATTTCCTAAAAGAGAGAAAAAGTATAAAGGAAAATTTAACCTAGAAGAGATAGACATAGAAAAATTTTGTATGCAAATGAAGATGAAGAATTTGATGAAAAAGGTCAAAGTGAAAGTGATAATGAATTAGGATTTTTTGCTTTCAAGAAAGATGATCTTGATAGAGAAATTAGAGAAGAAAGAGCTCTAGTTACCCAAGTGGAAAAGAAGTCTAATTTGATAATTGATAGTGGTTGTCCACATCACATGATTGGTGATATGAATAAGTTTTTCGAGTTTAAGAATCATGATGGAGGTATTGTTAGATTTGGTAATAATGTAGCCTATCATATAATAGGAATTGGATCCATTACTCTTGATGGTAAAACTACCACTGATGATGTCTATTTTGTTGATGGATTGAAGTATAACTTGTTGAGTATTGGACAGTTGGTGGACAAGGGTTATCTATTGCAGTTCATTGAGAAGACCTACATTTTCAAAGACAAGGATGGTAAGATGATTGGAACTGGCACAAGATCTAGAGGCAATGTATATTAGTTGAATCCTACTAAGATGACATGTTTGGTGGCTAAAGTGGATAACATTTAGTTGTGGTATAGAAGATTTTGTGACATAAACTTTGATAATATTGTGAAGGTTAGTAGCACTTTTGTAGTCAAAGACTTGCCTAAGATTGTTAAGCCTACTAATATTGTGTGTAAGAAATGTATTTTGGCTAAGAAAAAGAAAGTATCATTCCCTAACAAGAAGTTCACTACCATGGAGAAATTGGAGATTGTTCACACAAATCTAAGTGGACCTTCTAGAATAAGAGGATTCTATGGTGAAAGGTATTTTATGATTTTTGTTGATGATTTCACTAGAATGATGTGGGTAACATTTCTTAAAGAGAAATTCGAAGCTTTTGAGAAGTTTAAGATATTTAAGAATAGAGTTCAGAATGAATCTAGTATTAAGATTAAGTGTTTGAGATCTGATAGAGGAGGAGAATTCACCTCTAGAGAATTTAATATATTTTGTGAAGAAAATGGAATTTAAAGACATATATCTGCACCTGGAATACTTGAGCAAAATGGGATTGTTGAGAGAAGAAATAAGTCTATTGCAGAGGCAGCTAAAGTGATGTTATTTGAGAATGATGTCTCTAAGAAATTTTGGAGAGTAGTTAATACTACGATATATACTCTAAATAGAGTATAGGTTAGAAAAGGTATGGACAAGACACCTTACAAACTATGGTTTGGAAATTCACCATTAGTCAAATATGTTAGGATATTTGGGAGCAAATGTTATATTAAGAGAGACGATGACATTGGTAAGTTTGATCCAAGAAGCGATGAATGTATGTTTCTTGGTTATTCATTGAAAAGTAAGGCTTATAGATTTTTCAACTATAGAACAAAGAAAATAGTTGAATGTATAAATGTAAGGATTGATGAGAAGTTTGGAACTAAAGAAAAGATGGTAGACCATAATTCAGATGAAGAAGAGAATAACTCTAGAATTGTTAGATAGAATGCTAAAGTTTTGTTTAAGACTAACAATGACTTGCAGAATGATGTGCTAACTTTTGAGCATAGAGGAGAACAAAGTTATAAACCTAGAGAAGAGTTAAGAGTTGAGATGTCAACTCCTATCCCTAACAAAAATATGAAAAGGAATCATGCTCCTGAGAAGATAATTGGAAGTAAAGAAAAAGACATTATGATAAGGAATAGAGTAAATGAGGAGATATGCCTGATATCTCAAGTTGAACCCAAGTGCGCATATGAAGCAGTCAAAGATAAATTTTGGATCCATGAAATGAGGGAAGAATTGGATTAGATGATAAAGAATGATACATGGGAGTTAATTCCTAGACCAAAAGAGAAGAATGTGATAGGAATAAAATGGGTTTTAGGAATAAGATGAATGAGAAAGGAGAAGTTGTGAGAAACAAGGCATTTGTAAAGGTTATTCATAGCAAGAACGCATTGATTATGAGGAAGCATATGCACCTATAGCAAGGATGGAAGCTATAAGGATGTTCTTGGTTTATTTAGCAAACAAGAAATTCAAGATTTATTAGATGGATGTTAAATTTGCCTTTCTAAATGGAGAACTAGAAGAAAAGGTTTAAATTAAGTAGCTTGAAAGTTTTTCTTTATCAAAAGACAAAGACATGGTATACATATTCAAGAAAGCTCTTTATGGTTTGAATCAAGCACCAAGAACTAGGTACACAAGGTGTGATAGTTACTTGGAAAAGCTTGGATTTTCTAAAGGTACGCCATACATTAATTTGGATCTAAAAGAAATTGAAGATGGTTTGTTGATCATTGCAATATTTGTTGATGACATCATTTTTGGACGAAATGATGAAGCTAGTGATAAATTTTCTGAGGAGATGAAGAATGAATTTGAAATGAGCATGATAGAAGAAATGAAGTTTTTCCTACGCTTGTAGATTATGCAAAATAATGATGGTATATTCATTTCACAAGCAAAATATCTAAAAGATTTTTTGAAAAGGTTTGGTTTGGAAAGTTGTAAACCTATTGGCACACCTATGATAATTGGTCACAAATTATCCAGAAAAGATGAGATACCTATAGTGGAGAAGAAGAAGTATAGATCCATGATTGGAGGTTTGCAGTATTTAACTCACACCACACTAGACATAGAAAATGTAGATGGGATTGTAGCTAGATTTCAAGATGATCTTAAGGAATATCATTTTGTAGTAGTAAAGAGAATATTTAGATATCTGAAAGGGACATCTAATTATAGAATATGGTATGATAGATCAAGTAATTTCACTTTGTCCACATATATTAAAATTTATTGAGAATATAGTATGGATGATAGAAAGAGAACTAGTGGTGGAGCATTCTTTGTTGGATGAAGATTGGTTTCTTGGTTAAGCAAGAAGCAAGATTGCATTTCATAGAGCATTGTTGAGGCAAAGTATGTTGCAATAGAAAATAACTATAATCAAGTTATGTGGATGAAGTAGATGTTGAAGGATATCAAAATTGAAATCAAAGAACCTATTATCATTTACTGTGATAAAAAAAGTATAGTGAGTATGTCTAAGAATCTTGTATTGTATTCTAAGGCAAAGCATATATCTATTAAGTATCATGTTCTAAGAGAGAAAGTAATAGAAAAGGAGATTAGATTGGAGTATGTAAGTACTAAGGATCAAATTGTAGACTTCTTTATGAAGCCTTTTCCTAAAGATACATTTGAGTACTTGAAAGGTATGCTTGGGGTTATGCCCTTGCCTACTTCTAAGTAGTTGATGTAGAGAGTGCATTAGTCTAGTGGTACGAAACACTATTATTTGATTGGACTGAATGATGATGCTTCCTGTATGGGGGAGAATCTAGTATGTACTAAGTCATTGAGGACTCTTGGTATTTGGTATTTTCTATTTGGTATTGAACAATGTCTTTGGACATCGACCTAGTTGATGACTTGGGGCAACTGATTAAATTGGTATTTAATCTTTGACATTGATGTTAATGGTGGAGTGAATATGCATGAAAAACACTTACTAAAGCATGTGGTAGAATATGCATGAGATGAGGACAGAAGCAACAACAAAATTCTACTTGGTATTCTTGGAACTTAGATGTTTTTCATCTATGTTGCCATCAATTCCAAAGGGGTAGATTGTTAGCATGAATGCTGATGATATTGTTGAAAGATTGGTTTGATGATGATATGTTACATTCATGACTAAGTTTGTCATTGATGTCAACATAGCATGTTTGATTTTTTTGTGGTATCTGACAAAAGAAGAATAGAAAGATCAAGTTGGTACGGATGACTAGTTGAGCATGATAACCACTCATGGTTATGGGAGATACTCTTGAATTGGTATATGAAGTTAACATTGAAAGAAGAAAGGATAAGTCTAGAAGAAGTTATGAAAGTTTTGGTGATGTCTGTTTTGAGATAGATTTTACAGAAGCATGTTCTAGTAAACATGTTATATCTCTTAGTAGAGTTGATATCTTGAGGATCAAGGTTGAGGACATGGAGAAGACATGTTGAGGATGACATGGATAACCTTTCTTGTCATAATATTGTGTGTATGGAAAGTTATTCAAGTTACAAGGTGGAAGATTTGTGTTATCGCTAAGTGTAATGTGTTCTTAATTTGGTCCTATAATAACTAAATGAGAAGGACTAACAACTGACTCAAGGAATTATTTTATGGACTTGGTATAAAGGAAGAATATTTTCCTTTTTCATGGTATGAAATATATGTGAATTGTGAATGTTCAAAAAGTAGTAGAGAGTGCAGAATGAAAAGTTGAGTAGAACAATGCAAAAGTGAAGGAAACTTTATTGCCGAGATCTTGCTAAGTGATCTGAGGTTTAGTATTTGGATTTTTGATTTGTCACTTGGTCTACAAGGCTTGAAAATGATTGGTCTAGTTGATAGGATAGAGGAAAGATCAAGGAAAGAAGATAATAATAGTAGAATATTTGTTTAAGTAGTGAGCTCTTCTTGTAGTTGAAATTGCATGTTTGGATAGTGGGTTCTTCTTGCATACAAGGTTGGCACAACTCCTATCAGGGATTCAAAGTCTCCTAATAGGGAATCATTGTACTAAATATTGTAATAGACTCCTAACAAGGTCCATCCTCTAACAAGGAATATTTATATTAGTACATCATCTTGTGGGCATCATTCCCACTGGAATTTTCCCTTTGATCAAGGGTTTCCCTAGTCAACATGTCTAGTGTAGTTGTCTATGTGCATCTTTGTATGGTTGTTTTTTACTGTGGTTAAATGGTTAAGTTTGTTTAAAGAAGATAAGTGTTTTAATTGTTGGATAACTTATTCAACCTCCCCTCTCAGTTATCTTGGTGGACTATTATTTCTAACAGATACTACATTGGGCAAGTATCCTGAGCATTGGAGAGTATTGATATGTTGCATTCATGACCATGTTTTTCATTGATGTCAACATAGCATTATTTCTATAAATACTGGCAGAGTAGAAGACATAGATATTGATGGTACAAAAAATGGTTTGATTGTCTAGTCATGCCTAGTTATGGACATTTACAACACACTTTCTCGATGATGTGGTTAAGTGCATGGAGTCTAAGTCGATGGCATATGAAATTTGTGCCTAATTATAGAGATAAATTCATAGATAGAGTATTGGGAGAGCAATTCATAATTATTTTTTTCTATCTTACATCATAGATGTAATAAAGAGATGTGTAGTCAGGTAGTGATAGTGGACAATCAATTGATGATGTTAGCAAGTGTGCAAGCCTTAGTATCATACGTGTGAAGTTTTGTATAGACTGTGAACTAACAATGCTATTGTAATTGTAATTATGTTAATTATCTTATTTTAATTAATTGGGAAAGCCTTAAGGATGACTCAAAAAATTATTATGAAGATATGGTATAAAAGAAAGATGTTTTCATTGTTTTAAAAGTGTGTATGCGTATTATGATTGTTGTTCAAGTGCAAAGTGCAAAAAGATGTAGAGTGCTTACTAAATGTGTATATGTGATCCAAGGGATTATTGGATGTGAGATTCAAGATCTGGTTACAAGATCTAAAGAAGCAAAAGTGTAGTTGACAAGATAGAGATAGAGGAAGGAAGTAAATTTTAGTTCTATTATTTTGCAAGGAATAACACAGAGATCATTTGGACAAGTGGGCTCATTGGTCTTGCCCTTGAAGCTATTTGGGAAGTGGGTCCAACTATCTTCCACAACTCCAACAGGGTTGACACAACTCCTAATAGGTACTCATATGTACTAAATATTGTAATAGACTCCTAATAGGGTCTATCCTCTAAAAATAAATATTTATATTAGTACATCATCTTATGAGTACCATCCCCACTAGGGTTTTCCCTCTAATAAAGGGTTTCCCTAATTAACATAACTGGTGTTATTGTGTATAAGTATCTTGTTGTGGTTTTAGTTTACATTACTCATATGGTTAAGATTGTTAATTATGATATTAGTTGGATAATTGATTCACCCCCCTCTCAGTTATATCAATGGGCTATATATTCTAATAGAGATAAGTATGGAACTATATTTTAAATTTCTAAATCACACATCAATTCCTAAAAATGGAAGTGCAAAAGTCTAGATTAAGATAATAATATATGCATAAGGACAAATCTTTAGTATAAAGAGTGGATGTGTTTAGATGTCAAGTCAAAAAGATAGTGATGGCCAAGAATTAGTCTCAATAATGAAAGTGTTATGTGACTAAAAAAATATTGAAAATAATGACCGAGTTGTGGTATTAGCTGGGTTGAAGAAGTTTGAATTGTTACTAACAAGTATTTTAGTAATGGTCGAGATAGCCTATGTTGCACCAATTATGTGTATGAAGCATTTATGAGACCCTAAAATCATTTTTTGATTTATATAGAAAAATATTTTAATTTTTTTAACCATATTTCTTTCAAATTTTCAAGAGCTAACAAATTTTGAGTGATTCTTGAGTTAAGTTAAGTAATTGTGTGAAGATTGTATAACATGTTGTCGATGTTGGAAGTGATTTGGAGCAGTTGTGTTGATACTAATGCAAAACAAGTTTTCATGATCAAACCCTAAATGAAAAATAGCATCAAGTTCATCTTTTGTAAACAAGGAGTCATCAAAGGTTATTAATGTGCAATTGATTAGAAACATGGCATGTAATCCACCTAATTTTAAGGCATATCTAGAGATTGCGATAAAAGGAGATTCGTCTAGTGCCCTATCTTCGATCCCACCAAGGGTAATTTTGATTCATGATGTAAGATCTTGTTATACATGTAAGATTTGTAAAGTTGATAATTTTGAACTAAGGAATGCGTATGAAAATATATGCACTGATGGAAAATTAAAGGAAGAATATAAACATATTGTTGAGACTAGAGTTACACTTGACCTAGATTTTCTAAGGTTTTCAAAATAGTGGGGATAAAGATCATTTTGAGCTAAGTACATGAGATGAAATTATGGCCAGAAGGAGGACCAGTTGAGATCACAAGAAATATTGTTCACCAAGTTAATGAATAACCTATTATGGATAAAGTGAAGATAATTTTTTGCTAAAGAAAAGAGGCAATTGAGGAAAACACTTTGGCATAATGGAAAAAGCTTGGAATGACTATTTCTACCATTGAGGATGTCAAGATAGACTTTACATTAAGGGTTATTTTTCATAAATTATATTATTCTAGTTGAATGGATAGTGTCCCCTAGGTGGCCATAGATTTTAGATGGAAGATTGTGAATAAGGGTCATACCTATGACCTTGCCAACCTATAATTGACACAATTCGATGATAATTTGAAAAGCATTAGAAAAGAAGAGAACAAAATGTATAAGTTTGAATCCTTACTAGTTTTCATATTCTTTTATGTACAATAATATTTTTCTACCATAGGTATATTTGATGGAGCAAGAAGAAGCTAGAAATACAATAGATTAATGAGTTCATTAGTCAATTGGGAGATAATTTTGAGACAATAATGGACAAATACTTTGAGGAGTTAAAATGGAAGGTGAAGGATAAGTCAAAAATACCTAAATATTAAGTGGATAAGTACTATGACAACATCTATTTTCTAGTGGATACAGATAGGACCTATATTCAGGTTGTTATCCCTAGGATTGCATGGCTAAATCCATCAAGGGTTATTAAATTAATATTGATGAAGTTATAACAATTATTAAAATATTTCTAGATGAGCCTATTGACAAGGATGCCAAGCCATTTGGCACATATAAAACTACAAAAGTGAAAATTATGATGCAAATAAAAGTTCCAAAGATGGAGAGGAAAGAAAAAGGTATGATAAAGAATTTGGAAAGGATATTTGGAGAAGGACCCAAACATGAACTACCATTAGAGATCAATTAAGGAAAAGGTGAAGACTTATCAAGTGATGATGAAGAAGGTAATGAAGTAGAGGAATTTAAAGGAAAAGGAAAAAAGATAGTTGTAGTTGAGTCACTGAGTAGAAAAGGGAAGAAGAAAGATACTATGCTTGCTCGTGCTATGTAAAGAATAACTAGGCAGAGAATAAGGGAAGCTACTACTTCAGTTACTAAGCCATAGAAGAAGGGAGTTATAAAATTTACAAAACCATCACAAGGAATAAAATTAACAAAGAGAAAAGATAAAAATGAGGTTAAGCCAAGAAAACCTATAAAGAAGCAAAGGAGAAGGCTCACAATCTCAAAGGATGAAGAAAGAATTGAATCAAAGGAATTAAGTCAATTTAGGGTTGCAGGGCATATGAAATCCAAAAATATTGACAAGGTATGTGAGAACATTAGGGGGAGTGTAGGCTTATCTAGATTTCACTCTATAAAGTTTGACAAATTGAATAAGATTGATAAAAATAAAGTAGAAGCATTAATTGACATTATGGAAAACTTCAAGTATACTCCATTAGAGATAGGAAATATGATACCTAATGAGCTATATGGAAGAATAGATGAAGATTTAAAGTTTGCAGTAATGAGTGAAAGAAAAATAAGGGAAGGCACACTTGTCCAAGTCAAGCTTGATTTGAGTAAGAAAAAAATTTCTAAAGCTTTGAGAGACTACAATGAAAAATTCATTCCTAAGAGGAGAGCTTTTCTTATTTTGATGCTGTATGATACAACCACGCAGTGAAAACATAATAACAAGAAGCAACAATGCAAGATCTGATACCAAATAAGAATAATATATTAATGAAATATAACTGATTACATGCAATGTGCCATGCTGTAAGGCCTTCTTGGTTATGGCCAGATACAAAGAAAGTAATAGTTCTGCAAGATCCCTCAAGATCCAAACCCAAACCCTAGCTAGTCCAGATCCATACTCTAGTAGAAACCTCCAAGGAAGATCTCAACTTGTGCTTGCAAACACACCAAGCTATCTCCTTATTTTCCAAGCCACAACTACTATCTCTGCTCCAACTTTATCCAAGTGTAAACTGCCTCACATTTGGCACCCTGTCCACACATTCACAACTCCATCACAATCCTGCTATAAACTACCTCACATTCGGCGCTCTGTTCATAGACTCAAGAAAACTCGCTCTTCAGCTACTTCCCACACCCACTCCTCTTCTAAGTGAATGAATAAATGACTAAAGACTTCCCCAAAACCCCTACTTATACCAATCTAAGCCACAAGTCTTTCCAAAACACAAATTAAATGCAAATACATAAATTAAATGCCAAAGTCAGCCTCCTACAATAATTAAATTCCCAAAATTGATGTCTTAGTAAAATTGCAATATCTACTAGCTTCGAATGAATTAGAACTTGAACTTCAAACCGTAGGTATAAGTCTAGGCCCTCTTCAATCTTTGAAATTTTAATCCTTTAAATCATTGTGGAAAATTAGTTATACATCCTAAAATAGACACAAAATTCCTAGACCATGCTGAGCAACCAAAGACCATGTCGAGCTCCATAAACCATGTTGAGTTCCAAAGACCATGATGAGCTACATAAACCATTCCGAGCTCCCAAGACCATGTCGAGCTCCATAGACCATGCCGAGTTCCTAGTGTATGCTGAGCACTAGACCAAACACCCTCCAAAGAAACTACTGAGCCTCCTCCCATGAACTCCAAAGTAGTCATTTGGATCTTGATGGATCTTGCAGAACTATTACTTGCTTTGTATTTGGCTATAACTGAGAAGGCCTTACAACCCATCACATTGCATGTAATCAGTTATATTTTATGAATATATCATTGTGATTTGGTATCAAATCTTGCATTATTATTTCTTCTTGTTGTTATGTTTCTACTATGTGGTTGTATCTTACTGCATCAGGTAGTATCAGAGCATAGTCATTCCTGAGTGTGTAGACAAATTGCTGAAGTTGAGGCAATTTACACTAGGACCTTGGGAGGACATGCAAATTGATCAATGGATGCAAAGATGGAAGTTTGATCTTGTTGAGGTATGATCATAGAGAGTTTGTGGATTATAGATCTGTGGTCCTAGACTTGTGATGTGGTTCTTGATTGTTCATTAAAGGTGGTAGGTTGCGATCTGACTTGCAAACAATTCAAGGTTGTCACAAGGAGCATGGGAGGGATTTTTTGTAGGGGGTTTTTGAAGATCTTGGGAGATGGCTCTGAGACGATTGGACCCTAAGATGCTTCAAAATCTCCGTGATGTGGTGGAGAGGAGGTTTTATGAGATGATCGCTTGATTTGAAGCTAGCTTGGCTAATCGTGTTAAGGATGGGGTAAGGAAGGAATTTTGTAGCTATTTGTGGAGTTGGAGTCTACCGATCTAGAAGAGAGTCATTTGGCTAGTTAAGAGACTTGTTTGTGAGAGAAGATGGCATAACAAGGTCAAGGTGGAAGAATTTGGTTTTGTTGATCAGTTTGTGGAGTTTGATATGGAACCTGCAGAATAGTTGGAAGTTGTTGCTGAAGATATTCCTAACCTTGTTGATGTTGGTATAGAGGTTGGTTTTCATGATCAGTTGGTTGAGTCTGACATGGAAATTGCAAAGTGCTTGGTTGTGGATGATCTAGTTGCTATTGGTGGTGAGTTTTGTGTTGCAGAGCATCTTGTTGTGAGCAATGAGATGGTTGGTGTTGAGAGTTTGGCATGTGTTGATGGAGATCTTCATATTCTCATTGATGTGGAGTTTTTTTCTACTATTATGGATTCACTAGTGGTTGATATGGATGGGGGTTTATTGATGAAGTATTATGTTCAGTTTGTTCCTAAGAGTGAGCATGATGATTGGTTGGATGAGATTCTGGTGTTTGACAGAATGATGTGGATGTGGATGATGTGCATATTGGTTTTCTTATCCCTATTGGAGTGGAAGCCTTTGGTGAAGATGAAGTTGGTTGTTTCTCTTTCTTTGGGCATAAAAGTGTGGGACACACTTTTCTATTTATCTAGGGAGTCTGATGCAGAAGCATCTTGGATTTACTTGGTAACTACTTTTGAGTTCATGGGATGAGGCTCAATACTTTCTTTGGAGGGTGTTTGGTCTAGTGCTTGGCATACAATGGGAGCTCGGCATGGTCTTGGGAGCTTGGCATGGTCTATGGAGCTCAACATGGTTTAGGGAGCTTAGCATGGTCTATGGAGCTTGGCATGGCCTTGAGAGCTTAGCATGGTCTGGGAGCTTGGCATGGTCTTGGGAGCTTAGCATGGTCTATGTAGCTTGGCATGGTCTTTGGAACTTGGCATGGTCTATGGAGCTTAGCATGGTCTTTGGTTGCTTGGCATGGTCTGGGAATTTAGTTTCTATTCTAGGCTGTATAAATAATTTTCCACAATGAGTTAAAGGATGAAAATTTTAGATATTGAATAGAGCCTAGACTTCTACCTACGGTTCAAAGCTCGAGTTCTAAATCATTTGGATCTAAGAGATATTGCAATTTTACTAAGACATCAATTTTGGGAATTTAATTGTTGTAGAAGGCTAACTTTGGCATTTAATTTAGGTATTTGCATTTAATTTGTGTTTTGGTCCAACTTTTGGCTTAGATTGGTATAATTAGGGGTTGTGGGGAAGTCTTTAGTCATTTATTCATTCACTCAGAAGAGGAGTGGGTGTGGGAAGTAGCTGAAGAGTGAGTTTTCCTGAGTCTATGAACAGAGCACTGAATGTGAGGTAGTTTACAATAGGATTGTGATGGAGTTGTGAATGTGTGGACAGAATGTCGAATGTGAGGTAGTTTACACTTGGATGAAGTTGGAGCAGAGCTAGTAGTTGTGGCTTGGAAAATAAGAAGATAGCTTGGTGGGCTTGCGACCACAAGTTGAGATCTTCCTTGGAGGTTTCTACCAGAGTATGGATCATGCGATTGTACAAGTTAAAGACTATCCTAATATAGGTTCACAAAAGTACACACAATAGATAGAATCTACACCCATTATTTCTAGTATTCCTATTAGTCAAGACCAAGCCCAAGGTGAAGGAAATATTGGTCATGCCGAGAAACAAAGTCTATTGACCAATGAAGGAAAAAATACACAAGTAATTGAAAAAAAAAAAATCCACAAATGGAATTATTGATGTAAATAATGAAGGTGAAAAGGAAGAAAAGAGCCTAAATGACAAATAATATTAGTCTAATACTAGTGTAAGGCTAAGTACCTCAAGACCTCAGATTAAGGGAATTCAAGATGCTAGACAATTGAGTTCCACTAGTGAACTCATTACTAATATAGACAAGGAGAAGAATATTGAGCTTGTAAAAAAAACTATTTGTACATGTAAGAGAATAAGATTTTTGGTACTAAGGAGGCAAGAAAAAATGTGGAGCTAAAAAACCAATCTTAGAAGTAAAAACTCAAGGTCTACACTAGATAATGTTGAGCTCCAACACTAAGATTTGAAAGGAAAGAGATTGAAGAAGAAGATGAATTAGTCCCCACAAAGAATAAAAGGTAAACCTATTACACTTGAGGAAGAGAATGTCAATCCTAATTGGGACTCAAATAATTAAAGTTATGATCAGATGAAAATACTTAGTGATTTTCTAGCTAGAAAAACCAAACAAGAGGAGTTGAGAAGAGAGCATCAATAGAAACAAGTACTTCATGACATTAAAGATATATTTATTGAAACTATTAATGTAGAATATTTGAATGAATAAGATCTTATCATTGAATGGTTGATAAATATTGTGGAAAATTTAAATGAACTTGATATAGGTACAAGGAAAAAATTAATATAGAGGCCAGAAAGAAAATTTGAGAACAAGGTGATGGAGAAAGTTGCTACTGAGATTGCAGTATAACGTGTTGAACTCTCTAATCTTGTAAATGATTGTGAAAATTTAGTTCTAAACGTAAATACATTTTTAATGAAGCTATTCCTTGTTGCATTGTTTACAAAATACATAAGGAAATAAATAGATACGATTGATGCAGATTTACATAAAAGTGGTAATACATTGACCTTGGATGCAAGTTCAAGTTTGTAAAAATTTTAAAGTTAAGATTTTTGAAAGAAAAACAATATAATTTGATGCAAGAGGGATGAAAAATAAGAGTGTTGGAGAGATCACAACAATACAAGCTTTGTTGACACAGCATTTGGAGATAATGCAAAGACATTTTAAGACTGTCGAGGGTCTAATTAAGAGAAATCAAAATTTGTCTATTGTAGACAATATAGTGAATTTAGCTTCCAAATTGGAGATTGAAAGCCACATTCTTGAGATGCTCAAGAACAATTAGGATAATACAATGTCACTCATTTTGAGGGAGCACCACCTAGTTTTGGCTAAATTTGGTAGAGTTTTGATCCCCAACTCAATGTTACTATTAGCAAGTTATGAAAAAAACAAGGAGGAATGATATTTATAATAAAAAAATAAAGGGAATTTTGAAATTTTGATATACCAAGAAACACATAAATGTATATAGTTACTAAGCTAAGGAGAAAAGTACACCCTAAGAGGGAGTTATAGTTTTGAAGTTTGTTCTGTAAGAATTTTTTGATCATGATAAGTCTTTTTTCTACTAATGTCAAAGGGGGACTTTGTTCATCCTAAAGGAAAATTGTCTATTAGTACAAAATACTTAGTCACTTACTAGGTAGAGTTGGTTGGTCACCATTGTGACTGAGTCACCATACCTGCCAAGCTACAAAGTGTAGGAGTGAACAAGATTCATTTGTGTCGAAATAGATATAATTTCCAAGTGTAGATAAGCATCACCAAGAAACATAGTTGTTTCCAAGTAGTTTAGAGGTTAACACACAAGTTGAGTTATCCAAATGGAAGAAATAATGTGTGCCAGTGCTACAAGAGCTGAGGAAATAAGAGATAAATAGCTTATGCCAAGTAAATTCCATGTCAAGGGACAACATGAAGATCAAGAAAATCCAAGCATTAGAAGTTTTGTGTGTCGAGATATACAATTTTTTTTATGAGTATGGAATGAACACAAAATAATATGTAAACCATGTTTTTGAGCTAGAAATATGTTTTTATGTTTGATGAGAGAATAGAGGAGCTAATTATGCATGTGATTATACATCATTAATCCCTAAATTGTATGATCAACCAATCAGAAAATAGGAAGGACTAAGCAGCAATAAGGATGAATCCAAATCATTGATCAAGATCTAGAAGTTTCTTTAGATGGCTATAAAGAAAGTGTTTAAGACTTAATGTCACGTTGTTGAAGTTGTTAGTGAGAAGACTATGAAGTTGAACGTGAATCAGAGGTTGAAGGACTAAAGTGACCACGCAGTGCAAAGAGGAGTTATTGCATATTAGTCACATTGAGGTGATTACATATTGGAAAGAGGATATATCTCATTGGAAATTAAGTGCAAACTGAAGGATCATGGTATTGATTATATTCTAACTACTGTATCATGTGAATCTCTTAAAAAAGTAGTCCTAATGGGCCTATTGTAAATCTTCTATTAGAGTGCTCACTTAATTGTGATGTATAAATCCTTTAATCAAGGTAGACTTAAAAATCTTGTAAGATTTCAATAGAGAAGACCCCTCAGAGGG
Source organism: Cupressus sempervirens (assembly GCA_028749045.1). NCBI lineage: Eukaryota > Viridiplantae > Streptophyta > Pinopsida > Cupressales > Cupressaceae > Cupressus > Cupressus sempervirens. Next base: position 396,692,971 of record CM053788.1, read on the forward strand.
TAGATCATCAGAAGTGATCAAAATTTTAGCTCTAACAAGCACACTTTATTACTATAGTAGTGAATATTTTTTTGGGTGTCATCCCTACCACAGTTTTACCTTCACATTGGAGGGTTTTTGTGTTACCAAATATTGCGTCATGTGTTGATTACTTGTTTTATGTGTTTCACTCATGGAAGTAGTAATTTAGTTTGATATTACATGTGTTGGGTGATGCGATGCACTCCCCTACCCATAGGTGGTTAATTATGTGGTGTTCCATGTTCACTACCAGTCATGGCTTTTGGTGCAACGGCAAATGGGCCCAAAAATTGGTATCAGAGCTTGGTTTTGGCCTGGTCATGGGTTAAAATCTCGACGTGCTCCCCTGCCCATAGGTGGTTAATTATGTGGTGTTCCATGTTCACTACCAGTCATGGCTTTTGGTGCAAAGGCAAATGGGCCCTACAACATGTTATCAAATGATGTTGAATGTTTGAGGTACATGGTGAAATAATTTTTATATGGTTTACTTTTGAAGTTGTAAGTATTTTGGAGACTCTGATTCACCACCCCCCCATTAGCATCTCACTTTCCCATTAGATTTCCAAAAGATGAGGAATGCTGGTCTAGAATTCTTTAAATGACTTGAATTGATCTAGTTGATCAACAATTCTTAAAGAGATGCATGTACCTAGGGAAGTCTAATACATTTTGACTTTCTTGTCTAATCATTGTGTGATTGGATCCTGATGTTAGTGCTAGTTGGAGATTGACTAAAATGTGTTTGGATAACTTCTAAAGAGGGAATTTAAATTTAAAACCCAAAGTTAAGTTGGTTGAAAAACCAAATTGATGTAATATATTAATATCATATAGTATTTGAAAGAGCGTTGAAGGGTAGAAATCATATGTGTGGTGTTTTGAGAGTGTGGATCAAGATATGTTACAATAGTTTTGTATCTAAATGTAAGGAGGATGTTTATGATTACATGGATCAATACTAAAAAATTAGTATTTCTATCCACCAGATCATCTCACCTATTGTTTCCTAGTAGTTGCAAAAAGAGAATCCCTTAATAGGGTAGATCCTAGAATAGATGTTGTTGGTAAACTCTCTTATATGATGAACCATTTTTTAGTGTTTGAAGTCATCTCACAAGGATACTTTTAATAGGGTAAATTTCCTAATAGAGCTAGATGAAAATACATTAATTAGGTGACTCTTAACAAGGTATGTCCTTAGCAAGATTTATTGTAAGCTCTTAACCATGTTATGCTCCTCACAGAATTGTATTGTCTTAAAATGGATGCACTTCATTTTGAGACCTTGTGTCCCTCCTTGGTGTGGTTTTAGTCTCTTTTTTATCGTCTCCCCTTCCATTTAGTTCTTTTCCATCATCTCTCACTTTTAAACATGATCTTGTAGGTGTCACTTTGCTACCCTTTTGACCATTTCTCCTAATTAACTTGTTATCTTTCAATTTCACTTGCACCTCCTTCTAAGCCTTTATGAGGCCTTCCTATCCTAATCTCTAGGACTAGGCTAACCTATAATAGACTAGCTCAATCCAAGTTGACCTAGTCTAGAATAGGTTGATAAGTCAACCTAGTCCCTAGTGGTTGTGAGGTTCAAGGCCTGAATCTCCTTGCATTTACCACTTAGTTTAATTTACTCCCCTATTGACCTAATTTATTTTCATGCCTAAACACTAGTATATAAGGAAACTTGGGGGCTTCAATTTTCATATCTCATCTCATATTTTGAAGTTATCTCATCTAAAAGAAAGTAATTAAGGAATTCTTCTTCAAGTATTTAAGTCTAGGCATCCCCTTCTTGCATCAAGCTTATTCCTTCAAGGTGGTTGTGGAGTTTGGCTCTAAGGAGAATATATATCATTCCAATTCTTTTAAGCTCTTCTATTATTCATTAATGACATGTCACATAAATTTTCATACATGAGGTTTTTGCTTCTTTGATTTCCTTATGGTTTCTTTGAGTCAAGGCTATTACTCTTACATAGTTTATCACATATCAAATGCAATATCATCTTTGGAGGTAATTGTATCAGTCATTTGATATTATTTAGATTTACTACATGTAATAATTTCCTTTATCAATTATATTTCAATTTATAGTTATATTCTTAACCTACAACCTGACCAAGGCAAGCCCTTATCCAAGCCAACAATAAAAACCTTTCATTTTTTGTATGTAGGAGCAGGACAACAATATTTCACATGTAGATCTACAAATAACTTTACAAAAGGATTATGGAGAAATTGGTTTTATTTCATTACAATGTCATTGGATGACATCAAATTGTGGGAATCTGTCCTTCCAAGTTGATCCAGTCCTTCTCTAGGTGGACCTAGTCCTACTCCAGACTGACCTAGTCCTATTTTCTTTTCTGGATGAATGATTTCTAGGTTTTGTTCCTTTCATCATTTCATTTGAGAACATGCAGTCAAAGATTTAGAAGTAGACTCATATCCATGACATTTAGAGATAAAATACATCTTCCTCTATGCATTTCAAGGTGAATCTTTCATATTTCATTTCCTTTCATATCCATGTCTTAGATGTATATTTTAATTGGACTAATTATATACACATGACATCTAGATTTGTATTATTTAAGAAATTGGTTCAATTTGGCATGCACATTATCCTATAAGGGACAAAGAGTGCATTTCCCTGAATTACATTCCCCTTTATAATTTGAATTTGGTATTGGTTCCCTTCTTAATTTTGGTTCTAGCTAATCTAATTTGTATTATAAGAGGAATCATATTCAGAATTTTCCCTATTTCCCTTACATATATATTTGAATGGCATAGTGGCCACAAAAAGTGGAAATCTATAGTTCTATTAAAGTGTCCCACTTTTTCCCTTGCATATTTTGGTGAGCCCAACATGAACTCTCTTTCTTAGAGTTAGATCTCTCTTATTTTGATCAGGTGTTTACCTCCTTTTGGGTGAACCAAATTTTCTTTTGGATTTTAAACATGGTATTCTTTTGGTCTATCATGTTTTTCATGATTACTACTCTTACATTTTTTTAATCATACTTATGATGTTTATACAAGTTTTTATTTATGTTATTTATATCTTCGCACAATTTTCTTATATTTTTTCTTTTATTGTTAGCTAACACAAGGTTTTTAAATATGGCTTATTTCGAGACTATCATTAGAATTTTATGTGACTTTCTTATTTACCTTTTACATGGAATTGGAGAATTTTTTAGTGACCCTCTTAATCCTCGTCTTATGCCTTCTCTTCCTAAGAATGAAACCCCTTCTAAATTTTAGAATATTCAAGGTATGGTTCATGATCCTGATATTGCTCAATTATTAAATTAGTCATCTCATCCTTCACCCCCTGCTTCTCAACCTTCTATTCACACTACTTCTACTTTAATTCCTCCTTACACTTCATTTTCTTATAATTATTCTAACACCACACTCTCTCATTATACCCTATGTTATACTTGTAATCACCTAAAAATGGTCATCTAGACTATTAGCCCCCTTTTCAACATTTTGGCTAAATTAATTTAATCATTTACCTAGACCAAATTGCTAATAATCAATTTATTTGATTATAACCTATAGTTTGACTATGCTATCCTAAGTTCATTATTTGATTAAAAGAACATGTCCCCTTTTAATTAAATAAAAGACCCCATTCTTCTAACCCACTTAAAGTGCACACATAAAGTCCTTTTTCTATTTTGCAATTAAAAGAAAAGGCTTTGTGACTTTTTTCTTATGTGACAAGTCAACTTATATTCTATTGGTTGACTTGTGTGTGCACATGGATCACTCCTCTTTTTTAATTCCACCGTTGATCATCCACCATCTTCATCTTGATCTCTACCGTCCATACATCTTTAAAAGGGAGAGAGCTTTCCCCCTCAATCAATCCATATTTTGAATATTGTTATGCTACAGGTTTTCTAACAGATTTCTTTGGAGCTTTGTGGAGAACTTCTATTTCTTGTCTACATTCTCTCATCCGTGGCATCATGGCATTCTAGCTTAGCTTAGCTTTCATTTTTACATGTAGCTTAATCTCACATAGCTTAATAATGGTTTTGTAACACTCTCATCCATGCCTAGAATAGTTGCACTTTTCATATTCATTCTAGTTTAATCTTTAGTTGCATTGCATTTTTGAGGAAGTCCTTGGGACATTTGCATTCTTGCATCTTGTCTTTGGAACCTCCCATTGCATGGTTTACTAGCAAGAAGAGTATCTCTAAGGCTCATCTGAGAGCTTTCTTATTCTTGAAATACACTCTCTTGCACTCCATGGATAGGGAGCTCTAAGCTGGCATCTAAGCATTCCAACTCATGGAATCGTTTGGATAGAATGGTTTAGAGCGTGACACAAATCTAGTGTACATTTTTGGCGCCCACCGTGGGGCTTGAATCAAGTTCTAGCTCCATTTGCTTTCATTTTTTATCTCTGATTTTTTACAGCAGCATATTGGATCTAATCAAGTGCTTTTGTAGAATTATCACTTTGGTTTTAAGGCCAACCCATAAGTAGATTGGTTTGAAGGCCAAAAATCTAGTTGATTTAAAGATTTGATCATATCTTTTAAACTGCTTGGAGTTTGGTTCTAAATTTTTTTTTGCAAGTTGGGTATGTTTTCAAAATGTTTCAATCCGATTTTTAGAGCATTTTGACATGATTTGTGAAAGTTATGATATTTTCTTATTTTTTCATAAAAAGTCATTTCTGGTCGCATATCAGCGTTTTTTTCAAAAAAACTTATATTTCCAAAAAGATTTTTCAATTCTAATAGGGGTTCTTTATTTGTATTTTGAATTTTGAGGTCGTATTAAGGATCAAAAACTCGATTTAAAAAATTTGGCCTGTTTTGACAAAATCAATCTGTAGAGCGCAAATGAAGAGATTTTTTTAAATTTCTTGCATTTTTGGAAAGCTCTCTTATTTTTAACAGGGGTCTCTTCTTTTCATTTTTATTTTTGGATAAGAAATCATAGTAAACAAGTCCAATCTTGTTGACTAGGTCAAAACCAAAGAGTAAAAATGAGAGCATTTGTGATTAACTTGCACTTTCTTTGCATGTACTTGGTTGGAAGATAAATTGAATTTTTGAGGCAACTCACCACTTTTTATTGTAGATTTTTAGGTTATTTCACACTAACTTTTGGTGCTAACAAGTTGTGATTACATGTTGCCATCCTTATGAAAAAAAAAATTTGAAACATTGCATAAAAAGAATGCATGTCAAAGCTTCAAATGTACAAGGGCTACTAACGATTGTTTGCAGGGCTTCCCAATGCATAAAAACCTAATTCTTTTTATTCTTTACTTTTACATGTGCGACATATACTAGTTGTTTATTTTTAGGCACATTAAAACTTACAATTGGGATCTTTTGGTGATAGGAGAGTATGCTCTTCACCCTTGTGGTGAATCAGAAATCTTGACTTACCATTTGGTTTCAAGAGTAAGAGGCAACTAAATCTTCTTGGCGTGTTTGGGAGAAAATGATTGGAATAGGAGAGTATGCTCTTCACCCTTGTGGTGAATCAGAAATCTTGAGTTCCAAAAGTTGATCCACTCTTTGTGTAGTTTAGAATCCTTTAGAGGGCCTGCTCTCGGACAACCTAAGAGGAACGATCCAAGTGGGGACAAGCCGATTACCTGGCTCTTCCAACCCACTATAAACTCAAGGCTACCAAAGACACAAAAATTTGGTAGACATAGTGTTTGTCTTTGCCTAGTGTGATTTTTTATGGGATTTCGACCATAGGGAGATCACTAGGCAAGAATGCTTAAGGTACTCTTGTGATCGTGAGATCGGTTACTCATCGCAAGGTGAGGTGTCCCGTAATTGGAAGCAAGAGGAACACTATGAACGGAAGCCCTATCTAAACACCCTAAGTTAGTAACTACCTTTTTTAGCCGCTCAACTTCTTGGTGCAAGGATTGATCCTAGTGGACTACCCGGATCACCCCAAGATTTACACTCACCATATGTGTTCCCTTGGTTATGCTTATGGAATTTCTATGACAAAGCCAATATCTCTTGTGGGAAACCACTTGGTGTGAGGCAAAGGAGCATGGGCCAAGTTGTTGAGTAATGAACCATGACTTCTAGGTAGATATTGCTTGATGTGTTCTCGAATGTGGTATGCTTGTGAAAATCTTTTGAACATACACATGACGATAATTCTAGAGAATTCTTTTGAGACGTCACATATGCTTGTATCATGCAAGGTTGCTTTGTCCCTTGCTTGATTGTTTGAAGACTACTCTATGTGTCACTATCTTGCTTGGAAAGAAATTGCTTTTGAACATCAAACTTGTTATGCTATCAACTATTGTCAAACTTTGTCAACCAAGTCAAAACATCAAATACAAACATTTTCTTGTGTTGCTTGCTAAGGGGAGTCTCATCATTTGACTTTGATTTTCTATGTCTCTAGTTTTTGAACATACTTAAAGTGGTTCTTTGGTCTTAGTGCTCTTGGTCTTTTTGTCTTCATGGTCTATGCATGCTTGCTAGTTATCCTTTTGCTAAAATGGTTACCTTGATTTCTTGACTACACTCTTGGGTTGGAGAGTTGTTCACTTGTCACCCTGCTTGCTCTATCTATTTGGCTATTTGGGCATCTTTCCTAGCTATTGACTTGAGTCATTCATGTCATAAGTTTCTTGAACATATTGTTTGACAAGTCACTTTAATCTCTCTCTACTATCTTGGCAAGTGAACACTCTACCTCCTATAGTTTCAACATCAAGTTATTTTCTAGACTATTTTATGCTTGGCTTTGCATCTAAAACTATGGGATCTAAAACTTGTGCTACCAAACTTCAACCAAATCTAGATGATCATGATATCCTCCATGTCACTAAAGAGTTTCAAGTTCTACATGCACAATACAAAGAACTAGAAGAGACAAATGATCTTTCTTACCTTCATCTTTCTAAGCGCATGATATAAATGAAGTCTAAACTTGAGAAAAGGTTAGAGGAGAAGATTGCATCATTACATGAATCTTCTTTAAGGTCTTTACATGCATGTGAGTCACCTTCTTTGAGGTCATCCTCTTCTTCTAGGTCTACATGCTCTACTTCAAGACATCAAATGTCTTCATCTTCTAGATCTAAAGACCTCTTTAGAGGTCAAGCAAGTGATACCTACTTTGAGCCTATTCCAAAATTTCATGATGGACCTATCTTTGACAAAGCTAATGATGAAGACATAGATGCATACCATTCACTTGAGAAACAAAAAAAAGACTCTAGACATACTTCTAATAGAACTTTTGCTCCCTTGGAAGATTCTTATGATGACACTTTGCAAAAAATTCTTGGCAATAAGATCATCATGTTACCTAAGTCTAGCTCATATGGAAACCCATTCTTGAATAACTATTGTTCTTATCATCAACATAATGAGCATAGTACTTCAGATTGCATTGAGCTAAAACATAAAATCCAAGATCTTATTGATAATGGAATTATTGATACCTTTAATGATTCATGTGGTGAAGATACTTCTCTTGAGCAAGATTACATTAATGAACCTATGTCTAGTAGCAACTCTATTACATCTTCCACTTCTTCCAACACTCATGCATCTCCTAACACTTCAAAGCTTTCCAACATGCCTCCATGAAATAAAGAACCTAATGCTTTCCACATTGACTATGTGTATCCTCAAGGGCTATCTCTAAAAGAAACTCAAGCTAACCTTCACTTGGTTGCAAATATTTTCCATGCTACTAATCCTAAACATTCTCAATCTTCATGCACTACTATGCCTAATCCAAGCACTACTCCATTCACTCTTCATTCTCCCTTGTCCTTAGAAGTGGCTCCATGTCAAGAGGACTCTCAAAAAGAAAAATCTATAAATGTTAAGAAAGATCAAGATCAAGCACCCTTTCATCTCTTTCAAGATTTTTCCCCTCCATATCATATATCTTGCCCACCTCCTAAGTATGATGAAGATACCACTTCCATTTCCCTTGAGCTTAGTGAAAATTATGATAAAAGTTCTCTTCATATGCTATCCAAGGCTACTTGTCAAGATCAAAGCATCCCCTCATGTTCTACTTCTCCATATCCACTTCAAAATTGTGCTCAAGCTTCAAGTGCTACTATTAAAAATGTTGTTCCTATCAAAGGTAATCATGAGTCTATTGATGGCTTTGACCATGTTGCTCATTCTAAAGATGTTGATATCCCTTCCCACTATCCCTTTGCATCTTCTAAATCTATCCTTGGTCCTTATCCATCTAAGCTAAAGCATTCAAACCTTCCATCCATATTGGGACCTCATGTTCCTCCATCTCCTACATTCACTCCTAGCTCATCCCCTAGCTCTCCTATATTACCTCAAGATCAAAAAAGACACTCATCCTTGATGACTTTTCACCCATCTATACATCTAAACCAGTCATATCATCCTTATTCATCCAAAAATCCCAAGTCCTTTGGAAGTGAGAATAAACATAAGAATCCATTGAAAAAGAAAGATCACTATGTCCCATCTAATCGACATGTGAATGCTAAGAAGGAGAATGCAAAAAAGAGACCGCAAAGGTCCACTACTCAAAGAGCTAAACCAAAGAAAATATGGGTTCCTAAATCCATCATTATACAAATGCATTCTCAAGCACCCAAAGAACAAGGAAAATCTAAAGCTATGTGGATTCCCAAGTCTCTTTTAAAAGACTTGAATATTGAAAATACTTCAAAGTTGACATTCAAGCTTCCAAAGGCTTCCATTCCATCTTCTTCCAAAAATCTTCCTAAAATTATTCCAAAGCCTTCCACTCCACTTTTTTCCAAATCTCTTCTACCACCTCATAGATCTAAACCTCAAGCTACTTCATCCATGATTCCTCCATCATTCCAATACCCTTCAAGGTGTGTGTCAATGTTGATCTTGTCCAATATTTCAACTACCCTCATGAAATCCTCTAAAGCTTACACTTACTTTGCATACATGAACTATTATCCTCCATATACTCTTCCCACTACCATTTTTTTTTCATCACCCTATCAACATCTTTGAGCATACCTTTCTATGGTCTTGGCTTATCATGACTTGTCTTTCCTATAGGAGCACTATCTACATTCAAAAAGCTTGAGATCTTTTCTAAAAATTCACAAAAAAAGAAAAAAAAAGAAAAAAAAGAAAATGTGCCTTGGTGAAAACCACTTCTTGTGGCACCTTGGTAGCAAAAGTAAAGAGAAATAAATGCATCCTATGGTGAAACCTACATCTTGTGGTACCTTGGATAAGTACCATGATGAAAACCTGGCAAATAGGCATCATGCGTAATTCTTCCATCATCCATCTATCCCCTCTTCTCTCTTTGATCTTGACAATGTTGAGCTATCTTTGCATATTGGCTATCTTATCCACCAGATTTTCTATTGTGCTCTCCCATTCACTCATAGCCTCTATCTTGAGCTTTATTCTTATTGCTCTATCCCATTGCTATACTATCTAGTTGACCTCTTGGTCTTGATCATGATAAATAAAAATGGTTCTTAGGTCTCTTGACATGTCTACTCTTTTGGACTACATGCTTCATGCTATCTCACTTGTTGGCTTCACTACTTATTCTACATGCTATCTTGCTCATTACTTCCATTGCTTATCCAAAACATGCTTCATATGACTATTTCACCTCTTTCCCTAGCTTGGGTACTCTTGAGGAGTCAGTTCTCTAGGATCACTTTCACTTGCTTCATACTCCTTTTTTCATCCATCTTTGCTTATCTATCGGCTCGTTGCTCCATCATATCCTATACCTTGCTAGACATTTGGAGAAAATGATGTGATCTTGCTTGAGAACTAGTGATATCTAAAACCTTCTAAAAATTTCCAAAAAAAATCATATATGATCTTGAAAAAAATCTTAAAAATCAGAAAATGTCTTGAAAAAAAGATCTTCTTAGTGAAAACCTAGCAATAGGTGCTTTGATGTATCACCAAAAAAAGCAAAAATACAAAAATACAAAAAAATTGAAAAAAGTCCTGAAAAAATTTGTCAAGTGGTGAAAACCTGGAAATAGGCACTACTTGAAACCCTTGCACCTATGTCTATCAGTCTCAATCACCTACTTCACTACACATTTCCTAGCTTGGAATTGTTTCTTGTCTTCATTTTAGGGGCACAACTGCTTAGCCTATTGAGGTATTCTTGTGCATTAGGGTTTCTTTGACAACTCACAAAATAGTGTTTCTCAACACTTCCCCCACTTTGACATCAAGTTTTTTTCAACACTTTACAGATAGTTTACCTACGGTCTCCGATGTCGTGATATTTTTCATTATCAGAATCAAGTCTAGAAGAAATGGCCAAGTGACTTACACACACGCACTTTAACACTTAAACGACTGAGCTATGCTGATATTTATCTACTTTGTGTGCTGTCTATGATGATTTCTTTTCCATGTGTTCCCTCCCTAATAGTCTTTCGAGGATGTCATTGACTAGAAGACTGGGGGCATGGGACATATTTTCTTGATTTCTGCTTGTGGGTATACTTTTGTTTTTCTATAGTGTTGTAAGCATTTATGCTGGTCCTATTCAACACGTTGACTTACAAATGTATCATCCTTGACTATTTTGCAAGACTGCACTCAAGGTTTATCCTGGCGCTTATGCCTTGATATAGGTGTAATCTTGCTAAATTAAACTTAGGGAATCTAATCATGTAGTTATCTTGACTTACATGTCTTTGATGCTTAGATTGGATTTTCACATACCTATCTAATATCGATCATATTCATATCCTCATAGTTATACTAGTGATGGTTGTATGATCTCATGATGTCCCTAATAAATGCTCAATGATGAAATTAAGAATCTAAATGTTATGCGCTTCTTGCTGGTAAACCACTTTGCATATTAGCTTGCATTTTAAGTTCATTTTCTAGCTTAGTCTTGCATTCTTGCATATGGGGAGAGCTCTCTCTTCATCTTTTTGTAGACATATCAGCTAACTCCTTTCATATATTTCTTTACTTTCTTCTTATTGATGTCTTTTCACCTTCTTAATCTTTCACTTCATCTCTTTTCTATCTTATCATCACATTATATAAAGTTTTGACCTCTTAAATAATTTCAACATCCTAGATTCATTTTCGGGATCGAAATCCAAATTCGAGTTCATCTTGATGGTCAAAATTGTCATTTAAAATTCTACTTTCTTCTGAGCAGTTAGCTGACCTTTTGAGGTCTAATCTCTGAATCATCACTGGAGCATCTTCATTTCTTCATGTCTTCATCATTTCTATACTTCATATCTACTTTTCACATCTAAATCATCTCTCTACTAGATTTGACCTAATTTTTATGCTATATCCTTCAAGGTCAACTCTAGTCAAACTGTGGCATTTTATCAGTTTCTTATAGTCATTCTTGGGTTCTAATAATTTATCTGTCATATTAGACATTGCTATATCTCAATTTTCTCATGTCTAGCTAGTTTCTACTTCCTCTTACCTCATTTCAATTTCAATCCCGAAGGGGCAGAAATACTCTATTGCTGATTGTTACAGCTATCTATTTCTTAGGAGCATTTGTTTGACCTTATCACTTGCTCTTGATCTATTCACTTTGCTAGGTGTTAGAATTCTTTTCAGATCCTAACATCATCTTCCTAGTGTTCAGTACTACTGCTATCAGGCTATGCATTCAAGACTTGCCATCTATTTCTACATTTCATTCTTTGAAAGCAGATATCTATATCTATCACTGCCTACTTGGTTTTCTATTTTCTTTGACATAATGTGTTCCCAGATCGATCACACATTAGTCAAAGAGGGGCAAATGTAATCACCTAAAAATGGTCATCTAGACTATTAGCCCCCTTTTCAACATTTTGGCTAAATTAATTTAATCATTTATCTAGACCAAATTGCTAATAATCAATTTATTTGATTATAACCTATAGTTTGACTATGCTATCCTAAGTTCATTATTTGATTAAAAGAACATGTCCCCTTTTAATTAAATAAAAGACCCCATTCTTCTAACCCACTTAAAGTGCACACATAAAGTCCTTTTTCTATTTTGCAATTAAAAGAAGAGGCTTTGTGACTTTTGTCTTATGTGACAAGTCAACTTATATTCTATTGGTTGACTTGTGTGTGCACATGGATCACTCCTCTTTTTTAATTCCACCGTTGATCATCCACCATCTTCATCTTGATCTCTACCGTCCATACATCTTTAAAAGGGAGAGAGCTTTCCCCCTCAATCAATCCATATTTTGAATATTGTTATGCTGCAGGTTTTCTAACAGGTTTCTTTAGAGCTTTGTGGAGAACTTCTATTTCTTGTCTACATTCTCTCATCCGTGGCATCATGGCATTCTAGCTTAGCTTAGCTTTCATTTTTACATGTAGCTTAATCTCACATAGCTTAATAATGGTTTTGTAACACTCTCATCCATGCCTAGAATAGCTGCACTTTTCATATTCATTCTAGTTTAATCTTTAGTTGCATTGCATTCTTGATGAACTCCTTGGGACATTTTCATTCTTGCATCTTGTCTTTGGAACCTCCCATTGCATGGTTTACTAGCAAGAAGAGTATCTCTAAGGCTCATCTGAGAGCTTTCTTATTCTTGAAATACACTCTCTTGCACTCCATGGATAGGGAGCTCTAAGCCAACATCTAAACATTCCAACTCATGGAATCTTTTGGATAGAATGGTTTAGAGTGTGACACAAATCTAGTGTACAATACTTATACCATGGGTTATAACATTATTACTCGACAAGGGTATAATAGTTTACATCTCGGTATTAATGAACACAGTATTAAGAACCTTATTGACCCTCCTACACAACATCATAAGTGAGGTCTTGGTCATGTTCCTTCGTTTAAGGATCCTTTTTATTCTAATTCCACATTTTTCTCCTATTGATACAATGGAATATTTGACCTCAAGAGTTTATCATTTCCTTTTGCAAGATCCTACCTTACAATATAAATCATTGATTATGAATGTTGTTTCTATAGTTAAATTTCCCTTTTTCTACACTAATGAACATTCTTTCATGATTGTATGGAATTTATTTTCTACATTCATGGTAATATTGAAAGTGGTAAGCTTTCTTATACACAAGATATTTACTCTCTTCTTCATAAAAATACTTAGCATTTCTAATCCCTATTTTTGTCACTCCATGTTATTTACATAATATGTTTAAGAGTGGCACAACAAACCTTTCTCCTTGTTTACCTTCACTGGGGGGAAAGATCATCCTTTCTTGCGATCTATTTTAGTTATTTGATACCTAGATATCCTTCTTAAGAAAAATAAAAAATAAAAAATGAATATTTGGTATTGATATAGCCTCTTTTGTTATCCCTTATTATTTTTATCCTTTTTAGGTGTGTATTCATTTAATATGTTCGTATTAAATTATAATGATCTCACTTAGATGGATGGTGTTATCTTCTTTCTTCATGTTATCCACTTTCACTTATTTTTCTATAGATTGTATTATTCTATGGTATATTTTTTATCCTTAGTTATGAAAAGATTTTGTTACATGTAGGATCATGTGTCTTTTGCCTAGAAAATATCTATATTTTATGTCATGTGTGATGTCTATCTTTATATTTGGCCAGCTATGATGTTTATTTTTATCCTCTCTATGGTATGACATTATTTTATAATATTTCTTGTTGGATATTAGATGTTTTGTAACTATGGGTTGTTTTCTACATCTTTATATCTCATGTGATATTGTGGCATAATCTTACCATAGGGTTTCTTTCTTGTCTCACACTCAAGGGAAAATACCTTTTATACATTATTTCTCTTTCTCTTTGTCTAAGAATCAACTTTCCTTAGTATAATGGAATTTGTTTGTTATCTAATATTCTTTTCTTATAAGGAATTGTGTCTTGATCATGGATCTCTCTTATATAACAGGTGTATGTCCTTGATCATTACCTCTTCTTTATTTGCAAAAATATATTCATTATAATAATTTTCCCTTACTATATGCTTTAAATTCTATCATCCTACATCCAAGGACCCCTATTCCACCTATACTCAAGGGGCTAATAGGTTAATTCTTATTCTTCATATAATCTTTTAAAGTTGTATCTTTTTTCATGAAACTCCTCTTGAAGGTAGATATATTGCACACAAGATCTCTTCCTCTCACGGTCCCTTCTCATTAGTGACATATCCTTTCATAATTTATATAGTTACATAGCTTATAAGAGTTAATTCTCTTTGCTAAGTTTATGGTATATATTGTTGTTAAGGGATATCTCCTTGTTGATAAAAGTAGTTATCCTTATTTTTCTTCCTTATTCTGTCTATTTCTTCATAGTCATCATAAGGAGAGGGGGTCATATATACACCCTCCTTGGTTTTTGTTGACAACCATGACGTAGAAAATATGGATTCTAAGTATGGCTTGGAATACTTCAACCTTTAGTGCTTGGTATGATTTCTAGGTCATCCTCAAATCTACGCATTGTGGCTTCATGTCTCTCTTGCATATACAAACACATATGCTAAATCTCATATATATGGGGAATGCATTTACATTTTCTAAATCCATAATGGGTATAAGTGATATCTCTCCATCTTGAGGAAATGCATCATTTTTTAAATTTTTGCTAAATCATCAATGGGTATTAGTGTTACTTCTCCACCCCAAGGAAAAAAGCATGCACTCACTCTTTACTGATATCAGGAAATTGATCTATGGGTGGATACATATACACATACACATGCATGTATAAGTCACTAACTCACACATATGATTGACTACCGGGTGCCAAAACCCACTAGACCATTTGATCACAACTTTAATTTTTGTTATTTTTTAGGATTGACTATTAGGTGCACTAACTTGCTATACCATTTGATCCTTCTCCTTTATGATTCACAATAAGGAACACAAAACTTAATGTGCTAGATAATCTCTCTCTCTCTCTCTCTCTCTCTCTCTCTCTCTCTCTCTCTCTCTCTCTCTCTATTTTCTTTCATGTTGGTAGGACAAAATTATGAGGGACATGGTCCTTTGTGGTGCTTCTACCTTTCCTATATGATCTCTTATATTTTGTAATAGCCTTCTAAATATGATTAGTGAGCAAGACATTTCCTTAGCTAAGGTATTTTTAGCTAGTTTATTTGGGCTTTATTACTAACCTTGTTTGTGTCTTTTTCCTTTTTTTTTCCTTTCATTTTCTTTCTATTTTTTTGCTCTTATGCATTAGAATGGATTTAGGACCGTAGGTTTGGGGGGCTGATGTCCTCAAGCTTAGTGATTCTTTTACCTTGACATGAAATTATCTTCTCTCCTCCCTTGATCAAGAGTATGACTAGCCTCATACTCTCACTAAAGTGGGGGCTAAATGTACCATTCTAAAATAGACAAACTTCATTTTGAAACCTTTTAGCCCTCCTTAGTGTGGTTTTGGTCTCTTTTTATCCTCTCCCCTTCCATTTCATTCTTCTTCATCATCTCTCACTTTCCAACATGGTCTTCTAGATGTTTCTTTACTACTCTTCTGACCATATCTCCTGATCAACTTTTTATCATTCAATTTCACCTATACTTCCTTTTGAGCCTTTCTTAGGCCTTCACGTTCTAACCTCTAGGGACAAGTTGACCCAACTCAACTTGTACTAGACTAGGTTGACCCAATTATACCTATTTTGGAGTAGTTTTCCCCAAGTTAACCCAGATTAGAATAGGTCAACCCAAGTTGACCTAGTCTCCAGTGGTTGCATGATCTAGGGCCCAAATGTCCTCAATTTCATCAGTTAATTTAATTCACTTCCTATCACCTTGAGTTGTTTTCCTGCCTAAAAAATAGTATATAAGGAATATTGGGGGCTTCATTTCTCATGTCTCATCTCATATTATCAAATTATCTCATCCTCAAGAAAGGAATCAAGGCTTTCTTCTTCAAGCATCTTCACGAATTCAAGTCTAGGCATCTCCTTCTTGCATCAAACTTCATCCTTCAAGGTGGTAGTGGAGTTTGGTTCTATGGATAGGATCTATCATTCCAATCCATTCAATCTCTTCTATTATTCATCATGACATGTCACTTACATTTACATATGTGAGGTTTTGGCTTCTTTGATTTCTTTATTGTTTTTTTGAGACAAGGCTATTACTCTTACATACTTGAACACATATCAAATACAATTTCATATTTGAAGGTAATTGTGTATTTCATTTGATATTATTTAGATATACTACATATATTTATTCCCTTTATTAGTTATATTTCAATTTACGATCAATTCCTTAACTTTGTGGAAGCTATATAAAGAATTTGGTTTGATTTTGTTATACTATCATTGGAGTATGTCAACTTGCAAAAAATTGTCATTCCAAGTCAACCTAGTCCTTCTCTAGGTTGACCTAGTCCTTTTTTCTTTTATGGACAAATGATTTCTAAGATTTGTTCCTTTCATTTTATTATTTGGGAATCCACTATCGAAAGATTCAGAAGTAGGATTTGATCCATGAATTTTGAGCTAAAATACATCTTCCTCTATGCATTTCAAGGTGAGTCTTTCATATTTCATTTCCTTTCATATCGATATCTTGGTTCTATATCTTAATTGGGATAATTGTATACACATAGCATCTATTAGATAACTGAGAGGCGAGTGAATTGGTTATATTTAGTTATCATGCAATCCCTTCAAAATTGTTTAGTACCAATAAAACATCATAAACATTATCATCAATCAATCAGTGTAATCATTCAACTTATCACTGAACTATTTCAATCACTTTATTCCAAACTATTAACTTACTATTATTTTCATTACCAAGTGTCAATAAAATTACTTAATTGTTACCTTAAATCTATTTAGTTGTTACTGAGTTGTAGTGAAATGAAAAACATATAAAAACAACTTGTAACACCAATAACATTCACACATTTGACACCATGATTTCAATATGGAAACCTTATAAAGGGAAAAACCACCTGGGACTGACAATCGATAATTTTCACTTTTCTTAAGTGAGCTTAGCTAAAAGCCAACCTTGTCATAGGTTACATACACATTGTTAATACAACTTTGTTAGAGGATTTCACCAAAAGATCATCAAGACCTTATCACTCCTTGAACCTATCTAAATAGCAGTCTACTACTGCAAAGGACTTACAAACACCACTAATCAATGTTATAATATAATATTTTTATAGACTTTTTAGGTCCACTCAATTTTTTAAGATTTCTACTATAATGATTATAAAGTAACAATAGATTAGCTACTATAATGATTAGCTATTACTCAATAAACATAACATTCACTTGGGTAATATAGAACTCAATTAATACTAGACTTTCTTAGGTAATACTAAGTTTTCCTTTTACTTTTCCTATCACTTAGGAAATAGTATAGTCACTCAGTGAATGCAATCTCCCTTTATTAATCTTGTCAATCAATTAAGATTGAGTTCTTTAGTACTTCTCAATAATTCATGATTGTAAAAAAATAAAGCCACTATTACATTATCACTGACCAACTCATTCAAGTACCCATTGAATATCATACTTATAAATATTGTTTTCATCATAATTCTTCAAATCCTCTTCATCAATCTAATGATATAGTACTCTACTGAAATAGCATAATGTCTAGCAAACTATGACTTGAAAACAATGACAACATAACAACTAACATGACTCTCTTACATACATTCATAGTATTACCAATTATATTATCAATTGGGGTTAACAATACCCCCCTTTGGCATTGATGAAAATACAAAAAAAATGATTTTACATTACTTAAGATAATCAAATGTATGCATTAGAAACAATACAAAATTTCATCTCTGTCTTCAATTGCATAATCTTTGTAAATTGGTCTATATCTTTAGTATCAACAACAATCTTCTTCAACATATCTCCTTCTTAGGATATGATCTATATTCAATCTTCATTCTTCTCCCCCTTTGGATATATTTTTCCCTCTGTTTGTAGTGTTTATTGATTCTCTCCCCCTTTAGTAACATCCTCCCCTTTTGGCTAACTTTTCCCTCTTTGACAACAATGTCAAAGGTCATTAAATTTTTTAATATGAAACTCATAAAACCTTGTAATTATATATGTACCTTGCATGTACATTATACATTAGTTTCATCACAATCACTTTCACAACTTCATAAATGTTCCTAAAGTGTGAACAATTTTCATCAACTCCATGAATATTTGGCAATTAATTCATGAATTGATGTAACATGCATCTTCACCTTAGTGATTTTTGGATAGGGGCATAACCCCTAGCTTATCTCTTAGAAACTCAAAAGAATCCTAAAGCAATGGATTGGTAAATATCTCAACAATTTGTTCTTTAGACTTTATACATTCAACCCTCACTTATTTCTCTTGTACTTGTTCTCTCAAATAATGATACTGAATCGATATATTCTTTTTTTGCATGCATCACCAAAATTTTTGAAATATTTATTGTGCTAGTATTGCCACAATAAATAATAACATGATTGATTACCCCTTCTTGCATACCTTCCAACAATTTCTTAATCCATACAATATTTGAATAATTGATTACAAAAAAATCATATTTAGCTTCAATAGTAAATTGTGAAATACAAATCTATTTCTTGCTTATCCATGTCATCATTCTTCCTCCTAAAAAGAAATCTCTACCACTTGTTCTTTTTCTATCATCAACATTACTAGTCCAATCAAAATCTATGAAAAATCTAATATTAAATTCATCCTCTTGTTTATACCATAGGCCATAATATTTAGTTCCTTTTATATATCTAGATATCCTTTTCACATCAGTTATGTAAGTCTCCTTTGGATTGGATGAGTACCTTGCAACAATTTGAGCAACCAATGCAATCTCTCATCTACTATGTACAACATTTTTTAACTTACCAATCATAGATCTATATTGTGTTTCATTTACCTCACCAATACTATCTTCCTTTGATAATTTTACTCTAGTCACCATAGGTGTACTAACTGGCTTAGACTCATCCATCCAAAATGTCTTCAAGATTTATTTCACATACTTAGATTGGGTCACATATATACCTTTCTTTGTTTGATAGACTTGCAATCCAATGAATTTTTTTATTATCTCACCAATCATTGATGTCTTAAATTTTGTACTCATCTGATCAACAAGTCCCTTACACAACATGTCATTCCCTCTAAATATTATGTCATCAACAAATTTTTCAGCAATCAATGTCATACCTTCATATTAATTTTTCAAATATATACTATTATTTTCACTTGTCCTAGAAAATTCAATCTTAATTAGATAAGAGTGTAATCTTTCATACCGTGCTCTTGGGGCTTGTTTCAATCCATACATTTCTTTGTTCAACTTGCACACCATGTTCTTTTGATTAGGTTCAACAAATCCTTTAGTTCAATATATACTTCCTCCTCAAGTATTTAATCATAAATGCAGATTTGGAATCTATTTGATTTACTATAAACTTCTTGTAGGTAGCATAAGCCAATAATTTTCTTACTCCTTCCAATCTTTCCACAGCTGCAAAAATTTCACCATAATCTATTCCTTCTTCTTGCACATATCCTTTGCAAACTAATATTCTCTTGTTCCTTACCACTTCTCCATTATCATTAAGCTTGTTTCTAAAAATCCATTTGGTTCCTCCCACATTCTTGTTAGAAGGTCTCAATTTTGGTGTCTAGGTACTATTTTTATCAATTTGATCAATCTCCTCATTCATAGAATTTATCCAATATTTGTTATCCAATGCAACCTTTTTTTTTCTTGGTTCAAAATTAGTAATCAAAGAAGCATTCTCTCTTAACTTACTTATTGTTTGTACTCTAACACTTTCATCTCCAATTATTTGTTGAGGTGAATTATTCTTTCTCATATGTTTTTCCAATACAAGAGTCCTTTAATTTTCAACATTTCCTTTACTTTATGGAGGTTCAACTTCCTTCTTGGATAGAATTTTCTAGTGCTCAAGTAAAGCATTATGTAACTCAAGTGTCATTGATCGATACTTGGTGTATCTTTGTTGTAACTCTGGTAGAGTATCAAGTGCCTCTTCATAAATATATACATAATTTTTATAGTCTTTAGGTTCCTTCTTTCTTTCCACATTATTCCTCTATGCAAAATCACCAAATCTTACACTTAAACTTTCAATCATCTTGTTAGTAGCTTTATTTCAAAAAATTATATATTTTTCTCTTGTATGAATAACCAAGGAATATACCTTCATCTCCTTTAACATCAAATTTATCATTCCTTGTATGTTTGTGAATATAACACCTACTTCCAAAGATTTTGAAATAATTTGCATTTGGTGTTTGACCATACCATAATTCATAGAGAGTCTTGTTTGTTCCTTTATTTTAACTTGGTTGAGTATGTAAACAACAATATTAATTGCTTCTCTCCAAAATATCTGAGAAAAATCCTTTTAAATCATCAAATTCCTTGCACAATACACAATTGACCTATTTTTTGTTTCAACAATATCATTCTATTGTGGTGTCATTGGTGTAGGAAACTATCTTTTAATACCATTCTTAGCACAAAAGTTAGTGAATTCAAAAGACATAAACTCATCACCTCTATCAGATCTTAAACACTTCAAAGATTTATTAGTTTCCTTTTCAACTCTAGCTTTGTACCATTTGAACATATCAAAAGCATGAGATTTCACTTTCATGAACATTATAGTCATCATCCTTGAATAATCATCAACAAACAATATTAAATATTTGTCAACATAGTAATTGTCAACATCAATGGGACCACATAGATTAGTATGCACCAATTCCATGATATCATTTGAAGAATGTGTCTTGGTTGAAAAAATAGACTTTTTCATCTTACTGAGCTAATATTCTTTACACATAAAATTATCTATTTTTTGTAGATTTGATAAGCCTCTTACTCTTTTCTTTCTACTAAATTTTTACCATAGTTTTAAATTTTAAATGATACAACCTTTTATGCCATAACTACACATCCTCAATTCTAGAAAATAAGTATGTCTCAATAGTTAGACCAAGATAGAATAAGTTATCTTTTGTTTGCATTCCTATTCCAATCAAATTACCCTCATCATCAAATATCTCAACCTTTCAATTCTGAAATTTCATCTTGTGACCTAAGTTATTCAACTATGCAACACTCAAAATATTACATTTAAGTCCTTGAACCTAATGTGCATCATCACATTTGATCTTATAATTCAAAATTAGTGATCCTTTACCTTTCACTGGGCATGGAACATCACTACCTAGCTTAATAGTTCCACCATCATCCATTTCTTCAAATTTATCAAACTTACACAGATCACTAGTCATGTGATATGAGCAACCACTATCAATAATCCATGATTCAGTCTTACTAACAATTGAAATAAATGAAGTTTCACTCTCATACCTTTTTCCATTTGGATCTTCCTTAATTATAACATAGACCATCTCAACTACTTCCTTTTCATCATTAGAACTGGACTTACTATGCCCTCCCTAAACAATGTAGCATGACTTCTTCCCTTTGTCTTTGTAGTCCCCATTCTTCCTATACTTAAATTTTCTTATTATTTATGTCACTCTTACTTATTTTAGCATATTTAGTAGAAAAGTGACCAACCTCATTACATTTGAAACAAACAAGGGAAATTTACCTTTGTATTTACCTTTTCCTCTTGAAACCCTTTTTCTTTCTTAGAACTTCCAATGGTTAAAGAAGATTTAAATGAATTTCTAGCTGTAACCATACTATTGTCATAATTACTCAATTCAAATGTATTCGACCAACTAGCTCAACTTTTAAGTGGCAACACATTGCCAATCATGGCTCTCACTTCTTGAATAGCAAAAAATTGATAGCATAAAAAGGAAAACTTACAATTTTAGATTCATTAATCACACCTCTAGTAGCTTTGATTGCTTTTACAACTTTTATTGGTCTACATAATGATAAAAAAATTCTCCTTCTTTCATTTTCATTGTCATTATACTTTCCCTTTAGACTTTCATCTTTGGCTCTTCTCACATTATCATCTCCTCTATGTACAATTGCCAATTTATCCCACATATGTTTGGAAATAGTGCAATCCTTGATATCATCAAACTCAACATCATTAAGTGCAAATGCAATCTCAATCATCAGGTTATTGTGACTCTTTTTTTCATTCAATTACACCATAGTTAGGGGACTAGAAGGGGTAGTATACTCATGTTCCAACCGATGTGTGACATTGTCTCCAATTCTAGGTAGATGTAGCTTCATTATGTCCTTCCATAATGAAAAGTTCTCTTTGTTCAATCTTGGTAACTCTCTCTTATACATCTTTGATCTTTTTCTCAAGTTCATTTAAACTTATTTCTCTATGCATTGTACTCTTATACCAATTATTAGATATCTAAGAGGGGGGTGAAACACCTATATTCAGTTATCATAGAGTCCCTTCAAATAATTTCACTACAATAAAACATCATAAAACTTATCATCAATCACTTGATGTAACCATTCAACTTATCACTTAACTCTTGCAATAACTTTATTCTAAAATCTCAACTTACTATTCTTTGCATTATCGGGTATTAGTAAAATTACTTACTTATTACCTTGCAGTTACTTAGTTGTTACCTAGTTGTAGTAAAATAAAAATATATATAAAACAACTTGCAACAACATTCATGTATTTGGCACCACAATCTTAACGTGGAAACCTTGTAAAGAGAAAAATCACCTAGGATTGATAACCCAAAATTTTCACTATTCTAAAGTGAGCTTAGCTAAGATCCAACTTTGTTAAAAGTTACATACACATTATTGATGTGACCTTGTTAGAGGATTTCACCAAAAGATCATCTAGACCTTATCACTCCTTGATCTTTTCTAAATAGCAATCTATTGCAAAAGACTTACAAACACCACTAATCAATGTTACCATATAGGATTTCATGGACTTATTAGGTCCACTTAGTTTTTCAACATTTTATGCTATAGTGATTAGAAAGTAACAATAGAAATGATCTATTAAGTATGGTAACTACCTTTTCTTGTTCATATCTCTATTTTTTTGCTCTAGTCTTTGTTTAATCTTTATCTTCTTATCTTCTTTCTCTATTCTCTTGACTAGCTAATTCACTTCTTCTCACTTCCAACCTTGCTTAGTTCTCCTAGCTTAAAAATCTTCTTTAACCTTCTTGAATAGTTCGCACTAGCAAGATAAAAAACTAATAATTAGATTATCTTCCAACCAAAAATACAATCAATAGCTTAAAATTGATTCAATATCCTCCATAAATATTCATCTCTAAGCTTTCAGATTCTTCATTCTAATATCATGTAATTACAATCATCAATCTTAGATTCAATATACTTAATCACATCAAAAATAGAATTTTGTATTGAATTTTTTGCTCATCCTTATCCTTATTCAATCTCCATCATCAGATCCTTATTGAATTTTCTCATTTGTTGATTTTGTAACTATTGACATTACAACCATGTTTGTTATTAGTGACACACACTTATTTAGATTATAATTATCTACTAAATGTATTGTACAGTTAATAGAGTTAACCAAGTATTTCAGACTCTACTGAGTTCTACAATTGCTACCAAGTTCATGGAACAATATTCAATTTGTGCTAAGCAGTTTCTACCATAATAGTGATTAGTAGTGTAAACCAAGCTTTATAAGGTTTACCATGTTCCTCAGTGCAAATTGAGTTCAAAGTTATAGTGATATGAATCTAGTATTGATTGAGACACTCAGTGTTAAGAAAGTGATTCAATTTATACCAAGCTCGTAGTGATAGCATTTATCAAGCTATGCAATGTGAATCAAATGATTTAGTTTATATTCCAAGTTTCATAGTAGTCACCGAGTCACTAGCGCAGACTGAGTTCAAACTACTTATAAGTGATAAGTATGGACTAAGCTTTTACATCTACCAAATACGTGATGATGTCGAGCATTGACTATGGATGTCGAGTATTAGAACCTCACTAAGCTATTCTTCAGAACCCAAGTTCCTGTTGTTGGGCCAACTTTGTGTATTTTGTGTAAACTTGTATTGTAGCCAGCTTTGTTGATTTATAAATTAGATTGGTATATATGTAATATATTGTATCACATCCAATATATAGAATGAAAGTAATGTAACAAGTAGAGAAGAGTAGAAGTGCAAAATAAAAAGGCTACAATAGTATAAGGAATAGCAAAGATTTAACTATCATAGCAAGGTGATCATTACATTCAAAGGAATCTCATTTAGCAAACCAAGTTGCAAATCATAGATTAGCCACTATTTCATCCTAACAGGTGGCTCAGTTAAATCCTTTCACAAAGTAGACTTAATAGTCTTTTGTAAATCTCTTTATTGAGTGCATACTTCATTGTATGTTTGTAAATCCTTTTGCAAGGTGGAGCTAGCAATGCTCATTACTTCTAATAGGGTAGATCATCAGAAGTGATTATTGTAAGCCTTAATAGGCCAACTTTATACTGTAGTACTAAATCTTGTGGATATCATCCCCATCCTAGTTTTACTTTTTATTTGGAAGATTTCTGGGTCACCATATTGTGTTTCAAAAGTGTTATGAATTTTTTGATATTTTTAGTTATTCATGCATGTAATTAGATCATAATACACATGAAGGATTAATTGGTAAATAAATATTAAGTTTCATTAGTTACTGATTTACCCCTCCCCTCTCAGTAACTTAGCCTATCATATATATTTTTAACAATTGGTATTAGAGCTTATGGTTCTTAGAGAAAATTTTAATGGCTTGAGCAAAGATCAAAAGCTATAGAGGTATTTCGACTTGAAAAAGCTATTGATAATGAAAAAATGGATTTGGAATTGGCTATTGGACAACTCAAGAAAGAAAAGGAGCAACTCTCTCGATCTCTTAAAAAAAGAAAAGATCTTGCAATTCAAATGAATGACCAACTCTACATTGAAGAAAGAATTGAAGACATCCATTCAAAAATCAATCCAAATGAAGCCAATGAAGCAATTAAAGAACTATTAGAAAAGAATAGTACACTTCAAGAAGAAGTAAGAAAGTTGAGAAGAGAGCAAGAAATCTAGTCAATAAGATTGTGTGAAGTCATGGAAGAGAAAAATAAGATAAAAGAAGAGATAGAAGGAAAGAACAATGAAATTCAACATCTATCCCTTCAACAAGTAGACTACATTAATCAACTCACCAATACAAACGAAAAAATTATAAATCTAAGATCAAAGAATGAAAGATTGCTGAATGATCTAAATACTAAAAGGAAAATCAATGAAAAGATGATGAAATCTCAAGTAGACATGAATCAATTGAATGAGCAAAGCCATTACAAACAAAAAGGAAAAGTAGGAATTGAATATATAGAAGAAGGTGAATCATCTAAGAAAGGAGCTCAAAAGAATCAAAGACCTACTTGTAGTCACTATGGTAAGATAGGTCATACATCAAACAAATGTTGGAGCAATGGGAAAGCTAAATTCAATGAAAAATGTTACAATAGCAATCAGCATGGTCATAGAGCTAATGAATGCAAAGAAAAACCTAGATTTGAAGGCAAATGTAACAAATGTAAGAAGCATAATCACAAATCCTCAAAATGCAAATGCAAGATATTGAACCCAGTAAAATAGATTGTAAAAGCTATATTTGGTTGGGACTATAATACTTGATACATATGTCATTACTATGGAGAATTTGGACAAATTGGAATGAATTGTGTATAAGATCACATGAGGACAAGAGACACTACCAAAAGATGTTTCATTTGTACAGAACTTGGTCATGTTGCCAAGAACTATATGAATATTGGAAGAATTGAAGATGAAAAGAAGGAAAAATATGATAACATCATAAAGTAGATGAGATAGAAATGGATTCCAAAATCTTCTAAAAATGCAAGTCCAAGTAGCGATGAACATGTCACTTAAGAATTGGGTGACTCAAGCATTTCCACTTGATCTCTAAAGGAGAACTGGAACTAGGATTCTCAAGAAGATATCTCACATCAATTCTAGTTAGGAGAATGGAAGATCCATATCAGCATTCAAGATGCAAAGGGATCACTGAGTATTCAAAATATACTAGTCATTACCAAATAAAAGTGGGTTGCAGACCTTACTGAGTGAGGTTAGGATGTAAGACCCTATCAAGCAAGGTCAGGAGCTATTAAAATTTGATGTATAGATATTGAGTCATGGATGACTCTGCCAAGCACTTAATGCAAGAAAAGTGGATGATATTCTATCATTTGAGAAAATAATTTTACCAGTCATTTATGGTGATCAAAAGGAGAAATTTGATAAAAAGGGAAAAATCAAAGACATTTGTCACTACAAATTTTTCAGAGCTATTTGTGCAAAGTGATTTTTGAGCATCTGAGCAATCTAAGTGAATCATTGTTGGAGATTTCCATATCTTTGAAAACCCTACCAAGTAAAATGGCATCCACTAGAAGCAAATCAAAGAAAGGATTTGATATGTTAGTTCAAGGTGTGGAATGGAAGGCACCAGACTTTAAACTGAGTCTAGCTATCATAGAAACCCTAGATCCAAGTAGAGCTCAATTAAAAATTCCATCAAAGTTACTACTGACTCATGAAAATTGTTCACATTTTTTTTGTGCTATTCAAGATATTGGAACATTGGAAATGGATGAAACCCTAGAGAAGTTATGTGTGAATGGTGTGTTAAAACTAGAGCATCAACACCTTGAAGAGAAGGGTTTGACTTACATTCAACACATGCTATAGGATTTTTAGATTAAATGGATAAGACTTATCCTTAGCAATATGCATAATGGTTAGTTATGGTTAGAACAACCTATTATGATAACAAAGAAGATGATTCATAGGATCACTAGTCTTCCTATGTTGGCAAAAGCTAAAATGACCAAAACCCTAAGTCAGGTCAAGCTTGAAAAGAAAACCCTTACTGAGTGGGATGGAAGAGGAATAAAGATTGGCTATGTTATACACATAAAATATATAGCTCAAGTAGACTCAACAGTGTATCATGCAAAGTAGTGGATCTTGCATACAAAGTGGTCAAGAATAACATGTCACTTGATCTTGTTGAGTTGATGTTGAAGCAGTTCAACAAGAATATGGAGAGTATAAGAACTTCAAAGAATAATCCTTGTAAGTTTGGTTCACTCTTAACTTGTTTATTTTTCTATGTGCAAAATTTCTTCCCATATGAAGGTACAATTTTATGGAGGAAAGATGTACCTACTCTTTATCAGATTAATGAATATATAGCTGAAATGAGAGAAAACTATGTGAGTATTATGGACTATTAGTTTGATGCATTCAAAGATAAAATGAATAATAGATTCAAGATACCCAAGAAATTTTTTGATGATTATAGAGATGATGTTTGTTTCATGGTTGATAGTTATAAAGTGTGTGTACAAGTAGTTAGATCGAGAATTGTGTGGGTCAAGCCTCTAGGTTATGAGGTTAACATTGATGAAACTAAGGACATTATTAAAGCATTGTTAAATGAGCCATTTGACCCAAATGTTTCATGTTAGAAACAATAGTCCACAAAGATAACTAAGAGGGGGGGAGGGGTGAATCAGTTATCTAACAATTAAAACATTTATCTTCTTTAAACAACAACCATACAAAGATGCACATAAATAATTACACCAGATATGTTGAGTAGGGAAATCCTTGATTAGAGGGAAAACCTTGGTGGGAATGATGCCCACAAGATGATGTACTAATATAAATATTCCCTATTAGAGGATGGACCCTATTAAGAGTCTATTACAATATTTAGTACAATGAGTCTTTGTTAGGAGACTTTGAATCCTTGTTAGGAGATTCTAACCCTATTAGGATTTGTGCCAACCCTGTTAGGAGTTGTGGAAGATAACTGAACCCACTCTCCAAATAGCTTTAGGATTAGATCAATGAACCCATTGTCCAATTGACATTAGTACTATTCCTTTTAGAATAATAGATGTGAAACAAGCTTCTACTTCTTCCTCTGTCCAGTACATCAGACTTCTTCTCCTTCAAACCATGCAATTAGATTTGGAACTCAGTACTCAATAATAATAACCCTTAAGGTCACTTACATGCATAGGTAAGTTACTCTTCTTCTTTAGCTCTTTGTTTGCTCAATAGTTCACAAATATCATACACTCTCACTTAAACACAGAAAACATCTTTCCTTTATACCATGCCCAATAATAAATTCTTGAGTCAGCTTCCCACTTAATTATAATATGTCAATTAAATGAATACACATTTAATTAATGTTTTTAGCCCTCAGTCATAAATAGACTTTTACTCATGTGACTTCCATGCATGCACACTCTCTAACATCATCAATGACCAGTATACTCTCACCAGTTAACTGTGCAACCTCTCATTACATTTGTGATGAACTTCAATGATCACACAATAGGAACTTCTTTCCTAATACTCTATTTCCATATGGTTCTTTGTAGATCAATAATATCTTTTGTACAGTATCAATTCAAGTTCCACACACTTACCCTTGTAACAAATACATACTATAGTATACATTGGAAAATGTGGAACAATAGATAAGTAATGTATTGTTCTTAATACAAAGATTATAGTCTGCTACTCAGTTAGTCTTCACAAACTTACTACTATGTTATCATTAGTGACAAACATAGTCATGAATACATCATATCAATATTATGCAATGCTCCCCCATAATGAGAGCATCATCATTCATGTTAAGACTACATACTTTGGCACCTATGATGAAGCAAAAGCTAGAATAGAAATTGAAATAAAACTCCCTCAAGAAATGGGAAGAAAATAATTACAAAATTGAAAACCAGCTCCACTCTTCTATTGACTAAAGGAAAAGGAGATGAAATTGAGGAAGATGAAGTGAAAGATAAAGAGAACTGAGAGGAAGAAGAGCTAGTAAATAAGAAAGGTAAGGTTATTGTAACCAAGCCTACTAAACCATCTACTGTTGTATTCTCAATGATGTTATCTAGGAAGAAAATTTATAGAGAAGGAGGAGATGTGATCTTTAAAAGGCCTCCACCCACCTTTCAAGAAAATGTAAAAGAAATAGATTTAGGAGCTGACATAACAAACTTTAGATCACTAAAATATGAGACTAGGACTGTAGAGGAGTAGAAGTAAATAAAATACATGATAATGTCTAAGATGGGTAAATGTAAGTATTCCCTAGACCAGCTTGCTTAGTAGATTCCAAGTGATTTAATGAAGAAAATCAAGCCAAGATGGGAGAATGCTATGAAAACAACTAAATAAATCTATGAGAAGACCCTAAGGCAACTCATGCCAAGCTTAAATGACAAGGAGGTAAAAGAATCTCTAAACAAGAATGAAGAAAATTTTACCTTGAGATTCAACACTTATCTTATATTGATGAATGACATTGAACATGTAGTGAAAATGCTACCAACACATGGAAGAACATTTATGTTCTTTACAAGAAAAGTGATTTTATTGTCAATGTTAGTGACAAGGATGATGATGAACATGAAAAAGATGAGGAAATTAATGATTAAGAAGCAACACATTTTGACAATATAGATGATTAGGAACATGAACAGGAACATGAAGCTATCGAGGAAGATTTACCTGAAGTTCAAAACACCGAGGAGACTAACCTAGAGAAAATTATAGCAATGGTCATAGCCTCACTTCCTCATTCTCTAAGGGAAGCATTGAAAATATCGAGCCTAGAGAAAGCTACTATAGGATTGATTGTGTCAAGCATTGTAAGTACAAGCACTCAATCAGTTTTTACACCTATTTAGCTCAATACTTCATTGATAGAGTAGTCAACGCTTCCCTCTACATCGATTTTAGTTACACCAGGTATTTTAACAATAAGATCAGTATTGACTTTTTTAGCTAGTCCTACCATCTCTACCATTATTTCCATTCCTAGCATGCAAATAATAAGTGCAAGGATAGTTGAGACCAAGCATCAACCTAGTACCAATTTTTTGAGTAAAGGCAAAGTGAAAGAAGAAGGAATTGATCTTGATGAGGAGATTTTTATTCCAAATTGAGAAATCTCCAATCTTAACCCTGATCAAATGAAAATATTTGGACAGCTTCTTCAGAAGAAAACTAAGAAGCAAAGGTTTAGAGAAGAAAGAAATAAAGAATTTCAAATAATTAAAGATATAAAGAATATTCTAACAAAGGCACTTAGCACAGAGGTTGACACTTCTCAACCAATTTTGATTCAATTAGCAGAGGCAGTCAAGACCAATGAAGATTTGAATGGACATGAGAAATTATTGCAGATAACTGAGAAGAAGTTTGAGAATAAAGTTTTGGAACTAGTAGCTTAGTAGATTTCTATTCATCAAGTAGATCTATCTATTATTCTAGGCTCATTAGGGACCTCTTGCAACAATGTGACTTCATTATTCGGTAAACTCTATGATACATCAATTTTCACCAAGGAAATAAGAGATAAACTATCAAAGATTGATGAAGATCTAAAGGAAAGTGCATAAAAATTTCAACTTGACTCAAATTATAGCTTTTTCCACTACACAAAGATCAAATTCTTAACTAATATGCAGATAAAATTGCTAAGAGAAGAAGCAAGAATAAGAGCTACATTGATAAAAATACATGACATGATTCTCCCAAAAATGGATGCACTGCAGAAACATATTTCACATGCTAAAACACTCATCCTAGATAAAAACTTCTCAATTGTAGATCACATGATAGAACTTTTAGCAGAAGTTCAAGTTGCATTGCACACATGCAAAGTGTTGCAAGAAAATTGGGACAAGACAATGGCGCTGATTCTAAATATACATTCAGATTTCTTGTTACATTTTGGCATTATTGTATGGTATATAGCATACATCTTTGGCATTAATGTCAAAAAGGGGGAGAAAATGTGTATATTAGATGTAAAAAGATGTAAAATATTATATATATATATATATATATATATATATATATATATATATATATATATATATATATATATATATATATATATATATATGGTGATGCATTATCATATTATATATGTACAGATACTTAGAGAAACATCTCTTACAAAAGAAATTTTGAAAAATCTCAAAAATAGAGTACTCTACCGAGGTTGAGACACAAGGTGATGAATAAAAGGTGCTCTTGAACTCTTTGAATTAAGTTTTGACTGATAAGTGTTTTTGTCACTAATGCCAAATGGGGAGATTGTTAACATTACAGTCATGTTTTTTTGTTAGTGACACACACTTATTAGATTATAAGTATCTACTACGTGTATTGTACAGTTAACAGAGTTAACCAAGCATTTCAAACACTACTAAGTTCTATAGTTGCTACCAAGTCCAAAGAACAATATTCAGCTGGCACCAAGTAGTTTCTACCATAATGGTGATCAATGGTATATATAGAGCTTCATAAGGTTTACCAAGTTCCTCAGTACAAATTGAGTTGTGCAGTGCTTATCGAGTTCACAATTACAATGATGTAAATCTAGTGTTAACCGAGCCATTCAGTGTTAACCAAGTGATTCAATTTATACCAAGCTCATGATAATAACATTTACTGAGCTATGTAGTGTGAATCAAATAATTCATTTTATATGCCAAGTTTCATAGTATTCAAAAAGTTACCAGTGCAGATTGAGTTTAGACTACTTGGAAGTGATCAGTATGGCCAAGCTTCTACATCTATCAAATGCATGATTATGCCAAGCATTGATTATGGATGTCAAATATTAGAACCTCACCAAGCTAGTCTTCAAAACTTGAGTTCTTGCAGTTGGGCTAACTTTGTGTATTTTGTGTAAACTTGTATTGTAGCCAACTTTGTTGATTTGTAAATTGGATTGGTATATACGTAATGTATTGTATCACATCCAATATATAGAATGAAAGTAATGTAACAAGCAAAGAAGATAAAAAATGTGAAATATAAAGGTTACAATAGTATAAGGAGTAGCAAAGATTTAACTATCACAGCAAGGTGATCATTGCACTCAAAGAAATCTCATTTAGCAAACCAAGTTGCAGATCATAGATCAGCCATTGTTTCATCCTGATCAGTTAAATTATTTCACAAGGTAAACTTAACAATCTTTTGTAAATCTCTTTACCAAGTGCATACTTCATTGTATGTTTGTAAATCCTTCTGCAAGGTGGACCTAGTAGTCCTTATTGCTCCTAACAAGGAAGATCATTAGAAGTGATCATTATAAGCCTTAATAGTCCAATTCTATACTACAATACTAAAGCTTGTGGGTATCATACCCACCCTAGTTTGACTTTCTATTTGGAAAGTTTCTATGTCATCATATTGTGTGTCAAAAGTGTTATGAATGCTTTGATGTTTTCAGTTATTCATGCATACAATTAGATCATAATACACATGAAGGATTAATTGATAAATAAAGATTAAGTTTCATTAGTTACTAATTTACCCCTCCCCTCTCAGTAACTTAGCCTATCATATATATATTTCCAACAGTAACAAACTTTGACTTCATTCCATAGACCATCTCAAACTTTCTAAACTTCCATCAAAAGTTGGCCTTAGATTCCAATTTTCCAAACTTTCTCTTCCAATTGTTATTCATTAAACATAACATTCCCTTAGGTAATATAGAACTTGGTCAATATTAGACTCTCTTTGGAAATAATGATTTTCCCCTTTTTTTTCTAATCACTCAGGAAATAGTTTAGTCATTTAGTAAATACAACCTCCCTCCATTAACCTTGTCACTTGGTTATGCTTGAGTTCTTCAACACTTCTCAATATTTCATGATTGTAAAATAATTAATCCAACATTACATCACTACTAACCAACTCATTAAAGTACCCATTGAATATCATACTTATCAATATTGTCTTCATTATGCTATCTTCAAATCCTCTTTATTATTATAATGATATGGTACTCTACTAAATTAGCATAATGTCTAGCCAACTAAGACTTGACATCGATGACAACATAACAACTAATATGAATCTCTTACATACATTCATAGCATTACTAATTACATTATTAGTTTGGTCTAACAACATCTAGAATTACATTATTTAAGAAATTAGTTCAATTTGGCATACACATCATCCTATAAGGGCCAAAGAGTGCATATCTTGTATCACATTCCCCTTTATAATTCCAATTATGTATTAGCACCCTTATTCCTCTGGATTCTACCTAATATTATTTGGATTATAACAGGAATCATATTTGGAAATTTCCCTCTTTTCCTCATATACATATTTGAATGGCTTAGTGGTCCAAAAAAATGAAGATATTTAGTCATATTAAAGTGTTCCTATTTATCCCCTAAACAAGGGCACACTTCAAAAGACTGCATGTCATATTCATGGGATATTCATGGGCATAAATCCCACTATGGTTTTCACCCAATTGGGTTTCCACAAGATAAATCTTGGTGTTATGTGTTGATGTTGTGTGATTGATTATTTTTTGTCATATGTTCCTTTACAAGTTTATGTTTCTTGTTGCGAGAATATGGTAAATACTTGAAGGAAAAGTTTTATGAGATATGAATCTTGTTTTGTGGTAGATTACTAACAATAAGGTCAGTTATATGTATAAGTGCATGGAGTAATGTACCATTAATCTTATCATAGCATGAATATTCATTGTGTTGGCTTTTGATTTAATAGAATTTTAACAACCTCTTAATAGATGAGAACACCTGAGAATTCACTAGAGACCATAATGGGTATTCTGAAATACAAATTAAAAGGACCAACTGATAAGACTCTAATGTCTTCTCCACTTTGAATTTTGCAAGATTTAGGTGGGTTTACCTAGGAATTCACTCAATATTTACTTAAACTTATAATTCTCAACATGAATTCTAATATAACAGATGATTTCCTTAATTCTTCTAGTTCTAGGACTGTTAGAGGGGTGATAAACAACTATCTTATCAAACCCTAAAACTCCATGAATCAAGTACAAGATTACTTTTTAGATCTAAAACAATAAGACAATAATATGATTCATTTATATGAAATTTTTCATTACATAAGATATTAAAAAATAGATCAACTTCAAAGATGACCAATGCCTTATCTATTGGGCTATAAACTCATAGAAATTAGAAATCAACTTCTAGATCTATCTTAACACTTTGTGAGAAGATTATCAATGTTCATTTCTAGATCTCATACTTATCAAAATATTGAATGAAAACCATAGAATTATTCCAATTTATATTAAGCATTTACATAACCCATTAGATTATTAGAAAAAACAAATTGAAATATAATTCAAAATGAATTACAACTAAAATTGAATAGGCTTTTCCATTAAACCTCAGAGAACAAGATGGAGATAAAAGAAGAGACAAGATCTAGGATGAATAATAAGCTATTTGAATTTTGTATTAACTTCTTTACATAGCTTACCATTTTCCTTGTGGAAATAATGGTTTCCTTGGAAAACTCCTTTTTCTGAGGAAAAATTGGGACAAACCTATCAAAGAATGAAATATATGGACCTCACTTAATGAACAAGGGAGAAAGAATGGATAGTGCCTCTATACATTAGTATTCTGCTCCTCATAGTGCAATATAACTATTGTGGATACTTTGAGAAACTTGTTTAAGAACACTAATTTTATGTGAGAGAATGCACTCCATTGTTTTGATCTATATTTTTTTCCACCTTCTAGCTCATCCACCTCTATCTGCTGACATATACCCACATTTTTTGTATCAGCATTAGTTTTGGCCTCCTTATCTTTGATCTTTGTGATAGGTCTAGTTGCAATTATTAAAGTCCTTACCTCATTCTTGAGGGTAGCCACTCTTTTCTCTAATACATATGTTTTCTTTAGATATTCCTAATCTTTTTTACTAGTTTCAATGGATATGCTATAATTTTGATACAACCACTCTTCAAGCATATCCATTTTTCTCTTCCCCATTAGTGATGTAGTGTTCATTAGATTATGAATCTGGTCACTTGAAGTAGTAGTCACATTCCAAAATATCACATTTCTTTGGGATGAGTCTCTTACTTCCATCAAAGTTGGCTTGTTAGATTCAGGAGCCATGCTCCATACTGTCATTGTCTTGGAGTCAATATTAAATCTTGACCCTTACAACTCTCTTGCAATATTTGTCTCCTCAAATGAGATAGATTTATCTTATCTTCTTATTTGATCTAGAATGAAAGATGAGCTAATCTCCCATTCAGTGAAAAGTAACATCCCACTTCTCTACACTAGCTCCTTGGCCTCATCCATAATGAGAGTTTCACTATTTTGGTCATATTCTTGGAGTTTCCACACTAGTTCAGCTACCTTTACTTTTGAATCTCTTGGTTGTAGTTGGAGAGTGAGTTCATTCTGTTTAATCTTGAACAAGAATGATTTTGTTTCCTATGAATTCATGAAGTCATCATCATTCATAAATTCTTGATCTTAGATTATCCTTTCATCCAACATCCTTGTTTGTAGCTCAAGTTTATTAGGGATTCATTTATTCTAGTTTGCATGCCTTATTAGGAAGTTATGCTTTATATCATCAAAATATTGTGTTCCCCTTGGTAGGATTTGTATATCTTTTCCCTTGCCTTATCTAGGATCTCTATCTTTTTTTCTTCTTCATGCCACCTTGAGCCCATGATGAGATTTCTAGTTGATCATCTTCAACTTCAATTTCTGTTATATCATCATGTTGGGGAGATTCAAGCACTGCTGTATCTCTTATTTCAGGAGGGACTTGAGATATTAGGGCATCAAAATTGTCTAGGAATTTATTATACCTATCTAGGTACCTCTCCTCATGGTAGAAGCCTTTAAAAGAGGGATCTTCTTTTTTCATTTGCTCTTCTACCCTCATCATTTCTCTCCCTTTTAAGGTCATATCTTTGTAGTCCTCTATCTCTAGGTAGGTCATATTGACATCCTTTTCCTAATAGGATTTTGTACTTTGTAAAGTGTTCTTCCTAATCTGCTTCAAGGCATACCTAACTAGGTCATTAGGATCATAAGTTCATCCTAGCAGGAGCAATGGGAAGTAGGAATTCACTCATGAACCCATCTATTTCTTCAGTAGCATCCTTTCCTATAACAAAATCTCCTATTTTGACATTTATAGGAACAAAGGAACCCTTTTTTATTGTAGGCCCTAGGTATTGCATGTTCATCATTACTAATTTCCATAAAAATTCCATTGTCCCCATTCTCTCTAGAATGTAGCTAGGTAGAACATGAGGGGGTTAGGGGCATTCATAAACCTTTATTAAAGAAAATTTGTCAAAAAGGAAAAGGCTTGCTCAATCATGGCCTAAAATTCTATCCCCATTAGGGTAAATGGAGGGTTTGATTAGCATCCTAACCCCCCTAGGAACCCTCTCTATTATATCAACAAGCATATTGGAAATTTAAAAAAAATCATTATAGAAAGCAACAAAATTGGCGTAGGGATAAAACCTTTTCTATAACCTTGTCCATAGATGCACCATAAATTTCTCTCCATTCTCCTCTATCCCTTTAATGAAATCATGACCGATGTGCCCTATCTTTTTGTAGAGGATTATGTGCATCAACAATGAGTAGTAGTGGAATTTGAAAGTCCCCATCTCTCCTTCTTGAGCAATGGTAATCTCATTGTGCATAACATTTATAATATGGGTCACAAAGTCATACCCTACATTATGGTGCAAGTCTTGAATGTCTAGGGCCATGATATAAATGTTTCTATGA
This sequence comes from Cupressus sempervirens, assembly GCA_028749045.1. Lineage (NCBI taxonomy): Eukaryota > Viridiplantae > Streptophyta > Pinopsida > Cupressales > Cupressaceae > Cupressus > Cupressus sempervirens. Next base: position 396,729,712 of record CM053788.1, read on the forward strand.
GTGTTCAACATGCCATCCAATCCAATCACCTTATCTCCTCTAAACACAAAATATTGGTAGTATTTACTAAAAAATTCTATAGGCATGAAGTCCCCTACCTTCTTTGGAAGCTCACCCTTTTCTTTCTTGGACTTAGGGACATGTCTTCTATCATGCCCTAAATTTAACAAGGCAAAACAAAACCAATTTTTTTTTAAAAAATTACTAAAAGGTAAACTAAAGATAATGTGTATAGAACTATACTTGTTATGAATGTTCTATCGAACTATGAGGTGTCTGGATAAACAATTCTAGATAGAGGATACCAATTCGGTCATTATGTTTGGAGATAGAAAAGTTAATTGGTAAAAAGGAATTTGTATTCATTTGAACTTTGTGCTACAATTTTATCATGGGGTGAGGGGGGGCAATTAGTCTCATAACATTCATTGAGAGTTGAGGTTTATAATGTAGGGCTAAACAACAAAATTTTATCTCAAATCCACATCCAAATCTAGAAGTAAGACCTTACATATATGAGCATGTATCACAACATTTATATGTTCTTAATTCTATAGAAGTAAGACCTTACATATACTAATTCTTAATTCTTATGACCTTACTCGTTATGTTCTATGTTTGATTCTATTATGATATGTGTGTGACTAATTTAAATGAGATCCTACTATAGTGATGTCATATGAACTAGGTACTACTATCTAGATTTCTAAATCAAATTGCCAATTATCCTTGGCTTGCTAACTAGAAGTCTTAGGTAGTTACACTTATCACACATTAGGTGTGTTACCTGACAAACAATTTTATCATCACTCCCCATGTAGCTACTAATGGAAAAATATGCCAAGACATATAATAGAGGAATTATATTTGTAAGCACTATTTATAGGTTTAAATAAAATCTAGGGGAGTTTATGATAGTTCTATATTTAATATATCCCAATTTCACATTTTTATAAAACACTTACCTACTAACATAGATTGAATGTAGTACATGTCTCACATAAGCCATAATCATATTGAAGACATTTGTATTTAATTGCTAACTATAATAATTTTCAATAATCCTCATCTAAAAGCACCACTACTAAGAATCATAATCTAATGGTCAAATAAATAAATTATATATATATCTTTTCCTAAAGAAAGCCCAACCAATTAAACTAATCTTTTTCCTAACATTAAATCCTTTAACACCATATTTATTTTGGTTAACAACTTAAACCATAACTTCACATACGCATATATTTTTATTTTTATTTATTAGTTTATTATCACCATTATTATTATCTTTATGATTCCATCTTATGTTATAATTTCATTAATTTATTAACACTAGCTTAACTATAATTTTTAACTCCCTCTATAGTCAATACTAGGTTTGACTAAAATCTAAATCTTTAACACATTTAACTACCACTCTATTTTAAATATTTAATACCCTAAATACACTTTTCTCTAGCTACTCCTTAACCCCATCATCATTACATACATGCCTAAGTATTATAAGATTCATATTCTTCCCTTACCAATCATCAAGGACATTACTCTTTTCAAGACACTAATCTTGACTCTCCTATGGTGCCTAGGAAGATAAATTACAATAAAATTTGAGGCCCACCTTTCCTCAAGACATCATAGCACTCCTCCCAAAGTGGGACACCCAACCACTACTCTCTAACTTATGTCAAAATTTAGCAAGGTATAACATAAAGCAAGGCATATGTAATAAAGTAAATCTACACCTAATCCCAAGGTGCTTCTTCCTAGGTAGGTGTTATTTCTCCCTTCTCCCAAGGTGAACACTTTACAAGGTTTGAAACCCATATTAATAATTGGTCTTACTTACCTTTTTATGGGATGATGCACTCAAGAAAAGGGAAGGGAGTTTCTGACTTATGTCAAAACTAAGACATGCCTTGCTGAATTTTAATCATTATTTTCTAAGGGCATGGTATGCCTAGGGAGGTGGAGCTCATGTTTTGAGTGCCTGACCTTACTTTCTTTCATGTAAAACTAGGCATCTAGATGTAAGTACATAAGACCTTTTCTTGATTACCTTATTGTTTGTTTTATGTTTATTTAGTTGTAAGTAGAAAAAGGTGGTCAGTTAGGTAGGGAGTTATGGGCATTACTTTATTTTTTTTAGTGTTTTTTTAAAATAATATGCAAGGTCCTAAGTGGTGGGTGGTCATTTAAGGGTGGTCATGCTTTTGCATGGATATATATATATATATATATATATATATATATATATATATATATATATATATATATATATATATATATATATATATATATATATATATATATATATATATATATATATATATATATATATATATATATATATATATATATATATATATATATATATATATATATATATATATATATATATATATATATATATATATATTAAACATAAGGTTCTAAGAATATTCCATCTGAATAAAATATTAGATTGTAATGGAAAGTGGAATTTTTCCATTCCTCATACAAATTCCAAAGGATTAATTGCCACCTATAGGCTTGCTTACTTATGCATTTGCACTATGCTTTCATTTCAAGCTACTCTTCTCTTCATACTACCATGGCATTCTTATGAACATGTTTAATGATGTGATGGTGATATCTAACCTAGGAATTTATTGGAACTTGAAAAAAACACATGATCTAAGTTTCATACACACAAAGGAACTATCCAAGCATGACAACTTTACAATGCAACATCTATGTTTTGAATTGATCAACTATATCTATGATATTATTCCAAACAACAGTTATGAAGTATTTCTACCAAATGATTTACAATTAACATAAGAAGGATGATCTTATTACACAACTTCTCCATAATACATCAAATCACATACTATGAAACTCATAATAAATATTTCTTGCAAGGGCTACTTTGTTCAATTTTCTCAACTTCACATTTTAAAAAATATGCAATAACATGAAAATTTTATTTTACATCACATTGAAACAAAAAGGAGACTTAACCATCACAGCACATTTTGTAATAACATGGGAAGATTGGTCTCTCTACACATTTGATCTTTCAAAATTGTCAAGGGTGTAACCCTAATATCTTCAAGGAATCCATCTTCACAGAGCCTACCAACACACAAAAACTAGGAACTAGGGAGGCTCACCTCCCATCCTAGGTTTCTATGAAGCCACCCACTGAGCTTGGGGGAACAAGGCACAAATAGTTGCATACCTCAACTCACATATCATGCATAACCATAACAACACAACTTAACATAACACACCACAATATAACCTGTCCCAAGGCTTGTATAAAGATTCAACAATAGAATCAAGGAATAGGGTGAAGGTGAGCTTTCTCCATGAGGATAATATAAAAACCATGAATCACATATATTCCCATTTTCTCATTAGTAACATGCCCTTTCAAGGCTTAACAATGCCTTCCCTCTTCATACACCTCCTCATACCTCCAAGAATGCAAGTAACCATGAAGTCCATATTCCATTGAAACACATCAAAATCATCTCCACACATGAGAGAGTTTCTCAACTACATGGGTGAGCCCAACTAACCCCTTCACCCAATCATCTCTTCCCTCCCAAGGGTGAGTGATGCTTCACACCCATTTTACACAATAGACAACATGAAAAAAGCAAGAGTTAAGGAACAAATCACATAAAACTTCTCACATTCAACTCACATACAATAAGATTCTTCACAAGACCACATCTACACCATATCAAATCTACAATGCAATGAAGAAAACACCATATCAAATCTACAATTTAATGAGGAACATCATGGATCATGGATACTAACCTCACTCTAAGCAATGGCAAATGAAAGTTGTTGTAGAGCTCCTTATCCTCTTCCTCCAAACCCTAAATGTCTCTAAAGTTAGAGAGTGGGTAAGTGGGTTTCTAATTTGGCCATTCCTCTATATAAGACTCCCATTTTAGGATTCAATAAAAAATGCATTCTTTTTGGGGTCTCCTAGGTCTTCTAGGCACCCTAGGGTTCACTATTAGCCTCCTAACTTAAAGTATTATCATGGGTAAGGTTTATTTTTATCACAATTTCACCTTAGAGCTACTTTTGGCCCTCATAATACTAGGTAAAGTCCAATTTCAAATTTCCTATGGTGATAAACTTTGTTTACCTTACTAAGGCAAGGCAATAAGTCTAATTGTTAATTAAGGAATTTAACTTGAGATAAGGTGGCCACATGATCCATCTTCAGAGAACATGTCATTTTCACATAACGAGTACAAGTGTTAGGTGACACACACAAAATTCAATATACATCACACATGACATGTTCTAAATCTACTCATGAAATACATACTACACACATACATCTCATGTTTACAAAATAAACACATCACAATGAGGTTTATGAATCTTCTAAAGATTCACCTTGGCAATGTCATATTGACATGTATTTATACCTTGTTTCCCTATTATGTTTCCATGGTTCCTTTTCTACACATTAAACTCGAGCATTAATAAACCAATGAAAAGTCACATATAAAATATATATGAAAGTAAAGATACATGAAAATTTTGTTATTCTACAATTCACCTATAACACATTTCATAATTAACTTCATATTCTCCATCATTTACCTATAAAACATTTGATCATTATTCCTAAAAAATATCCATATTACTGACTTCCCAACAAGATCAATTTAATCATTTTGAATCATGTCATAATTCCATTTTCTATCATAGTAATGGAATATTGAATCTATACTATTAAATCAGTCAACACATAAATTAGTTCCAAATACATATTTTAGGTCAAAATCATCAAAATGAAAACATCTCAACTAATATCCTTTGATTTAGTTAAATAACATTTGGTTGTTGTTATCATTATGAGATAATTATCAATTATGCTAGGTAGATAGGATGTTTGCATACTCATGTCAAATAGTTTCAGGATCCAATCATAGAATAAATCGATTATATTTTATTGGTTCATAAAATCTTTCCTTGTTAATATCTAGATATCCACCTAGTTGACTCATTAGATTACATCATATCAAGTTCTTCCATGTAGACCTCCATCCAAATTGATAAAAAAATTCATCTTCTAACTATTAATATTATTCACAAGAGTGAGTGTTGATTAATCTTTCCATACTAGCCATCTAATCTAATTATCCTAATAGGCCATAAAATATTAGGAACCCATTGACATAGTTTTCTAAGTTATGGCACCTCAATTCTTTATTCCATAGGGTCTTACCTTATCAATCTAGTGTAATTTGAACATGATACTAAGTACAGCAATGAATACAATATACATCAGTCTCAATAAGATTTCAATTTCATTATAATCAAGGCATACTTGAATTCCAAGACCTTCTTACCTTTGTTCTATCATAAGGTGTACAATATCAATATATGATTCACAAGAGATAGAACATAACATCTTATCTCCTTTATTCCTCCTAGATCTAACCATATTAATGTTATTAAGATTTATAATAAGGTACTAGGGAGGAGCCCTACATCTTTACATAACCCTTCTAGTGAAGAAATTCTTTTGATTCTTGATTGTCTCATTTATCTTCTCAAGCTCAATGGGCTTTTTCATCAGTCGTCTGAGGTCAAAAACTTTAATGAACATCTCCATGTCTAAGGTACATAGTAGACTCATATCCTTCCTATAAAATCCATGAGCTATAGGATTATAGGACTTTATTAGGACCTTTACCAGTTCTACAACAATTATAACCTCTAGCATGATTAACTTTGCTAAGTTTCTAATCTAGGGGTCATAGATTGGTGGTTTCTAAAACCTGTTGTTGTGAGTTTACCTTCTAGGCATGAGATGACCCTAGAAGAAAGTAAACCCACTCCTTAGCATATAAGCTAGCCAACTTAGTCTTTTGTTGTTCAATACCTTGAGAGACCTTTTCTATGTTGACCTATGCTATCAACTTTGCTTCTTCTTGTGCTCTTTTTGTCTAAATTTGATTCCTCTAAACACTTGTTATTTTGTAACTCAATGCTCTAAAAGCAACTTCATGCTCAAATCTCTTTTAAATTTCGAATTGTATGAATGTTACAATTAGAAATCCATTGCATTATCTTTTAATAGTAGTTAAGCACAAAAATAACATTAATGGTGTCCTTAAGTCAACATGCATTAATAAATCTTGAAAACTAAAAAAAATCACATATTGGCTTTACAACGCTTGTGCAACAAGCTTTCAAAATATTTTTTTGCATTTTTTCAGATAGCACCCATCTTTTTGGTAATCATGAGATTATAAAAATCATTTTACTATTAAAATCTTATGTTGTGACCATGCAGACACTACATACTACTAGTTGCTCACAAGGTTTATTCACTAGCTTTTATTTCTCCTTGCAACTGTATGAAACCCTTGGTTGCAACATCACAACTTATCTTTATGATGAACCCTTTATCTTTGCAATTGGATGATCACATAAAAATTTACATCTTTTAACCACATCTCATGATTATTGCTTGATTTTGATTTTAACACTTAAGACTTGTGACCATGTGAAGCAGTTAAATTTGAGAATTCATTGCATTGCTTCCTTTATTTCTTTTTAAGATCTTAACTATGTGACCATGTGACCATTGAAAAATTCATAGGTTCTAAACCTTTTTTCTAGTTCGTGGTCTCTTATTTAACTACAACTCTTAACTCTATGACTGCATGATCAAGCCTTTAATCTGAGCGATCACTTGGTCATGACCTTACTTTGTTCTTGACCAGTTAACCATGTGATTGAGATACTAAGAATCTCTTTCATAATACTTAATATCTTCATTAGGACATGACTTTATTTTATTCCATTTCTTCTAACTGCATGATTGCACAATCAATTCTTTCTTCACAAGCTCTTAACTGTGTTTCTAGTTCACAATTCACATTTCTCTTTACAAAACAAACCTTTTGATTGAGTGATCAAGTTCTTTCAACAATAGAACTATATATTTTGTATTTTTGCAGCTCTTCTGTTAAACTACAAACTTAGTTATGTGACTGCATGATCAAAGAGATTGCCAGGTCATTTCAATACTTTGACTGTTTGATCTTCAAATTGTAAAACTATGAATGGCTTCCTAACCTTAGTCACATAATCATACCATAATCTTTGTGTTATAATAAGTAGGTTATCTTAGGTACCTCCATGTGGTGGTTGCTAATTTGTCTCATATATGCCATGTGACTTCTTTCCAAAAAATTTCCATGTTCGTGTTTATCCTTTTAAGATTTAGGCACAAAATAGGATTAGGGACATTTTATCTTTGTTGATCAAATGGTGGTCATCTTGATACCTCGTCTCAAAACACATCACCAAAATCTATCAGCATCTACATGGTAAATCATATTTCAAGTCCTTGCTAACAATGCTCAAGTCCCACTAAAAACATGACTCCATTAGACTACATGTGTCAAATGCTTGTGATATTAACAAGGTCATGGCTTCAATTTTGATTTTACTCTTGACCCTACGATTAGTTGTTTACAAACTGTGTCACTCCTTTGATGTTTAAAATAACTATTTTAAAGAAACCACCATGACTATGCAAGCATAAAGTACTTAACCGTGTCATATTGTCATGCCATAAAATATTAATATTTTAACTATGCAGTGATCATGTGATTACCTTGGTCACATGGTCACACCTTGAATTTTTTGAAATCTTTTAAGTAGTGCAAAACACATTTTAAAACAAGGAGGGTTTATAATGAAAATAAGCATGAGGATCATGAAGCTAGGGTTTTTCTAGGGTAACTCTGTACATGAAAATTACAAACCCTAACTACACAGAATGAAAATTGGATTTTTTTAAAAAAATTTCAAGGTTCAAACAAGGTGAAAATATAGGCCAATAGTTTTTTTGTCTCAGGATAATGGATAGCTAGCATCCATATAAGGATTTGAAATCTCTAGATTAAGAAAACCACATACTTGGGAAAAAATTTTAGAAACAATAGTCCACGAAGATAAGTGAGTGGGGGGGGGGAGTTGAATCAGTTTATCCAATAATTAAAACATGAATCTTCTTTAAACAAACTTAACCATTCAACCAATGTAAACAACAACCGTAATAAAATGCTCATAGAGAGAATTACACTATATATGGTGACTAGGGAAAACCTTGATCAAAAGGAAAACCTTAGTGGGAATGATGCTCACAAGATGGTGTACTAATATAAATATTCCTTGTTAGAGGATGGACCCTGTTAGGAGTCTATTACAACATTTAGTATAATGAGTCCCTGTTAGGATACTTTGAATCCCTATTAGGAGATTCCAACCTTGTTAGGAGTTGTTACAACATGGTTAGGAGTTGTGGTACAACGTATGCAAGAAGAGCCCACTGCCCAAACATGCAATTTCAACTACAAGAAGAGCTCATTTCTCAAACAAGTAATTTACTACTATCTTCCTCTTTCCTTTTCTCTTTTCTTTGTCCTATAAACTAGATGAATCATTGTTAGACCTTGTAGACTAGATCATGAACCTTGGATCCAAATACCAAACCTTGGATCACTCAACAAAACCTCAGCAATGAAGTTTCCTTCACTTCCACACTGTTTTTCTCAACTTCGCACTTCACACTCTTTATTTCTTATCAAAACATTCACATTCCATACATTCAATTACATGATAAATGAAAATGTCCTTCCTTTATACTAAGTTTATAAAATAATTTTTTGAGTCAGTTGTTAGACCTTCTCAATTAATTATTATGAGACTACATTAAGAACATGATACACTTAGTGATCACATTAATCTTTCACCTTGCAACTTGAATAACTTTATGTACATTCAATATTATGATGAGCAAGCTTAGCCACACCATGCTCAACATGTCTTCTCTATGTCCTCAAATTTGATCCTCAAGCTATCAAATCTACTAAGAGATGTAACAAGTTTACTAGAACATGCCTTTGTAAGCTCTATCTCTAAATAGACATCACCAAAACTTACGTAACTTCTTCTAGACTTATCCTTCTTCTTCAAACATTAACTATAATACCAAATACTTAGAAGTATCTCTCATAGCCTTGGGTGGTTATAATGCTCAACTAGCCATCTGTACCAACTTGATCTTTTTGTTGTTCTTCTGTTAGATACCATAGAAAACTTGCTATGTTGACATCAATTACAAACTCAATCATGAATGTAACATATCATCATAGTATTACTCCCCCATAGGAATATCATCAGCATTCATGCTTCCAACCAATCTTCCAATAATCTCCCAAATCTTCCAACAATCGTCCCCTTTGGCATTGATGGAAACATAGATGAAAGGCATCTAGTTCCAAGAATACCAACAAACAATTGTTCATCTTCAAATCCTCTTCATCAATCATTCTACCCCATTGATATGCCTCAATGTGCTCTATACCAAACTATCATTCTGCATACTATTTTTCATGCCAACCTTCTCCCTCGACATAATTTTTTTCATGCCAAACTTCTCCCCCATTGACATCAATGTCAAAGGCAACCAACTCTACTACATTTCACTCTACAACAACCAACACTTACTAGCTCAAGTGTCAAAAGACACTATTCAAAACAATATCAAAAAGAGTCCTAGATAATTCTATTCATCACAGATACTCCCCCATTTAGGAAGCATCAACATTTAGTCTAGACAACAATGGTGCTTTATTACATTGGACTGATGCACGCTTACATCTTCTACTCTGATGTAGGAAGGGAAATAACCCCAACATACCTTGCAAAAACTCAAAAGTCTCTTTGGGAAGAGGCTTAGTGAATATATCTGCAATCTTCTCTTTAGTGCTCATACACTCCAATCTGATTTCCTTTTCTATAAATTTTTCTCTCAACATATGATACTTAATAGAAATGTGCAATACTAAATTCTTAGACATATTTACTGTGCTTGTGTTGTCACAATGTATAAGAATAGGTTCACTAATTTGTATCCTTATATCCTTTAGTGTTTTCTTCATCTAAATACTTGATTGCAATTATTTGATGCTACAACATACCCTACTTCTATTGTACTTTGAGATGTACAATCATACTTCTTTCTTAACCAAGAAACCACTCTTCCTCCAAGAAAGATAGCTCCTCCACTAATGCTCTTTCTATCATCCATATTGCCTAACCAATCTACATCAGTATAAGCACTTAGAGTAAAATCATTAGATGTATCATACCACAATCCATACTCTAATGTTCCCTTTAGATATCTAAATATTCTTTTGACTACTGCATAATATGCTTCTCTAGGATCATCCTGGAATCTTGCAACAATTCCAACTATATTTTTTTTATATCTGACCTTGTGTGAGTCAGATATTGCAATCCTCCAATCATAGATCTATAGTTCTTTTGCTCAACAATAGGTGTCTCATCCTTTGTAGATAACTTGTGTCCAATTACCATAGGTGTTCCAATGGGTTTGCATGTTTCCAAACCAAACCTTTTCAGTAGATCCTTCAAGTACTTAGTCTGAGAGATAAAAATTCCCTCTTTATTCTATACAATTTGTAATCCTAGGAAATATTTCATCTCTCCTATCATAATCATTTCAAATTCTGTCTTCATCTCATTTGCAAACTTCTCACTTTCTTCATCATTTCCTCAAAATATGATGTCATCAACAAATATTACCAAAACCATCAAACCATTATTAGTTTCTTTCCAATATAGATTACTATCTACCATACCTTTGCTATGCAATTTTTTGTCAAATGTTTGTCCAACCTTGCATACTAGGTTATGGGTGCTTGCTTCAATCCATACAATGCTTTCCTTAGTCTACATACTATGTCCTTATCATCTGTCAAAGGACATCCTTCAGGCTACTCAATGTATACCTCTTTTTCAAGTTCTCTATTCAAGAATGCTGACTTGACATCCATCTAATATACTTTGAATTTTTTCTATGTTGCAAAGGCTAAGAATAATCTTACTACTTCTATTCTAGCCATTGGAGCATAAGTCTCCTCATAATCTATTCCTTCTTAATGTGAGTAACCTTTACATACCAATCTTGTTTTATTTCTTACAACTTCTCCTTGCTTATTCATCTTGTTCCTAAATACCCATTTAGTTCCTATCACATTATTTTCTACTGGTCTAGAGATCAATTCCCATGTCTCATTCTTTTTTATATGATCCAATTCCTTTTTCATAGCTTGCTTCCAATAATCATCTTTGCATGTTTCATCTACTTTCTTAGGCTCAACTTGAGATATCAAGTACTGTTCTTCATTTACTCTACTTCTTATCATCATAACTTTTTCTTTACTTCCAATGATCTATTTGGATGGGCGATTATTTATTATATTCTTTCCTAAAGTAGGAGTTTCCATCTCAACTCTTGGCTCTACTGAAGGTTTTGAGCTTTGTTTCTACCTTGGCTCTCCTTCACTCTACAAATCATTGTTAGTCTCAAGAAATACCTCGTCATTCCTTGTCCTAGTAACAACATCACAATCTGAATTGTAATCAACTATTCTTTCTTGTATTTTGAATTTCTCATTAATTCTCACATTTTCAATTTCCATAATACTATTAGTTCTTTGATTATAACATCTATAAGCCTTTCTTTTCAATTAATAACCAAGAAACATACCTTCATCACTTCTGGCATCAAACTTACCAATGTCATCATCTCTTTTTATTTAACACTTACTTCTAGATATTCTAAAATACTTAACTATAGGTGAATGACCAAACCACATTTCATAAGGTGTCTTGTTTGTGTCTTTCCAAACTTGCACTTTGTTCATAGTGTAGACTATTTTATGCACAAATTCTCTCCAAAATGTCTTGGATACATCATTCTCTACTAACATAGCTCTTGCAACTTCTATAACTGACTTGTTCCTTCTCTCTACAATGTCATTCTATTCAGGGGTTCTCAGAGCTAATAGCTATCTTTTAATTCCATTTTCTTCACAAAACATGTTAAACTCATTTGAAGTAAATTCTCCTCCTCTATATGATCTTGAACATTTGATCTTCATACCAGATTCATTCTCAACTCTATTCTTGAATATCTTGAACTTATCAAATGACTTAGATCTCTCTTTAAGAAATGCAACCCACATCATTCTAGAAAAATCATCAACTAGAATCATAAAATACCTTTCACCATAGAATCCTTTAGTATTTGAAGGACCACTAAGATCTGTGTGTACAATCTCCAACTTCACTGGAGTGGTAAAATTCTTGCTGGGAAAAGAAGTTCTGTTATGCTTTGCCAAAACATACTCCTTGCAAATTGTGTTAGTAAGCTTAACAATTTTTGACAAATCTCTAACTACAAACATTCTACTAGTCCTCACAATATTGTCAAAGTTTATATGAAAAAATCTCTTCTACCATAACCAACTGTCATCTACCTTTGCAACCAAACATGTCATTTCAGTAGGATTCAATTGAAGTACATTACCTCTAGATCTAGTTCTTGTTCCAATTAACTATCCATCTTTATCTTTGATCATGCATGTCTTTTCTATGAACTGTAACTGATAACCTTTGTCTACTAGTTGTCTAACACTCAAAAGATTGTGTTTTAAGTGATCAAAAAAGTATACATCCTCAGTGTTATTTTTACCATCAAGAGCTATAGATCCAATATCTTTTACATGACATGCTACATTGTTTCCAACTCTGACAATTCCTCCATCCTGATTTTTGAAGTGAACAAACTTTTTTATGTTACTGGTCATATGATGACTGTCAATTATCCAATTAGATTTATTCTCAACCTATGATACCAAAGCTACCTTCTCTGGACTTTCTTCTTTAATGTTCACAAATCCAATTTCATCATCACTAGCACTTAATGCTTGTTCATTAAAATCATTATCTTCATTTGCATACAAACACTCTCTATATTTTCTAGGCTTATGATTTCCCTTATACTTTTTCTCTCTTTTAGGACACTTAGATGCATAATGACCATATTCATAACAATTACAACATTTAAATATATTATTTCCTCCTTTTTCTCTTCTTACCAGAAGGGCTACTTCAATCTTTCTATCTTCCTCAGATCTGTTGCTGCTAGAAAAATATCCTCTAGCACTTGTACTCCTTGATAAGTTAGGTTGAATATACAAGGAACTAAATGCTATCTCTATTCTAGTCAATTCTCTAGACTGTCTAAGTTCATTCTCAACTGCTTTAAGTCTTCCAAGAAATGTCTCCTTTGTGAAATCTTTGGTAAAAGATATCAACAACTGTATCATCTAAACTGCTAACTTAAATGGTGGTGTTAGAGTATTTAATATCTTCCATATAACCTCATCATCTTATTTAGTTCCTCCTTGAGCTTTAATACCTGTAGTAATTTCTAATATCCTACCTATATATGTTCTTATAGATTCATCTTCCATCATTTTAGCATCTTGAAATGCACAAATCCAACTTTGTAGCCTCAACTTCTTAGAATGTACATCACCTTCAAAACTATTTCCCAAAGCTTTCCAAATAAAATGTAAAGTGGCAAGTGATTTTACCTTACTGTTGTCAATTTTAGGAAGTGCAGTCAATAGTGCTTCTCTAGCTCTCATATCACACATGAAAAGATCTCGTTCTACCTCAGTGAAAATTCTCAAATCCTTTTTAGCAATGATTGTCTTTTCTAATTTTGTTAAGATCCAATATCCTAGACCATCCATAACAAATGTGTCTCCATCTTTTCCTTCCAATTGTCATAGTTTTTTCCATCGAACTTCAAACTATCCTTTCTGAACATGTTTTCCATGGATCTCGCAAAGTTGTTAAACTTTATTTACAAGGACCTAATGCTCTAATACCAATTGTTAGAAACAATAGTCCACTAAGATAAGTGAGAAGGGGGGGGGGGGGGGGCGGGGGACGGGGGTGAATCAATTATCCAATAATTAAAACATTTATCTTCTTTAAATAAACTTAACCATTCAACCAAAGTAAACAACAACCATAATAAAATTCTAATAGACAATTATACCAGATATGTTGACTAGGGAAACCATTTATCAGAGAGAAAACCCTAGTGGGAATGATGCCCACAAGATGACGTACTAATATAAATATTCCTTACTAGAGGATGGACCCTGTTAGGAGTCTATTACAACATTTAGTACAATGAGTCCCTATTGTATGTGTGAATTTGTGGGCCTTTGAACCTCACACACACTTCAACGTGGTCCTTACCTATGGATTCATCTTGGAATGAACATGGGATAGTCCATCCAATAGGTCCAACAATGCGACCTATTGCCTTCTATCTAGAAGGATTTTGCCTGTTTATGCTCTCAGAGTTGAAATGCAGGCAAACAGACCATTCTAGAATGAAGGGTTTTAATGCAATTAAGTCTATATGATATGTAGGTAATCTAGATGATATATGCACTTAATCTAATAGCATATAAAATAAACTAGACTATATGTATGCATATTAAATCTAAATAATGAAAAGCTTATGAGAATAATGAGCTAATGAGTGTACAATTTAGTAAAGATTCGATGCAAATCCAATTCAACCTCTGTAATGAGGAATTATGAGCCCCTTAAATAGAATCTAGAAATGGATCAATGGTCAGGATCAACCTTGATGAACGTTTAGGATTAGAGAGAAGATTTAGTTAAGATGGAAACTTCCCTGTGCAGGTGAAGTGAACTATTTCAAATTTGAGTGTGATGAGTAGTTAACTGAATCTATCATAAGTGTGAGAGCAAGTTAACTAAATTGATTCCAATTTTGAGAAGTAGTTCACTCAAAGTTTCCATTTAGAATTGAAGAGAGGATTTTGAAGATATTATTTAATTTAATAGGTGAGATATGACCTCATAAATACCTTTTTCATTTAATTGAATAATCTAATTCAATTAATTTAAGTGGGCATAGTATTAAATTAAATATTTTAATTCCCTAGTACATTAGCCTTAGGATATGATTTAATTTAATTAAAGTGTAAACACTTCAAATTAAATCAAATATTAATCAGATAGGTTTAATGTGACTAATATGAGTCAATACTTTAGGAATTAAATAAATAGCATGATTAATGCAGATTAAGGTTTTTCTACATTTGACAATTAGGTCAAGTAGCAAAAATTAGAACTAGAATTGCCTAGTGACATAAGACTTTAGAATTGACCAGAATAGACCAGAATTGGTGATCATGGAAATGAGCCAATTTTGGGGTATCACATTTTGTCCTTCTTTGAATGAATGTGCGAGCAACATGTTCGATTCAAAGAAAATCAGAAAGTGTGATGCACAGATTATAAAATAAGATTGGTTCCAAAATTGATGTTATGAAGACCAATTGATAAGCTTTTAAGGACCATCTCCAGAATGGAGCTTAATACCAATGAACCCAAGTAGATCACCTAGATACTTGAAATTGATAGCATTTAAAAGATTATCTCCAGAACAAAACTTAGCCTTTAAGGATCCAAATAGAACATCTAGATACCCAAAATTGATAGCATTTAAAAGGTTTTCTTCAGGACGAAGCCTAACCTTTAAGGATCCAGATAGAAAATCTAGATACTTGAGATTGATAGCATTTAAAAGGTTTTCTTTGGGACAAAGCCTAACCTTTAAGGATCCAGATAGAACATCTAGATACTTGAGATTGATAGCATATAAAAGATTATCCCCAGAACGGAGCTTAATCTTTAAGGATCTAGATACTTGAGATTGATAGCATTTAAAAGATTATCTTTAGGATGAAGCCTAACCTTTAAGGATCTAGATAGAACACTTAGATACCTAAGATTGATAGCATTTAAAAGATTATCTCTATAATAGAGCTTAATCTTTAAGGATCCAAATAGAACATCTAGATACCCAAAATTGATAAAAGATAGCAACATCAAATTATGAGTCATAGAATCATCCACAGAATGAGGCTTGATCCTCAAGAATTGAGGTTCAAATTATCTCAATACTTATCCATATAATTCTTTATAGGATACGATAAAGTGTGATCAACTGATGACAAGATTAAATAGATGAAAAAGATGTTAGACAAAGGTGAACAAGATGCCCCTAGCAATGAGATGCCCCAAGTGATGAGGACATAAGATGGGAACAAGATGCCTCAAGCAATGAAGATTTAGATTGATTTGAAATTCAAGTTCAATGATGTAATCATCCCACCCCCTCAGGAGTGAAGGTGAAAGATGACACACCAAAAATATGATGTAAAGTAGTATGTTGAGAGATATAGAAGAACATAAAGAGTTAGTAGAATATAGGAGAGGTCAGAATGATCTGAGGAAAATTTGGAGTTAATTCAGCATGATTTAAAAGTCCTGAAGGTCAAGTTTGACCAAAAGTTGACCATATTTGACCATAGTTGACTTTTTCTAGATTGGTGATGAAATTGCTGAAAGGATTCCAAGAATCACAAAGTATCAAAAAAATTAGGACTACACAAGCGTTTGATCACGTCGGTCCCAAAATTTTAAAATGCATTTTTAAGTTGCTTAGGTGTGTCAAACTTTGAATTCAATCCTGAAAATAGATTCAGAATGATCAAATTAGCGAGGGGGGTGATTTTTGCGCAAATTGGAGCACTTTGAAAAATTAGGTCAAACCCTATATAAGGACCCAAGGGGTCATTTTGAAATCATATGTGCCTTTTGTCTTTAGTGAATAGGAGGTCTAAGAGGAAGATGGAAGTGTCTATGTGATATCACCTTTTTGAGCACTCTCGACGACACAGTCGGCTAGTGGACTACGAACCACCGATGAGTGGTTGATAAACTTTCTTTGTACTTTCATTTTCATACATTTTGAGGTCATTTAGTGCATTTTTAGCATGTTGTAGGAGGTCATCAATCAGTTTTTGTGTGAGACCATCCTTTCTCGCATGAAGCCAATCTCTTCTCGTGCGAAGATTCACCAACATGATGTTTCTTTGTGCACGTCAATGCAAATTCTCACACAAGAGATACTCACGTCTTGTGTGAGAAGTGCAAGAATTTGGGTAAACTTTTCTCAGGTTTTTGTCACCTTTCATGTGAGATCATCTTTCTTCGCACAAGGACTTGATTTCTCGTGCAAAGATGCACAATCTCGTGCAAAGAAATTCATTCTTGTGCGACGAAATGCATCTTTGCATGAAAATATGTCACAATATGTAAATTAAAACTGGTATATTTTGATGTTTTATCCTTGAATTTTCTTTTGTTTCATTATTTTTTTGAATTTTCGAGCAAGTATTGACTGTTTCAACATTGTTGTTGTTCATGTGTGTAGGAGGTCTTCGGTGATGTCATGTTTAGATTGCATTATCTGCCATATGGAGCTTTATTGCAGAGCCTTGATGCTATAGACATGGCCCATATTGATAGATTGGATCTCACTTCTTTATGCTGGATGCCAGTAGTGCTGGTGAATACTACTTGTTGACTACCTTGGTTAAGTGTTTCCATTCAGAAATGAACACATTTCACTTGCCATAGGGAGAGATGACAATCACTCTTGAGGACATATACAGGATACTATGGATACCCTTCCATGGGCCAAGAGTGGTCTATGAAATGGTGCCACAGGAAAGTACAGAGGCCTTAAGAGCTATATTTTAGAGAGAGCTAGCGATAGGATGAGCCATCACCTAGGATGAGCTCATCCATACATATAGCCAGATGCATAGGTTGGCTTCAGTTTTAGCTATATTAATTAGTTGCTTCCTGATGCCAAACAAAGGACATCATTGGTTAGAGTGTGGATGGGGGGGGTCATGCTACATCATATGCTTGATTCTCCTGAGTGATTCGGATGGGGCCAGTGCATGCTAGCACACATGTTCTATGAGATGCATGAGATTGTGTATCATAAGCAGAAGAGCATGGCCACCGGAGTTTATGTTTTATAGATTTGGGCATGGGAGCATCTACCCATGATGAGGCCCATTTTTGAGGATGCCTGTGAGCCTATAGAGCCATTAATATGTAGATACAGGGGGCAGATTACCTAGGCTGGCCTAGGTAAGACGGATCATTGGAGGACCCATCTTGATGACCTAGTCTCTATCATATAGTGACCCTAGTGAGAGACAGAGGATTGGAATGACACTCTGAGAGAGCTAGGTTGGATGTTCTACTTGTAGCCATTGGTAGGTAGGATCACATAGATTATTGAGAGATTTTCTATTATGCGAGTGTGGAGGTAGTATGGGTGGCCATAAGATGTCACCTAGGAGTATTGTGCTTATGCAATGGTAGCCTAGGACCTAACATGAGGATGCCGACAAGATTAGATCCTAGGTAATCTATGATTGATGTGCGCAACCTAGTTGCAGCATAGTGGGATTACCTTCAGGAGGTATCAGATGCAAGGGTGACACCGACATATCAAGCATATTTTATCAGCCACCCCATCCCATGCTTCACAGATCCCCTGGGGGTACCAACACTAGCTCCCCAATAGGCACTAGTATAGGGGCCTATATAGTAGTAGTAGCCACCGTAGAAGCAGAAACCACCATAGGGTCTACCACAGGGTCCACCACAATAGGTGAGATAGAGGCTGCGACAGGTCAAAATTCCCCCATGATAGATGGGGTCAGACCCAAGTGCTGAAGGTAGTGGCAGAGAGCAGGGTCGATGATAGAAGTCGAGGGTGGAGGATTAGGCAACCAAAGTGCAAGCACTTGAGATGTTAGATGAGGAGATGTAGGAGTAGCCTACTATAGGACCACAAGATGCACTATGTTGATACAGAGAGTGGATCCATCAAGCCTCTTGAAAGTTGGAAGATTTGTAGATACAAGTGGCCATTAGGGATGTGCAGATCTTTGAGTGAGATCAGGAGATCCAGAGGTTACAGGATCAAGTGCAGGCTACCGAGCAGAGGCTAGAGATGTTGCAAGATGAGGTCTGATTACAGATGGCTCGAGCAGCCTACTATTTTGTAGCATACTCAATAGTGGTACCCGATGAGGCTCAGCAAGTGCCTCATTTCTCACAGTATGCTCACAAGTTTGGGGGTGCACATCTTCCTACCAAACTACATATGTCACCTCCTCCTCCTCTAGGAGGTGATGGTGCAAGCCACAGCTAGTCATATGACATCCTTAGCATTGATTTTGATTTTGGCTATGTATTAATTAGTGTACTAGCACCATTTTGTATCATTTTTTATCAATACCACTCAAGTAGCACTCATTTTTGTACTAACACATGTTTCGAGATATATATATGAGATTTTGAGCTGAGTAGCATTGTGTTCATGTCACTATCAGTGTCTTTTCCTTTGATGTATATGAGATGTTTATATGATGATTAAGAGATGTGAAATGCGATGTAATGGATGCATGTTTTATGTGATGTGACTTGATTATGTAATTGAAATGACATGAGTGTATGGATGTAATTCATATGGAAATGAACTGACATCTCATGAAGTGTTGTATGCTTTTTCTTGACAGTGACAGGTATCCCCTCAAAGAGCACATGAATATGAACCAAAGAACCAAACACTTGTGTAGCTATGGAGAATCCTAATATGTTTGAAGAGATCCATAATCCCACATTACAAAGGATGGAAACAGAGTAATAATTGAATCATGTGCTTATGCAAGTGAATCATGCAATGCCAGACCATGTTAAATGCAATCCTAGGTCTGGTTACCAAGCCTCGTCAATTTATCATCATTGAGCATAGAACAAAATCTTATATGTCCTATCATTCCCACTGGCAGTGCAAACATGGGAATATGAATAGGACATATGTTATAGGTTTTTCAGGATTAAATGTAAGCATTCGAGGCACAAGAAGTCAAAATGACCAGAACATTTGTCCCTTTTATTCTAGAAAGTTAACATAAGCATCAAAACATAAACGTTAGGATGACCAGAGTGTTTCTTGCATGGCAGACACAAAAAACATAGGAGAGGTCCATCTTATGCTAAGTATTCAGTAAGTATTATGTCTACAACAACCCTTGCATTCGTAACCTGAGAGAGAAGTGTGCTAGGTATACTCACAGTGACCCATATGTTCACTTAATAGGACGAGTATTGATATATACTGTACCATAAAGAGTTCACTCCAATAGACAAGGAGAAGAGCCAATGTTATTGACGTATTTGTATAAAAGGATCAAGGTACACTTAGCCATCCAATAGGAGATGGAGGCTCTTATAGTGGACACCCCTCTTAGGAATATGTCAACTAATTGGAACTAAATCACAGACAAAAAGCAAAGAAAAGATCATGCCCCCAGTCATTACTTCTCTAGTCAGAAATGACATCATCGAGTTACTCGAGGATACATGATAAAGTGAAAACAAAGAAAATGCTCAGCATATCCAAACAAGTATGTTGTTTTGAGTTCAATGTTTGTCATGGGATTGATGTCAAGTGTCAGTGTCCAAAATATGGATGAAAGAAATCTCTTCAGTAGGGTGAGAACAGTAGGCAGACATAGTCAGAACGATTGGTGACTAAGATCAAAGAGGAATCTTCAAGGTGAAGAACCTCAGAGGACTGAATGATAGTAGATTGACATAGCCAGAGCAATTGGTGACTGATGTAAGAGAGATCTTCCATAAAGGAATCCAGAAATGTGACCCGAGCAATAGTAGGTAGACATAGCTAAAACAATTGGTGACTATTGCAAAAGAGATTCTATGAGTAGAATCTTGACAAAGAGTGACACTAACAATAGTAGGTAGACACATTTGAAACTACTAGTGAGTATCATGCAAGAGATTCTATGAGGAGAATCTCAAAAAGGGTGATACTAGTGACAGTAGGCAGACATAGCTGAAACAACTGGTGACTATCAAAAAAAAGACCCTATGACATGGAAGGGTAGTGCCTCCAATCTATGACAAGACCCAATCCATGGATACATGAGCAGAATGTGGGAAAAGTAGTAAAGCAACTATATAGGAAGCAAGAAGATGTGCCACAAGATGGAGCATTGGGAACAAGAGGTGCCTATTTACCAGGTTTTCACCTTCTTGGTAGAGCGTTCATTTTTTTTGCCACCATGATACCTGTTTCTAGGTTTTCACCAATGATACTTTTCTATTTTTCAAAAAAAATTTAATTTTTCTCTTTTTTTTATTTTTTATTTTTTAGATTTTTTAATTTTTTTGTCGTTACCAAGGCACCTATTGCTAGGTTTCACCAGGGTAACCATTTTTTAAAGGACTTTTTCTAATTTTTAGGATTTTTTCAAGACATATAGATATGTACAAAGAGCCACTGAGATTAGATAAATTGTAAAATCACTTCAAGTGGAGAGTGTTTGTAGGTTCTTTGAGAACTTTTGCTTTAGCTATGGAAAGTTGGTAAGCACTAGATCCATACACTGCAGTGATGATGTGAGGACCAAGCCAGTTTGGTTCAAACTTCCCTTTTTGGACTTGTTGTTGCTGATTCTTAGGGTTCTCTATCAGGACGAGATTACCCAGTTGGAAGTCAAGTGGCCTAACTTTCTAATTGTAGCTTTTTGATATTCATTGTTGATAAGCTCACAGATGATAACAAGCCACTTGTCGACATTCATCCAATAACACTAATTCTTGAAGCTGAGCTATCCTGTAATCTTCATCAGTAATAAGACCTTTCATAGAGATTCTCAAGGTAGGAATTTGGACCTCTATTAGAAGCACAACATCTGCACCATAAACCAAAGAAAAGGGCATCATACCCATTGGAGTCCTGATGGTTGTCCTATATGCCCACAAGGCTGGATTAATCTAGAGGTGCCAGTCTCTCCCAAATTTATTGACTATGTGATGGAGAATCTTGAGGATCACCTTTATTGGATACCTCATCCTTGCCATTACCATGGGGGTAATAGATAGAAGACCAATGTTGTGTGATTTTGAATCATGTGCATAGCTCCTTGAGGTCTTTGTTTTTGAACTTCCTTCCATTGTCAGTGATGATGGAAGATGGTACACCATATCTATAGATGATGTAGTTTGTGATAAAAAGAGCTACAGTTTTACCATTTTCTATTGTGAGAGGTACTACTGCTACCCACTTCATGAATTAATTTGTAGTTATGATAATGAACTTATGTCCATTAGAAGAGGTCAGGTGAATTTGAACCACCAAGTCAAAGGCCCATTGTTGAAATGGTCATATTGTAGTAGAGGGAATCAGCTCCCTAGCTGGAGCATAGATCAGATTCCCATGGATCTGACACTGCTTGCAAGACTTAGCATACTTGATAGCTTCTTGCTCCATTTTAGACCAATATTAACCAGCTCTAATGAGTTTGTGAGCTAGTCTCAAGCCATTTGAGTGGGATCTGCAAATGCCCTCATGAATTTCAATTAATGTGCATTTGGACTCTTCGAGTTCTTAACACCTAATGAGTGTTCCGTCGAGACCTCTCCTAAATAGATTGTCAGCAATAATGACATACCACAAAGCATTATAGATAAGGTAACCTTTCTCATTTTGGGGTCAAACCTTTCAGAATGGTTTAATTACAGAGATAGGAATAGATGTGATGGTAGCAGGATGAGTCTTTTCCTATAATAGAACAGATCATCCTAGAATTAGGGGTGTCATAGGCTAGGTAGTGTAACGCTTCCACCAAGAACTCATGTTGGAGATCATTTTTAGACTTCTGTAGCAAAGAGGCCAAAGTTGCCATAGAATCAGCCACTTTATTATGTACTCAAGGAATTTGTTGGAAGCTGATGTGTGCAAAAGACATCTTCAAGTCATCAACCATGCATTTGTAAGGAATTAATTTCTCATCCTTTGTTTGATACACATCATTAAATTGGTTGATTACGAGCTGAGAGTCTCCAAAGATGTCTAACTAATCGACTTTCCATTCAGCTATAATCTTAATGCCATTAATCAAAGCCTCATATTTAGCAATGTTGTTTGTACAAGGAACCAAAATCTTGTATGCTTTGGGTAATAAATATCTCTATGGTGTTATGAAGAGTAATCCAACACTAGATCCCTATTGTGTGAAGGACCCATCAAGAACATAACCCATGTTTGGTGTGTGAGTGTTAGAATTGACTCATCAGGGAAATCAATGTTCATTGGGAGAAGACTTTGCATAGGTGCATCTGCTAGCTAATCTACAATCACTTGTCCCTTGATGGCTTTTTGTTCAACATATTTGATGTCAAATTTGTTGAGTATCATGACCCATTTAGCCAATCTTCTTGTGCAAGCTACCTTATTGAGAAAGTACTTTAGTGGATCTATTTTAGCTACCAACCATATAGTGTAGGAAAGCATGTAGTATCTCAACTTCTGGGAAGCAAAGATGACTGCCAAACAAGCTTTCTCAATGATACTTAGTTTTTCTCATAAGAGATCAGTATGCAACTCAAGTAGTAAATAGCTCTCTCATTGTTGTCATTGTCCTCTTGAGCTAATAAGATTCCTAGAGATGTTTTAGTTGCTGAAATATATAAAATTAATGGCTTCCCATATATATGAGGTATTAGGATTGGTGGATTGGCAAGATATTGTTTGATCTATGTTAAGCTTTGCTCACAATCTTGACTCTAGTCAAATTTCACACCCTTATGTAAATTCTTTGTGAAGGGTTTCGATCTATCTACCAACTGTGAGATAAACCTATGAATAGATTGGAGTCTTCCTTATAGACCTCTCATCTGGCTGATGTTTCAAGGTGGAGGCATATCCATCATTTCTTGAACTTTCTCTAGATCCACCTCAATTCCTTTTGCATACATGATGTATCCCATCAACTTTCTTGATGTGACACCAAATATGCATTTCTTAGGATTGAGCTGAAGATTGAATTTTTTCATGTGATCTAGGATGGGTCCCAAATCTTGTAGATGAGTATTGTGTTTTGTGCTTTTGACCAAGGTATCATCCACGTAGTCCTCCATGATCTTATGCATCATGTCATGGAAAATTATAGTTAGTGCTCTTTGATAGGTTGCACTAGCATTTTTCAAGCCAAATGGCATTAAATTCCAATAGAAGGTTCCCCATGCACATGTAAAAGCAGTCTTCTCCTAGTCTTCTGGTGCAATTTTTATCTGATTGTAACCAGAAGACCCATCCATAAGTGTGTACATCTCATAGCTTTCCATCATGTCCACTATCATGTTGATGTTGGGAAGTGGAAAATCATCCTCAAGACATGCTGAGTTGAGATCATGGAAGTCAGTACTGACTCTAATAGATTTATCATGCTTGGAGACTGGGACAATATTGGATGTCCATTCGGCATAATCAATTGCATGGATGAAACCAGCTTTCAAAAGCTTCTCCAATTCTACTTTGACTAGCAATGCAAAATGAGGATGCATTTTTTGAAGTTTTTGTTTAACTAGTTTGATGGACAATTGATGCATGATAAGATTAGGATCCAGTCCCAGCATGTTAGAATATGTCCAAGAAAAATTTATTTTCTTATCTTGGGAGATGGAAATGAACTCTTCCTTTTCTTCAGGGGATAGTGACTATGCTAGATGTATCATATGAGGATGTTCTATACCCAGGTTAATTGGCTATGTCAGCTCTATCAACACTGGTGATCTATCTGGAAAGTGACTTGGAAGTGCATCAAATATCTCATCCACAGATGCCTCAGAGAGGTTTTCACCCTTGGATATGTCTTTTATTTTTACATTTTTAGGTTTTGACACTACCACAATGTGGTTTTTGCCATCGGACCTTTTGTATTTTTTTTTAAAATTGTATGACTGAGATATTTGATATCGGCTTCATTCATGTTGATGTTCTTCTCACTGGTGGAAGACATTATAGGTTCAACAACATTTAGGTAGTAGGAAAGAGCATAGTTGTTCTAGAATGTGGGGACTTCACTAGATGCATTAGGGTCCCAATCTATAAGCTCAAGATGTGTGAGTAAAAGAGTAGTGACTAGTTCAATTGCATTCACAGTATAGTCATTAAGTGCTTGGACCAACAATTCAAGACCTATGGCAACTTCATCCACAAGTGTGTTCAAATGCCTCTGAGTACTAACACCAGCAATTGAAAACTCTAGGACACTAGTTGGATCAGATCCATTTGACCTAACCCTAGACATTTCACCCACTTTGATTTGGTTTTCATAGACATGAATTTGGTCAATGTCTTTATTAGTATTCACTTTTGAAAGAGAGTCAAACTCATATTCCTTAGAATCAATGCTACATGGCAAGAGACTATAGAACTCCCCAACAATGATAGGGACATACTTTCCTTCATCATCTGGGCTTTTACACATGTACTCAATACGCAATGACTAACTAGACTCTCCCTTTTCTAAATGAGCTTTGGGTTTATCAGTATTGTCCTTAGAAGAATCACTAGTATCATCCACAGTGCTGACATGTGGCAAAAATCATCCATCTTAGCAAAGAATTTAGCAAGATCATGAGGGATAGGATAAGGATAGGGATCCTCATTGTCAGATTGTTCCTCTTTAGTATCTGACTCATCTTGTGACTCATTTCTAGATGAATTCTCAAGTTTTGTTATGAGTTTGTTAGCTTTCGGATGAAAGGGAACCTTCTTAAAGCCTAAACTAGTTGTATCATTATTTCTTTGAGCTATTGCCTTGATAGGATCAATTAGGCCATTGTTATTGCACCCAATAGGGCCAGTTCCTTTATAGCCAAAATGCTTCATGAGCCTAAGACCAGTCCCATATTTCTCATGATTGATCTCTCAAGCTTGCTCTATTAAGTCTATTGGAGTCTCTTCTCTTTAAAGCCATGCAAAAATGGCTCTATTTTAACTTTCATCCTCCAGGGGAACTATAGCTTTGACAAAAATGCCATTGTACTTGGTTTGAGGTGTCAGCACAAATAGCTTCTTTGCCTCTAAGGGTCTCCCATAATGACAAGGAGACTCTAGAAGAGATGTTAATGAAAGCACTGGTTCAATATGGTACTCTCCCATGCTAGTTTCTTTCAATTTGAATGACTATTCAATTTGTTTTAGCTTTTTTTCATGATAATCAGTGGATTCCCTATTAGCAAGGACAAAAATTTTAGCAGCTTTGAGCATATTGTAGGTATAGCTAGTAGTGGCAGGAATAGTGACCTCAGAGCCATGAAATGGGAATTTGATGCATTGGTGGTATATGGATGGCACAACACGCATTTCATGTATCTAGGGTCATCCTAGTAGAATGTTATAGGCCAAGGGAATGTGAAGCACTTGACAAGTGACATCCCTTTCTACAAGACTGACATGAATAGGTAAGACCATGAGACCTAGAGACTTTCATTCAACTTTTTCATATGCTTTGATAGTGATCTTACATTGAGGATTGATAGAGTCTTCAGAGTAATTCAATTGTTTAAGCAAAGTAGAAAAGACAATGTTTAGGCTAGTGTCATTATCAATGAGTACCTAACGAACATGTGTTTGATGTATCATGACCTCAATGTGTAAAGGTTGATTGTGCAGGTGGCTCAGTGAGTTATCATCCTCCTTAGAGAAGGACATAAAATAAGGTGAGGTCAGGTGACCTACCATGGATTGAAATCACTCAAGACCAAGATCTTGAGGAATGTTCACCTCAGTGAGAGCTTTGTCCAGAATCTGCATCTGAGCAGGCAAGATTTTAAGTAGCTCAAAGATGGAGATTTGAGCATTAGTTCATTTCAATTGATCAAGAACACTATAACTAGTTGCTATTGAATTTGTTGCAAGTTTTGCACCTTTTCCAAATGGACTAGCAAGGGTTTTGTCTTTATTTTGTTCATGATTGGGAGTAGAAGGCATAGGGCCTTTGAGCACCAACTTGGCATGAGAATGTGTGACAGTGTTAGCATAGTGTTGCAAAGGTGTGTTGTCTATTATGTTGGAAATAGGGCCCCTCAAGACAAATGGTGTCTTGGGTTTATCATTATCTTGCTTGCCCTTAATTGTGATGATGTCACAGTATTCAAAACCTGCAAGTTCAACCATGTTGATCACATTGTCATCATTGGAGTATGCATAGTTGACCTTATTGTTAGGTTTTGGTTTTGAGGTTTCTCCTTTTTCATAAGCCAGGAAAGGCTCCTTGAATGCCTTGTGATCTGAGTTCTTGTTATGTCCATCTACCACAATGTCACCAACATCGATCATGTCTTAAACTTTATGATGCAGGTTTATGTAGTTGTTAGTTTTGTGTCCCTTATTCTGGTGGTACTCATAGAATGTAGTTTCACTCCTCCATGGTGGACATGGTTGCGGATCATAAGGGCGAGAGTTGTCTAGTGGTGAAATAAGCTTGTTTTGTAACAATGTTTTGTAAACCACATCCACATGTTCACCCAGGGGTGTATACTCTCATTAAGGACATGTGGCCCATGAGTTTCTCAGTTTTTTTAATAGATGTCTTATTGTCAAGCATAGGTTTCTCAACATTTTTTGCCACATTGAAGCCATTTGTGACATTAAAGGCTACGTTAGCAGGTTTAGGAGTGACATTGTCAACAACCCCATCATGTACAATTTCTTGGTTCTTGTTGACATAATTGGTTTTGTCCCTATTGGAGGTGGAGCCTTGTTTTGTGTCCTTTTAAAGAGTGATTTCACCCTTCTTGACCATAAATTCCTCTATGTAGATGGATTATGTGATCATGTCTTCAAAGGTACGTGGACCTTGAAGTTGAACTCTATACCCAAAATCAAGTAGGAGATTATTAGTGAAAATGTCAAGCTTTTCTGTTTATGGAATTTTGCATGAATACTTAGTGTAAAGTTGTCTCCACCATTGGAGGAATGTGAGGAAAGGTTCCCCAACTTTTTTCTTAAGGTTACATAGATCTTGAATATTGACAGGGTGTTGAATGTTATGAGAATACTGCTGGAAAAACAAGTTTTCAATCTCATTAAAAGTTTTGATGTCGAGAGGCAAGTGCGAGAACCACTCCAATGCCTGACCACCTAGACTTTTGAGGAATAAATGCATAAGATATGTTTGGTCATGCATAAACTCCATAGACAAGGTGCCAGAGTACTTGTCATACTTAGGTAGTTCTACTTCTCGTGGGAAACGAGACATACTTATGCTCTTGTCAAATGGAAATGGACAAAAAGTGTCTAAGGTATATGTTTTTGCGGGTTTATCTTTCTCATGCATCATCTGAGCTAGTTGGTCTTGCATGATTTTTAGTTTTTTTTACAGTTTGGAAGTCTCAGTTTCCTCTTTAGGTGTGATAATGGTTTCCACATTGAAATGAGAGGGAAACTTAGCTCCCTCTTGGGAAAGCTTGAGAAAATACTTTTCTTTCTCTTCATTGAGTAGAATTTCCATGACCTTTTGAAATTTTTTATCTTTTCAGCACTTTACTATATGTTCAGGAAATATTTCCATCTCTTCATGTTTGTCATCTAAGTCATGGTCTTTCTCTTTGTCATTCCTAAGTGGTTCTTGATGTCTTTTGTGACTACCATGTTCAAGTTCATGATCAACCATTGTAGGAATGTGTTCAGTTTCAATATGTTGTAATTCAAAAGGTCCTTTGAAAATGAAGTTAAACATTTTTTTTGGAGACATGGGACCTTTGCTAGTCTTAGGATCCTCTTGATGCAAAGGGTTCCTAGTTTGTTGCAAGTTTATAGAGAATCTCCACTAGACTTGAGGTGGCCTAACAGGTGAGGGAGATCATGAAGATGTCATAGTAGACAAACTGGATGTAGATTGTGTTTCAAAAGGAAGGCAACCTCTATTGCAATTACGACCCCTAGCATGACCTCACTTAAGTCTAAGAGGATAAAACATGTTGCCGCTTCTTGTTGCGATAGTCATAGACAAGGACGAGAAGCAAGGACTTGGACCCAGACTGCACTAGAACTTAGTCTCAACAAGACAAGATAAGAGTGTTGTATACTAAGGCATGAATAGTCTCATTTGAATGCTAAAGGAGCCAAAGATTATGACTATCATAACACAGAGTATGACAAGCACTAAAGAATGAGAATCAAGATAACTAAAAGACAAGACTAGTCAAAGTACAGATCACAAATCTTAAATTAAGCTAAATGCCACTATTTGGGACTATTTGCAGATAGAGAATGAACAACTCAATGCAGGCAATAGACTAGATGTAGATCATGGATTGCTCGAATAAGCTCATTTGACAGTTTTAGAACAAGGTCTCACGCAAAGAGCTTTTGTGAGTTGCGCAAGAAAGTACACTGGGGGATGTGAAATCTTAGAATAGTAATGTGAACTTGCACAAGGATGTGCTCTAGGTCGCACAAAGAAGTAACAAGTTTGATAAAAGACTACAACAAGATCTCACATAGATCTATGAAAGTTCTCGCACGAGGATCTGGATAGGCTCGCATGAAGATTTGACTTCTTGCACAAAATGTTGCAAGATTGTGCACGAAATTCAGGACTAGACTAACAAACATAGTTGGATTTTGAAGAGATTTTCAATAGTTATGGACATTTTTGGATAGATTGCAAGTTTATTTGAAAAATAACAGATAGAATGTAGGTTGATTTTCAAACTTTTGGAAGTGATGTTGAGTTTCAAACAAGACAAAGTGTTTTCAATAGAATGCAAAAAGCAAGCAGTAGTCAAATACAATCCAACTGAGGGAAAAGCAACTCAGAGGGATGGGGGAGTCTTGACTTTTAGTTTGGTCTAATAGGTTTGGACATGTTTAGGACTTGACAATAAACACGCTTTATCCCTAGAAACAAAAAATGGTAGAGAAGGAAAAACCTTTGTCCCACAACTTATGTGCATGCATGCACCTCACACAATCATGTCACCCCCTAGAGGGTGCCCATATTTTTGGTGTATTCAAAAGAATCAATAGTGTACATTAAATGAGAGCCCTTGTGGTAGGGGACAAGCATGTATACCACCTTCCAATGTCTAGTAGCATACCTATGGTGAGTTCTATAGGAGAGATTCTTCCCCCTCCTTGCACGAAGATTATGCCTCCTTTTGGAGGTGAACCAAGTGGCTTCTAACCAAGAGGTTTTTAGTTGGCTTCCATTTGTATTAATTCCTGGTGGCTCCATAAGTGGAGTTGAGACTAGCAACAAACACTAGCATCTGAGAGTGCACACACTTGCTTAGCAAGACTGGGGTTGGTGTCGTTTAGTGCAACATATAGAGCTTCCCCTTGATAAGCGATATCAAGAATCAAGCGAAAGAAATTAATCCAGCTTTGGAGTCTTTCACTCTACAAAGCATCTTGATTATAGTGAGTTGGAATCTTTGGCTAAAGGAGTGTACTCACTTGGGTCATTCCTAGAAGTTGGATCACTCTAGCAGGCCCTCTAAAGGATAGACTCAGACTAGTGGTTTGAACACAAAGGGTCAAAGTTTCTAATTTCCCTCAAGGGAAAAGAGCATACTCCTCTACCTTACTTTCCCACCCAAACATGTAGAACACATTAATTATCAACTTAGCTTAATCAATCTAGACTCATTCTTCCTAAACACTTTGATTCCCTTGAAAGGAAACCATCATCTCATCATAGAAAAGAATTAGCACTAGAGAACCACTAAGCTACTTACCTTCTTCAAAATGTCATCTTTTAGAAGTGTCTAGGTTTTTGATTCACCCTTGGTCATGACCTCCAAGTGCTGAAGAGCATAATCCCCTATTCTTTTGTCTTGCACCCTAGGAAATTCACAAGCCCTAACTAGACTATGTTTTGAAAGCAGGAAAGAAAAAACATTTTTTTGTGGGTTTTAAGATCCGATCTTTGACAAACATATCTTCAACAATCATCCTGCAAATAAATAGTCAGTTCATGTTTGAATGGTTTATATAAGGAATCTTCGTCAAACGTCCTAAAGACAAATAGTTAAGCTGTAGAAAACTAGAAAAATAGAACAGTAATGCTTTAGAGAAAAAATATCAGTGAAAGATAATGAATAGCATGCTGAAAAATAACAAAATGAACCTTGCTATTTCAGAATTTTGCACAAAATCTTGTGTAGGACTGCATGAGATCTTTCGCCGACCCATGTGAGAAATTGATGTATAACACAAAGACTTGAGCAATCGGGCACTTTTTCACGTGAGAAAGTGCAGAGATTCAGGTGAGATCTTCAAATATTCATGCAAGAATGAAATTTCTTGCACAAGAATTCAGAAAACTACATGGAACAGTATGGATAGAGTGATTAAAAATGATAGAAATAAATGCAAATGAGGCCAAAAAACTAATTTTCAGGCCCCACAATGGGTGCCAAAAATGTATGTGTGAATTTGTGGGCCTCTGAACCTCACACAAACTTCAACGTGGTCCTTACCTATGGATTCATCCTGGAATGAACATGGGATAGTCCATCCAAGAGGTCCAACAGTGCAACCCGTTGTCTTCTATCTAGAAGGATTTTGCCTGTTTATGCTCTTAGAGTTGAAATGCAAGCAACCAGACCATTCTAGAACAAAGGGTTTAAATGTAGTTAAGTCTTTATGATATGCAGGTAATCTAGATGAGATATGCACTTAATAGACTAATAGCATATAAAATAAACTAGACTATATGTATGTATTAAATCTAAATAATGAAAAGCTTATGAGAATAATGAGCTAATGAGTGCACAATTCAGTATAGATTCGATGCAAATCCAATTCAACCTTTGTAATGAGGAATTATGAGCCCCTAAAATAGAATCTAGAAATGCATGAACGGTCAAGATCAACCTTGATGAACAGTTAGGATTAGATAGAAGACTTAGTTAAGATGGAAACTTCCCTATACAAGTGAAGTGAACTGTTTCAAATCTAATTGTGATGAGTAGTTAACTAAACTTGTCATAAGTGTGAGAGCAAGTTAACTAGATTTATTCCAATTTTGAGAAGTAGTTCACTCAGAGTTTCCATTTAGAACTAAAGAGAGGATTTTGAAGATATTATTTAATTTAATAGGTGAGATATGACCTCATAAATACCTTTTTTATTTAATTGAATAATCTAATTCAATTAATTAAAGTGGGCATAATATTAAATTAAATATTTTGATTCCCTAGTACATTAGTCTTAGGATATGATTTAATTTAATTAAAGTGTAAACATTTCAAATTAAATCAAATATTAATCAAATAGGTTTAATGTGACTAATATGAGTCAATACTTTAGGAATTAAATAAATAGCATGATTAATGCATATTAAGGTTTTTCCAAAAATCAGAACTAGAATTGCAAGTGACATAAGACTTTAGAATTGACCAGAATAGACCAGAATTGAGGATCATGGAAATGAACCAATTTTTGGGTATTACACCTATTAGGAGACTTTGAATCCCTATTAGGAGATTCCAACCCTATTAGGAGTTGTGCCAACCCTCTTAGGAGTTGTGGTACAATTTATGCAAGAAGAGCCCACTATGCAAACATGCAATTTCAACTACAAGAAGAGCTCACTGCTCAAACAAGTAATGTACTATTATCTTCTTCTTTCCTTTTCTCTTTCCTCTATCTTGCCAACTAGACCAATCACTATTAGACCTTGTAGACTAGGTCACGAACCTCAAATCTAAATACCAAACCTTAGATCACTCAACAAAACCTCGACGATGAAGTTTCCTTCACTTCCACTATCCTTTGCTCAACTTCACATTCCATACTCTCTGCTACTTATCAAAACATTCACATTCCATACATTCAATTACATGATAAAGTAAAATGTCCTTCCTTTATATCAAGTCTATAAAAAAATTCCTTGAGTCAATTGTTAGACCTTCCCAATTAATTATTGTAGGAACACATTAAGAACATGTTACACTTAGCAATAACATTAATCTTTTGCCTTACAACTTGAATAATTTTTTTTACATGCAATATTATGATGAGCAAGCTTAGCCATGTCATCCTCAACATATCTTCTCTATGTCCTCAACCTCGATCCTTAAGATATCAACTCTGCTAAGAGATATAACAAGTTTACCAGAACATGCCTCTGTAAAACTCTATCTCAGAACAAACATCACCAAAACTTACATAACTTCTTCTAAACTTATCCTTCTTCCAACATTAACTATGTATACCAAATAGTCAAAAGTATCTCCCATAACCTCAAGTGGTTATATTGCTCCAATAGTCGTATGTACCAACTTGATCTTTCTGTTGTTCTTCTATCAGATACCATAGAAAACTTGCTATGTTGACATCAATAAAAAACTTAGTCATGAATGTAACATATCATCATAGTAGTACTCCTCCCTAGGAATATCATTAACGTTCATGCTTCCAACAAATATTCCAATAATCTCCCAAATCTTCCAACAAAATTGACAACTTTTTCAAAGAGTTGGACACACACAATAGAAAAGAAAAAACTTATATATAGAAAATAATATATATAGGGATTTACAAATATACAACCCTAAACTATTGTTCATAGAAATAATAAGTACCTTCAATAGAAACACTTCTTCAATAATTATCCATGAATTGGCAAGTCAAGAATGTTTCCTAATAATTCCTTGACAAGATATGAATCATCTTCCCTCTTTTCATGAATCGGATATTGTCCAAGCCAAATAGGGTCAGACTTTCCATGTTTACCCTTGTCTTCCATTCTAGCATTCCACATCAATATCAAATCTTTTCATTCAAATTTTCTTACAACTTCTTTTTTTTCATACAAATGTTTTGCCTACAATTGCAACTTAGCATTCTTGGCAGAAGCTTCCTTTCTTTTCTTAGTCAATCCTACCAATTCATCCATTATTTCCTGTATATCATATATGATGTCATCATCATACATTTGGATGTAACTATATAGACCAATCAAATTATTTTGAGGCATTCTTTCTTTAATTCCATAAACCAAATCAATAGGTGAAACACTATTTCTTTCTTAATTGTCACTCTGTCAGCCCAAACTACCAAGTGTAGCTTGGAATCCTATGCCTTCTTGTTATCATCCAGTCTCCTTTTTCTTATTTTCAACAAACTTTTATTGGTTGATTCATCTTTTCCATTCCCTTGTGGATTCCGATAAGGAGATGGTGTCAACCTTGTAATGTCATACTTGTCATAAAATTTTGTTAACTCTTCTAATCTAAAACACATGGCATTATATGTTACTATCCTTTCTAGGACATATAAATCTAGTGATTATATTATTCAACAAAAAAAATTCACAACCTTGCTAGTAGCTTTCCTGGTAGAAATGACCTCTACCCATTTGTAAAATAATATGTTGCTACTAGAATCCTTGAATAACAAGTACACGACTTATTTGATATTTCCCCTATGAAGTCCATTCCCCACTACTGGAATGGTTCTTGAACTTGTACTAATTTTAAAGGAGTATTTCTAGATAATTTCAGCTTACTAGCAAATCTTTCACAGGGATCACATTTTCTAACTAGAGTATAGGCATTCTTGAATAAACAAGGCCACCAAAATCCATCTCTCATCACTTTATGGGCAATAGTCTTAGCCATATAATAACCTCCACATACTCCTAAATGCATTTTAGTAAGTAATTTTTCTAATTCTTTATGATCAATGCATTTCAAAATTATTCCTTCAAAATTTCTCCACCAGAGCTTCCCACCAATGATAATATATTTGATGGCTTACAACTTTACAGATCTTGTTTCATTATCAATCAGATTAGGAGGTGCTTCCATATGTTGCAAATAATAAATAACATTTATATACCACTCATAGTTATCCATATCACAAGTATATGGCTTGTGATCCTCATCTACAACATTCATTTGATTAGCATCCAAATTGGATTGAGCCATCAACTTTGCCAATCCCTGACCTCTTACCAATTTTTTTATCTGGATTTAAATGTTGAACTCCTTGATTCTTTTAATTCATCTACACCTCCAAAAAAAATTATTGGGAAAAGATATCTTTTACAAAAACACTAGGAACAAATGCTATAATAGTAGCACCTACCAAATAATACCTAAAATCCTTAACAACTTTCACAAGAGCATAGGCCTATTTTTCATTAATTTCATACTTTAGCTCTGTAGGTTGCAGTGACATACTAAAAAAGGCTATGGGTTGTTCAAAACTCTCCTCATTCTTCTAGAGTAAAACTGTTGCAATGGTGTGGAAAGAAGAAAAATAATATATATTCATTGGCTTTGCATAATCTAGTGTTCTTAATACTAGAGCATTCTTTATTGCATCCTTAATTTCTTGAAGGCTACTAATGGCTCACCTTCCCAATTTATTTTTGCCCCTTTCTTAAACATTTTAGAAAGAGGTCTACTAATGTCAACAAAATTAGTCACAAACCTTCTTAAGAAATTGACTTGATCAAAGAAAGATTGTATACCCTTGACATTTTTTAGCTTAAGGACTTTATTTATTATTGTCATTCTTTCTGTATCAATATTAACTCTATTAGTAGACACTATATGGCCTAGAAAATTCCCCTCTATAACTCCAAATGTACACTTCTTTGGATTTAAAGAGACTCCATATTCCAAAGCCTTTAAAAATATTTTCTCTAAATGGTTACATTGGTCTTCATGTTTCTTGGAATAAGCTATCAAGTCATCTTGGTATACAACCATGAATTTATCTATATTCTCTTTGAATGCAACATCTATGGCTCTTTAAAATGTAGCCCTTGCATTAATCAAACTAAATGACATTTGAACATATGCATATGTTCCCCATGGAGTTTTAAATGTTGTCTTGAATTGTTCCTTCTCATCAACTAGCACTTGGTTGTATCTAGAAAAACTATCCATCGTGGACATATATTCAAAACTAATGACTTGATGTAGCATAGCCTCCATCTTTTGCATACCATACTTATATTTTAAGGAAGCAATGTTCAGATTCCTAAAGTCTACACATAGCCTAATGTCACCATTCATCTTCCTAATAAGCACTAGGTTTGATACCCATGAAGAATTTCTGATAGGCTTTATAATACCTCCATCTAAGTTTCATTGTCTCTTCTTGCATCTTAGAGGCTAATGTTGGATTAATAGATCTTTGCTTTTGTCTAAAGGATTTGACAATTTCTTTCAATGGAATAACATGTTGAAAATATCTTCCCTATAAGCCTTAAGCTCATCGTATGACCATCCCAAAACATGCCTAAATTTCCTCAACAAATCAATCAAGGACTTTCTAATGGAAGCAAATAAAGTCTTACCTATGTACACCTTTTTGGGAGATTTAGTTGTTCCAAGATTGACTTTTTCAAGTTCTTATAGTTTCTTGTCTTTGACCTTTGAGTGAACTATGTCTTGATTATCAAAAACACTCTCCAATATCACTAGCCCTTTGGGCACTTTATTTTTCTTTAGCTGTAAGATCTCTTGGCCAAAGATGGTCACCTTGAAATCTATGTTCTCAACCAATATGTTGTAGTCTAGTTCTTGGCCATGGTAATTTTTCTTCATTTAAAATAAAATTTAGAATATCTTTATCATCATCAAATACTTGTCAGTTCTCTATGTTGTTAGGAATTGATGGTCTATTTTGCACTTCAAATTTGGAAACACTAGCTAATGATATCATTAGGCTTAATGGCTACATTAGCTAGCAAATCAGTCATTTTGTTGTTACTTCTATCCATCTAAGAGATTCCAAAAGCATCAAATATCAAAGTAACTCATTTCCATTAGTCTCTAACATAGTCACATCTCCACAAAAACTACATGTATCCTTGAAAATGTGTGAATTTACTATCTGTTCATGTGATGACCTTGGTAGAAAGTAAACCCACTCCTTACCATATAAGTTAGCTAACTTACTCTTTGGTTGTTCAACACCTTGAGCAGTCTCTTCTATGTTGACCTGTGCTATCAACTTTCCTTTGTCTTGTGCCATTTATGTCTTAATTTGATTCCTCCAAACAATTCTTCTTTTGTAAATCGATTCTCTAAAATAAACTTCACTATCAAATCTTTTTTGAATATGAAATTTTGTGAATACATGAAGAATTTCAAAAAATCAAAAAGCATCACAATCTAGCTTTATGACGCTTGTACTGCCATCTTTCAAAATATTTTTTGCACTTTTTTAGATAGTACCCATCTTTTTTTAATCATGAGGTTATAACAGTCATTTTATTGTTAAAATATTATGCTGTGACCATGCAAACACTACATACGGCTACCTGTTCATGGCTTCATAAGGTTTATCTGCTAGCTCTTATTTCTCCTCTTGACTATACAAAAAACTTGGTCAAAACATTGTAACTTATCTTTATGATGAACCCCTTATCATTGCAAATGGGCAATCACATAAACCTTTACATCTTTTGACCGTGCCGCATGATTGTTGCTTGATTTTGACTTTAACACTTCAGGCTTATGACCATGCGAAGCACTTAAATTTGAGAAGTCATTGTGTTACTACCTTTATTTATTTTTAGGATATTAACTATGTGACCATGTGATCATTGAAAAATTTGAAGGTTCTAAACATTTTCACTAGTTCAGAATCTTGTATTTAACTGCAACTCTTAACTATGCGACTATGCGATCAAGCCTTTAATCTGACTGATTGCTTGGTCATGACCTCACTTTGTTCTTGACCACTTAACTATGTGACTGAGCAACTAATCATCTCTTCCATCATACTTCACAACTTCTCCAGGTCATGGCTTTAGCTTATTCGATGTCTTCTAATTGCACGACCACGCAATCAATACTTGCTTCTCAAGTTCTTAACTATGTTGCCACTTCATAGTTCACATTTCTCTTTACAAAACAAACCTTGTGACTGAGTGATCAAGTGTTTTCAACTATAGCACTTGCTACTTTGCATCATTGTAGCTCTTTTGTTAAATTCCAAACTTAGCCATGCGACTATGTGATCAAAGAGATCACCAAGTTGCTTCAATAATTTGAATTTTTAATCTTTAGGTTGTGAAACTATTAATGGATTCCTAACCTTAGTCACATTTTTGCACCATAATCTTTATGTTATAACAAGCAGGTTATCTTAGTTGCCTCTATGTGGTGGTTACCCATTTGTTACATATATGGCACATGTCTTATTTTTGCATACATTCCATGCAAGTGTTTATCCTTTTAAGATTTAGGTCTAAAATAGGATTAGGGCCATTTGATCTTTTTTGATTGAATGGCAGCTAGATTGATGCCTTGTCTTGAAACATGTCACCAAAATTTGTCAGCATCTATGTGGTCCAATTATATTTCATGTCGCTACTAACAATTCTTAGATCCCACTACAAATAGGAATCCATCAGACTCCATGTGTCAGATCATTGTGATATTAATAGGATCACAACTTCAATTCTAACTTTAGTCTTAACCATGTGACCCTATGATAAACTTCTTACAAATTGCATCACTCCTTCGATGTCTAAAATAGCCATTTTCAATCAACTACAATGACTATGTGATCATTGAGCACTTAACTGCATCATACTATTGTGCCATAAAATATTAAGAGTTTTAACCATACAATGACCTTACAATTACCTTGGTCACATGGTCACACCTTAACTTTTTTGAAGACAATTAAGAAGTGTGAAGCACAATTTAAGATAATGAGGGTTTTTAATGAAAATAAGCACGAGGATCATGAAGCCAGGGTTTTTCTAGGGTGACTTTGCACATGAAAATTGCAAACCCTAACTGTATAGAATGAAAACTAGATTTTCACAATAGATTTTTCAAGGTTCAAACAAGGTAAAAATATAGGCCAACACATTGCAAGCCAAATCATGCAAATTTATTAATAACAACTAAAAATCCAAATATGGAAAAAAAACCAATCATTAGATAACTTCATCAAGAGAATTTTGATCAAGATACAAAGCTAGATACAAGATCTCCATGATGTCTAGAACACACAAAATAATGAAAAGGAAATATTATTGGGTGATGTGACATTTCCAATGAACTAAGGATTCTCCTACATTAGAAATGCTAGGTGAATATAATATTTTAAGTAATAGGAACTTATGAACATCTAACAAGATTATATAAATCATATGCTCAATTTTGATCTATGTGTCGTACTCATCTATAAAGTTTATTTCTACAAATGGTTTTGTTGACTATCCAATTACACAAGCTCAATAGTATACCATCCATTACCGGGCTCTTCTTTTCTACTACTTTCACATCTTATTCTACATTTGTTACTCTTACAGTCAATCATCAATATTTTATTCTTCTATTGTTTGACCCTGCCTCTATCACTTCTCAACAACTTATTTTTTCTAGTCTATTCACAAAATCTTACTTATCATCTATTATCACTGTGGTAACCTATTATTACAACACCATCAAGTTGTCACTAGCCTTCAACTCCACTGGTTTAGATCCATCCATCAAATCCTTTCACAATTATACAACCTCAAACATTCTCAATTACCTACTTTAAATCCATCGCCTTCTGATTCAAAAAAATACGATATCCTAAGGTGTAAGTCCTCTTGATGCTCAAGTTCTTATTCTTCCTTTCATTCTCCATCAAAGTAATTAAATTGAACTTCATGTCATCCTTCACAATAGACATAATATTCCTTTAATAATAATGAATAGATTCAAAATCATACTAAGGTCTTCCTAACAAAATATGGAAAGCACTCATGTTAACCACATCATACAATAGCTTATCCTAGTATGGTCCAATATTGAACTTAACCCAACACTATTCTTTGACTTATATCATATGGTCATATTGAAACCTACTTATCCCATATGGCCAAGGATTTTTAAGTCTGCTTATCCTAAGCTTCTATACCATCTCCTTTGATACAAGATTATCGGTACTACTTATAATACCCCAAAATTAACACCTTGGAATTTTGAACCAATTTTATTTCATTACTCTCACATCACCAATTTCTTGATCAACAAAGCCCTTTTTTATTAGGTATTTCTAACCAATTGTCTCTACTTGATCTCAGTCTCAAATTGCAAAGGAATATTAAAATTGTAATAGTCATATATCTTATTTAATTCCTAAACATTGACTTAATGTGGCTAAGTAAACCCTCTAATCAAACTAATTTAATTATAATTCCTAGCACTTTAATTAAGTAAATTCACCCCCTTTAGCTAATACACATCACATGAGGAATCACATATATTTGATTTAATTAAATACCCTGATCCTATTTCTTGAATTTAATTATTCAATTAAACGAAATATGCAATTATGAGGTCACATTAAATAAAATAAATAAAATATTATCTTTAAATATTATCTCTAGTTCTATATTAGAAATTAGAAGATAACTTTGAACCAAAAAAGGAAACAAAGCAGTTAACTACATTATTCACTCCAAAAGCAATCAATTAACTCCTTCAATTATGGAAATTCCCCAATTGAACTAAACTCTCTTCAAATCTGAACCATTCATCTACTTCAATCTCAACCATCGATTAGTTCTAGGATTCTATAAAAGAAACCTTTTGCCTCTCATTTTAGGATGTTGAAATTGATGAGTACCAAAACATTGTCAATTTGAGAACTTAAATTTCTTGCATTCAACAAGCTTTGTATTGCAATTTTTTCTTATATTAAACTGATTTAGATTATATTGCATACATCTAGATTATTTTTTCTTCCTTTCAATAGATTAAATCTACATTACATTTAGTTTATATTCATATCTTTGCATAAAAAATCTATAAAATATAGCTTAATTGTATTTAAATTCTAGCTTAATCTTGCATTTATTTAGAACAAATCCTTCATTCTAAGTTGGTCTAGTTACTAAACTCTTGATTCTAGGACGGCATTGTAAAACCTTGTCTTGATACAAGGAAACTGATCACCTTGTGCAGATATTCAAGAGAAACAATATCATATTTTTTCCTATATGTACCTAACAAATAATGATCATGTTGAAGTGTGTGGTTAAATTAGAGGCCCATATTTAGCACGTACATTTCTTGCACCGAGTTTGAGGCAGGAAAATTGATTTGGTTGCCTCATTTCTTCATGTTTTTCCCATTCTACATTTTATTTCTATATATTTTAGTCTTGGTTTTCCTAGGAAGTTCTTTCCTTATGCAAGACCTTTTTATTCACACAAACTCTTGCAAAACTTCACACAAGAGAACAATTACTTGTGCATGCAGTTATAAAATCTCACACAACTAAAAATAGGCTCATGTGAGAGTTGTATTCTGTTGTGTAGCTATGAATTTTGTCTCACATGAGAGGTCATTTACTCACATGATAGCAGTAAAACCTTACATAAGATCTTGTATCAATAAATTTATATTTCTTGATTTGCACTTGAAAATTTGATAATTTCCTTCTTTCTGATGACTAATATGCTAGCTCATGTTTCTCTTTGATTTATAGGATTTTTTGAAATAGCTTGATAGTTGTCTATAGGATGTATGTTGAAGGAACCTTTGAAATATTTCCAAACTTTCTTACTATTTGATTGTAGGATGATTTTCAAAGATACACATGTCAAAGAATGTCTTTCAAACCCACAAAAATATTGTGTCTTATTTTCACATTTTTCACACATAGGATAACTTCTTTAGGGCTCTATATGAAGGGATAGTAGATTATTTTCTTTACTACTTGGAAGTGATGACCAAGAGTAAATTAAAAATCTAGACCCCTTTGGAAGATGGCACCCTCTGAAGGAAAGAAAGGTAGTGGTTCTCTTGATGAATCATTTAGTGAGGGGAGTATGCTCTTTTCCCTTTGGGAAAATAAAAAACCTAGAACCTTTAGATAAGCTAGGATCAATAAGCTAGCTTAGAGATTAGCATGGTCTGTGTGTTTGTGGGATGTGAATAGGATAAAGAAGTATGCTATTCTCCTTTGCAGAATAAAAAAATTAGACCCTTAGATCAAATCCTATTAGTATTAAGATTCTACTTTAGCAAGTCTTCCAAAGTACTCAACCTATGAGAACTACCTAAGTGAGCACACACCTTTCACCAATGATTCCAACTCACTATAATAAAGAGGATTTATATAGATAAAGACTTTGAATTAATGTAAATTCCTTCCTCTTGATTATAGATATCACATATCGTGAGGATGCTCTATCTATTGTATTGAATGACATCACTCCCTATGCCCTACTTCTTAGGGGTGTACACTTTCAGATGTTGATGTGGTTGAGAGGCCTTAAACTTTCTTATGGGGCTACTAAGGATTAATGTGAATGGAAGCCTATTAAACACTTTGTAGTTATTTTATTACCCAGTTCACCTCCAAAAGGGGGGATAATCTTTGTGCAAGGAAGGGAATGATTCTCTCCTATATATTCTCACTATGGGTAAGCACCTGTACTCTCAAAGGTGGTTTAACATTGGACCCTACCTCAAGGCTAACATTTGAATATATATATTATTGATTCTTTGTAAACATCAAAAAAATGAGCACCCTCTAGGAGTGATGCAACTATGTAAGGTGAATACATACACATAGGTTGTGAGACAAGGGTTTTGCCTTCTCTACCATTTTCTATTTATAGGGGTAAAGTGTGAGGCCTCACCCGATCTGTCATAGTACCAATGAGATAATTATATTATGGTGATTTTAATCTTATGTATTGATAGAATTTTGAGACTGTAGGGTTATGTTATTTTGATATTTGCATTTTGATGATCCGCAATTACTTTTGCATATTATGACCTAATTGATGCATTTAATGATTTTATTCATGTTTTAAGCTATTGACATTTATTTAATAGAAATTGAATGGTAGAAATGCTTGTAATGTAATAATGTAATGTTTAAAGTGGAAATTAGAGTAAAAAGATAAATTTTGTTATGCATTGAGACCTAACCCGCATACCTAGGGATTCAATAGTTGTGGATTCAAAATCTTGTCGCAATGATAAAAATAGACTATGAAGCTATTCAAAATATTAAATTGACCATTTTATGATAAGTAAAGTGTGATGTTATAGTATTTTGAGCATTTTACATGGAAATTATTAGAAAAAGTAATTTAATTAAAAAGAATGAAGTATGGAACTCAAATGTCGAATGTGATATGTAAGTTTTGATATTTTAATATGTTGAAGGTTATATTTGAAATGATTAAGATAGGGAAAGTTAATTTGAGATGATGAAATATATTCAAGTCTAATGTTGAATGAGATAGTGATTATTTCACTTATGTACTTATTATTGTTTACATGATTTTCTTGGACTATCGATGCTTGAGTTTAGTGTGCAGGAATTTGACCATGGGTTTAAAGGGGAATTAAGGCTCAAACTACTACAAACATGACATAGCCAAGGTTGAATCAATGGAAAAGATTCAAACCTCATTGTAATGTGTTTTACTTCGTATATGTGAATTTGTATGTAGTAGTCTAGTTCATGTATTATTGTAGACAACTCATTTTTAATGTAATATGTTGTGTTGTGTGTGTCACTTGACACTTGTGTTGTCCATGTGGAAATGCCATGTCATTAAGGGTTTGGCAAGAAGTAACCTAACCTAAACCTAACCCCAATGTAGTACCCAAGTTAACCTCACATAGGAAAATGCCACGAGGAGTCTCAGTCAAAGGAAATTCGAATCTAGACTTGGCTAGGGTTTTTAGGGGTCATTAGGTGGTCCCAAAGTGTCTTTTATGTGAAAATAAGATAGCCATGTGATAGTATATCAAGTTAGGAACCTATTTTTGACCATGTGAGTGCCTAGACAGCCTAGAGGGCCCCTTTACCCATGCATTCTTCCATCAATTCGAATTTGGAGTTTTCATATCTATGTCCCCACCAAGTCAAAAATAGAAAAGTTAGAGGAGACAAGCTTGTAAGAAGTAGTGGCTTAGTGTTTTTTCTAAAATAATTTAGTGGGAAGGCTTTATTAGAGGGTCTTGGCCAAACTAGTGGGGTGCCTTCCCACTCTCTAATTTTAGAGACAGTTAGGTTGTGGAGGGAGATTAAGGGAGCTCTTCTACAACTATCCTTACCCTAGCTTGGAACAAGGTTGGTGACTTAAACATGTTCTTTTATTCCTTTTCTTTGGTATGGATAATAAGGATCTGCAAATGTGAAAAGTTATCAATGGAGTATGCATTGCATTGTCAATCTTGTGTTATGAGCTTGTCATTGTGTTGAGAAGAAGTGAATGTGTTTTGTGCTTTTGGAGATCCTTTCTTGGTTTTGTTTTGTTGTTCTTCATTTTTTTTGTTGTTGTTTCTTGTTTGAATGTGAGTGTTGACTGTG
Organism: Cupressus sempervirens; assembly: GCA_028749045.1. Classification (NCBI taxonomy): domain Eukaryota; kingdom Viridiplantae; phylum Streptophyta; class Pinopsida; order Cupressales; family Cupressaceae; genus Cupressus; species Cupressus sempervirens. Next base: position 396,773,759 of record CM053788.1, read on the forward strand.
ATTATGGGCGTGAAGGCTTCACTCACCCTTGGGATGGCAGAGAAGCCTTGGGTGAAGGGCATAAGTTGAGCTTGACATTGTAGATGAGAAAAGAAATTTTGTTTTTACTTCATGATGAGGTTTTTATTATCATGGAGCATGGGCTTTATCACGGCCATGAATCTTGTTCTTTGGGAGGTACAAGGAGGTTTGGTGGATGAGGAGAAGATGGTTGTTTTGAAGGCCTTGAGAGGCAATGCAGTGGCAATATGTTGTTTATGTTGTGGTGGCCTTGAGAGGCAAAATGCATTGGCAATATGATATTTATGATGTTAGAATTTCTCCTCCTTGAAGAGCCCACCTTCACCCAACATTTTATGATTCCAATGGTGAATCATTGTGCAAGCCATGGAAGGGTGTTGATTGTGTTTTGTGTTGGGTCTTCATGCAAAGTTTTGTGATGTATGTGTGTGTAACCTGGTTCGAGCCTTGTTCCCCTAGCGCGGGGGTGGTCTCTTTGGAGGCCTATGGTTGGGTGGAAAGCACCCATGGTCCTTGTTGTTTTCTTTGTGATGCATTTTCAGATTTGTGCCCAAGGGAGCAATGGAAATGGCTTGGAATGACCACCTTGCAGATTGATGTATGGATCAGAAAACTTGACATTGTGCCCGTCCTTTATGAAGGAGGATTCACTAGCTTGTTCATGTTTTCAGTGATCATGATGATCAATGTTCATGTTACTCATTGTTCATTTCTTTCAATGATCATGTTTCATATGATTTTGAAAGGTCTCGTGTTGTCTTATTGTGATGAAAGGAGGTAGTATCATTGTTACCTAATGTATATGTAGAGGAAACAATGGAAAATGTTGTATATGTATGTTCCTTGTTAAGATATGATCATGAGTTATGGAAGAGTAGAATACCTTGGCATCATTGTTCCATTGGATAATTGTGGAAGGAATATGTCAGTTGGTAATGTGGTTAAAAGAGAAGAAAGCTACTTCCTATTGTATTTAGTTGTGATTGTGGAATCAATTAGAAAATTGTAAACTATTGTTCTTGTATGGAAATATGTTCTCATATGGAAACATTAATTGTGAAGGAATACATGTTGAAATCTGATGCACAAGTTTCTGTACATATGAATTTTTCTTGTTAGTTAAAGCCAAACCTCACAAGGACCTTACATAGGATAATCCTTGTAGCATTATGCAAGGTAGATTTAACAAAAGTCATTGTAAGTTTCACAATTAGAGATTTGATGTGATTCTGGAGAAGTTAAGTAATGAGACATTCTTTCTTATTAGAAACATTTCATAGATTATTGTGAGGAAGTTTTTTTTCTGTTGCTATAGTTGTCTCAATTTGAAGCATAAGTGATGGGCTTGTAAAATCCTATGTCATCACAAGAAAGCATTATATTGTTAATGGAACATTTTATATGCGTGGTAGATAATGACATTAAGCAAATTATCATATTATGATTTAAATGGAAGGAAAATTAAATCTAATAACTTTATGATGAAACTCACCACTAGAACTCTAAACTTGAATGTGCACATTTTCTCTCTGGAAAATGTATGGAAGAAAGAAAAATAATGCTCCAAGAATACAGACTAATATAATAATGTTGAACATGTACTTGAACTCCTAGTTGGACCTATAAGTGGTAGAGAATTGATGTAATATGGCCAATACTAAGTGATCACCTAAGCCTTTGTCAATCCACAAGATTGACAGTGACTTATAATCATATATATATATATATATATATATATATATTCCAAGACATGATAGAAATTAATTTAAAAAGGGAAACATTGTTTGTTTTCAAACTTCACTTGTTTCACTTCATATCTTAATTTCCATGCAGCAGTAGTCTGATTGCCTAGGAAGGCGCAATTCCTCTACCCAAGATATGGAGGGGACCACGTACTCCTCTAGGCACCTAGGCAATTAGAAAGAAAGGCATTGTTTTAAGAAAACGAGGAGTTGGAAAGAGTTTGGGGAGAGGGAAGTCACGTGACTTCCACCTCTCCACGTTATCTTGTCTCCCACAACACCTCAAACATAGGCATCAACTTTTGTGGGAAGTGTAAGAGTGCTAGGTTAGTAACATAGGATGGTTAGTGTACTAAGTTAGTATAGAGTTAAATAAGTAGTTTATTTTGTGGGTTGTAAAATGTTTTGTAGTTGTTTTATGAGGTTAGAAATTAGCTTTAAGTATTTCTTAAATTGTAGTAGCATACTATGTAGTAAATGCATGTTATTTATAGAATCTTATTTTTATAATTGGAATTTTAAATTGTAGATAAGATTAGTTAGTAATATTGGAGGTGTAATGATGATGACTTTAGTTAGGAATTAATTTAGTGTAATTACCTTTAAAGTTGTAATTAGTTACTATGGTATGTGTGTGGGTGTTGAATTTATATTTATGATAGAAAATTTTGTAAAAATATAAAAATAAATAAATTTAAAATTTAAAATAAAATAAAAATAGACTTAATGTATGGTGTAGACAAAGTAAGTTGGTTAGTTGGTACTTTTGGATTTTATATTTGTGCTTAGAGAGAATTGGATATAATTAGCTAAAAGCATTCAGTGATAGGATTCATCACAAAATTTGTTAGGTTATTATTACCCATGATCTTATCTTTCATTGATCTAGTTGTTAAAGCAAGATGTTATAGATTCTAATATTGAAGATAGTAAATATCCAACATGATATTGGATCTCAAGGTGTGATTTGAGACATTGATGTGGCACACCACCAATCCAGAATACACATCTCTCAAAAATCAATCAACAGTAGATTTATAGCGAAATTAGAAAGAAAACTTTAATAAAATGAGTAATGGAAATTATAAAATAAATTAAGATGATAAAAGAAAACAAGCATATTAACTTCATTGTTAGAAGATGTAATAGAATTCGTAATTAAAGATCGATCTATATTACCTAGGGGTTTAACAGTATTGTTATTGAATTAAACTATTAAATAGTAAAATAAAAGTATTCTTTTAGCCATGACCTGATAGTTTCTACATAGAATGTAAGAAGCATGATTTTATGACGTAAATCCGAAACATCATAGAACAATTGAAAATAAATAAAAGTATAGTAAGTATGACAATTATTTTGGAGACAAATATTTTAAACGTCCTCAGTACACACTTGAAAATTAAAATGAGAGGATGATAGTCTTAAGGGACACTATGCAAATCCTTAGTAATGATGTTGGGTTAAGTATAGGAATGTTATTAAAACTAACTTTAAAGACATTAGGAGAAAATGGCTTCTAATTTAAAATAGAATGAATAATAAAAAGGGTAGTTAGTATTAAATGGTCAATAAGATGTTTTAGGTTAGAATATGTTAGAGTTTAAAGCTAGTTAGTTTTGAATATTTGGTATTGTTATATTGAATGTTGAGGTATTCCTTAGGAAGCAAAGAAAAAAAGAAAAAAAAGAAAAAAAATTGTTGTGTTATTTTTGACAGTAAATTTTGGGCATGACATAAAGTGTGCCTTTTGAGTCAAAACTATCCAAACTATTCAAAATTGTGTCAAGACTGCTTCAATTTTCTAAGTTTCTTTTTTCTTTGTTTGATTATTTTTTACTATTGTTTGTGTCCCTACTATCTAATTCAATCAACCTAGAAACTAACTTGTCAACTAGTCCAACATGTCAAATTGTCAACTTTGTCAATCTAAAACATTGATAAAATGTGTCTAGAAACTAAGAACTCTATTTATAACTTGTTGAATCTAGAAAAATTGGTCAAAATCTCTCTATAACTACTCAAAACTAAAAAATCATGTCACTTACTTGCCTAGTTTTCTACACAATCTCATGCAAGTTAGGTTCTTAGGACCTCGTTGTTTTGTTTTCTCATGTGGATCTATACACTTTCTCAACTAGGAACCCCTGTATTCTCACTCCAGATTTTACCCAGTCTTTACCAAAGTTTGATCATAATCCATTGAATTCATCTATTTACTTTCCTAATCTCTACATTTAATCAAATCATTCTACAAAATTTTGCATCAGAGTGAATTCTCTCGCACGAGCCCATCAGGAATTTGTCCAAAATAGTGAGTTGTTTCTATCTTTTTGTTGAACCTCTGGTTTGATATGGTCTTTTTTAGGCAAACCTATACACTTGTCTACAATAGTATGAAATTGAAACATAGTTCCTTGGTTGAACACTTGCAACCCACATCTAAACTAGTCTCATTCTACATTGATCTACTTGATCTATTATGTTGTCATACCCTATTGTCACAATAGTCAATCTCTCATCTATTTTAGCCACTTCTTTGACTACTCATACCCTATTATACATCATCCTTGTTGTCACTTATATCTATTTTGAGATGAAATTCTAAGTGTGGTCTATCTCAACCTATCACATTTCATTGTCTATGACAGTTGCAACTAGAAGTGGAAACATGTTTCATTCCCATCAATCTAGAAGAAGTAGAGGTAGAGGTAGGATTCAAGGTAGGGGTAGGGATCATATTGATCTTTGTGACATGCTGATTTACCTTACATCAGATGAGTACATTTCTTAAACTTGAATTAAGTTAGGAATCCTATGTTTCAAGACCATGAAAACTCTAAAAGGTCATCTCCTAATCCTGACTTTGTCAACACAAACTAAACACCTATACTTACAAACTTAAAAACTAAACCTTTGTACAAGAAACTTATACATTCCAGACATCTACATACTGAAAACTTGCACACAAATATAAAGAAAGACCAAAACCAAAAAACTAGAGAAAATTGTAGAGGAGAAAACATAGATGAGAACCAAAGAGCTAAAAAGTTTAAAGATCACTACACCTACACAAATGCATATGGAAAAATTAAGTAAATATCCCATAACACATAAAAAATAATCACAAAGAAAAAAGATCCCAAAATATGATGGAAAGCTTGCTCAATAAGGAAAAATAAAAGTATTTCCTCAAACTAGCTCAAGAAGGAGCCAAGCTATCCCTGAATACAATGTAGAAACTATTGTCATCAAAGAGGAAGAATATGAAACCTCTAAACTTCAAAAAAAACTTCAAGCCATGTAGGAGAAATTGACACAAATGATGAAATACAAGAACAAAGCCACTAAACAATACACACTGGATTGTATTTGTCCATTTCCTTTTGACAAGGATCTTTACATTCCTCCTTTTCCTAGAGGAGTTGATATACCTAAATATGAAAAATACATGGACATGTCTAATGCCCAAGATCACTTGAGGGAGTTTGATGCGCTATCCATGGAATTCATATATAAACAAACACACCTCATGCACTTGTTCTTGCTTAGTTTGAGGGGCCAATTTTTTTGATGAGATATCCAACATGTTCATACAACAATACTCGCATAACATCCAACATCTAGTTAACATAAAATATATTTTCAACCTCAAACAAGGAACCAAAGAACCTTTCTTGATATTTCTTTAGAGATGAAGATAATTGTACACCAACTATTCTCACAAGATACCTAAAAATGAGAAACTTGACATATTAATGGATAACCTCTTACTTTATTTTGGGTATAAAATACAACTTCAAGGACCCCCATACCTTCAAAGATATGATTACTACATGGTTCATAGAGGAATTCATGGTTAAGAAAGGTGGGTTAACCCTATAAAAAGACAATAAAAAAGGGTCTAACTATAATAAAGATAAATCCAAATGCTTAACAAAAAATGAGATGCGGTACATTATGGAGTAGTGGACAATATTACTCCCAAACCTCCTAAGGTAGATTTTAATCTCAAAGATAGTATAAATGCAACTAAATACACTGAGAAGGTTGTTGCAGACATTATATCATTTGGAAACAATGCTAAAAACACATATTGGGATTCTAGACCCAAATGTGAATACACACCCTTGAGTGAACCTCTTGAAGTGGTCTACAAGAAACTTCTTCAAAATTATATTCTGACTCCTTTGGTAAATTCTCGTCCATATGATCCACAACCAAGGCCTAAATGGTGGTACAAAAATGCATATTGTGAGTACCACAAAAAACAAAGGTCATAAAACCAAGAACTACATTAGTCTAAGATATAAGATTTAGGACCTCATTGATGATAGTGATGTAGTTATTGGAGGACATAACAAGAACTCATATCATAAAGAATTTAAAGAACCCTTTCCTCTACATGAGAAGGGAGAAACATCTAAACCATTAAATAATAACAAGGTAACCTACACATACCAATGATGACAATGTGATCTATATGGTTGAGCATCTAGACTTTGAACACTATGATGTTATCACAATCAAATGGGAAATTAAAAATGAAAAACCAAAGACTCAATTCATCCATAGAGAAAATATGTCTCTTGAATCTAATCAAGGACAATCATAGTTTTGTGCTAACGTTATCACATGTTCCCATGCCAAAATAGTACTCAAAGGCCCCATGCCTTCTACACCTGATAATAAACAACTCAAAGATAAAACTATTTCTTATCCAACAAACAAGAACATAAAACTTGTGACATCTTCCATTATTGCAAACTATACTAATTTTTAGATAACCATTTTTTAACTTCTTAAAATCTCGATTGCTCATAGGCATATTCTTGACAAATCTCTTACTAAGGGAAACTTACCTAAGGATTTTGATCTCAATCAATTTCAATTCATCATGAGTCACCTCAACTTCACCTCACTGTCTTTCTTTGAGGAGGTTGATAATTCTATGAGTCACCCTCATAACCAACTAATGCATATCAAAGTCATGATCCATTAGAAAAGTGTTTTTCATGTGCTTATAGAAAATGGTGTTGGTCTTAACATCTATTCTACTAGTTTTATTACTTAACTAGACTATGATAAGGAATCCATCAATCTTCATAGGAAAATTACCATCAAGGAATATGATGAAGAAGAAAAAAATCTAAAGGTCTTGTTGTGCTACCTATCATATTGGGACCTATAGAGCGATATGCCATATGTCAATTCCTTAAAATCCCTCTAGCATACAATATAATGTTAGGAAGACCTTGGATTCAAAATATGCAGGCAGTCCCTTCAACTTATCACCAATAAATAAAATTCCCATTCCAAGGGGTGGAGGTGACAATATCTGCTAACACCAACTACACTTGTAACATGTTGAAATCTATTGATATCTTTGTTTTGAAAAATTGAGAGTATACTGAAAATCATGTTAACAAGATGAAAGACAAGGAAAAGATTCTTAAACTAAAAGAAACTTGTATGGGAGAGTATCAAATGGAACCCATACTATCTCTAACAGATCTTCTTATATCTGCTCATCACTATGAGAAAGCCTTTGAAGAGAAGAGACCCTCTATTGTACCACCTAAGACTGTCTTCAATGGTACTTTTGTATAGGCCACCATACCTTTAGAAGATGAAGATGAGAATAGAGCCATTTCTGCTTGGGTGTATAAGAAAGAAGTCAAAACTGATATAACATTTTGGTATCTTGAAATAACCCCTAAAAAGTACAGTAAAGGCCTCAAACTAATGAAATGACCTGGATTTAATGGAAATGGGACCATAGGGTGAAAAACTAAAGGTCTAATAGATCTAGTCAAAGCTACATCTAGATGACCTTGTAATACAACAAACCTAGGTTTTAAGAATGCACATGTTGGCTATTTTTGCCTCCATTCAGCCCATCATGGATATTTGATTAGAGATACTTTCAATGGGCTATTTTCTATGTAGTGGTTCATCATGTTAAAGTTGATAGCTAACATTCCATGTTAGCTCGGTCCCTTCTTTGACTGAGTTGACTCAATTTTTTCATTCACTAAGTGAGCTACAATTTCTTCATTTCATGTTAGCTTGGTTTGTTCTTGGTTGAGCTGACTAGCTTACGAATTTGACAACTCTTGTGTTTTCGCGAGCTATATTCCCATCTTCCCAAAAGTGAGAGATACTTCCACGCATCACCATTCTAGAAATTTCTTGTATTGTAACGCTTCTTCAAGGCTCCAAAACCTAGAATTGTGCCACGCAATGGAGGGTACCATCTTTGATACTTAAGTTATCCCAACTTGCACATGCACAAATCGATAATAGAGATTTAACAAAAGGTTAAAACATCACCATCCATTGTGTCAAGCAGCAAGGTGCAGGACACTACCAAGTGTTTCCATTATGGTGTTTCCTCACTCCAGAGTGCTTCCACGAGGCTCTGAGACTCAGAACTATGCCACATGTTGAGGGTCCCACCTTCCATGCTATCCATTTCCTTCATTGGGAGGAGTCTCCTCACCACATCTAGGTTGTCCATTTCAAAGAGAAGACCTTCATCAATGACCAACATCTTTTTGAAGCAAAAAAAATTTCGCCACCATAGTCAATCATGCATGTTACAAGTAGATAACATGTCATGATATCCTTCCTCACAATTTTCTTTGTCCATGTCATGCCATAAGGTCTAATTCTTCAATATTGAGCAAGTTCTTTGGATTTTTTTGCACAGTATCATTGCACTCCATGCCTCTTAAATGCATGGCATGATCATATTTTCGGTGATTTGATCTCATGTGGTTGGATGCATCATTCTTGGCTCTTCCTATCACTTCCACAAATAGTTGCACTCCACTATCAAATTTCTTTCTAATTCTTAATTATTTCTCTCCTCTACAACTCAACTCCACCTAGTTTGGGTTTCAACTCAATGTAAATGTTCTTACCTATTCTAGCCATTTATTGATTTGTGCATGTTTATTTCCTTGTTTTGAATATTTTCTTCCATTTTTTCAAATTTGCATGTTGTCTTAGGAGTTGTACCAACCCTATTAGGAGTTGTACCAACCCTGTTAAGAGTTGTGGTATAATATATGCAAAAAGAGCCCACTGCTCAAACATGCAATTTCAACTACAAGAAGAACTCAGTGCTCAAACAAGTAATCTAATGTTATTTTCTTCTTTCCTCTATCCTTTCCTTTTTCTTGTCAACCAGACCAATTATGATCAATCCTTGTAGACCAGGTCATGAACCTTGGATCCAAATACCAAACCTCAAATCACTCAACAAAACCTTGGAAATGCACTTTCCTTTACTTTTGCACTGCTCTACTCAACTTTGCATTCTACATTCTTTGTTGCTTATCATCAATTCTCATTACATTCATTCAATACCATGATAAAGGAAAATGTGCTTCCTTTATATTGAGTCCATGAAACAATTCCCTAAGTTGACTATTAGACCTTCTCAATTAATTATTATAGGACCACATTAAGAACACGTTACACTTAGTGATAACCTTAATCTTCCACATTGCAACTTGAAGGACTTTTTGTACATGCAATAATATGATGAGTGAGCTTAGCCATATTATCCTAAATATTTCTTATCCATGTCCTCAACCTTGATCCTCAAGATATCAACTCTGCTAAGAGATATAACAAGTTTACCAGAACATGTCTATATAAACTCTATCTTAGAATAGACATCACCAAAACTTACATAACTTCTAGACTTATCCTTTCTTCTTCTAACATTGGCTACATATACTAGATACTCAAAAGTATCTCCCATAACCTCAAGTAATTATCATGCTCAACTAGTCATCCATACCAACTTGATCTATCTATTGTTCTTCTATCAGATACCATAGAAAATTTCTATGTAGACACAAAACATGCTATGTTGACATCAATGACAAACCCAATCATGAATAGAACATATCATCATAGTAGTACTCCCCCATAGGAATATCATTAGCATTCATGTTTTCAACCAATCTTCCAACGTCTCTCTCTCTCTCTCTCTCTCTCTCTCTCTCTCTCTCTCTCTCTCTCTCTCTCTCTCTCTCTCACTCACTCACTCACACACACACACATATCTTGAAGTCAAAATGGGGGGTAGGGGTGATTAAAAAAAAAAGTATACTACTCAAGCACTATCAGTGACACTATCTCAAAAAGATGCAAAACATGATGTTGATACATCTGATACAAAATGGTTTACATCACACCATGACTAGAAGCAAGTGAGCTAACTATATCCTTCCCCCTCGTCACTAGGAGGAGGAGGAACATCTTCCCTTGGTTGAGGTGCTCCACCCTTGAAACCACATACATACTCAAAAAAATGAGGCACTTACTCTATTTCAGGAATTGCTCTAGCATATGCACCAAAACACTATGTTTCTTGGACAATATGATGATGTGGCAAGCTTCTTCCTAAGATCACTGATCTTCTTACCACACTCTACTAGAAAAAAATATTATACTACCACCTTAATCTATAGCTCTCCTAGCTATCAATGTGTTGTTTAAACTCTCTCTTGGGACTATTGAAGGGCATCTTGGGTCTGAGCTAATAGGTCTCCTACTCCAGGACCTTGAGGCTGATCTAGCATCTCCTCATCACCCCTTCCAATCTATTACTACTCAACCTGGTTACCCTTCTCTCCCTATTGTGTTGGTTCTACTATATGCCTTTGGGCATCTCCACCAATTGAACTTAAGGTTCCCATCTCTCCCTGGGGTTGTTTATGCCTTGACCCATTGCTCCCCACACAAAGATTTATCCTTACCTATCAAGGAGGAATATTCACCTAAGTAGTTCTTATTAGTAATATGGTAAAATAGATGTATTGATATTTGTCATTTATGGCAATATGTATTCAACATTTCATTAATGCATTTAGAAATATAAAATTTTCTAAGTGTTAGATAGTTTATAGTAGCATAATGACAAATGTGATGTGTAGGAATGACTCATTGAGAGTTAGCCTATGCACAATTGAGGAAAGCTCTACAATAGTGTCATGATGATGTGTGTCATTGTGCAAATGTGTATGGATAATACAACACAAGTTATGATTAAAATACCAGTATGTGTATTTGATAGAGTAGAACAGAGCATATGAGAGAATTGAGTTGTACAAATTAAAGAATTGTTTTGGTAACAAAATAATTACTAAGTCATGATGATCCAACTTTTTGGGTGTCAACTCATAAGTTATTTTAGATTATGTCAAATGTGTGAGCACATGAAGGTCAACTGTGCAAGGAACTACTAATTTGTGAAGTATAAGTAGAGATCTTATCTTGTGCAGATAAGTGTGCTATATGTGGAAGTTGTATGATATGTGAACTATTGTACGAACAACTTGAAAGATATATGAGCCTTATGTGATGCGAGATCTAATGTATGATTAGAGAAAGTATGAATTACAACAATAAAAAATTACTGTATATATATCTACTCTTGTGAAAAAATGAATTGTATAATTGCATGTTAGGGTAGTGGGCTCTTCCTGCATACATTGTATTTGATCTACCAACTCCTAATAGGGTTGAAGAAACTCCTAACAAGCTTGAGGCTTCTAACAAGGACTCAAGACACTATATACACTTCATAGACTCCTAACAAGGTCAATATCCTTAACAAGATTATGTTGTTTAGTGAATCATCTTGTGGGTATCATCTCCTCTGAAGTTTTCCCTTGGCCAAGGTTTCCCTAGTTAAAAAATAATGGTTTTATGAGTTATCTATGTGTATGGTTATATTTATTGTTCAGCATTGTTATTTTACTTTCATATGCAAGTTATAAAGTAATTAAAAATATTCATTTGTGGGCAAAATTTTGTAGAATATTGATTCACCGCACCTCTTAGTATCATCTATTTCTAACAAGTGGTATCAGAGCACAGTTACTTTGAAGAATTTAATAGCTTGAGTAAGATCCCTATGAATATGGAATAGTTAAAGAAAAACCATGAAGAAGCTCTTGAACATATTGACCTTCTTATAGAAGAAAGAGATAACTTGAAAGATAGGTATGAAGATGCAAAATTTTATATCTTAAAGATAAGATTGATGATCTAAAATATGGTAAAGAATCAATTGTGTAAACTAGTGACAATGATGAAGTAGGAAATCTCAAGAAAGAAAATGAGATCTTGAAACATGAATTGAAAATTGTTGAACTTAAATTGAGTTTTAAAAAAGATGGTAGTAAGAGTGAACTTGAACTAAAAAGTGAGAATGTAGACCTTAGATCCTAGTTGAGTGAAGTAACATTTGAATTAGATACTATCAAGAGTGAGCATGTAGAATTGGAAAAGTACAATATCATTGTGAAAGGAGAATTGACACAAGCTAAGAAATTGTTAGAGAAACTTTATTCCAGTAGTGAGAAAATTGATGAACAAATATTTCACTAGAGACCTTATGATAAGATAGGACTTGGATATCTTTTTGGAGAGAAATAAACCAAGAAAGTTGAAATCAAAAGAGAAAAAGATCCAATTATCAAATCCCTAAAGAATCTAATCTAAGTAAATAAGAATCAAACACGACTACTAAAGTATTGAAATAAATTAAATTATTTGATTTTTCAGTTAAACATGAACCTAAGAAAATAGAGCAAGTTGATAAACCTAAGCAAGATGAGCCACCCTAGAAAGTAAGACATGAGTTCAGTTGCAGATGTTTCATAAGCAACAAAGTTGGTCATATGAAAATAGATTACATAGGTAAGTCTTTTAAACCTATTACTAATTTCTATTATTATAATTGTCATGGTTATGGACATAAAGTAGTAGATTGTAAGAAACCTAAGTTTCATGATAATAATGCAAATAGTAGAATTTTTAGGAACACTAACCCTATAGGTAATGAAATAGGGAGATCATATAGAAGATCCAATGATGGAGAGAGACCTAATGGAGAAAAGAAATAGTTTGTGTGCTACAAGACATATTACAAGAAATTGTAGAGCACTTTGGAACAAATTAGAGAAGAAAAGAATTTGTATGTCAGTTATGTAATAAATTTAAACATACAATGATATATTCTAGAATGGACAGAAGAAACTTCAATAGTAATCCTGACTACAAAAGGAACAACAACATAAATGATAGAAGGAATAGAAATGATAGTGATAATAGTCAAAAAGAAGCAATGAAGGAACTTGTTGATGAATTCAAAGAAGCATTTGTGAAAGCTAAGGATCCAAAAAGCTCTTATATAGTTTTGGAGGAATAGTATTTTGATTCACCTAATGAGACATCAAAGTCAATAATTGTTTGTGACTCATCCTACCTAAATTAAGCAGTTACAGAAGAGGCAAAGCATTAGTTGGCCAGAACTAATGTTAGAGAGTGAGTTGGAAGTTGCACAATTTACATAAGGTAGAAGACATAGAGAGGAAGCTATGGTCAAGTGTGCAAGTTAAGATATGATCGCAGTAAGAAAGAATTCAAAAAACAAGTTTATTGATGAACATAAATAGTATATGAATTTGTTGAAGATACACATTTAATGTGCACTCTAATTTGAAATGATTTAAGGATCTCGCACAAGATTGTGTGTACCATTTTCTCATAGGAAGTGTCTTGAGTGAACCAAAGAGTGATTTGACAGGGATTTGAAGTGCAAAAAAAAGTTCTTGAAGAACAACGATGCAAAAGCCCTAAAATGCAATTTTAAGGTATTTTATAGAGTTAAAACTAAGTTTTTCAATGCATATAGTTGAATTTCAATGGCTAGTCAAACCATTTATGACATGATTGAAAGGCCATGGTATGTATTCAAGAAAAATATGTTTGTTTCTCTTATGGATGACCCATTAGGCACTTTTTCGCAAGTTCTAGAGGATGTGCTTCATTTTGAAGATATCAAAAGCTATATTCATTGCAAGATAGAAAGTATAGGTGATGATGATATAAAATAAGACTTCGGAAGTATGCACACCTAGATGGTTTAAATCTTGTGAAGTATATGTTTTATATAGAGTTCAACAACCACGAGTGGGCCCAAATCATTCTGAGTAGGGCACATGATGATATGTTTTGGTTAGGTGATGCGCACGTAGCAATTGACAATGACCTAATTCATAAGGTCATGGAATTGAGTAATGATGGATGTAATCCTTTTAATGAAAATAATGTAAGGAAGATGGTTGAGACCAACTTGTTTACAATATCTGATGGAATGAACATGAATGTAGACTCAATTTAGGAAAAAGGATTGAAATTATTGAGTAAGATATTAGGGTACAAGTTTAACCATGGTTCAAGGGTTAACTTAGTACCAGCTAGATTTTTACATGCAGCTTAAGTAATGGCATTTTAGTGAAGAAAAGTAAAGTTGTGTGAGATTATCAGATTGTCATTGTTAGATAACATTGCAAAGTTGAAGAAGACCAAGAGCATAGTCTTCAGATTTGAGTTCTTACTAACTCATTTGTTATTTTATGCAAGAAGGAAGTTCCCATGTATAACAAATTGGGATGTAAATGAGTGTGCAATGAAATTGGTGACTCAATGTTATAGATCAAAGCTAGAAAATGTCAAAGATAGTGAAATTCATAGAGTGATAAAGAGTTTCTAGACTGAAATGAAATAGAGGTACAAAATACCTCCCTCCATGGTAGAGAAGTACAAGGATGATATATGCTTCATGGTGGAGATAGATAACACAAGCATGGAAGCTCTAGAACCAAGGATTAAGTTCATGAGCCCATGGCATATGAGAAGAGTGTAGAGCTTATAAAAGGATATGTACAGATCATACTCCAACCTAAGAAGGACATTGAGTACCCTAGATGGGGAACCTATGATGATAAGATGAGAATAGTTCATTCTGAACTACACAACAAGGAAAACAAGAAGAAAGTAGAAAAAGTAACTGATTCCATCCTTAAGGAATCAGGTATGACCTATGAAGAGTTAAATGAGGTGAAAGGAATTGCACTAGAGATGAGGATAAGTGGAGAGTATGAAGTGATAGTAGTAAGTCCTATTGCTTTTTTAGGACATTCAAAAGGCATAACCATTGCACAACCATGTACATAGGCCCCCATTGAACCATATGTAGCAGTTGTGCAAGTGTAACTAACAAAGACAAGAAGTGATCAGCCTAGGAGGCAGCCAAAGGTGGAAACACCTATTGTGCAAAAGAAACTAGAGTGACTGGTGAAGGTTAAGAAAGAACCTACACCATCCACCAAGAAAAGGGTCAAGCAAACCACCATCGAACCAAGAAAGAGAAGAAAGACAATGCAAGTCATTGATTCTAAAGAATCTAAGGATGAAGCTAAAGATAGATTGGTGGAGAAAGAAACACAAGAAGGTGGAACTCTAGCAGGCGAGAAATCATGGAAAGCTAAGGTAGAAAACCTTAACATGCAAATTATCAATGATGACAATTTTGTATAGTTGAACAAGTATTATAGTTTGTACAATAATATGGATAAAAGGTAGTTAGAGAATGTGATAGTAAGGAACATGATATTATGGAATAAGAGGTTTGATAGGATACAAAGTAAGATTCTAGAAGATCTACTAAATAGGTTGTCAAACAGAAAGAAAAGAGTGTTAGAAGAAGACAACAATTTGAGAATAACAATGATAAAAAAGTTGTGTAAAACTAACTCCAAGGAGGACTTTGATAGAATTTTGAAGGGTATTGAGCCCTTGCTAAGGAACAAAAGAAGATAAATTCTTCTAATGGGAGGCAACTATGAGGATGTTAGGAAGTAAATAGAGTCAATTGTAAAATTCATGAACACATTGCCAAAGATAAGTGTGCAGTCCAAACCTATGATCCCAGTGTATGTACAAGCCATTACACCTTTCAGTGATGAGGAAGAAGAAGAGGAGGCATAGTAGGCACTTTCACCCCCACACATTTTTATGGTTACTAAATCCATGCAAGTGGACAACAATCACATAACTATGGATGTAAAGGAGAATCTTTTTGTAGCATTTGGCCGATCCATTGTTGGCAATATCACAACATATACCAACTCTAATGATGATGATGAAGAGGTAAAGAGGAAATAGGCTGAGAAGAGGAAAGAAGAGGAAAATAAGAGAGCAAAAGAGAAAAGAAAGGAAGAGAAAAACTAAAAAGAAGAGAGAAAGAAAGAAGTGGGGAAAGAAAAAGAAGAAAAGAAGAAGAAAGAGGAAGATGAAAAGAAGAAGAAAGAGGAAGATGGCTTATTGATCATTGGCATATATGAAATAGAATCAACATAATTAGAATCATCATCTTTGTAGAGTTTGAAACTAATAACCATTGGGGCACTAATCAGTCTAACATCTTCCATAACAAATATATTTAACACATCTTTTACATACTTGGACTATTTTTTATATATTCCACTATCCAATTGAAATATATACAAACCTATAATGAATTTAATTTCACCAATTATTGGCATCTCGAGCTATTTCTTTATTTCATCACCAAATGACAAACTCATCTCATCATCATAGGCCAGAGATTATATCATCAAAAAACATTTCTTCTTTCAACATATTTTTCTCATCAACCTTAAGGTAAACATGACTATCGTCTAAAGTCTTATTGAAACCAATTTTAATGATATAAGCATGTGTTATTTCATACCAAGCTCTAGGGGTTTTCTTTACTCTATACAATGCATTGTGAAGTTTTCTATAGTACCTCTCATGTTTGCAGTCTATACCTTGTCTATTTTGATTCAAAAGATACTTGATACTCTTATTTTTGTATTTTGAGATGACCTAAAGGTCAAATGTTATACTTTGATTCAGTATCATAGATGCTTTACTACTATGTTGCTCATTTTATCATATTTGTATGTTGATGCCATTTTGAGATGATGGTAGATCTATGATGATATCTTATTATTTGGTATTCAGGCATATTTTTTATTATGTTATGTGATGGATTTCATGCTATTGTTATTTACTTCATTCTTGTGTCTTTATGCTTTTATGTGAACATGAGTGATGTAAATGGATTAATTAGTTATGTAATGCATATATTGCTTTGATTATGATATTATTATGCAATTACACTTGATCGTGTGTTTTAGTATGCAGGATTTATACCTCTGGCAGTGGCACATGGAGTTAGCTATTCAGCTATTCATATTTACCAGTGTCGTCCCTATATGGTCAACCTATCCTTATTTTAAATCATTTAAATTAAAACCTTTTAGTGATTATTAAATCTAAACTCATATGCATTATGTGATTAGACCAGTGAGCGTGTCTATACATTTAGAGGTTCACATTGTTGCAAAGATTGTTTAGTGAATTTTGTGATTTTTTTTTTTTAGATTTAATTACTAGTAGCTTTCCCTTAGGTGAATTCCCATTATAGAGAATAGATTGTTTTCATTTGGGTCGATTTGGAGTCTAGCTAGTCTAACTGGCTATGTGCCCTAATCAACTATTCACTCAAAAAGTGTATAAGTATTGAAAAATAGTTTTTATTATTCACTTCTCACTTTTTGAAAAGGAAATTTGAGAGCTCTTTTGAGAATCCCCTTCTAAAGGATTCTATTTCTACTCATTCTCAGAGCTGTGAGTGTGCACTTTTCACAAGATCAGACTTGTTGGATACGGCTTGGGGAATTCTTGCTTTGCCGTCACTTTCAACAGTTTTGGCAAGATATTTATTTTATTTTGTGGGTTTCAATTTTTGCCCTTTTTTGTCAAGTAGGGCCTTCTTGTTTTATTGTTTCTGCACCATTTTAGCTTCTATTTCTTGTAGTAGTATGTTAGGAGGCTGAGAGCTAGTGTTCCCCTCTATTTATATTTGTTGGTTCTACCCTCTTGGTTAGGTATGAATTTTTTCCTTGTTTTCAAGATGAGGATTTGGGGTTTTGACCCGTTATCCTAGTCATTTTTGCATAGGTGTCTAAACTCAGTTTTTTTGGATTTTCAATGTTTTTACACCCAAAGGCCAAATGGGTTTTAATTTTAAAATGTTCCAAATTATGAGGTTTTTACCTTGTTTTACATGTCACCCTATTTTCTTAAGTTTTTTAGCATGAATTTTGATCGTGGATGTGGACGATCCATTTGGATGTTGTTTGGATCTTTATTATATTTTTATTTTGCATTGGGATGTGTGTCACATCTGTCATCTCGAGTCTATTTTCAGTTGAGTGACTTTATATTTTGTGTTCTCATCTAGTCCTTATGATCTTCGTGATGGTGGTGTGATACACACGAGTACATGTGCATACATTTGTCAGGTGTCTTGCGAGGCCTGACCTTTCATGGTATTTTTGAAAGTTATGATCATTCAGTTGGGTTGGGAATTTACATGTCTACAAGCACTCATCACTGGATGAGCATGGGTAGGGTAGGTTAGCATATGGAGGGGGCTTCTATCTCGCAGCTTGGTGATCATGGCACCATGGGTTAGCAGAGGGAGCTTTATATAAGTGATAACCAAATAAAACATTGGGTGGTAATAAAACTTAAGATAATGAAATATGTTATGTGCTTGAGCCTTCCATTGAGGGAGTTGTATTCACATGATCTAAGCTTGGGCTTGTCAATGCCAAGTGACTCTCCATAATGTCAGCCCCTACTTAGTAGACCATTGAGTGTCTGACTAGGACCTATAGTTTATGCATTGTTTATGTCTTGGTTTTAGTCATCATACTACCTGGTGTGTGTGTTAGCAATGGATGTTTGTTTTGTGTGTTTTTGTGGTTGGATCATTATCTTCATCAACACAATGGGTGTGGACCTATGGGTGCCACATGGTTGGGAGGTGTAGCTACCTACACCATTGCTAGCGACCAGTGTACAAAGGCAATCGTTTGTCCTGGTGTAGTCATTGCTGGATGTTTTAACTTGTTACTTTGAGTTCTAGAGTATGCTTTATTGTGATTTATGCTTTCATTGGGATGCTTGTATATCATGTTTAGATGATGTTAGTTACTATCACATTTCCTTATTATGATGATTAACATATGATAAGTGATGTTATCTACTTTGTAGGATTATCTTATGCTTTACTCCTAGCATGTTAGATTTCCTTATACTTATGTTGTAGCATGTTTTAGTAGTGACGTCCCTATCATGATAGTATCGATGATCTGATCGGTAGCTTGGGATGTTATGCACAGCGAATGGCTAGGGCCCACGATGGTCTTATGATGCTATTAACAGTAGGGAGGAAATATGTATTTAGTTTGTTTGTACTACTCATTTTGATGTTATTTCCATTTATTTTGGTGTTGATTTTGTACTCTACAATGTTTACCTTCTATTCTTTTCCTTCACTATATGATTAGATGGTTTGTGGTGTCTCCATCTTTCAGGATTGTGTTCGAGTTTTTTGTCATGCCCTAAAATTTATGGGGCAAAAACATAGCTAATGATTTTTTTGTGTAACAATTTATCGATCGTCCTTAATCCACTTTGACCATTTTGGAAATCTACTAATTAGGTGTTACAACTACATCCCAGTTGATAATCAATTATTTTATTGCTATATTAGTTTATTTTATTATTTCTTTTATTCTTAATTGCTTGTTTAATTATTTATTCTTTTTAAATTTATTAAATTAAACCACACCATATCTATCCACTACAAATCCAATAACCTAGGTTTGCTATGACATTTTCCAATACCAACTTAAGTCTTCCAACCCACTTTCACTATCCCTTTTATTTAATAATGATTCTCCTTTAAATAAATAAAATACTAATAAAAATAAATACCTAATAAATTCACCATACATTAATCCAACTTTGGTATTCTTAAATTCATAAATTAATAATCCCTATGTCTTCCTTTATCTACCTTGACCATTTCATAACATACAATAAAAAAATACATAAAATAAAGCCACTTACCCTATTGGTTACTAATCTCTTTTACCTAAGCCAAGTATATTATCCCATAAAAAAAATTCTCATTTAAAATATCCTATAAAATTGACTAACTTATCATCTCATTACATCACTACTAACCACAATTTATTGAAGAAAATCATTGCTTCCTAAATTAACTATTACACCAACCCAATCAATTTCAAATCCATTTACTTCTACTTCCTAAATTATTCCAATTTCTTAACTAAACCTTGGTATCTATATTTAAACATTAATTTATTTTTATTTATTTTAAAAATCACTTAATAAATATAATTTAACATTTCCATTAAAACCTAACTATCCCTTCTAATAATTTCCTAAGAATAATCAACACTAACCTACTACCCATCTAACTATCTTACTACCTTATCATGATATTTCATTTAAATTATCCTACCCTTAATTTACTATAGATTATATGTACTTATTATTTATTATCTTATCTTATATACTAATTTATATTATATTTGATCTACCCCACTTTTTCTAAGTCTTAGCCCCACCCTTACTTTTTCTAGCTACTTTTTCCCCTACCTCCTAAGTACCTATGTCCTATGTACTACTAATGCCTTACATCCCTTACATGGAGGTGTGAACCATAATGGCTTTAATATAAGCCAACTCTAAGAATTAATGCCAAGGTAGGTCGGAGGAGTGGGAAGGGATGACGGGGTGGTGGGACCACCTCCCATCACCTCGCTTTTTCATTTAAAAAATAAATAAATAATTCTTACTTATGGTCATGTCTAGCCACCTTACATAAGGAGAATGTGATTTTTAAATTCTTTTTTTTTTTTGGGTAGTTGCTAGTATTTAAGACCCACCGCCCTCCCCCGCACCCCCCCCCCCCCCCCCCCCCCAACCTTTTTAAGAGGGCATATATATATATATATATATATAAATATATATATATATATATACTTCTTGAGGTAGCCATCATTATTATGATAGTTGACTTATATGTTTTAATATTGATAGAGGTAAGACATGAATATTTAATTCAAATATTATTATTTTATTGACTGTATTTTTTTTAGTAAGAGTTTTTTTGAATTGCCATACATTTTTGAGCAAGTGAATATGCACCTATAGGCCTCTATTTTTTTAGCTAAACTTATTTGCCTACTTTACTTCATATATTCTTATGACTGTTTCAAAAGTGAGTTGATGATTTTTTTTACATTGTATAATCCAATCCAATGCATATTCTATAGAGTAAATCTAATGTTTGTGTAATAACAAATACCTTATTGCTATCAAACTTAATTATAAGATAATTCTATATGAAACATAACTAAAAATATTCTGCATGCAACTTCATGAACAACAAGTAATTAAATTTCATTAATGATTTCCATTTCATGGCTATAACTAAATATGAATCCATTATCTATTGAATAGATATTCTACAACTATGTATGAATCAAGATTGATCACATAATGCATCTAATTATTTCTATGAGAATGGAGTGTAATAGGATAACAAAGAGTTAGTTTTATTTACATGTTATTAGTGCCCACAATGATACTTAACTCTTCTATTCAATACAATCATATCAAAGATAATGGAACAACACTATCAATGCAATGGTTTCTCCTTCATGTTCCTCTCAAGACTTGCATTCAACACAATTATCAAGCCAACACATAGGGTGGTGAAATCAACATATCAAGATATTCACAATGGAATGACCTTTTTACAATGCATAGATGCTTCACCATCTCTATATTGGAAAATTTATTGAAGACAATAACAACACTCCTTCAAATACAAATAAATTCACATATCAAGATGGAGTTTATTTATCCATTTTCTTCACAAATACAATAGTGTTCTCTTCTCTTGTGCAATGGAAAGACTACATAAACTCCAAGTTTCCAAGATCATCAAGTAAAACCTACAAAAGAAGGAAAAATAGGGAACCACAGAGGCTCACCTCCCATCCTAGGCCTCGAGGAGGCCACCCACTGAGCTTGGGGAAACAAGGCACAAATGGTTGCACACCTTCAAGCTCACATATCATCCATAACCATAACAACAAAACACAACACAATACAACCCATCCTAAGGCTTTCACACAGATTTTACAATAGAATCAAGATATACAGTGAAGGTGGGCTCTCTCCATGAGGATAATTTCAAATCCTTGAATCACATATATTCACATATTCTCATAAGTAACATGGCCTTCCAAGGCTTAACAATGTCTTCCCTCTTCATACACCTCCCTATACCTCCCAAGAATGCAAGTAATCAGGGAATCCATACTCCTTAAAACACATCAAAATCATCTCCTCACATGGGAGAGTTTCTCAACTACATGGGTGAGCTCAACTAACCCCTTCACCCAAGCATCACTTCCCTCCCAAGGGTGAGTGATGCTTCACAACCATTTACACAAACAAAAAACATGAAAAAAACAAGATTTACGGAAGAAATATCACATAAAACTTCTCACATTCAATACACATACAACAAGATTCTTCACAAAACCACATCTACACCATATCAAATCTAAAATGCAATGAAGAAACACCATATCAAAATCTGCAAAGCAATGAAGAAACACCATGGATCATGGATACCAACCTTACTCCAAGCAATAGCAACTAAAAGTTGTTGTAGAGCTCCTTATCCTCTTCCTCCAAACCCTAAATGTCTCTAAAGCTAGAGAGTGGATAAGTGGTTTTCTAATTTAGCCATGCCTCTATATATGATCCCCATTTTCGGATTCAATATAAAATGCATTCTTTTGGGGTCTCCTAGATCTTCTAGATACCCTAGTGGTCATTATTAGCCCCCTAACTTAAAGTATTATCATGGGTAGGGTTTATTTTCATCACAAATTCACCTTAGAGCTCTTTTTTGGCCCTCACAATGCTAGGTAAAGTCAAATTTCAAATTTCTTATGGGGGTAACCTTGTTTTCCTTAATAAATCAAGGCAAATAAGTTTAATTTTTAATTAAACTTGAGATAAGGTGGCTATATGATCCATCTTCAAAGAACATGTCATTTTCACATAACAAGTACAAGTGTTAAGTGACTCGCACAAAATTCACTATACATCACACATGACATGTTTTGAATCTACTCATGAAATATATACTACACACATACAGCTCACGTTTACAAAATAAACTCATCACAATGAGGTTTATGAATCTTCTAAAGATTCACCTTGGCAGTGTCATATTAACATGTGTTTATACCTTGTTTCCCTGTTATGTTTCCATGATTCCTTTCCTACACACTAAACTCGAGCATCAGTAATCCAATGAAAGGTCACATATAAAATACATATGAAAATAAAGATACATGATAATCTCATTATTCTACCATTCACATATAACACATTTCATAATTAACTTCCTATTCTCCATCATTTGCTTACATACATTTAATCATTAAACCTCAAAAATTTGAATATTACAGACTTTCCTAACAAGATCAATTTAAGCATTTTGAATCAAAACATAATTCTATTTTCTATCATAGTAATGAAGTACTGAATAAATATCCATTAATTCATCAATTATGCCAAATTAAGTCTTAATACAGATCATAATGGAAAATCACAAGGTAAATATCTTCGGATAAGTAGCAAAATTTACTACCCATCAAGTATCAAAATATGTGTCAAGATATCCAATCCTAAATAAAAAAATAGAAATACAATATCTATGCTATGATGGGTTGGGGTGAGGCCTCACATCCTCCCCCCCTAGGCATGAACTTCCTCCTGGATTTCATCAAAAAGATAGGGGTATTGTGTTGCATCCTCCCATGACATTGTGACCTCATCATAATAGTCCCACTCGACTCTAATCTAGTCCATCTCTCTGCCTTGAATTGAGAGGGTTCATCGAGCCAATATGCAAATGGGTTCCAAGGCTATCTATCTATTTGACTCCACCTATAAGGCATACCAATCTATGAGGTGAGACTCATCATAAATATACTTCTACAATATAGATACATGAAATACATCATGGATACACAACAAGTTAGGTGGCAGGGCTAGATGATAGGCAATCGGTCCTATCTGCTCTAAAATTTTGAAGGGTCCAAAAAAATGAGGTGTTAATTTAGAGCCCTTTCCATAACAAATTGGACTCTTATTAGGTCACACTCTCAAGAATACTCTATCACCCACTATGTACTCTCTATCTATCCTCTTGGCATCTGCATACTTCTTCTATCTATCCTAGGCCTCTTTGATTCGTTGCCTAATCTGTGTCAGGTGTTGTTCCATGTCCTTGACCAACTGTGGTCCATTGGATACTTTGTCTTCAATCTTATCTCAACTCAAGGGTTTCCTACAAGGTCTACCGTACAAGGCTTGGTAGGTTGGCATACCAATGGAAGAATAATGCCCATTATTATAGGCAAAATCAGCAAGATGCAAGTATTCTTCCCACTTACCCTAGTTATCCATCACATACATCTACAACTTATCCTCTAAAATCTAATTAACCCTCTGTATCTATCCATATCTCTAAGGATGGTAAGTTGTGTTGAAGTTGAGCTTGGTGTCCAATGCTACTTGTAATTCCCTCCAAAAGGATGATGTAAATAAGGACTCTCTATCCAAGATGATCTTATGAGAAATGTCATGAAGTCTAACAATATCTTGTAAGAACACCTATGCAACTATAGGGGTGGTGAAGCCAATTTGAACTGGTGAAAAATGGGCAACTTTGTTCAAGATGTCAACCGTCACCATGATGGCATCATGGTGATGAGAAGACATCAGAAGTCCAATAATGAAATCCATGGAAGTAGTGTCTCATTTCCACTCAGGTATCTCATGGGGCTACAAGAGTCTACCTAGATGTCAATGTTCTACCTTAACCCTCTCACACTTAAGGCATCTAGCTACAATACTAGCAATCTACATCCTCATACCTGGCCAATGATATAGCTATCTTAAGTCAGCATGGAGTTTCTTAACTCCAGGATGTGTTGTATAAGGTGCTCAATGAGCCTCCAAAATAATACACTCACGCAAGTCACCTATGGAGGGTACATAGATACACCCTTTATTTCATAATAATCCTTCAAAATCTAATGAATAATCAATAAATTTACCCTCAAGAGGCCTACGGGAGTGGACTATTTGATAAAATTCTATATAGAACTCGTCCTTGGGTAGGTGATGTATAATACACTCTCGCAAATTTGTACCTGTGACCATGAAAGCGAGCTCATGACACCATCTACTCAAAGAATCCACCACCACATTTTCCTTACCCTTAATGTAATGCACATCAAAATTGTACTCACATAGGAACTCCATCCATCTCCTTTGCCTAGCATTAAAATATGGCTATGTGAAAATATATTGCAAGTTCTAGTGATCTGAATGGAGTTCAAATCATCACCCAAGAAGGAAATGATGTCATCGTGTCAATGCATGGATTACTATCACGAGCTCGAGATCATGAGTAGGGTAATTGAGCTCATGAACCTTGAGTTTCCTAGACTATTAAGCTATAGCTTGACCCTCTTGCATAAGGACAACTCCAATTCCATCCAAGGAAGCATCTATGCATACTACAAAGTCCAATGAGGAGTCGGGTACTACTAAAATGGGTGCACTAGTGAGTGCCCTCTTGAGCTTTTGAAAAGCCTCGTCGCACTTTTTTGTCCATTCAAACTTCTTTCCCTTTCTCTAAAAGGAGGTAATAGGGTGAGCTACCCCAGAGAAATCTGCCACAAACTACTTATAGTATCCTACTAATCCTATAAAACTTCTTACCTCTATGACACTAGTAGGTGTTGGCCAATCCATGATGGCTCAAATCCTGGATGGGTCCACTAAGATCCCATCCCTTGATATCACATGACCCACATAATGCACTTCCCATCTAAAAAAGACACACTTTGACAAGATACTGTAAAGTTGATTCTCCCTTAACTGCTATAATACCCATTGTAGGTGCTCTTTGTGTTCCTTCTCATCATGAGAATAGACCAATATATCATCTAGAAACACTACTAAAAACCTATCTAGGAATGTGTAGAATACCCCATTCATGAGCCTCATAAATATAGCTAGGGCATTGGTGAGACCAAAAGGTACCAATATGAACTTGTAGTGACCATATCTTGTATGAAATGTAGTCTTGTGGATGTCACTTTTCACAATGTGCAACTGATGGTACCCTGACTTCAAATCTATTTTGGAGAATACTCGGGCACCCTGTAACTGATCAAATAGGTTGTCAATCCTAGGTAGTGATATCGATTCTTGATAGTTACCTTATTTAACTATCAGTAATCAATGCACAATCTGAGTGACCCATCCTTCTTCTTAACAAAGATCATTAGTGCTCCCCAAGGTGACACACTAGGTCTGATATGTCCCTTCTCCAAAAGTTCCTCTAGCTAAATCTTAAGCTCATTGAGCTCATGGGTGGTCATCCTATAGGGTTCTCTAGATATGGGTTCAACTCCTGGCATGAGATCAATATGGAAATTCATTACCCTCAGTGGTGGCATACCATGAAGCTCTGATGGGAACACATCCACAAACTCCTATAATATCATATAGTCATCGAGGGAAGGTTCCTCCCCTACATCCTCCTCTCTATCATTGATGGTGATGGAAAACAATTGGCATCCCTTCTGCATGCACCGCTTAAGCTACATGGAAGAAATCATACAAAGGGATATTGGCCTCTGAACTCCTGAAATCACCCTAGGTGTACCATGATCATCTATACACTTAATCCTCTTTTGTCTGCAATCCATCTTGGCACTATTAGTGAAAATCCAATCCATGTGAAGGACTACGTCATAGTAACCCAAAGGAGTAATATGCAAGTCTAATGTGGTGAACATGTCTCCAATCTAAATTAGACAATCATCGATCAAGGAATCAATTGATACCCTAGCTCCTAAAGCTAACTCAACCTCCCAGTCAACATCTTGTCTAGCTGCCACTAGCCTGCACTACTCCACTACAAAAGGGGATATAAAGGATTTTGTAGCTCTAGAGTCAAATAGTGTAGTAACCTCATATCCTTGAATCATACCTATAGCCTCAACCACCGTGGCCAGGTGCTCATCCTGGTAGTTATCAATTGATGCAACTATTGGAGACTCTAAGGTGGCTCCTCGCTGACTACCTACTATGGGACCATGTGGACACTCTCTCACAATATGACCCATACCACCACAAGCATAATATGGCTCATGGGTCTGAATCTATACTCCCTATTGCCTAGACTACTGTTGACCCCTAGTCCTACCAAAGCCTCCCCTAGAGAACTATTGAGTCCTAACTGACTGTGTATACTGGCTTTGTGGCCTCTGATCAAACCTAGGGCCTTGTGACTACCACTATTTGGGCTTAGAGCCCTAATAATCCTAAGATGACCTCTCTCTAGTGTCATTTTGGGCTCTTTGTTGTATCTTTGGGGCCTTTGAGGACCCCATCGAATGACTCTAATTACCCTTCCAAGAGGGTTTCTATTGGGCTAGCTACTAGGAGGGGTTCCAGTTATGGGACATATCCTGAGATTCTTGTCTAGTACGAATGTCTTCAGCAACCAATGTTATCTCAACTACCTCTCTAAAAGTGGTAGGAAATGCCAGCCACACTAATCCCTGGAGACATAAGTTAAGGCCCTTAATGAACTGATGGATGTGTAGCTTCTCATCCTGAAATCACTCTAGGTGTACCATGATCATCTATACACTCAATCCTCTTCTGTTTATAATCCATCTTGGCACTATGAGTGCAAAGCCAATCCATGATAAGAACTACATCATAAGAACCCAAAGGAGTAATATTCAAGTCTAATGTGGTGAACATGTCTCCAATTTGAATCAGACACTCATCAATCAAGGAATCAATTGATACCTTAGCTCTTAAAGCTAACTCAACCTCCCAGTCAACATCCTATTTAGTTGCCACTAGCGTGCACTACTCCACTACAAAAGGGGATATAAAGAAGTTTGTAGATCTGGAGTCAAATAGTATAGTAACCTTGTATCCTTGAATCATACCTATAGCCTCAATCACTATGGCCTAATGCTTACCTGGCAGTTATCAACCACTGCACCTATTGGAGGCCCTAAGGTGGCTCCTCACTGACTGCCTGCTATGGGACCTTGTGGACACTCTCTCACAATATGACCCATACCACCACAAGCATAACATGGCTCATGGGTCTAAATCTACACTCCCTATTGCCTAGACTATTGTTGACCCCTGGTCCTACTAGATCCACCAAAGCCTCCCCTAGAGAGCTATTGAGTCCTGGTTGGCTGTGTATACTGGGTCTGTGGCCTACCTTGTGACTACCACTATTTGGGCTTAGAGCCCTAATAACCGTAAGATGACCTTTATCTAGTGTCATGTTGGGCTCTATATTATGTCTGTGGGGCCTTTGAGGACCCCATCGAATGACTTTGATTACCCTTCTAAGAGGGTTTCTATTCGGCTGGGTACTAGGAGGGGTTTCAGTTATGGGACATATCTTGAGATTTTTGTCTAGTACGAATGTCTTTGGCAACCAATGCTATCTCAACTACCTCTCTGAAAGTAGTAGGAAATTCCAACCACACTAATCCCTAGAGAGACAATTTAAGGCCCTTAATAAACTGATGGATGTGTAGCTCATCATCTCTCATGTACTTCACATAAGAAAGTAGCTCCAAGAACCTGCTCTCATACTGGGCCATTATGAGACCCCTCTTCTGAAGATCATGGAACTCCTCAACTTGCCTCTGTCTGAAGTGCTCTGACAAATATCTATCTCTAAAATGGTCTACAAAGGACTCTCATGTGAGTGTCTCTATATCTACTCTCCCTACAGTCTCCTCCTGCTACCACCAATTGGAGGTATCCTCTTGTAATAGGTGTATGGCCAATCATGCCTTCAGATTACTCCTGTGGGTACGCAATCCAAATCACCTCTGCAAACTCTATAGCCATGCCTCTGCACATGTGTCATCTGTGGTACTAGTGAATATTGGTGGCTTGAGTCATAGTAACTCACTAATCTCATCCCCAATATCTCGATGTGCTCTCACTGGTGCTCGCTCTAATGCAAAGGGTGGCTCTATATGGTGTACTAATACTTCCCCCTAATCCTCTACAAGTTTGGGTGGGGACTCCTACTCCTTTCCCTGATATCGACCCCATGCCCCTCTGTACCCTTCTGTCCTGACTGTGGAATGACAAGTGGTAACCTCTATTGTACTACCCCAATAAGATTATTGATAACATTCAAAACCTGATCAAGGTTTGGAGGTTGTCCTGGTGGGGGTCCTCCCACATCCTACCCTAACTCCTCTCGACCTGCTCGGTTTTCCCTAGGACCTCTAGACCTCTGACAACCATTGCGGGTGACTGTGGGCATCCTACACAAAGTTGTAGTTCATAGGTTAGACGTAATGGATTAGGCTCCTAGTGTTGCAACCAAAATCTTTGATACCACAATGTCATGCCCTAAAATTTATGGGGCAAAAACACAACTAATAATATTTTTTGTGTAAGAATTTATTGATCATCCTTAATCCACTTCGACCATTTTGGCAATCTACTAATTAGGTGTTACAACTACATCCCAGTTGATAATAAATTATTGAATTGCTATATTAGTTTATTTTATTATTTCTTTTATTTTTAATTGCTTGTTTAATTATTTATTCCTTTTCAATTTATTAAATTAAACAACACCATATCTATCCACTACAAATTCATTAACCTAGGTTTGCTATGACATTTTCCAATACCAACTCAAGTCTTCCAACTTAATTTCACTATCCCTTTTTTTTTAATAATGATTCTCCTTTAAATAAATAAAATACTAATAAAAATAAATACCTAATAAATTCACCATACATTATCCAACCTTGATATTATTAAATTCATAAATTAACTACCCCTACGTCTTCCTTTATCTAGCTTGACCATTTCATAACATACAATAAACAAATACATAAAATAAAGCCACTTACCCTATTAGTTACTAATCCCTTTTAACTAAGAAAACTATTTTATCCCATAAAAAAATCCCATTTAAACTATCCTATAAAACTGACTAACTTATCATCTCATTACATAACTACTAACCACAATTTATTGAAGAAATTCATTGCTTCCCTAATTAACTATTACACCAACCCAATCAATTTCAAATCCATTTACTTCTACTTCCTAATTTATTCCAATTTCTTAACTAAACCTTGGTATCTATATTTAAACATTAATTAATTTATTTTTGTTTTAAAAAAAAATTCCTTAATAAATATAAATTAACATTTCCATTAAAACCTAACTATCTCTTATAAGAATTTCTGAAGAATAATCAACACTAACCTACTACCCATCTACCTATCTTACTACCTTATCATGATATTTCATTTAAATTATTCTATCTATGATTTACTATAGATTACATGTACTTATTATTTATTATCTTACCTTGTATACTAATTTATATTCTATTTTGTCTACCCCACTTTTTCTAAGTCTTAGCCCCCCCACATTTTCTAGCTACTTTTTCCTCCTACCTCCTAAGTACCTATGTCCTATGTACTACCCATGCCTAACATCCCTTATATGGAGGTGTGAACCATCATGACTTTAATATAAGCCAGCTCTATGAATTAATGCCAAGGTAGGTGGGAGAAATGGGAAGGGATGAGGGCGTCGTGGGACTAGCTCCTATCACCTCTCTTTTCATAATTTTTTATTATTATAAATTCTGACTTATGGTCATGTCTAGCCACCTTACATAAGGAGAATGTGATTTTTAAATTCTTCTTTTTTTTGAAAAGGGTACTTGCTAGTATTTAAGACACCCCCCCCCCCCCTGCTCTCACCTTTTTAAGAGGACATATATTTATATTTTTTTATTTTTTATTTTTTTACTTCTTGAGGTAGCCATCACTATTATGATAGTTGACTTATATGTTTTAATATTGCTAGAGGTAAGACATGAATATTTAATTCAAATATTATTATTTTATTGATTGTATTTTTTTTGGTAATAGTTTTTTTGAATTGTCATACATTTTCTAGCAAGTGAATATGCACCTACAAGCCTCTCTTTTTTGAGCTAAACTTATTTACCTACTTTTCTTTATATATTCTTATGATTTTTTCCTTAGTGAGTTGATGATATTTTTTTACATTGTATAATCCAATCCCATGCATATTTTATAGAGTAAATCTAATGATTGTGTACATAACAATTGCCTTATTGCTATCAAACTTAATTATAAGATACTTCTATATGAAACATAACTGAAAATATTTTGCATGCAACTTCATGAACAACAAGTAACTAAATTTCATTAATGATTTCCATTTCATGACTATAACTAAATACAAATCCATTATATATCGAATACATATTCTACAACTATGTATGAATCAAGATTGATCACATAATGCATCTAATTATTTCTATGAGAATGGAGTATAATAGGATAACAAAGAATTACTTTCATTTACATCTTATTAGTGCCCACAATGATACTTAACTCTTCTATTCAATACAATCATATCAAAGATAATGGAACTACACCATCAATGCAATGAAATTCTCCTTCATCTTCCTCTCTAGACTTGCATTCAACACAATTATCAAGCCATTACATAGGGTGTTGAAATCAACATATCAAGATATACACAATGGAAGGACCTTTTTGCAATGCATAGATGCTTCACCATCTCTCTATTGGCAAATGTATTGAAGACAATAACAACACTCCTTCAAATACAAATAAATTCACATATCAAGATGGAGTTTATTTATCAATTTCCTTCACAATACAATAGGGTTCTCTTCTCCTATGCAATGGAAAGACTACATAAACTCCAATTTTTCAAGATCATCAAGCAAAACCTGCAAAAGAGAAAGAGAAATGGGGAACCATGGAGGTTCACCTCCCATCCTAGGCCTCAAGGAGGCCACCCACTAAGCTTGGGGAAACAAGGCACAAATAGTTGCACACCTTCAAGCTCACATATCATGCATAACTATAACAACACATCTCAACACAACACAACACAATACAACCCATCCCAAGGCTTTCACATAGATTCTACAAGAGAATCAAGATTTAGGGTGAAGGTGGGCTCTCTCCATGAGGAGAATTTCAAATCCTTGAATCACATATATTCACATATTCTCATAAGTAACATGGCCTTCCAAGGCTTAACAATGTCTTCCCTCTTCATACACCTCCTTATACCTCCCAAGAATGCAAGTAATCATGAAGTCCATACTCCTTAAAACACATCAAGATCATCTCCTCACATGGGAGAGTTTCTCAACTACATGGGTGAGCTCAACTAACCCCTTCACCCAAGCATCTCTTCCCTCCCAAGGGTGAGTGATGCTTCACACCCATTTACACAAACAAACAACATGAAAAAAACAAGATTCAAGGAAGAAATATCACATAAAACTTCTCACATTCAACACACATACAACAAGATTCTTCACAAAACCACATCTACACCATATCAAATCTACAATTCAATGAAGAAACACCATATCAAAATCTACAAAGAAATGAAGAAACACCATAGATCATGGATACCAACCTCACTCCAAGAAATGGCAAATGAAAGTTGTTGTAGAGCTCTTTATCCTCTTCCTCCAAACTCTAAATTTCTCTAAAGCTAGAAAATCGGTAAGTGGGTTTATAATTTGGCCATGTCTCTATATGTGACCCCCATTTTCGGATTCAATAAAAAATGCATTATTTTTGAGGTCTCCTAGGTCTTCTAGGTACCCTAGTGGTCACTATTAGCCCCTAACTTAAAGTATTATCATGGTTAGGGTTAATTTACATCACAAATTCACCTTAGATCTACTTTTTGGCCCTCACAATGCTACGTAAAGTCAAATTTCAAATTTCTTATGGGGGTTAACCTTGTTTCCCTTACTAAATGAAGTCAATTAAGTCTAATTTTCTTAATTAAGAAATTTAACTTGAGATAAGGTGGATACATGATCCATCTTCTGAGAACATGTCATTTTCACATAACGAGTACAAGTGTCAAGTGGCATACACAAAATTCATTGTTCATCACACATGACATGTTCTGAATCTACTCATGAAATACATACTACACAGATACATCTCATGTTTACAAAATGAACACATCACAACAAGGTTTACGAATCTTCTAAAGATTCACCTTGGCAATGTCATGTTAACATGTGTTTATACCTTTTTTCCTCATTATGTTTCCATGGTTCCTTTTCTGCACACTAAATTTGAGCATCAGTAATCCAATGAAAGGTCACATATAAGATACATTAAGGATACATGATAAATTTTTTATTCTACCATTCACATATAACACATTTCATAATTAACTTCCTATTCTCCATCATTTGCTTACATACATTTAATCATTAAACCTCAAAAATCTGAATATTACTGACTTTCCTAACAAGATCAATTTAAGTATTTTGAAACACAACATAATTCCATTTTCTATCATAGTAATGAATCACTGAATAAATATCCATCAATTCATTGATTATGCCAAATTAAGTCCTAATACATATCATAATATAAAATATCAAAATATGTGTCGAGATATCTAGTCCCAAATAACAAAATAGAAATACAATATCTATGCTACGATGGGTTAGGGTGAGGCCTCACATCTTTATGCCTCGAATTGTGGATCTAGTACTCTCTAGTGTAGAGAAATTTAATCACTTAGATTTCTTAGCTTGTGTTGACTTAAGATCTCGCACAAGATTACACTTTCTCATGTGAGGATGCAAGTGTTCACATGGTGTAGTGGATTTCTTTGTGTGGCTAGGCACTTCCTCACATGAAACCCTACATCAATTTTTAGGTGTTTTGGTTGTATGGCCAAACACGTTCTCGCGATGTTATGCACATCTTCATGTGAGAAGGTACTTCTTCACGTGGCATGATGTACTTCTTCAGATGAAATTATAGCAGAGATAAGTTGTCGCATGAAATATAGGGGCTATCTAGGCTTGTCTAAGAAAAGTTTGGAAGTTGGTTTTGGGTACCCTTTTAGGTTTTACACATTCCTAATTCAAAAGAGATTTCCTAAGGGGGTTAAAACATATTGTTTAAGTATTATGTCAACTTATACTTAAGATATATTTTAATATATGTGATGAGTCTTTTGAGATAGGATCCAAACCTCTACGAGCTAAGGTAAAGATTCTAAGAAATTTCAGGGCTTCAGAAATTCAGACTTAACCAAATTTCAGGGCTTTAGGATTTCAGACTTAGCCAATTTTTAGGAGTCAACTTTTGTCTTTCAGCGTAGTTGATCTCTTATGTTTTCTTGTTTATGTTTTAGTTAGTGGTGACGCTTGGAGATCTTTAGTGGTTGGTTGTTGGTTAGTCTTCCATTGCGATCTTTAAGATCCATGTATGATGGTTGTCTTGTGCTTTCATACTTGTTTAAAAATATATATATCTTGGCTTATATTAACCTTGTTCCAAGGATCTTGGGGCAGGGCATTACATTTGAATACCATATCTATATCCTTGGTTAGTGAAAATTCATATGGGTGTTCAATGTAAGCTTCTTCCTTTATAATTTCATTAAAGAAGGGTGACTTAGCATCCATTTGATATACTTTGAATTTTCCAGTAAGATTTTCACACCTTCCAATCTTGAAACTAGTGCAAATGTATCATCATAATCTAGGCCTTCTTCTTCAGCATATCCTTTGCAAACTATCATTTCCTTGTTTCTAATCACTTTACCTTCTTCATGTAGCTTGTTTGTAAAGACCCATTTGGTGCCTATCACATTCTTGTCTTCAAGCCTTGGTATTAGAGTCCAACTTTCATAATTCTATATCTGATCCAACTCTATTTCCATGTCCCTTACCCAATCATCATCTTTTATGGCTTCCTTGGTAGACTTGGGTTCTAACTGTGGTAACAAATAAGTACCTTCTCTAATTTTTCTTATGGTTAGTGCACCAACATTTTTATCACCAATTATCTGATATGTAGAATGATTTTTTTTTACATACCTTGGAAAACTAGCTCAAATCTTGCAACTTCATCTTCCATTGGTTGAACTTATTCATCTACATTGTTATGTTCTACTGATCTAGGTTCATCTGGTTTAAAAAATTCTATTTCTCAATTTCCTTCTATCTCTTCTCTTCTTGCTTCATTTAATCTCTTAGGAAATTCATCAATTCTTACATTCACACTTTTAACCATTTTGTTAGTCATTTTACTACAAAATATATAAGCTCTACTTTTGGTTGAATAACCCAAGATTATTCCTTCATCACTTTTGGATTCAAACTTCCTTGGAGAATGATGTCTCTTTGTGTAGCATTTTTTACCAATTTTTTTGAAATAGCTGACACTTGGAGAGTAACCATACCATATCTCATACGGCATTTTGTTTGTTCCCTTCTTTACTAGTACTTGGTTTAGAGTGTAAATTTTAGTTCTTATTACTTCTCTCCAATAGGTCTCTGGTACAACTCCCTGAATCAAAACAAACCCTATAACACCTATTGTCATTATATTCCTTCTTTCTACAACACCATTCTACTGAGGAGTTCTCAAAGAAGACATTGTTAGAATATTTAGAATAACTAAGGGGTGGGGGGTGAATCAGTTATCCTTAGGTCCATATGTACCAATTCAACTCTCACTAACTTCAAACAACTTAAACAATCTCATTAAACCACACGGTCAATACAGAAACTCATCAACAACTTAACATTCTATTAATTACTTAATTCTATGTTTAGGAAATCTCAATCAATAGTAAATAAAACAACATTAAATAGTATGCATCACACATATAACATTCATACATATATGTTATCATTGGATATCACAAGCAGATGAGGTTATTATTATCTTTTTGACACAATTTGTGGGTCAAAATTTTCATTTTCTACCTGTTTTTTTGTAAGGTGAATTATTTTGGCACTCTTCAAAGGAATAGTGCCAAAATTTTGTCTATAAAGGAGTTGCAAAGCTCGAAGCATATGAGAATTGTAGGAGCTAAAAGTGAAGAGATGGTGGGAGAATGCTATAGAAAGGAGCTGGTGGGGGAAGTGGAGAAATGGAGAAACAGGGGTAAAGTTTGGAAAAAGCTGGAAAAGGGAGGGGTTGCAATTTACATTGCAAAACTTCATGGATTTGATCCTGAGGTCACCAACAACATGGTGAATTCATGGAAAGATGGCAAGGTAAAGGTGAATGATGTCTCATTTATGATCACAAAGGAGGTTTTCACTGTGGTTACTAAGATTTCGATGGAGGGTTTCAATTTTTTCAGGGATAAAAAACTCTCTACCAATGCAGTGAAGGATTTTGTGAAGAGCACTAAAGAAATGAATGAACTAGTTAAAAGAGAGACATTTTATGTAACAAAATTCATCAAGAAGCTCTAGAAGTATGTTTTGCATTCTATCATTGAATATATTACTCTGGACCCTAGGTTTGATCGAGTAAGAACCCATCATTTCATTCTTCTCAATCATTTTCACCATGATAGTAAAAATTCTTTCCCTTACTATTTATTTACCTCTATGAGTAAAGAAATTTCTAGCTTTAAGAAGAAACCAACTGTCAACCTTGCTCTGCATGAGGGATTGTTATTGCTAATCCATTACCACTTCAAAGCTCAGACGGTTAGCAACAATCCCTCACTGGAAGTGGAAACTGGCAATGGTAGCTCTAGCTACTCTTCTGATTTTGATGACATTTAGAGCATAAGCTTAGAGAGGGAGGGGAATATTTCTTTTGGTAAGAAAATTAAGGGTCAAGACAAGAAGGCACCCTTTGTTATAACCCCAAGAAGAAAGAGTCCAAGGGACCACGGCCAAATCTTTGGTAAAGATGAAATGGATTATAATGAGGATGAGGAGGACATGGCTTCTGATGATGAGGGCAAGGAGAAGGAAGAGGAGAATATGGAAGAACATGCAGGGAAGAAATGGAAGAGGGATGGTGTGGATGATGAGAGGGTTTCGAATCAGGGGCCAAATGTTATGATTCTCCCTCTCTCCCTTGTTCATCCTCAATCTCATCTCAAGGAGAAGTAAAAGGTTGATATTGGTGGTAAAGGGGGGGAAGTTCTTGTCAAAAATAGGAGAAAATCTTGGAGGAATTTCAATGTTAGGACTTCGACAATGGGAATTTATAGAGAAGCTATGAATCCTCAGATTTTGGTGGATAACCAGGAATAGCCCTGGCTTGAAGAGCTTATTGACCCTACTATTTTGGCTATCACTGATAATGCTAGGGAGACGAAAATGAATCTTTTAAACAATTCTTGTAACAGCATGATTGATAATTTTAGATCAATCGAGTGGCTTTACCATGAGCTGGAAGAGTTCAAGGAGAAGATTGGTCAGTTGGAGGGCAACATGAAGAATACAGATAATGAGAACCAGGAGGATCAGGAGGAAAGAGTTAGTCTCGCTCATAGGAGAATTAAGAATCTAGAAAACTACAATCATAACTTGGATAATCAGATGATTTCTCTCCTCAATTCGATAAATGACAACATTATCTCCTTAATCAGTGTGCTCAGAGACAGAGGCCTACTACTAGGTGAGGGAAAAAGGGACAGAGGTAGAGCCAGGTCTGATGAAGATGTGGCCATTGATATCACCTTTGCCAGTTTGGACTAGGACATGCAGAAAGCCCATGAGCAGATGGTCAAGGAGAACCAGAAGATTTATGAGGCAGCCCACGCCATGCAGGATCTCGAGAGGAAGAATAAAGAGTAGCCCTCTTGTTCTATCTTTTTGTTTTTTCTTGTATCTTTTTTTGGCTTTTGGTTCTGGCTATTGCTATGTTCTATTAAAGACGGTTTATTTTTCTAGCCTTTTCGTTGGCCTCTTTGGTTGGTTGGGCTTTGTGCTTATTATCAACCGTTAGACTTGTTTTATTTTGGTTGGGCTTCTATTGCTTTTTTTTCAGCCATGTTTATGTAGCTACTTTTGGGTTTCAGGGTCCCTGTAAAACCTGTTTATCTTATCAAAAACATTCATACATATATGGCACAAAGATTTAATGTGGAAACACAATTTTTGAAAAACCATCAAGTAACATGCTATCACTTTTCACTCTTCTAAAGTGGGCTTACTTACGAGCGAACTCTATTAAAGGTTACAAAACAAATGATTAGGTGTGACCCTTTTAAAGGATTTAATCACCCTATAGGAGTGGCCTGGTTAGAGGACTTTGGATCATTCCATTAGAATGTCACCTTGATTAAAGGATTTATAAAATGATTGTTAGGTCAACCTTGATTAAATAATTTTGATTGCCATAATAGTTAGAAAGTAACAACAGGTTTGATCTATAAAACACAACTCCCTTTTCAAATTCAGATCTCCATTTGGCTCATATGTTGGTTCATTGATTGGACTTCATTAACATTTCCATCATTGATCTTCTTGGAAACCCTTCAAGAAATCACACTTCACCAATATTCTCACATTTCCTCTACTACTCTATTCTTCACAGGATCTTAATAAAATTGCCAATCAACAAAGAACTTTTCTTAGAAAACATCTCTTATGCCTCCTTAAATTGGTAACTTTGATCTTTGGCTTCTTACACATCACTGTAGATCATAAGGTTAGGTTAGATTCAACAAATCTATCCATCTTTTTGTATTTCTAATCCTTTCTTGATACTTCTAGAAATTTCATCTTGAATCATTTCATCTGATCCCATTAAAAACTAAATGTGTGCATTAAATATGAAAAATCATCAATCCTTATCATCCACGCATTTTGACTAATCCAAAAATTCAACTATGTTGACCTCAAATTGATTATTTGAAAAACTATATTTTTTTTGAAACTCAGTCAACATTGTGTTCTTCTGCTCAGTCATCACTATGTATCTTGGTCGCTACCAATTTGTCTTGCTTGGTTTTTACTGACTTGCTCAATCTTCACTATGCTTGGTCACTACAACACTTTTCTTCTTCTTCTTTCTCAACCATCACCATCACTCAACTAATACTATTTGATTACTATCTCTTAAGTTCATTAATCTTTTTTTTAGCTCCTTGATTGATCAACCACTATTCACTATGCTTTTCTTATGGTCAACTCAACACTTCTATACTTTATACACTGATTAAACAATATATCATCTTGACAAAGACTAATCGATCAAGTGTCCATTGTAGTTCCATCATACTTTCTCCTCTTCACTCAAAACTTCACTAGCTCATCTAGTTATCTCTCTTTTCAAATCATCTTCATCAATCAATAAATATGCAACACTACATCATTTATAAATGTCTCTCCAATAGGTTTGACATCGATGAAAACATAAAAATTAATTAAATTATAGTTTTCAACAATCTCCCTCTTTGGTAGTGAGGCAAAGACCTCTAGATACCATGCAAATGGAAAAGACATCACTTGATGTATTAGTAACATCTCCCTCTGTGATTTGATACAAATCTTCATTAATATCCTTAGTTTCATTCTGATTCACTTACATTTCTCCCTCTATGGTACCAATTGTATATTTGTGAATGCTAAAATAAATTGTATTACCAACTGTATTGGAAAAACCTCTAATCATATTCATTTCCTTCTTCATATGTCTTCCTCTTTTGAAAATAATAAATGCATATAGATTCTCCCTTTTTCATTTAGATATATGATGGTAACTATGCAGATCTTGTCACTCTTTGAAAACAATGCCAAAGACATCAACCATAGCATACACAATATCCTTGTGACACTGTCCGACTAATACTTCAAGATCACTTTCTCTTTCATCTTAACTTGACTCATTATAGTCTCATCTCCTCATGCATCAGTCTATCATTTCACAATCTTTAGACAATTGCTAAAGTGTGACCTCCTGCATCAATGTGTAAGATATTCTAATCATAATATTTGATGCAATTTAGCATCTCTTCTCATCTTTCTTCAGATAGGGGAATCACCCCTAGCTTGCCTCTTAGATGCTCAAAAATATCCTTAGGTAATTCCTTAGTGAATATATTATCTATCTACTCCTTTGTGTTCACATACTCTAGTCTCATTTCTTTTTCTTGTACCAAATCCCTCAAGTAACAATACTTGATAGCAATGTATTTGGTCTTTGTGTGCATTACATTATTCTTTGATATGTTTATAGAACTTGTGTTATCCCAATAAATTACAATAGGTTTGGTAATCTCTTCCTTCAAACCTTTCAACAATTACTTGATCCACACAATGTTAGAGCAATTAACAGTTGTAGCAACATATTCAACCTCTATTATGGATTGAGAAACATAGTTTTTCTTCTTACTTGTCCATGAAATCAGTCTCCTTCCTAAAAAGAAAGTGCCTCCACTTGTACTCTTTTTTTCATCTATGTTTCCAGCACAATAAGCATCTATGTAAACTTTTAGTTCAAATTTGTCACTCTTTTTGTACCATAATCCATAGTCTTTTTTTTCTTTTAGATATCTCAGTATCTTTTTCACAACCATCATTTGATTCTCTCTAGGATTAGCAAAAAATCTAGAAACAATACCAACTGCTAATACAATGTCAGTTCTGCTATGTACAACATATTACAATTTTCCAATCATTGGCCTATATAATGTTTGATTCACCTCAACATAATCATCAATATTTGAAAGTTTATGACTAGTAACCAGTGGTGTTCTAACTGGTCTTGATTCCTCCATTCCAAAATTCTTCAATATATCCATGATATACTTTGATTAAGTAATGTAAATACCTTTCTTCAGTTGATAAACTTGTAAATCAACAAAGAACTTTATATCCACACATTGAAATCTCAAATTTTTACTTCATCTCATTATCAAATGACTTACATAAAAAATCATGTTCTCCAAATATGCTATCATCAACAAAAATTTCTTCTAGCAATATCTTGTTCTCAGATTCACTTTTCAAGAATAGATTGCTATTGTCATTAGTTCTTGAAAAACTAATTTTCACCAAATATGTGTGTAACCTTTCATACCAAGTTCTAGGATCTTGCTTCAAACTATATAATTATTTATGCAATTTTCATACCATATTCCTCTTGTTAGGATCAACAAATCCTTCAAGTTGATCAGTGTAGACTTCTTCTTCTAAGATTTCATTCAGAATTGTAGATTTGACATCCATTTGATATATCTTTAATCCTTTGTAAGAAGTATATGCAATAAATGTTCTCACTCCTTCCAACCTTGCCACTAGGGAACATTTCTCACCATATTCAACTTCTTCCTCTTGTGCATATCCCTTACAAACTAGGGTTTCCTTGTTCCTTGTGACTTTACCTTTCTCATTTAGTTTTTTTTGAATACCCACTTGGTTCTAATCACATTCTTATCCTTTGATCTAGGTACCAATATTGATGTCTTGTTCTTCTCCATTTGGTCAATTCCCTCATTCATTATCTTTGTCTAATCTTCATTCTCCAAAGCCTCTTTAACTAGATTACATTCAACCTCACATAGTAAGCACATATCACTTTTCAACTTCTTTTCATGACTCCTAAATCATTGCTTCCAACAATTTGGTCTAGTGTATGATTCCTCCTTACATACTTTGCTAAGACACGTTCAGGTCTTCTTGCTTCTTGATGTATTTCACTTGATTTTGCTTTCTCTTCTTCTACAGATATCTCTAGCTACAACTTGACATGGTATGGTTGGTGTTCAGTTTTCTCTCTCTGAAATTTGGCTCCTTCTATCTGTGACTCATCTCTTATATCATGATGTTCAGCAGCCTCTCAATGCTTGGTAGATCTTTTCTACTTAACCTTGGTAGTGCCTAGCTACTGATGCTCGACAACCTCTTTCTTTTGTTCAAGTAAAATACTAGGTTTACCTTCATATGTGTAGACAAAAATTTTGAGGTCTTTAGGTTCTTTCTTGCATTCCTCTTTATTCTTTTCTACAAATTCATCAACTCTAACATTTTCATTTTCCACAATTTTGTTAGTCAAAGAATTCAAACACTTATATGCCTTGCTTTTAGTAGAATATCCTAGGAAAATACGTTCATCACTTTTTGTATCAATTTTTCCTTTCCTTTCATATTTTGATAAAAACATTTTCTTCCAAAATTTTTGAAATAATTGGCATTAGGTGCATAGTCATACCAAATTTCAAAAGGTGTTTTGTTTGTACCTTTCTTCACTTGAACTCAGTTCAGAGTATAGACTATAGTACTTAGAGATTTTCTCTAGTATTTTTGTGAGATATTTTTCTCCATCATCAATGTCCTTGCATAGTCCATGATTGATCTATTTGTCTTTCAACTATCTCATTCTATGGTAGAGTTCTTAGTGGTCTCATTTGTCTCTTGATTCCTTTGTCATTGTAGAATATGTTGAACTCATCGATATGAATTCACCTCCTCTATTTGATCTCAAGGACTTTAGACTCTTTCTTGCTTCTTTCTCAACTCTAGTCAAATACCACATAAACATTTTAAATGCATCAACTTTTTCTTTAAGAAACATTACCATCATCAATCAAGAAAATATATCAATAAATAAAATGAAATATTTGTCACCATAAAAGATGTGTACTCCAATGGGACCACATAAATCAGTATGAACTAACTCCAAAATATCATCAGAACAATAGGTCTTACTCTTCAAACTAGAATTTGTCATTTTTCCCATTTGAAATTGTTTGCACATCACCTTACCAGGTTTACTCAATCTTGGTAATCCTCTTACTCTATTCATCTTACTAATTCTCACCAAATTATCAAATTTTACATGACATTTCTTGTTGTGTCATAACCAAATATCTTCAAATTGTACAATTAGACATGTATCTTTAGATAGGTCTAGATAGAACAAGTTTGCCTTTTTATTTTCAAATTCAACTCATTAGCCTAAACTAATGAATTTTACCACACTCAAAGAAGTTATACTTTAAGCTATCAACCCAATATGCATTGCCACATCTAATCTTATCATTCAGTATAATTGATCATTTACCTTTCACATAACATGGTGCATCATTTCCAAACTTAACACTACTTCCCTTATAATGTTCTAAGTTTTCAAACTTACTTGTAGTTCCAATCATATGATGTGAACAACCACAATCAATTATCTATATGGCATTCTTATTCACATGTGAAATCAATGTAATTTCCTCATTCTCATTAGATTCATCTTTTATTGCTACATTAACAACTTCATCATTTTCATCAGTATCACTATCAAAACCATCTTCTTTAGTAGTGTAACAAAATTTCTTACCTTTTCCTTTGTAGTATTTGTTACCTCATGTGTCTCTACTTTCTCTTCTTTCTCAGTATTTTTTGTCCTTCATTTCTTCATTCTCATCTCTGTCAAGACATCTTGTAACAATATGACCAACTTTGTTTCATGTAAAGTAGATAATAGGGATTTTACCCTTGTATTTTCCTTTTCCTCTTGGTAGCCTTCTTACCAGTAATGATTCAAGA
The DNA here is from genome assembly GCA_028749045.1 of Cupressus sempervirens. Taxonomy (NCBI): domain Eukaryota; kingdom Viridiplantae; phylum Streptophyta; class Pinopsida; order Cupressales; family Cupressaceae; genus Cupressus; species Cupressus sempervirens. The sequence goes on from CM053788.1 coordinate 396,816,830, forward strand.
TCATCATCTGAATCACTAACACTATCCACATGTCTTCTTTTCTTCTTTCTCTGATCCATCAAGGGTTAGTTGAGAGTTGAAAGCACATTCAACACTAGCAGGAGAATAATTATAAAATTTTGAAAACTCAAATACATCAAGCCTACCAATTAGACTATCTAGGGAAAAATCACTACCAAGTGTACATCTCAATTCTTGAATGGAAGATACTCTAAATGCATAGATAGGAAGTAAAATCCTCAATACCTTACTTATCACAATCTCATTGAATATGATGCCTCCAGATCCTCTAATAACGTTCACAACTTTTTTGATTTGGCCACAGTACTATGCAACAATTTCTCTTTCTTTCATTCTAATGTCATCAAATTTGCCTCTCAAGCACTCAGCTTTAGCTCTTAGCAAATTTTTGTCTCCTCCATGGATTTGTGCCAAATTTTCCCAAATTTTCTTTGCAGTAGTGGATTTCTTCACATCATCGAATTTAGCATAACTTGGGGAAGATGCTCGATCTATCATCATTTGATTATGCTTCTACTTCTCTTTCATGTGTTCAATAGTCATGGGTCTAGGAACTTCAATATATTCATTTTCTAGGTAGTATGTTACAGAGTCTCCAACTCTAGATAGATGCAATTTAATTAGTCATTGTCATGTTGGGAAGTTCTTTGTGTTCAACTTAGGTACATTTCTCTTATACATCTTGATCTTAAGCTTGTCCTTCAAACATTCCTTACAAGCACCAAAAGCTTGGAATAATTGAAGGGGGGGTGGGGGGTGAATCATTTATCCTTAGGTCTAGATGTACCAATTCAAATTTCACTAAGTTCAAACAACTTAAACAATCTTATTAAACCACTCAATCCATATAGAAACTTGTCACCAACTTAATGTTCTATTACTGCTTAACTCTCTATTTAGTATATGTCGATCAACAATAAATAAAACAATAGTAAATAGCATGCATCACACATATATAATGCCAAGATTTAATGTGGAAACTCAATTTGGAAAAAACCACCAAGTAACATGCTACCACTTTTCACTCTTCTAAAGTGAGATCAGTTAAGAGCCAACCCTATTAAAAGTTATAAAACACACTATTAGGTGTGAATTTGTTAAAGGATTTAATCACTCTATTAGAAGTGACTAGAATATTAAAGTATTCTCAAAACCAATTAAAGCTCAAACCAACATACCTTCATTAATTAATCAATTTCATTCAACAAGTTTACCACTTGCCTCATTTTGGGTCTTGTAGCTGGATCTAGGGTTGACACTAAAATAATAGTTTTACATGCAAGAGGTGGTTGTTGGCAGTAATCAAATGACAATAGTGGTGAGTAGATCAGTATGAATTTTACTTTGTTTGCTTGTTTTGATTAGGATTTAATTTTATTTATAGTTACTGCAAACACAAGATCCACATAATCATTGCATAAGAATTTCACCTTGATTAAAGGATTTACAAAATGATTGTTAGGTCAACCTTGATTAAAGGATTTTGACTACCACAATGGTTAGAAAGTAACAACAAGTTTGATCTATCACTTTGCAAATTCAGATCTTCATTTGACTCATCTGCTAGTCCATTAACTAGACTTCATTAACATCTCCATCACTGATCTTCTTAGAAACCCTTCAAGAAATTACACTTCACCTATCTTCTCACTTCTCCTCTGCTACTTTGTTCTTCATAGGTTATCCATTATAATCGTCAATCAACAATGAACTAGACTTAGAAAATATCTATTATGCCTCCTTAAATATCTAGCTTTTATTTTTTTCCTCTTAAACATTATTATAGATCTTAGGGGTAGATTAGATCCAATGAATCTATCCATCTTTTTGTCTTTCTACTCCTTTCCAGGTAATTCTAGAAATTTCCTATTGAATCCTTGCCTTTGATCACATAAAAAACTCAATTCATGCATTAAATATGCCAACTCATCAATTCTTATCATCCACACATTTTGACTAATTTAAAAATTCAACTATGTCGGCCTCAAACTTGATTCTTTGACAAACTGTAATTTTGCAAACACTCAATCAACACTATTTTCTTCTTCTCGATTGTCATTATGTAGCTTAGTCATTACAATTTTGTCTCGCTTGGCTTTTACTGACTCACTTAATATTCACTACACTCAGTCACTACTACACTAATCTTCTTCATTTTGTTTGGCCATCACTATCACTCAGCTAATACTATTTTCTCAGCTATCTCTTAAATTCCTTAATCTTTTTTTAGCTCCTTCATTGACCGAACACTATTCACTATGCTTTTCTTGTGTTTATCTCAATACTTCTATACTTCATACACTAATTAAACAATACATCATCTTATCAAAGACCAACTGATTGAGTGTCCATTGTAGTTCCATCATACTTTCTCCTCTTCACTCAACAACTTCACTAGGTCACCTAGTTGTCTCTCTTTTCAAATCCTCTTCATCAATCAACAAATATGGTACCCTACATTGTTAGTAAATTTCTCTCTAGTAGGTTTGGCATCAATGACAACATAACAATTGTTTGGTTTGTATTTTTCAACATACATATTGATTTTGATTTCCTTATCTTCACAATACTTCACAAACACATTAGATATGAACTCGCCTACTCTTTTTTATCTCAGTTGCTTCAGGATTTTGCATGTTTCCTTTACTACCAATGCTCTAAAATATTTTAATTTAAAATATCTTTTATCCATTGACTGGACTTCATCAGCATATCCATCACTAATTTTCTTAACAATCCTTCAAGCAATCACACTTCACCTATCTTCTCATTTTTCTTTTGCTACTCTATTCTTCATAGGTTCTCCTTAAAATTGTCAATCAACAACGAACCAGCCTTAGAAAACATCTATTATGCCTCCTTAAATAGCTAGCTTTGATCTTTTTCCGCTTAAACATCATCATAGATCTTAAGGGTAGATCAGATCTAATGAATCTATCCATCTTTTTGTCTTTCTACTCCTTTCTTGATACTTCTAGAAATTTCTTATCAAATCCTTGTCTTTGATCACATTAAAAACTCAATTCATGTATAAAATATGTCAGCTCATCAATCCTTATAATCCACACATTTTGACTAATCCAAAAATTTAACTATGCAGGACTCAAACTTGATTCTTTGACAAACTATAACTTTTCTAACACTCAATCAACATTGTTTTCTTCTTCTCGGTTTCCATTATGTAGCTCAATCATTATCATTCTATCTTGCTCATCTTTTAGTGACTCACTTGGTCTTTACTATACTCGGTTGCTACTACACTTTTCTTCTTCATCTTGCTCAGCCATCACTATCACTTGGCTAATACTATTTTGTCATCTATCTCTTAAGTTCCTTAATCTTTTGTTTCAGCTCCTTCATTAACTAACCACTATTCACTATGCTTTTATTATGTTTATCTCAATACTTCTTTACTTCATACATTGATTAAACAATGCATAATCTTATCAAAGACCAATTGATCAAGTGCTCACTATAGTTCCATCATACTTTCTCCTTTTCACTCAACAACTTCACTAGTTCATCTAGTTATCTCTCTTTTCAAAACCTCTTCATCAATCAACAGATATGGTACTCTGCACTATTAGTAAATGCCTCTCTAGTAGGTTTGACATAATGACAACATAATAGTTATTCCATTTGTAGTTTCCAACATACATATTCCTTTTGACTCCATTATCTCAACAATACTTCACAAACTCATTAGATATGAACTCGCCTACTCTTTTTTATCTGTCACTTCAAAATTTTGCATGTTTCCTTTTCTACCAATGCTCTAAAATGTTTGAATTTACTGAATGCCTTAGACTTCTCTTTGATAAAAAATCACCTACATAATTCTTGAATGATCATCAATAAATAAGACGAACTATCTATCTTTATTGTAACTCTTCTATTACATTGGACCACATAGATCAATATGCAATGAAATAAGTACATTTTCTGATGAAAATGACTTTCTCTTGAAAGATGAGCTACTTAACTTACCAAGTTGATAATCATTACACATCTAGTTGTCTGGCTTCACAAGTTGTGGTAATCCCCTTATTTTATTGGCCTCACTTAATCTCACCAAGCTATTAAAGTTCACATGAAAAAATCTTCTATGTTTTAACCAACTATTTTCTATTATAGCCATTAAACAAACACTAATAGTGTTATTAAGCTAAAATAAGTTACCTTTGATAGAAAAAAATTTCATGCACTACCAATAGAGTAACAATTGTCACTGGACTGGAATGTTCCACCAATACCAATATCACCTGAAAGAGTAGAGAGAGAGGGAGACTCAACTTCCAAGCTCTTGTAGGTTGGGTCTCACTCGTGTAAGGAATAGGAAAAGTTGGATAAGGAGGTGACTATATTTATAAAAGGTGGGCATTGACTTTAGCAATTCTTCACGCATATTGGTTTTGGCAATGGATCACTTTAATTGGGTTAGGAAAATATCATAGAATGAAACCAGGGGGTCACAAAAAGAATTTACTAGAAAATAACAAGTTGATAGGGTTAGATATTTAACCTACCTATAGTCTACTTTTGCACTATTATTAACAATACATGCTTATATGGTAGGATAACTTAAATACATTCTCGATCAATTTATCTAACATAATTAAGTGTTGTAAATGAAATAGTACCAAAGTAAACAAGATCATTTAAATTTATCCAAGCCAACGAAGATAAAAGTAAAAAAATTAGAAAAATCTTTGTCCTTTCAAAGATAAATAAATCCAATAGCAAGCACTACATGATCCCTCTACTCTAATAACAACTTATAAATACCAGCATGCATTGGGTGAAACAATATTTCAAGGAAGTCGACTTGCAACAAAAGAAAAGATGGTAATTTTTTCATTCATAACGATCGTGTTAAAATGAAATGGAAGATAAAATCATCAATTTTACCAACCCTCGAATAGTCGGCATTATTTTTTACTATAGGAAACTATCTATAGCTTTGGGCAAGAAATTAACGTCTTTCCCTTACTAACTCACCCAACACACCCACCTATATATCAAAAGGACTTGATTCCAAGACTCCGAAATACGGAACATTGAATGTAGATTACCATGTAATGCAAGAAAACCTAACCAAATCACGAGGAAGAGAGAATCCTGGACCCAATTCTACACTTAGTAGAGTTGTGGTGCCTTTGAAAATAAGTGAAACTCCTTCTGAGAAAGTATTGAAGCCAGCCAAAAGGACCTTTACATGCTAAAAATATTTCTTGTAGGAGAGTCCTCTTTATGCACTCTTCTATATCACAACACCAAAAGTTTCAGACATACAAGGAGAGGCCTCGTCAGTCTAGGATGATAAACATTTCGGATATACTTTTGTGGAGTGATGATTGTGCAAGCTATTGTCTTCTAATTTGACAGGGTTTTTGATGCAAGAGCATCCTGGGTGTAAGGGCAATCTTACATCACCCAAAAATATTTTATTTTCAACCAATTCTATTTTAATAAGGACTAGTAGACAGGGTGGTTACTATTTATGGGAACTTACTATTTTTAGTAAGTTTTTCATACGAGCTCAGAATGTTCTCATTTTCTACAGGAAGGTTCATTTTAGAGTTGTAAGCCTACCATAAAAATCTCATTGCTCAAGAATTAGTATCAGAGAAGTTATTGTAGATTTTCAGCAGAAACATTTGCAAAAAATCTTTAGGCTCACCATTGGAGACCTTAGAATGCCCTGATGAGGTTTGAAAACTTGATAAAAGAGCACTAGCATTGTTTCAAACCTATAGATCAGGAGCTAGCCGAGTGACTTATGGCCTTCGAAAGTTGGGCTACCAAAATTTTTAAAATAATTTGTCAAAGATGTATTTGGCTAACTCTATGTGTATTGTTAGAGTTTGTTGGCCCTAGGTATTAAGTTTAAGCATCTAGAACCTTCCTAGGTGGCATAAAACTGCTTATTTAAGAAAGACCCGAAGATTGTCTAGGACAACTCTGGGTGATAGTTCGCAGCACTATCATGTAGATTATTGTAATGAAGGCACCCATTTGGGTTAGCATATTGTAATTGAGAATTCTATAATTCTTCATTTGCGGCACAAATAAGAAATCCATATTTTGTTCTCACATTAGCTGTTGTTTCTTTTTTCCCATTATGAGTTTATGGTTTTAAGGGGAGCCCCCTGCATCAAGTGGTATTAGAGCTAGAGTTCTTGAGTGTGTGGAAAGATTGTCGAGTGTGAGGTAGTTTGCACCAAGACCATGGTTCGGGCTGAGCGTGTAGACAGATTACCGATTGTGAGGTAGTTTGCACTAGGGTTTTAGCAAAAGTGCAAAAATGCCTCCATGAAGAGAGTGTGATGGAAGAGTTGTAGGTGTTACACCTGAGGGTTTTCAAGCCCTCCAAAAATAAATGCAAGCATTGGAAGAACAAATGTGTAGAGGAATGAATCTTCCCATAAGAGATGAAAGTGAGGATGAGGATGAAATAGAAGAAAATGCTAAAGTAGAGGTAGTTCTAAATCTAGAGAAAGAGAGGCTTTTTAGGGCCATCTCCAAGATTGGAAAAAGACCTAAGTTTGAAGTTCCCACATTTTTAGGAAATCTTAACCTAGAAGAGTTGATCAATTCAATCAATGAACTAGAGGAGTACTTTGAGTATGAAGATATTGAGGATCCAGAAGATATTGAGGATCCAGATAGGGTCAAGTTTGTGAAGGCAAAACTGAAGGGACATGCAAAGATCTAGTGGCAAGAGGTTCAGTTAGAGAAAAATACAAAGGGAAAGGACAAAATCACCAAATGGGGTCGGATGATAGCTAAAATGAAGTGACAATTCATTCCTATGGATTATGAGCTTGATCTATTGAAGAAGATGCAAGGAATGAAGCAAGCAAGAAAATTTTTTCAAGAGTATATCGAAGAGTTCTACAGAGTTCTCATTAAAACTAGCCATGCAGAAGATGATAAGGACAAAGTCTCTTGTTATCTTAATAGGTTAAGGCCAAGCATTCAAGATGAGCTAAGTTTGGTTTGAATGAGCGATATTGAAGAGGCATACCAATTTACCCTAAGAATTGAGGAGAAAATGACCAAAAAGTTTGACAATAAGTATAGTGGAAGAGGTCGCAGTGGAAGATCTAGTGGATGATCTTATGGAGGCCGTAATGATGATCAAAAGAACAATGATGAGGCTGGAAGTAGCAACCAGAACCAAAGGGGAAAGAATTCCAATCATTTCCATGATCAGAACAATAGAGATCGGAGAGGAAGAGGAAGAGGACAAGGATTTGGAAGAGGAGGCTTCTATGGAAAATGTTTTCATTGCAGAGAAGGGCATAGAGCATTTGAATGTACTCAACACCAAGGAAGGATAGATCGAAGAACAGAAGGTCAAGAGAGTTGCACATTTTTATGAAAATGTCAGATCCTCATATTTTGAAGATGTTGAAAGAGAAGTCCTAGTTAACAGAAGAGTCATGATGAGTGGTGAGAATGAACCTGATCAAAGGTGTTTGTTTTGCACAAGATGTAGATATGAAGATGTGTTGTGATGTAATCATTAATGGTGGAAGTATTGACAATCTGGTGTTAGAAACAATGGTCACCAAGTTGAAGCTAAAGAGACAGAAACACCTGCATCCATATTGTATTGCTTGGGTGCAAGATGACCACAAGGTTATGGTCAATCAGCAGTGCTCAGTGAAGTTCAAGATTGGGAGCTACCAAGATGAGGTACTATGTGATATCATACGTATGGACATATGTCATATGTTTTTGGGTAGATCGTGGCAATTTAACAGGCATGTTGTACATGATAGGCGAGAAAATACCTACACTCTAACTAAGGATGGAGTGAAACATAAGTTGAAACCGTTGAAGGATAAAGAAGAAAAGGTATGTAGTGCTACTAGAATATGTTTTGTTGATGGAAAAGAGTTTCTTAAAGGTATGAAACATGAGCATATGTGTTTTGCTATAATTCCTAAAGATGGTAAAGAAGAAGTAGAGGAGGTACCTGCAAAAGTTGTAGATATGTTGGAAGAGTTTTCTAATATTGTATCAGATAATGTACCTAATGGATTGCCCCTAATGAGGAAGATCAATCACTCGATGGATTTGGTTCTAGGAGCCAGTTTTCCAAACAAGACAGCACACAGAATGACACCAACAGAAAGTGAAGAATTGAACAGGCAAGTTCATGAGCTGTTGCAAAAGGGGTTGATTCAAGAGAGTTTGATTCCATGTGTTGTACCGGCAATTTTAGCACCAAAAAAGAATGGAGAATGGAGGATGTGCATAGATTCTCGTGCTATCAACAAGATCACCATCAAGTATAGATTTCCTTTGCCGAGGATGGATGATATTGTGGACTATTTGAGTGGAGCTCAGTATTTCACAAAATAGATCTAAAGAGCAGGTACGATCATATTCATATCAAAGAAGGTGATGAGTGGAAGACCAGGGAAGGACTGCATGAATGGTTAGTCATGCCCTTTGGGCTAACCAATGCACTAAGCACTTTCATGAGGCTCATGAATGAGGTACTGAAGGAGTTTCTAGGTAAGTTTGTCATTGTTTATCTAGATGATATATTGATCTTTAGTAAGACATTGGAGGAGCATTTGATTCATATTCACAAGGTGTTTGAAAAGTTAAGGGAAGAAAAGTTGATAAACTTGAAGAAGTGCAATTTTCTAAAGAAGGAGTTGGTGTACCTGGGATTTGTAGTCTTAGGAGAAGGTTTGAAAATGGACCCAAAGAAAGTGAAGGCTATCCTTGAATGACCTACTCCAAGGAGTGCAACAAAGGTAAGATCTATTCATGGACTGGCTACATTTTACAGAAAGTTCATAAGAAGCTTTAGCAGTATTTGTGAACCCTCGACTGAAACAATGAGAGGAGATAGGAAAGAGTTTAAGTGGACTATAGGAGCAGATAAGAGTTTCAATCTGTTGAAATAGAAAGTTACTAAGCAGCCTATTTTAGCACTTCTGATTTTAACAAGGTGTTTCAAGTAGACTGTGATGCTAGTGGTACTGCAATAGGAGCTATTTTGAGCCAGGAAGGTAGACCAGTTGCTTACTTCAGTGAGAAGTTGAATGATGCAAAAAGAAAATATTTTGTTTATGATCAGGAATTTTATGCTATAATTCAAGCATTGAAGAAGTGGAGGCACTATCTTCTTCCCAAGGAGTTTATTTTGTATATTGATCATCAAGCTTTGCAATATTTGAATAGTCAAGGAAAATTGAACCAAAGACATTTAAATTGGGTTGAGTTTTTGTAGAGTTATACATTTGTTTTGAAACAGAGAAGTGGGAAGTCTAACAAAGTTGCCAATGCTCTTAGTAGAGGACAACTTTTGTTGACAAAAATGCAAATAGAAGTGGTTGGGTTCAAGGAACTTAGTACATTGTATCTAGATGATCCTAATTTTGGTGAAGCGTGGAAGGCTTGTACAAAACCTGTTACACTTGATAGGACAAAGTGGTTGGATTTTATGATCCAAGATAATATGTTATTAAAAGGAAGTCAGTTGTGTGTTCCAATAAGTTCAATGAGAGAGAACCTCATCAAGGAGAAGCATAGTGGAGGATTGGCTAGACATTTTGGCAGAGATAAAACTATAGCTTTGATTGCTGGAAATTATTACTAGCCATAGTTACAGCAAGATGTGACGAAGTTTGAACAAAGTTGTCGAGTATGTTAGATGGTAAAAGGAGTGAAGCAGAATACAAGGTTGTATCAACCATTACTTGTATTAGAGAAGTTGTGGGAGGATGTCAGCACAAATTTTGTTCTTGGATTACCAAGGACACAGTACGGGCATGATTCTATTTTTGTGGTGGTTGATAGGTTTTCAAAGATGGCACATTTTATTCCTTGTAAGAAGACTAGTGGTATTGTTCATGTAGCAGAGTTGTTTTTCAAAGAAGTGGTGAGATTACATGGTCTGCCAAAGAGTATAGTTTCAGATCGAGATACCAAATTTGTTGGGTATTTCTAGCGTACATTGTGGAAGACATTGAAGATAGATTTGAAGTTGAGTTCATCACATCATCCACAAACTGATGGACAGGCAGAAGTTGTGAATCACAGTTTGGGAAACTTACTTAGATGCTTTGCTAGAGATAAACCAAAAGGATGGGATATGATTTTACCATAGGCAAAATTTGCATATAATAATTCTGTCAATAGGAGTACTTGTAAATCACCATTCCAGATTGTATATGGGAGTAGTTCCAAAAATGTTTATGAATCGAGGAAGTCAGATAAGGGAGAGATAAGTAGTGCTAAAGCAGAAGATTTTGTTGAACATTTGAAGAACATCCATGAGGAGGTGATGAAGCACATCATAAAGATGAATACACAATATAAGGCTAAGGCAGATGTGAAAAGGAGATATAAGGAATTTCAAATTGAAGATGAAGTCATGGTTCATTTGAGAAAGGAGTGTTTTCCAGTAGGTACATATAATAAGTTTAAGATGAAGAAGTTTGAACCATGCAAGATAGTGAAGAGGCATGATTTTGGAAATGCGTATGAAGTGGAGTTACCTACTAAATTGAATATTTCACCAGTATTTAATATTTCAGATTTGACAGAGTATTATGAAGCGGGTGATGGAGATGAAGTTGCAGAAGTACAGTGGAGCATTCCAGCAGTTAGTTCGGCTACCAAGGAGATTTAGGAGATACAAGACAGTCATATTAGAAAAAGTATTAGAAACAGAATTTATGAGGAATATCTGGTCAAATGGAAAGGGAGACCAGGTGAGTATTCATCATGGCTAGCAAAGGAGGAGGTCAACCAACTTGGTTTTCCTCTTAACACCTGAGACATGACGAGGTCACTTCTCAAATTACCCCGAGTGTCTCATGCAGAAGCATTCTAGGTGTAAGGGCAATCTTGCATCACCCAAAAATATTTTATTTTCGACCTTTTCTATTTTAATGAGGACTGGTAGACAAGGTGGTTACTATTTATGGGAGCTTACTACTTTTAGTAAGTTTGGCATACAAGCTTAGAATGTTCTCATTTTCTATAGGAAGGTTCATTTTAGAGTTGTAAGCCTACCATAAAAATCTCATTGCTCAAGCATTAGTATCAGAGAAGTTATTGCAAATTTTTGATGGAAACATTTGTAGAAAAATCTTTAGGCTTTCCGTTGGAGGCGTTAGAGTGCCCAGATGAGGTTCGAAAATTTAATGAAAAGGCGCTAGTGCAGTTTTGAGCCTGTAGATCAGAAGCTAGCATTTTCGAAATGTGGTTATAATAGCCAATTGGAGCAACAGTTTGTGAGTTATGGCCTTCGAAAGTTGGGCTACTGAAATTTCTAAAATAATTTGTCAAAGATGTATTTGCTTGACTCTATGTGTATTGTTAGGGTCTGTCGGCCCTAGGTATTAAGTTTAAGCATCTAGAACCTTCCTGGGCGGCATAAAACTACCCATTTAAGAAAGGCCTGAAGATTGTCTAAGACAGCTCTAGGTGATAGTTTGCAGCATTATCTTGCAGATTATTGTAATGAAGGTGCCCATTTGGGTTAGCATATTGTAATTGAGAATTCTATAATTCTGCATTTGTTGCGCAAATAAGGAGTCCATATTTTGTTCTCGCATTGGTTGTTGTTTCTTTGTTTTCGTTATAAGTTTATGGTTTTAAGGGGAGCTCCCTGCATCAGTTTTAATCACCTCTTGTGATGTGGAAAATACCTAAGAATAAGCTACAAACCATGACAAGTACTTCTAAATAGGCCAATAGGACAAACTAACAAGACCACTCTATCTTCTACACTTTGAATTCTATAGGGTTCATGTGGGTTCACCTTAGGATTAATCGCAACTCCCTTTTATAAAAATATTTTAGCATTAATCCCATTAAAGAAGACAATAGCCTTCAATTCTTCTAACTTAAATTGATGAAAGGGGTGAAAGACAACCAATCCTTCAAATCCTAGAGTTCTTAAGTCAAGCATAAGCTAACTCTTTCAGATATACAAAATAACACAAAGTAAAATGGTTTTGAATTTAAGATTTATTACAATGCAAGCTTCAGATCCACCCAATTGATAATTTGATTAGTGATTTATCCATTGGGAAACTCTCCTCATAAATTTGATACTCAAACTTTATATTCTACTAATTTATTTTGTAAACAAGATCAATACATATTTGGAATCATATGCTTATCACAATCTCCTTATGTAAATTCATTGACCTTCTCAAATCACATTAAGCTTTTACATAACCCATTAGATTAATAGCAAAGCATGAGATGAAATATAATTCTAGGAGAATTTCACCTAAAAATTCAATCAACTTGTAATTGAATTACAGAAAATCAAAATAAAAGAAACAAGATCCAAAATGATGTAACTCTAGTACTTGCATTTGTATTAAATTTCTTGAAATTATACAAGTAGAGTATCAAACAATGACTCAAGATAACTCAAAATAGACTTCTAACCCCTGTACTTTATAGATTCTCCATTAATAAGTATACAAAGATTGAGAATAGTATTATGGACCAACTGCAAAAAAAGAACTTAACATAATAGATTTTCAAACCATTTTTCCAAGCCTTGGAAATCCTTTTATAAGACAAGGATTGCAACAAGCTTCAAGCTAGAAGGAACACATGTCTTAGAATAATTGGACACACAACATAGTTACGGAAGAGACAAAACGTTAATATCTGTGACTTTGCAAATAGGTATGAAAAGTAGAAAATAGATAGAGGAATCACAGCTGGCATTCTGAATCTTTAAGAGTAGTTTCTTGTCTTGTTGTGTAGGTGTATCCGTAGTGGGTGAACAACAAAAGTAAGATACCCTATTTTAGATAACTTCATTCCTTCTTTTGGCACTTATTGTTTTCCTTCAACTAGTTGTCTAACTATCCTTTTCTACTTCTTGGGTGACCTCTTCAAGTGGTTGTTCAACTTTCTTTCTTTCTTTTTGTCATTGGGCTTGATCAAATTTTGTCATTTCTTGGGTAACATCCTCAAGCGGTGGTGTGGCATTTTCTTCCTCCTCCAGTCCTTAAGCTTGATCATCAACTGCCACCTGGGGGTCTTCTATTTTGGGAATGTATTTCCTTACCCATTAATTATAAATAATATCATTAGGTCAATTAAATTCCATGACTTCCTTTTCTTTGTTGTAACATATTTCCATTTTACCTTCAACTATTTCACTTCAAAATTAAAAGAATTATAAAATACCTTTGCTTCTACCATCTCTTCCATTGTTTTCATAAATAAATTATTATCATCATTATTGATTATATCATTCATTCTAATATTAAGCATAGCACATAATCCTTTATCCCACTCTCTATAAGTCTTCAAATCTAGTTCATTTTTCAAGGTCGAAGGGAAGATCAAATCTAGTTTATTTTCATACTTTGAAAGATAATCTCACCCTTCTTTGCAACAATTCCCTATTTATATCGAATTCTACCAAGGTTGACACCTGATCATTAGTTTTTTCAATTAAGTCATCAATTTGGTGTTTATCTATAATAATCACACATATATGACCCAACTCTTCTTCTCTATTAATCCATTTGTCTAAAACCTTTCTCAACATATCCTCAATTTCAGTAAGAGATCTCCTGATAGCCATAAAGTTTGATATCCCATGGTAGAGAAATATGGTGTCAATATTCAATGCAAAGTTTAAAATTGCATCTCTTATAGTTTCTTCATATATTTGCACCACCTCCATTTGTTCTATTATAAGTTTACTTTTTTCTTCCTCAATACCTTCATCAAATGGTTCTTTAAAATTCAATGGAGTCTAAGGGAGCTCAACAATTGGGCCAATAAGAGGTGGTGGAGCTGTTGAGGATGTAATCGTCATCTAAGAACACTCACCTGCTAGCCTTTTTCCCTTCATTTTTTTTGATACCTAGTGAGTACCTTTTTCATTTCACTAATCTTTCTACTACTCTCATCATAGGCTTCCAAAACCTTTTCATATTTGATATATAAATCAATGAATTTTTGCTTTTCTCTTCTAGAAGTAGGTAGAGTAAAGTTTGTCATTTCTTTATTCATTTGGGTAGCTTCTTCACTACTTGTTTCTCCAACTCTTGTCACCATTAGGCTTCCTACTTGGTTAGTGCCAGAGGCCTCTTTTTGCCTAGACTTATCTCTCTTTTGCAATGACCATATCACAAAGGTTGCATGATCTTCACTATATCTTGCCCCTCTAGAGGCATGCTAAGCTTCTTCCTCTATTTTGTATATTGTATTTGTTTATTTCCTTATGGCATCAAACACCATAGCATTAGCAATGACCCATTCAAGAAGGATTAACAATCTTGATTCCTTTATCATCATCCTGCCTTGTTCGGGAGTGATTTTATTGAAGTCTTCCATCATTTCCTCTTTTATATCATCTCTTATACTAGAGTCCTCTTTATTTGGTTGCTCTTCTTGCATCTTTTTATATCTAGCCTCAAGATTTGTATGCTTGCTCTCCAAGAAAATTGAACAAAATCCCTTGACTAAACAAAATTATCATTTGACAAAAATTGTTCACAAGCTTGTTTTACCACTGGATCTAACTCCTTACCTCTAAAGTCCTCTATTGTGAGATCCATGGCTAGCATTAGAGGTTATTGTAACATTCCTTCTTCTAATTTAGCAGTGGTTACAACAATGTCATATTGATTTTCAACTTGTGCCAAATGCTCGGTTGTTTCTTGCTCACTTTCAAAATGCAAAGGTGATGTAAGATCATCCAGCGGTGTAAGGACAATCATGTATCACCCAAAAAAATGCTTAATGTTAGTTTTTGTTTAATGTGTTTGTATTTCTAGATAACCCATTTGGGCCAAATAGAGATTCCAACTCTCATAGTTCCACTATTGGTTTTTGGGTTAGTATTTTTTAGCACCTAGGGATATGTGCCAGTGTAGAAAATAGGTTATTTTTTAATTAAGCCATAATTATAATGAGTTTGTTAGAAAGACCAAAGTTACAGTTGCACCAAAAGATTGACCTATCAATGTCTAATACAACAAATAGCCTTATAGAACCACAAAAGGTGGTTATGCCATGTCGCAAATCATGCGAGGGACGCTGGCCCACTGCCAACAATCCCCCTTCTAGCATCACTTGTTGTGGCCTATGAGATTCAAACCTATGACCAAGCTCTAATACCAATTGTTAGAAAGGCCAGAGTTTTCATTGCACCGAAAGATCAACCTATCAATGCCCGATACAACCAATAGTCTTATATAACCACAAGAGGCAATTAAACCATGCCGCAAATCCTGCGATCCGTTGGCCCACTGCCAATAGAGTTAGGAGGTGTAATTTGGAGGAATCATTGTACTTGTAATTTAAATCATTCTATAAAATGAATCAGGTCAAAAGGATTTACTGTTTGAAAGTTATTAATGTTTTAAGTTGCCTCGAGACCCCCTAAAAACACTTCAAAGTTGATTTGAGGCACTAAATAGCCTCGTACGAGCCTAAAAAATAGTGAACAAGTAAAGATTTACATAGAGCTATAGAGAACCTGGAAATCTTTCTGAAAATGTAAACGGTTTTTCAATCAGAGTCCTGTATCAAAAGTTATGCCTCCTAAAAGTTGGACTACCATTTCTGGATTCTTCTAATTTTGCATCGACTTCTTACACGTCTTCTAGAACCTTCTAATTTGGTGGTGGATGCCAAATGGCATATTCTAACATGTATTCCTAACCATAAACCTAATTTGGGTTACTTAAGGTCATTTCTTGCATTATAAAGGCAGTTTTTGTGGAGTTTGAGAGAAGGTACTATGAGAAGGATTTTTCTCCAAAATCTGATAACCTTGTAAGCCCATAGGGCATGTAGTTGATTCTATTTTCGTTGTATTGAATGTAATAGCATATCATTTCTGATAATAAAATTCTCCTTTTCCTATTTTGTTCAGTGTCTTGGGTTGTGCCCTCATCAAAAGGGGTTTGAGAGGGTGAATATACGTCTTTGCTTAATGAAAGACCCTCTTTTATTCTCTGTTTCTTGGAGATGGATTCAGTAGGGAGACTTTCTAACAATGGTCTTCTATAAATTGGGGCAAAAGGATCGCCTTTTGTAGGAGGTGAAGGCCTACCCCCTATTTATTTTTCCTTGATGGCTACATCCTCTACTGTTCTCAAAACAGTATATCCAACTCTCCTTTGAAGAGTATATTGTCTAGGATTCATGGTAGGAGCAATTGTCAATCTTTGCATCACTTCTCTCGCCCTTTCAGGATGCTCTTTAAGTGAGGCAACTCTTTTCTCAATTAGAACTTGAATGATCTTAGCAAACTGAGTCATCAACATTTTCAATTTGTCATCCCATAATTTGGCATCTTTCAATGGATCATATTTTTTATCAAACACATTAATAAAATTCAAATTTTTTTTGTATACCCTCCATTCTCCCTTTTTACCTCTTGTTTTTGTAATGAAAATTCATTTTAGATAAATCTTTAGGGTAATAAAATTTATAATCATGTCCTTTGGCTTTGGCTCTTATTTTAAACATCTCATAAAAACCTGCGGGATCTATGAACCTAGCATGAGATTTTGTCATGTTGTAGGGCTCAAGTACCTTATCCAAATATTTCCATCCTCCTTTTGTGATCATGATTTGATGTGCAATAGTGTAATCAGGGAATATTGTACATCTGGATCTATTCATCAACTCTTCCTCCTCCAATCTTCCAATTTTCCATAGAAATTCTGCAACACCAACCTTAAGGGGGACCTAATAGGGTAACACGTGGGGTTTCCTTAAAAACATGAATTCTAAATATTGTAGAAACTAGATAAGGATAATATCTCCCCAATTGTGGCTCAGTTTCAGACTTGTGGCAAAGTCCTTTGATCTTATTAGTTCGATCAATGCCTTAGGAACTCTAGGGTTATCAAGAGATAACAAGGTCCTTATTCTTGAAGAAAAAAATATCTATCAAATCTCACAAAACTAGCATTTGTTCTGTCCCATGACATATATGTGCTCTAAAGTTAAACATGAAATTCTCCCCTTCATGATCTTTTACCAATTTCATTTCCTTCTTAAAAAAGGTAGCTCCTTTGAACAAGCATATATGTATAAGCATACAAAACCATGTGAATGGCATGTCAACCTTTCCTTTGTCAATCCCAATCAGGCCATTATGAGCTTTCTCAGCAAGATAAGAGGCAAAGTAAAAAATCACACCCATGCCATACTACAAAATTTGTACCATTGTGTATATTAACGGAATAGGTAGACAATCATACTCATCCTCGCCTAAAAATTTACATTGAGACAAAAATACAGCTTGGGCACGATGATTGAAATACTTCTTCAGTAAGGGTTCCGGGGTGGTTGATGAAACCAAAGTTAAATGGCCAATCTTTGCAAAATGTTCTTTCAAAGGTCCACTTCTAAGATAAACCCTTTGAGCGTCATATACATCTTGCAATTTCTCAGGCAAAGTAAAAAAGCACACCCATACCATACTGCAAAATTTGTACCATTGTGTATATTAAGGGAATGGGTAGATAATCACTCATCCTCGCCTAAAAATTTACACTAAGACAAAAATACAGCTTGGGCACGAGGATTGAAATAATTTGGGCACAAGGATTGAAATACTTCTTCAGTAAAGGTTCCAAGGCGGTTGATGAAACCAAAGTTAAATGGCCAATCTTTGCAAAATGTTCATTCAAAGGTCCACTTCTAGGATAAACCCTTTGAGCATCATATACCTCTTGCAATTTCTCAAAATCAATAGTATCATGGGGGATTGAGGATGGTTGCAGCATGAAAACCTCACGAATTTCCTCTACCAAAAGCTTAAACAAGCTAATCCCTAGATTGTTTCTCACTATATACAGGGTCATACCTTTTTTCAATAAGGGTTAGGAGGTCTGAGTCCATGAAAACCCTTGGAACAATCAATTTTCTTAGGTCAAGATTCCATATATTATCATGTGGGGTACCTAGATTTCTTTGAGAAAACCATTTCTTAAAAAGTTCCCATCCATTCATGTTCATCTTAGCATATCTGAACCAATTACCCTTATCATACAATCCTTCAAAAATTTGAAACCTTGGTGAATTGGGGATGAGCTTTTAACCCTTAGCAGAGTCGTTAATGGACATACCTAACTATTCTAGAAAATCATTGTGCACACTTCTTTCCTGATAATTTATCTTCCTGGTAACTCTTTTTGGGGCGACATTATTTCTCTTTTTATTATTGGGGTTTATAGAATGCTTTACTCTTAATGGATCAGAACAAACACATTTCTTTTAAAAATAAAATCTACAAATTCTGGCAAGAAACTTACTAGTTGTGAGTATGTTCTTATTGTAATTCCTTTTGAAAAACCCTAATCCTTGTTGCAACCTCTTTGAGCATTGTCCCACATCGCATGAACTCGTATTCTAGAAATCGCAACACTTCAATCAAGCACCTCTTAGAATAGTGCAAGAAAAAACAATCCTCGTAAAATCCACACAAGTTTTGAATTAATTTGTTGTCAATGTTGCAAACAAATGGGCTTGAGATGAGTCTCAACTAGCTTTGAAACTGAGTCATTCATCAAGATGTAAATCCATACCCCAATTTAGTTTGTATGTACTAAGTCACCTTTCCTGAGATGATAGGGAACTCAAGCCAATGATATAACGACAACTGTAGAGAAACTCAACACTGCAGGCTCTTTCTGACCACTAAATTTCCTAGGACACATGGCGCATTGTCGCTTCGTCTTAGAACCTAAATAGTGCACATCAAAATTCAGAGAAGAAGAGACAAGTTAACCAAAACTTTGCAACTGACTAGTTTGGCTCCTGACTCGGGAGGGCGGTTGCATGGGTCCCATAGACTACTTTAGTCTCGTGGACGTAATTAAAATCTATCATATCATATCATATCTTGTTATAGCAATAATGCAACCACTATGGATCTAATTTTGATCAGATGATTATGAAAAAATTCAAGCGTAACTACAACTTAGACCA
Source organism: Cupressus sempervirens (assembly GCA_028749045.1). Lineage (NCBI taxonomy): Eukaryota > Viridiplantae > Streptophyta > Pinopsida > Cupressales > Cupressaceae > Cupressus > Cupressus sempervirens. The sequence goes on from CM053788.1 coordinate 396,835,823, forward strand.
TCTTGGACACATGTCCAAACATCACATTGTCACGTTTATTAAACACTTTGCATCTTCAATAAATGACAAAGTGACAATCGTGCGATCTAATTACATTGGATGATCTGGAAAATATATATAATCCCATTGTACCTAGTTGTCAAATTTGCTCCTTATTCAACATGTGTTACTAATTTGAGACACAAAGCTTGGTTCTTTTCCATATTTCAACACTATTCCCACCAAGGACACATGGCACTATGTCACTTTGTCGCTTTTCTCAAACACCTTGTATCTTCAAAAAGTGATGAAACAAAAACTTGTTGGATCCAAAAGATCTAACAGAGCCCAAAATAACACACCATGCACTACCATGTAGGAAATGGCTTGCACATGTACACGTGTCTTAAGCTAATCAGATGATTTATCCTTATTGTATTAAGTTATCCATGTATAATTTGTGGAACACACGTCAAAATGTCTCTTTATCACATTGGATAAAAACCATGTAATTCTCATAAACAACAATGCAATAGCCATCAAATCTATTTACATTGGATGATCCAGATGTGAGTATTCATATGTTTTTTCGAAAATATTTTACTTCCAAAGATCCTGACACGTGGCATTTACTAGGATGTAGATGTAAACTTTATTATCCTTCACATTTGGTCCCACCCAGCAGACACATGGCACTACATCGCTTTGTCGCAACGTTTGAACTCCTTGCATCTTTGGCTCTGTCTGGGGATGATAAACATTTACTATTCATGCAAGAATTCAGAATTTATGGGAGAAGTAAATCACACAACAAGCTTGACAACTTTGGAGAGCACTCAGAAAACCCATACAACAAAGTAGGAAAATCGGGGTATATACAAGGAAAACTCAACAGGAAAAGAGACAAACTTATTCACAAACTTTACAAAGTATACACAATCTACCCTACTGTTCATGGAAAAAAGAATACCTCTAAGTAGAAGTATTTCTTCAAGAACTATACATGAACTAGCAGTTCCAAAAGATCGCCAAAAAGTTCCTTAACAATATATGAGTCTTCACCCCTTGTGTCATGAACTAGGTATGGGCCCAACCATATAGGATCAAATTTCCCATGCTTTCCCTTATCTTCCAACCATGCATTCCAAAGCAATACCTAGTCATCTGGTTCAAATTTCCTATCTATTGCCCTTTTATCAAATAGGTGTTTCATTTGTGGTTGCAATTTAGCATTCCTGGTTGTTGCTTCTCTTCTATTTTCATCCAATCCAATGAGCTCATCAATCCTCTCTTGCATATCATCAATTATGTCCTCGTCATATTTTTTAACAAACTTCTACATTCCTATCAGGTTATTCTGAGGCAACCTTGCTCTAATTCCATAGATTAGATCAAAAGGTGTTGATCCAATAACCCTTTTACTGGCACCCTGTCAGTTCATACTGCCAATGGTAACTTAAGAGTCCCATGCCTTCTTATTCTCATCCAAGATTCTCTTGATAATCTTCAGATACTTTTGTTTGTGGACTCTGCATGTCCATTTCCTTGGCATGGTATGGAGAAGAAGTTGACTTGGTTATGGCATACTTGTCATAGAACCGGATATACTCATCAAATCTAAAACACATGGCATTGTCTATCACAATTTTCTCAGGGCATCCAAATCTAGTAATGATGTTATTCAAGATGAAATCATTTACTACTTTACTAGTTGATCTCCCTGTTCGAATAGCTTCCACCCAATTTGTAAAATAGACAATTGCTACCAAGATCCAAGAATGTCCTACACTAGATTTATTTTCTATTTCACCTATAAAATCAATACCCCATTGTTAGAAAGGGGCTTGTACTTCTACGCATTTTAAAGGCACATTTCCAAAAAACTTCAGCTTGCTTGCAAACCTTTGACAAGGATCACATTTCCTGACTAGCACATAAGCATCCCTAAATAGGGTAGGCCACCAAAACCCAACCCTCGTCACTTTGTTAGCTATAGTCTTGGCCATGTAGTGACCTCCACACACTCCATTATGCATTTTATTTAGAATCTTGATTGATTCCTCTTTATCAACACATTTCAATAGTACTCCGTCAAGATTTCTCCACCATAGTTTTCCATTTCCAATAAATATACTTGATGGCTTGAACCTTTAGTGTTCTCTTCTCATTATCATTCATTGGGGGTAGAGCACACATGCACTGCAAATAGTAGATAATATCCTTATACAAATACCAATGATCTATATCATAGATACATGGCATGTGGTCATCATTCATTACATTTATCTGATTTGCATCTAGATTTTTCTGTGCCATTAGTTTTGCCAAACCCTAACCTCTTATCAATTATTAATTTGGATCTCAACATTGAATTCCTGAATCCTATTTATCCATCTACATCTTCTACCAGACACTTCTTGTTGAGAGAGAATATCTTTGATTGTAGCACTTGGAAGAAAAGCTATTATTGTGGCTCCTATCAAGTAACACATGAAAGCTTTAATTGCCTTGACCAAAGCATATGCTTGTTTTTCATTTATATCATACTTAAGCTATGTTGCTTGGAGGGATTTACTGAAGAAAGCAATTAGTTGTTCAAAACCCTCTTCATTTTTTGAAGTACAATTGTTGCAATTGTATGAAATGAGGCAAAGGAAAAAATATGCATGGGTTTAATATAATCTAAGGCTCTCAATACTTGTGCATTTTTAATTGCTTCCTTGATATTTTGAAATGCAATTGTAGGCTCCCCCTCCCATCTGACCTATTTTGGCTCTTATCTAAGTCTTGCTCGACCTGATTTGGATCGCTTTGGAGATTGAACATTATGTTTGTATTATTTTTTGTTTTAGGTCTTGGACAACCTAGTTGTTGATTAACCATTTTAATGCATTTAAATGAAAGATCAATTTTGTAACTGAATGATTAGTGAGAGGAAGTGTGAGGTATGTGAAAGTGTGCATGTATGATGAGAGCTATTATGTAATAGAGGCAGAAATTATACTTCATTGAAACTATATTGGAATTGAAGATGCTCTAAGCTAGGTTGTAATGGACAGTATGTACACCTTGTAAAATGTAATCACAAACTAATCAGTTTACTTGACTAGGGGCCAAAGCATGATATTGTATCGTGAGAAATGAGCTCTTGACAATGGGCTTCTGAATGCATGTGCATTCCCCTTTTTGTTTCTCCTTTTCCCTGGATAAGGCAATGCTTTTAGCATTGTACATTCATCTTGTGGGTTTAACTCCCTCTGGAATTTTCCCTTAACTAAGTTTCCTCGAGAACTTAATCCGGTGTTATGTGTTATATGTTGTGGATCTTGATTTATCTTTTATCATTCGAATCTGTAATTGGTTAAATTGGTTGAAGATGTCATTATTAGAGTAGTAGTGTAGTTACAAAAGAGAATATATAACTACTGTCTACTAAATTTAAAGGAACCTGATCTGAGGAGGAGAAAGGAAAGCACTACCGCATATCTTATCCCTTTGAATTTGTGACCTCTCTAAAGAACACAAATTCTCCTCTACTAGAACAATTCATTCTACTGAACAATTTAGACTGTACATATATGAAAGTTTCAAGATTTTGATTTATTGCTATGTTTTTTTTTTTGGGCAAATGTGGACGGGGCCACAAACTATAAATTAAAATAGCTAGTTCGATAACTCCATGGGGAAAGAACTAGAAAGAAAACCCCATTTCCTCGTTGAAATACAAAAGAAATAAGCAGAAGAAAAGCAGCCCACAAAAGATTTCCCCTACGACAACACAAACTACAAAGGGTTGCAATTGGAGACATTAATTTGAATCCTGGATAAAAAGTTCTGCTAGAACAGGAAAGGCAGACAGAATAATTGGATGAGAATTAAGATTGGGATGTGAAGCCGAGGCAACAAATTCTACATGTTGATCATCACATTCCATATTTGCTAAATAGTCGGCCACAGAATTACCTTCCCTATATATATGAGATATCTGATACTTTCAAAACGAATCCAATAACCCCCATATCTGTTTTAGGATATAAGTAATTTTCCAATTGAAAGAATTTTTTGAGAGACATGCTTTAATTATAATCATTGAGTCACCCTCAATATGAACTGAATGAAAACCATTTATTCTTGCTAGTATTAAGCCAGCTAGCAAAGCATGTGCCTCTGCCATATTATTTGTCCCCAGAGGTAAAGGTTGAGATTTAATTGCTAAAACCCTTCCACACTCATCTCTAATGCAAGCTCCAATTCCTGATTTGCCTCGGTTTCCACGTGATGCACCATCAAAGTTAATCTTAACAAAACCAGATAACGGAGGAGTCCACTTGACATTTGATCTATCAACTTTAACGGATAATTTTAGATTTGAATGAGTACCCATAGGAATGCAAATAGCTTTCCAATTCTGAATGATACTACTATCCCGAGCCAATAAATAGTGATTAAAACTAATAGAAGCAATTGAAGAATTAACGCTTTCGGATATAGATTTCTCAATCTGATCTTGCACCTTGCTCATATGTGAAGAAACATGACGAAAGATACGCTTGTTTCTTTCCCACCAAAGTGCCCAAACAATAGCTGAAGGAGCACACTTCCAAATACCATGAAACATTGACTTAGGATAAAGCAAGGGCCATGATTGAAAAAGATTCCACAAGCTGTTCGGAAGTGGCATCTCATAATTGAGTTTCTTGAGCACATGCAACCAGCACTCTTGCGCATAAGGACATTGTAATAGTATGTGATCTGTAGTCTCCCATGTTTCTTCACACAAAACACACTTAAATGGCTGAGCTATTGAAAGTCTAGACAATTTATCACTAGTTAAAATCCTTTTTTTTAAAGCAAGCCATGTGAAACAGCCTGCTTTGGGGAGCACAACATTATTCCAACAAAGATTGAAAGCACGATGTGGGGCCTAACTTCAGCCAGATTTTGTAATGCTTTATAACCTTCTTTAACATAGTACCTACCATTTTTAGAAGGAGCCCATCTTACTAGATCCTTATCTCGAGAAAAATAAATATTTCTTTCCTTAAAAACTCCCAATATGTTGCTGAGCTTTATTTTCTGCTTTCGATCTATGTTTGTATATGCCAGATGGGAAGGTCTCTTGCTAATGTCATTTTTTTCAGTTTCGGAGATTGCTTTTTCAAACTTTTAAGAGGTATAGACGACTTTTCTTTATTGGTGGGACGTACACCCGTCCATGATCCAAATTTACCCTTCGCGGTGATGGTGCTTTAACTCTGTTACGGCAGAGCTAATCACCCCTCGTGGAAATCGCTACAGTTTCCGTCTATTATGCCTCACATAAAAAGAACAGTACCTACTTGCAAATATCAATCCTATACCAATATAAACCTTCTCTGCTCATATTGTTTTTGGGAATTGCATCTCAGGGAACAAGGACTTATAATGAAACAAATATATCATTCACTAGTTTTAATTAAACTCCTCGTATTTTTTATTAATCTTGCTTTCTCCACAACACATCAACGTTTGATTCATGTGTTTTTTCATAAATATTGTGGAAAAAATCAATAAAAATGTATTTTGGGAAAATCGTTTATCAAAATGTAGATTTGTCCACCCGTGTTTTGTGGTAAAGCATACCAAGCGATGAGAACTTATTATTGATATCATTTATATCCACTGCATACAACCTCACATTGTGATCAGCTGCTCCACAATTATTACTCATCATCTTTGGTTTCTCTACCACAGATCAAACTCTTGTTAACGTGCAGTTGTTTCAAAGGGAATTATGGGAAAAACTAAAATAATGTATATTGCCAAAAACGATAGTCCATCGGAATGTATCTCTGTGCCTATAATTTGTTGGGAGATACCTTAGGACTGATTAGAGACTTCACTATGTTATTAAATACTCATTGCATCCATATAATTATCATCTTATTAGGGTTATCTTGTCGCCACTCATTAATAATACATATTTCTTTGGTTCTCAACCACATTGACTCTTACGAATGTCCAATTTTTTAAAGAATATAGATCAAATAGAGCTAAGAATTCTTCAGAAATTAACAGATAGCATTTATTTGGTAATGCACTGATTCCTTAACTTTTTCATAACAATTTTCTTCAGAAATAGATAGATATCCTATTTCGCAATAAATTGGTTTCGTACAACCAATTTCCGACAATGAGTATTGCCTTTTCAATAATAAATAATTAAAATAATGTTACCCTCTAATCGATACGAGAATACGAGTATCCACTCTCAATACTGCTTGTTAAAATAGTTAGTAATTTAAAATAAACAAGGTTTAAAATAGTGTTAATTTCTAATCACTATAAGAATACAGTTATCCATAGTCAATACTGCTTGTTAAATAGATACCCCACAATTTTCTCATCACTTGTGATAACCAGATGACAAATCCTTTATTTCAAAGTCCCTCTTCCTCACTTTGCTCACAAGTTTCATTGATCAAAACAGTAAAACTTCTTGCTTTGTATTTTAATTTTAGCATTTATAATACTATGCCTGTATAAATTTGCATTAACGAGATTAAAAAAGGCCAAGATTTTATATAATTTTGTGGGATGCCTATAGCATTGAGAAGACACAAACTTTGGATCATGCAGAAACAGATATACAATGCATGACAAAGGAGGAGGAATTTTCATCTCTTCAAATTCTGTCTTATATACAGGATTACAACCATACCCCTAAACCAATTCACTCAATATTGCTTCACCTATTAAATGTGTTATGAGTTTGATGCAATGTCTAAATAAATGTACCTACAAATCTATAGAAAATCTGACATATCAAAGACAAGTTGTAACAATCTACTGAGTAGCATACAGACAGACTTCGTACTAGAAAGGTTCGGAAAGGTTGTGCATTTGTCTGACTCAACTTACCACAACCAAAACCCTTACAAGTTACAATGATGCTCACTTCTCCCAGGCTCAAAAAGTTATCCAGTTCATGAAAGAAGAGAGACCAGGGATACAAATTCTGCAGTCAGTCGTCCTTTGGACCTTGTATTAATGACAAAATGCTCCGGGTATCTCCTAAGAAGTGAAAGAAGCCCAATCCAAGGTCTACCCTTACTCTCAGAATCATCCCAGTCCTCAGCTGACAAAAATTTCCGTATTCTACTCTGATGCCAAACTCCACTGTAATGTTCAAGAAGCTGCACCATTAAAAGCACAAATAAGTCCACATTCTAAAAGTACCAATGTACTCTTGTTATGAAGCAATAATATGGCGTACTAGCAACAAGCTCTAGTATGTATTCCAGTCAGAAGTGCAAGCATTTACTTTAGTCTTTAGACTCTAATTATAACTGAATACAGTTTTTATGGACCAGAATGTCTTCCAACAAGCAAAACGATCAGCATATGTATTTTTCTCTGGGATTCGATTAGTAGTTTATCAAATGCATCATAAAGTCTGTGATCATTGGTCAAAGAACAGATCTACTCATAGAAAAAGGTATGGCATGCTTTTGATACATGTTAGAAACAAACTGAGGCGAATAAAACTAAATAGTAAATTATACTCGATGTAGTCTTGGGGCAATTTTGTTCCATGTACAAGAGAGCACTATCTTAAACAGGCATTACTGAGAGAACCGCACAGTATTGTAACAAACCTATAGATGGTTGTACTTGTCACAGTCTAGTTCTTGTGTGCTTGTGAGTGCACCCAACAAATAAAGAGGTCAGAGGTCCACATGTGGCAAAGAAGTAAACATCAAAATACACATGACAACAGACTGTATTCTAGTAACAAATTGAATTTGCCAGTGATCTTGTGTAGAAAATGTCAGAATATCATTCAGTCTCTGAACTTGAGATTTTCAAACACGTGCAACTGTTTGTTTGCACCAGGACGACTTGATGCTTTTCATAAAGCTCTAATGTTAATAAACAGGAGTAAAATATGCTTATAAAAACATATCAATGTAATGGATAAAAATTACTACATAAACGTTTTAATTTTCAATAACAAATGGTAACAAGGCTGAAAATGACAAGCAGAAAGAAAACAGAATAGGGAGCAGAAAATTGAGACAAATGCTAGCAATTGAAAACCATATTACGAGGACAAAACTAGGTACTCTAGAGTCTAATGAAAGAGCTAAAAGATTAGCATCAAATAAGAAAATACAGATGCCAATAAATCTGAGATGGAAGGACATCAAATGAAAAACAACAAATAATATGCTCATACCACAGATAGCACTTTTTGTGCAGGATTAAATTTAGTTCACACAAGTGTAGGGTCTAGTCAAACACGCAATGCCGCAAGTAAGATTTCATCCCACCGAATAATGCAATATAAGGGTGGGAAAGACAAGGAGCATAACAATCAACTGTATTAGAAGTTGCTATTAGAAAATAATGGAATATTTTGTTCTAAACATGTTGATTCCGATGGAGGTAAGGCTTTTATTATAGTTGAACTTAACTTGTGCAGTTTTACAAACTGGCCAACAAATCAAGCAGCAACAGATAACCCCAGTGGATGGCATACATAACCTTCAAGAACCAGAAGAAGCAAATAGAAATTCTCATCCAAATTATAATATGAAAAAACAAACTGTGGTTGCCAGCAGCCTATTCAAAAGCAAATTGAAGAACATAATTTGGTGGTGCAGGCGGCCAAAGTCTCAAAGCCAACAAAATGTGACAAACTCATTCGCATAATTCACTGCTCCAAAACAATTTATCCCTGTGACACTTTCCTCATTAATCATTAGTATCTTTCCATTTCTTCCACTTGCAAAGACCATCTTTATATCCTCTACTCGAAGCAAAATGAGGTTACCATGTTATGAGAAGAATGTGGCCAGACTAAGTGTTGGGGACCTTGTTTAACTGGCAAAAGCTATCTGTGGTTAGCAAGAGGTCACAAGGTCCAGCCTAACCCCAGCCTACGTGGTACTGGAGGCCGTGTCATGCCAGTCTCATCAGTCACATTAAAAAGATTAGAGCACTGCAGTTTATATCAAAACTACACAATTCCTGCATTCTTACAAAAGAAAAGCATGGCCACGCTTCAGAAAAGATTCCATACTCCTGCAGAAGACTGCAATTCTTTAGGTTCATCCACAACTTCTCCTTCCCTGGCTATGTTAAAGCATGCAGCAGATGTACAAGATGATCCTCCCTTTTCTTGCTAAATACCAGAATGTCATCCAGATAAACAATATACATATGATGTTTTATTAATAATTAACTACATTGTTTTTAAGTCAAGCACATGGGTCCTATTTCACTAGTTGTGTTTCATGTGTAGCCGTCTCTCATAAGCATACATGGTCCACTTAGCACTCACTGCATATAAGTGCTGCTCAAAGGGGTTAAGTATCTGGTACTTCTAGGACAACCAAAATCCCCATCACCACTCTAAGTGCACTTAACCATAGACTTTCCACCAAGATTAAGCTAACTACCTCCCAGGAAGTCCCTATCTTCACTCGTGCAAGCTAGGTGAGCTTGATCTTGCCAAAGACTCCATGGTCAAGCATGCTGGAGTCAAAATAGTCTGGTATGAGTAACCTCTTGGCATGTCTAGATGCCACAACCTTATCAGAAAATGTGGTAGCAAGGTAAGTGGGCTTGATCTTGGTAGAAACTCCATAGTTAAGCAAGCTTGAGTTGAAGCATACTAGGGTGGGTGACCTCCCAAGAAGACTTGATGATTTACCCTGAGCATCACCTAGATGCAATTACTGCTATGTGGACTAATTATGCTTGCGAGAGATAGGTTCGTGTAAATAACAAGTCATGATATATGGGTCAGTGTGTTTGACTCAAAAACTATGCAGTTGAATCCTAATAACAAAACATTATTTGACAGACTACAGAAAATGCCACCTTGTCAACAACAAGCTTGCCGAAGAATGGCTTCAAGAATTCAATAATCAGTCTCATGAAGGTGCTTGGTACATTATTTAACCCAAATGGCATGATCAGCTACTCATACAGTCCATCCTTGTTTCTGAAAGTTGTCTTCCATTTATCCCTTCATGGATTCGAAGTTGATGGTAACTACCCTTGACATCTATTTTGGAAAAGTATAAATGCACAATCATTGACACCTATGAATTATAATTATGGTGGTCTTGTCTAAAGTACAGGAGTCCATACACATCCATTCTCCTCCCTTCTTTGGCACAAGTGCTATGGATATATTGTAGGTACAACACAAACGTTCCCTAATCAACCTCTCTTCAGCTATTATTGAACTTGTCCATTCAACTCAAACCTCATTTCATAACTCAGCCTATGCAGTGCCTTATTTGTTAAGCTGGATCCTAAAATTAAACCCATACAATACTGTGCTCTGATGGCAATTCTTAGGCATTCCACAATCTGTAATATCTTCAAATTCCTTCAACAGAACTTCTACTTGTAGCTTTTCAACAGTTCTAGAGCTTACTTTCTTCTACTATTGCAGATTTAACAACCAACACACATTTCTGCAAGCTTTCAACTTCATTAAAATTATTTACAGCAGTCAATTATAGTATCTTGTTCTCTATGACTTCTTTTCCAACCTTTAATGGCAACAATCCAAACTTCTTTCACACTTGGTGATGGTAAAAGTGTTCTTCCTCCCACTATGGATGGCACTAGCATCATATTGGCATGGTCCATCCAACAACACATGAAAAGCATATCGATCACACCAAATTTCATCAATAACAACCTCTACTGTGAAATGCAACTATATACTATTCCTTCAGTCTGTTGATCCTATTACGGAAGTAATTGGTAAAATACTTGCTTGTTATTAACAAAGACCAAGAAGTCAATTTATACAAAAGAATAAAGCGATGTTTCCTTAGGAAACTATCAAAAAGAATAGAAATATTCTATTCTAACAGATAAAGCTAAAAAAGTGAAAGCTAACTAGATATTTACAATAGGTAACCATTAACTAATAATAGACGACTTATCTATTATTGTAATACCCTCCCTTAATGGTTAATCTATCTAGAACACCAAGCTGTCCTCTGAATTTGACAAACATATCAGGACCAAGAGGCTTGGTGAGAATGTCTGCAGTCTGATCTGTGGTAAGAACATACTACAAATCAATAGTCTCGTCTTCAACCAGCTGTCGTATGTAATGACAATGAACATCCACATGCTTGGTTCGTTCATACATATCCCCAAGCATCCGACGAAGCCAAACAGCTTCACATGCTGCCTTAATAGTCCCTTTGTATTCAGCCTCTACAGAAGAGAGAGAAACTGCTAGTTGCTTCTTGCTGGTCCATGTGACTGCACCAGATCCCAAACTGAACACATATCCAGATGTTGACTTTTTATCATCAACAGAGCCTGCCCAATCTGAATCTGTGAACCCACTGAGTTTAGGAATAGAACTTCGAGAGTACAGAAGTCCATAATCTGAAGTGCCTTTCACATAACGAAGCACACGCTTTGCTGCCATCCAATGATCAGCCTTAGGAGCTGTCATAAAGCATGAAATATCGCTGACTGTGAAGCTAATATCAAGCCTAGTAGCAGAGAGGTAGATGAGGCTACCTACTAGTTGCCTGTATGTAGTATCATCAACGGAAGGAGAATCAAACTTTGCTAATAACTTGAGACCTTTCTCCATAAGTGTAGATGCAGGTTTGCAATCCTGCATTCAAAATTTGTCTAACAGGGCCCTGGCATATTTGGACTGAGAGATGAATATACCAGAAGATTGTTGCCAAACTTCAACACCTAGGCAATAATGCATAAGCCCAAGGTCAGTCATATCAAAAGACTGGCATAAGTTCTGTTTGATTCCCTGAATCAAAGATGCCGAACTACCAGTGATGATCAGATCATCCACATAGATAACCAGAAGGATGATGTCACTGTCAGTAGTCTTGATGTACAGATTTGAGTCTAAAGAACTCCTCTTGAAGCCTTGATCATTGAGGTACTTATCAATCTTGATGTACCATGCTCGAGGGGCCTACTTCAAACCATAGAGAGTTTTTACTAATTTGAGAACCTAATGGTCTTTACCAACAACCTTGAAACCAGGAGGCTGCATCATGTAGACCTCTTCATGGAGATCACCATTCAGGAAAGCACTATTTACATCCATCTGATGGACCTTCCAGCCAAACTGTGCTGCCATGGCTAGGACTAATCTGATGGTGCTCATCTTTGCGGTAGGAGCAAAGGTCTCCTCATAATCAATGCCCTAACGTTGAGAAAAGCCCTTTGCCACTAAACGAGCTTTGTACTTATCCAAAGTACCATCTGATTTGTATTTGATTTTGTAGACCCATTTGCAGCCAATGGGTTTCTTCCCTAGTGGAAGATCAGAAAGGACCCAAGTGTTGTTCTTCAACAGGCTCTGGTGTTCAGATGTCATGGCCTGTTTCCACTCTGGAATTCCGTTAGCCTCAGAATATGTTTGAGGTTCAAACACACTGTGAATGTTGGCCATACGAGCAAAGTTAACAGAATCTGTAGTATTGCTCTTTTTCCGAGCAGTTCTCCCATCTACGAGTTCATCGTCATGAAGATCAGCAAGTGTCTTAGGCTCTTAGCCCACCACTTAGGCCGGATAGGAGAAGGACCAATAGTAGTACTAGGAGATGCTTGATCAGCAGGATCTGCATCAGAAGAAGCTGGATCAAACTCAGGTGAAGCATCTTCAAAACGAAGTGATCCTGCAGGAGAAGCCGAAGGATTCTGTACAGGTATCACTGGAATAACTGGAGCTGCAGGAGCTACTGGAGCCCTCCCATCAGGTGGAACTAATGGAAGCCAAACTCCCAAATCATGAGCCTGCATAGGCTGGTCTGCAGGATCAAGAACAGGAGAAATAGGCATGATGGTCCTCGTTGCTCATCAAAGACTACATCATGGCTATATATGAGATGAGATGTCCCAACATCAATCAGGCGGTAGGCTTTGTGAAGACTGCTATATCCAGCAAGCATCAGTTTCTGACTCTTGGCATCCAACTTGGTGCATGAAGCATCAAGGATCCAAACAAAAGCAAGAGAGCCAAAAACCTTCAGGTGACTGATTCGGGGCTTGCGACCTGACCAGGCCTCTTCCGGAGTTTTACCTTTGACCACCACTGTGGGTGACCGGTTCAACAGATAAACTGCAGTGTTAACTGCTTCTGCCCAAAACTGCTTCGGAACATGTCTGTGTTCGAGCATGGAACGAGCCATCTCGGTGATTGTCCTATTCCAACGTTCAACTACACTATTCTGTTGTGGTGTGTGGGGTGTGGTGAACTGGCGTTGGATGCCATGTGTATCCAAGAAGCTGAAGAAAACATTAGAACAAAATTCCCCCCCCATTGTCTGATCTAAGAGTATTAATAGATTTTCCAAACTCTTTTTCAACTAAGGGTTTAAACTTCTGAAATACAGCAAATGCATCGAATTTCTTTTTAAGGAAATACACCCACATTTTTCTACTGAAATCATCTACAAACAACAGAAAATACCTGTACCCAAGAACAGAAGGAGTGGCCATAGAGCCGCAGATATCAGCATGAACAAGTTGAAGTACCTGAGAAGCTCGCCACGAATCGCCACTCGGGAAAAGTGTGCGATGTTGCTTCCCAGCCTGACATGCGTCACAAACTCCAAGGTGTTGAGTTTGAATCTCTAGCAAACCAAGAACAAGCTCATCCCGAGCAAGTTGTGAGAGATAATGCACATTTAAGTGCCCATATCGTTGATGCCAAAGTGTGCTTATGGAAGATCGCCGAGCAGCCATAGCTAAGTCCTGAGAATCACCAAAATCAATAAGTCTGAAAAGACCATGATCCGCAAGACCAACTGCAACAGTAGACTTAGTCGCCCGATCAGTGATGGTGCACTAATGTGAACTGAAGGTAACTGCCAAGTGTGGAGAATGTCGCAACAACTGACTGACTGAGAGTAGATTTAGTTCCATCCCTGGAACGTAGTACACAATATGAGATTCCTCCTAATAGACTGAATCTAAATGTTGCCTTTACCGACAACCATGTACTCTTCTCCACCACCAAAAATAACAGAATCTGAATAAGGCTGGTAGTCAGTAAACCAGTCTCTGTGGTGAGTGAAATGTCGAGAGGCACCTGAATCAATGTACCAGGCAAACGACTTCACATGATCTGCAGGTCTCTTAGCCATAAAGGCATAAAAGGAAAATTCTACCTGCTCAGTGTGCTCTGCACTGTTCGCTTTGGGTTGCGAACTGGATTGCTTAGATTGGGCAGCTAAGCGTTTCCAACATTCAACCTTCATGTGACCAAACTTGTGACAGTAGTTGCATTGAATGTTCTTTTTGGTACCATCGGATGTTGGAGCAGAAGACTTTTGCTGAGATGGTTGCTAAAACTTGCCCTTATCCTTCTGAAAGGATTTCGCAACAAAGGCTTGCTCAGTGGAGGTGGAATTGGAGCTGCTACCGAACTGTTGTTTCCACCGATCTTGCTGAAACAGCAGGGTGCAGAGACCAGTGAACTTTAGATCAACACCAGTAGATGTGATGTTGAGAGTCTCGATAAAATGCTCATAGGATTTTGGTAAACTCCGAAGAGTGATTACCACAATATCCTCTTCCTCCATCTTGCGACCAATGGCAAGTAGCTGATCACGGATTTCCTGAATCTGATTCAGGTGTGCTTGGAGCATGGTCCGCTCATCCATGACAATAGAAAACAGAGTGTTTTTCAGAAAGAAGGCTCTACTTTTGTCAGAAGTCTCATGAAGACCTTTGAGGTGTGTCCAGATTTCGGCAGCTGTCTTGCCGGATGGAATCTGAGAAAGCTGATCATCAACCACGGATAACTTGAGAAGCATTATTGCCTCTCAGTTATTCAGATCCCATGTATCTTGATTAGGACCCCCAGAAGTCAGACGCTTCGTAACACCCAGAACAAGTTGATCGGTGTTCCAATATTCAAAGATTACGATGATCCGCTGCTTCCAGGTTCCATAATTGCGACCATTGAATTTGGAGTTATGCTCGAGCAGAATATTTGTTAGAGATGCCATGGTACATCTTTCAATGAAAATCTGTGAAGGCACGTTGTTCGAGGCAAAAATATGGAAGACCCAAAAGAATCAAAGAGTGACCCAAAAGAAAACTCAAAAAACCCAGAAGGAATATGCTATTTTTTGAATCCGCTGGCTCAAAAATCGAGGCACGAAAAACAAGGCACCCAGAAAAAACAAACGACAACCCAATTGAGCTCTCGAAAAACCCACCAAAAATTTGCAAACAAATAAAAAATTCTGACCCCAAAAATTAGGGTTTCGAGCCAAAAAACCAATCGGCGGATTTGAAAGTCAAAGCAACAGAAAAATGGTGTTTGCAAGTCTAAAAAAGACGATTTTGATCAGAACAGGGGTATTTTTGCCTGAAACAGCATAGGCAAAGAGATTTTAGCATAAAAAACTGTGATTTCACCCACAAAAACATTGTTCCTTGACTGCAGAAAAACAGATGCCAACACTGAAACCCTAGCTCGCAATTTTCAGATATGACGAGGATCCGAGTTGCAGAAAAACAACCTCCAGATCTGCGATTTTCAGCAGCTGAAAAATGACAATGAACACATGAATTCTTCAAAAAACGGAAAACCCTAGACAGGTTTTTGAGAAATAGCAAAAAAAATTCCGAAAATTTTGAAGCAAATAATTTCAAAAAAGAAATTATAGAATTTTTGAAAAAACTTCAAGTATTAGCTCTGATACCATATTACGGAAGTAATTGGTAAAATACTTGTTATTAACAGAGACCAAGAGGTCAATTTATACAAAAGAATAAAGTGATGTTTCCTTAGGAAACTATCAAAAAGAATAGAAATATTCTATTCTAACAGATAAAGCTAAAAAAGTGAAAGCTAACTAAAGCTAACTAGATATTTACAATAGATAACCATTAACTAATAATAGACAACTTATCTATTATTGTAATAGATGCTTTAAAATCAGGAAGAAACACTAAATTGTTAAGTCCTTCCTCCACCTATAATCAACTTACAACATGTTTCTCCAAACTAACACAGTGCTCTTCCTCAACCGTGGTTCTTTGTCTTCCTTAGTAGGCTAAAGAAACACCAAGTTCTTTCTCCAACGCTAAATGGACACTAAATCATTAAGTCAACCCTCCACCTATAATCATCTTACAACACCTTCATCCAAACTTACAAGGTGCAGAAGATACTCTTCCTCGGCTGTGGTTCTTTGTCTTCCTTCATAGGCTAAAGCAACACCAAGTTCTCTCCAACTCCTAAGGCTGCATTCTCTACTTCACAACCTTATGCAATACGCACTCTTTTCCACTAGTCCTTGTTCCATATGTGCCTTGCTTCTCTACGTTTGTAATATGTTCTAGAAACACTACTTCCACAAACTCGTCTGGTTGTGCCTTCCCTTTCTAGTAAGCCTGCTCTTCTTTGGAGTCGTGTGCACTACCATTGATGTTATTGTTGCCCTCTACACATAACTTTATTTATTGGCATGCTTGTCATTCCAATCTTGTCCTTGGCTTACATTCTCTGTTATTTGTGAAAGAACTCTTTTTCCCCTAGCATGAGTTGGTAGGCATCCTTCACAAAAAGAATAGAAAACTCCATCTTCAACTATAGTATGCAGACCATTCACATATTGAAATGCTTTATCGGCAAAAACTTATTCTAAACCTTGACTTTCTACACGTAGTCCCACCATAAAGGCCATGTGCCCCTTCAACTTTAGTGGTGGTTACATACTTGACTCTCTTAGGGTGCTCTCAAACTCTAAAGACAAAATACTTCTCTAGATCACTAATCTAATCCAACAAATCTTCAAGATTCAAACCTCCTAATTAACAAAGGAGATCAAGTCTTGGCTTTAGCTTAGTGTTTGCATGCTTGATTCTCTTTGGGTGTTCAATAGACTCAAACTCGAAATACAGCTGAAGATCACTAATCTTATCTAACAAATCTTCAAGGTTAAAACCTTCTATTAATGAAGGAGATCAAATCTTCGGTTACTTATTACCCTAACAATGCCGTAGAAAAATTATCCTTTGTGATTAGTTCCTCATAAAACTTGAAACATCCTATGTGGCTCCAAAACTAGTGAACTCTCGTCATCATTACAATCATGATCCCAGCATGAAGAAGATTAAGCTATTCAGGACTAACCAAATAAGGAAAGGCAGGGATATAATAAGAACAAGGCACAATCCATTAAGAAAAGACAACACCAGCAAATTCCAAATATTCATTAAATAAAATATTGTTTACATAAAGCAAGGTAATTAAGGAACAGCCAACTCGCAGAAAGAAAATGTGATTAAAGGAAGACTATTGATCATGAGAGAAAGGGATAATCTGAAGAGTCACGCCCCTATTGAGAAGATTATTACTTTTCAAGGAACGCCCACCTTCAAGAAGCCACTGGGTATATATAGAAGGAACTTCCAAGAGCATGGAAAGGAATCAGAAATAAAATACAGAACAGCAGAGAAGAACAACCATAAGTAAATCTAAAAATCTTTCAGATTCAAATATCAGTTTTGATTATCAATCAGCCTCAAAAGCACAAGACATGTACAGCATAAAATCACATCAAGCATTAATCAGGAATATGACACAAGCAGCAGTCATGTCACATAACCAAAAGGGATTGTTCAAACAGTAGTGGGCAGAAACCAAAGTTGAAATCAATACAGTTTCAGCATTCGAGTTACAGCAGATCTCTAAGCATCTCAGATCCCATCATCATACTCATTGATATATCTATTATGTTAACATCCTTGGTCATCATGATTAGCTATATAAACGAATAATATGCAAGTCTATATAAGATTTGATTGTCATACATCAATATCAATGCTGATGACTATGTTGCATATGATGACGAATATGTGAGATATGTCTATCTGAAGTCCATCTTGAAGAGCTAGACCTAAGGTGTAAGTAAAAGGCTTTGAAAGTGTAAAGTAAGTAGGCCATCCTTGAGTTGACAATACCAGAGGTCCCTATTGTAGAAGAGCCAAAAAACCACCTTGCATGCGTTTTCCAAGGGATGAGGAAGGATGGGGAGGTACAAACCACCAAGAGGGCTGTGGTAGCCATCCCTCTTGGACATAGTGTAGAAATGGCTTCGAGCAGACCCACCGGTCTCTTCCTCCAAACCCTAGCATGTTTGTGTGACACTTTTGATAATCTATGAATACGATGTTGCTTGCCTAACCCTAATTGAATATATGTATATGTATGGCTCAAGTCTCAGGGCACATTATTCCAGAGATATTATTTCTGAGCTATAACCCTAAGACTAATTTGCTACAATTGTGAATTTAGGGCAGATTAGGAGGGGGGCATTACAATCAGTATTAGAGCATCTTTCTTGCCAACCTATGAAAGGTAGTTGATGCAAACTAGCCAAAGGGCTCAAAGGGCTCTAGAAAGAGAGATGAAAGTTTGCATCTATTAATGATCCTACACCAAACAACACTATGGGCAAACAAATGAGCAGTGAGTTTAGAGCTTTCATGGAACAAATCACTTAAAATCTCATGGAACAGAATGAGAAGAATGAAAGAGCCACCCAACTCCTCCTTCAAGCCATTCAAAAAATAAGTAGGAATGGAAGGGATACTAACTCCACTCCAAGGATAATAATAATAATATCTTCTCAACGGTATCCAACCCTAGGCCAACAAGACATCCCTTCTACCTAGGGAGGAAAACATGGAAGAAGCAAACATTGCACCCATGAATAATGTTTTTGAGATTTTAGAAGCATACTCTAGACTTGACCCCAGATTTTGAAGAACACTCTCTTTCAGGGATTACTGTGATGCCAAAAAGAAAGCCGCCCCTAATAAGAAAAGAAAAAGAGAACCTAATAAAGACCTATAGGAAAGGGTGAGTAAGATAACCCTTCCTAGCTCTGATGGATCAGGAAAGTTGAGGGCACATTCATGGGCCCAAAAGTTGGACACTTATCTTTCACTAAGAACCATAACAAAGGAAAATGTCATTAGAATTGCCGTGCTCCATTTGACAGGAACAGCCCATGAGTGGTGACACCATGGCCTTTTTACCCAAAGTCACCAAATCATAACTATTTGTGACAAATTTACACAAAAAATCATCAAAATATACGATCAAAGGCATCATCAATGGAGTTTCAAGAATTAAATCAACTAAAGAAACAAGGAACAATGGAAGATGTTGCCACCAAATTCCAAATTTGGCCATCATGGTATGAGAAATCTCTCAAGAGAGACTCCCCTATTTGTGGAGGGATGGAAAGAATCAAATCAAAAGCATAGTGAGCACCTTGGACCCAACAAACCTAAAAGAAGCAATTCAAAGGACAATAATGTTTGAATATAACCCATTGAAGGATAAGCCTGAAAGCTTTACCCCCTAACACACTCCAAGTAACCTTGTGAAGCTGAAAGATGTAGAACGGAACAGCCAAAGAAGTACATGTTTCCAATGTAAGAAGAAATGAGAACGAGAACATGTATGTCAAGATGAAAATATCCAAAACCAGAAAAATGACATAAAAAGGAGGAATTTGTGCTTCAAGGGACCATGGGAACATGGCCATATACGCAGAAATAGAGACTGAACTAATACGATAAAAGCAACTAAAGACAAGGAAATCTAAGCGAACCCTGAAATGAAAAGATAGTTTGAAGATAAAGAATATGGATCTTTGGCCACCATCTCTCATACTTCTAACATACACTCCAAGTAAACTCATAAAGATGAAAGATGTAGGACGGAACGCCCAAGAAAGAACATGCTTCCAATGTAATGAGAAATGGAAACGAAGAGATGTATGTCGAGATGAAAATGTCCAAAACCACAAAGATGACATAAAAAAGAGGAATTTGTGCTTCAAGTGCAAGGGACCATGTGAGCATGGACACATGTAGAAAGAGAGGCTGAACTAATAAGATAAAAGCAACTAATGACAAGGAAGTGTAAGAGAATCCTAGAAAGAAAAGTTAGTTCGAAGGTTAAGAATATGAATCTTTGAAAACCATCTCTCACATCTCTAATCACTGACTGTTCTAAGTCAAAAGTGCTAAAGGGCATAAGGTCATCACCCTAGCGGATAGTGGGGCATCCCACAATTTAATTGATGAGAAATCAGTTACAAGGATGAAGATAAAGACTGAAAGCTTTAAGAGATCTACAACAACCACTACTGCAGAAGGTATGGTTATGTACTACAATTATTCAACTAGAAATTGCCTCATGGAAACACCTCATTAGGGATGATTTCTATGTGGTATCATTAGACACCAATGTAATATTAGGCACTCCATGGATATACTCCCTTGAATGTTTAATGTTTGACCTCCGGAAATTGAAAATTTGCTTCAAACATGTGGGGCAAGAAGTCACCTTGGAGTGGTTACCCAATGGATCCCCAAAAGTAGTCTCTTGTGAAAAACTAGAAAGGATATTTTGACCCAAGCAAGGAGAGTGAATCACACAATGTATGATCATTTACAAGATCTACAACCTAAGTTACCAATGCATCTGGGAAAGAGGGGGATGCTCATGTGGATGCGTTCCGGTGCGTGTATGTGGGAGGATACGCAAGGGATGCTGCTAGGAATCACCCCCTTCTCCTACGGATGCGCACGGGGTGCTTGGGAGAGCATCCTGAGAGCATCGATTGAGCATCTAGGCACATCCCATGAGCATCCGGATGCTTCGAGTAGATAGTCACTTAAGTGACATTAAAACATGTGCTTAATTTGTTTTTTTATTTTTATTTTTTCTCCTATTTTCCTCGCAACCCTAAAACGGCCCTAAAAGAGGCCATTCATTGCCCATTCTTCCCATTTTGTTTGCAGTTGGGCTCTCTTCTCATTTGGTCTCCATTGTGGCATTTTGAAAGCAAGGTCATTAGTTTTGAAAAGGATCATTTGTAGGGTGTCTATTGAGCTTCCACAAAGGACGATTAAGCATCTAAGGTAAGCATTTGATCCATTTCATGAGCTTTTTTAGTGATTTTTTTTAGATCATGAATTTTTCAAGTTTTAGAAGATTTTTTTCAAGATTTTCGTTTTTTTCCTTTTAAAGAAATGAAGGAATAAGTGTAGCCATCTTTTTTTAGTATTTTTGTATTGTATATTTGCACTTGTATATTTCATGTTCATAGTTTTTTTAAACATTTCTAAGTTAATTTTTTCTACTTTCTTATTAGATTCATAGTTTCTATTGTGCAAGAATGGTCACTACTAATAGTCAAAGTTCAGCAGAAGGGCAAGCTGAACGAAGTGATAACTTCAATATTGATGTGGCATCTCCATTATGCACACACCAGAAGATCATCACAGGTTTTTGGAGGTGGGTCATACATTTGGAAATGCAATGTATATTATTGTAAACCATTCAACAGCTCATATTCTAGGGTCAAAGTTCATTTTATAGGCCCTACTGGTAAAGGAATAGCATTGTGCAATGGAAGTAAAGATGGAAAAAGGTTGAGTGATGCACAATTAGCCGGATTCAAAAAAGAACAAGAGGTTGCTGATCATTTAGCGAGCAAATCAAAAACAAGTTTGTACAAACCTTCATCTACAAAGAGCAAAGTGACTGTACCCATCAATCATGTTGCATCCTCCAAACATCCATTCTTGGAAGTGGGAGAGGAGGATGATGAAGTAGAAGTTATTACCCGCAATAGAGGTCCATTGGATCAAGCATTCAAAATGGAGGCAAGAGAGACTGTTGATGAAGCAATTGCACATTGCCTTTATGCTAATGGTCTTCCTTTCAATTTGGTAAGATTGCCATACTGGAAGGAAAAGGTTGCAACCATCCTTAGAGCACCAGCTGATTACATTAGCCCCGAGTTTGAAAAGGTGCATGCTACTCTTTTACAAAAAGAAAAGATTTCTATAGACAAAGCTCTTCAACCAATTAGGACATCTTGGAAAACTTTCAGCATAACTATTGTGTCTGATGGATGGAAAGACACAAGAAACTGTCCATTGATAAATGTGATTGCAATATCCCCCGAAGGGGCAATGTTTTTGGGGGCTGTTGATTGTGAAGGACAAGTTAAGGATTCACAATTCATTTCTAGAATTCTCATTGAGGCAATAGAGATGGTGGGTAGTGAGAATGTGGTCCAGGTGGTCACAGATAATGCCACGAATTGTAAGGGTGTAGGTGCTTTGGTTGAGTCTCGATATGACCATATTTTTTTGACACCATGAACCATACACTCTCTCAACTTGGTCATGCAACAAATTGGCACCCAAATTGTTTGGGTGAAGCAAATATACCAAGAAGGAGAGGAGATACAAATGTTTCTGACAAACTACCACATGTCACAATCTATATTCAGATCATTCTCCAAGTTGGAGTTGTTGAAGGTAGATTTAAAATTGTAATTACTTACTTTCATTTATTTATTTATTTTGAATAAGTTTTATATTCATGTTCAGCTATCAAATTTCTTATTTAAAACTTTGTTTTATATTTGATGTCATATTGTCAACTTGCTTATAGGTTGTTGAGACTAGATTTGCATCTCATATTGTTGTTCTGAAAACAACTCCTCAAGGTGCAATCAGCATTGGGCCAAATGGTTATTTGTAACTAGTGGACTATATGGAAGGCTTCAAATTCAGAGAGAACCTTGAAGGTCAGGGGTATGATCTTGGATGAGCATTAGTGGGCTCATCTGCAATTTGTATTGGATTTCACCGAGCCTATCATGACTATGCTACACTTTGCCGATACAAATGCACCTTGCTTGGGGGATGTGTATGATGGCATGGACACAATGGTAGAAAAGGTAAAGCTTTCCATACAAGCACATAAGACTTAACCCCACGGAATGTGAAGCCTTGTGCAAAAAGGTGGAGGATATCATTCATCATCATTGAGAGAGGATGACTACCCCATTGCACCTCCTTGCATATGCCTTATCTCCAAGGTACTATAGCTAGGAAATACTTGCTATGTCAGAGAGAATTGCAGCATATGCAAATGAAGAAGTTGCTACTGGGTGCTACACTGCATTTGCAAGACTCTTCCAAGATGATGAAATGCACAAAAAGGTGAGGCTAGAATTTGGCTTATTCTTAGTTATTGATTCGTGAAACAAATCCGACTTGGGCATGTGAATCAGCTCCGTGGATTCGTGATTTTTTTTCCCAATTATGATTTGTGGAGGATTCGTGTATTCTTATATATATAAATATATATGCATTATATATACTAAAAAATGAGAGAAATATACATAATTATAAAACTAAATCATTTCAAAGTATGAATCTATGATTCTATATCATTTCATAGCATGAATCTCTGATTCTCGTATGAATCTATGGATCGAATCCATTATGATTATAAGAAAATAATCAAAAAAAAAAAATAATTAATTTTTTTTTAAAAATCTGGAAGAATATGGACGAATCCGGATCCAACCTCTAGGGCACAAATCTTATAACTAAGGGCTTATTTGCTTTAGGATCAAAACTTACTCCATATGCAATAAAGAACCAAAATGACATGGAAGCTATCACATGGTGGTAAATGTATGGTCAACCATTCAAGCATCTACAACCTCTTGCAATCAAGATCCTCTCACAAGTTTTCATTTATTTATTTATTTAGCAATTGTATTCTACACTTTAGTATTTAATATTCTCTAATTTTATATTCATTTGTATGTTTAATTTTAATTTTTTATGAACACTATTTAGGTTGCAAGTTCTTCTACTAAACAGAATTGGAGTACATACTCCTATATCCATTTAGTGAAGCGCATCTGGTTGGGCTCAAAGAAAGCTGAGGACTTGGTTTATATACATACCAACTTGCGTCTTTTGTCATGTAAGGAGGATGGATACAAGGAAGGGTCAACCAAGCTTTGGGATGTAGCCCCTGAATATGCAAACTTGGATGCAACACTTCAGGATCTTACTGTGATGACGGATGATGATTTTGATAACATCATGGCATGTGCATCTAGCACAGTTGGAACCATGCATGGTTCAAATGAACTTGCAAGTGTTGCAATAGGAGGACAAGATGAGAATGTGGATTTTTTTGAGAATCCTTATGATTTTGAATGAATGAATGTGATTTGTGAATCTTGAGCCTTGACTCTTGATTGATCAACATTGAATCGTGAACTATGTTTTGATTTTATAACTTGAATTGCATTGGAATCTTGAACTTGAGTAATTTACTAATTAGACATAATTGTTATTTCAATTTGATTATGATAATGATTCAATCAATGGTTTATTTTTGTATATTTCTTGTATTTCTTTGCATAAATAAATTATAGTTGACAACTGTACATATATGTATTTAAAAATATATATATTTATGTATGGACACACCCAAACGCATCCAAAATCCCCACAAAAAAAAATCCATGCATCCACGTATCAGCACCCCGCACCCGCATCAGCATTAGAACCAAAATCAATAACATGATATTTCCCTAAGAGGAATTGAGCATATAACAGAATTGGAAGAGGGGGCAAAACTTGCAATCACCACACACTATCGACACCCCTATAAATTCAAAGAAGAGATTGAAAAAACTATTGAGGAACTACTAGAAACGGGCATATTCAACCTAATTCAAGTCCATTTAAAATCATTTTTAGTATCAATCAAAAAAAAAGGATGGTACCATGAGAATGTGTATAGACTAAAGGGCTTTAAACAAGAAAACAATAAAGAACCAATACCCCATACCAAGAATTGACAAGTTAATCAATGAGCTCCGTGGAGCTAGACACTTCTCCAAGATTGGCTTATGATCAAGGTATCATCAAATAAGGATTAGAAAGGAAGGCATTCCTAAAACCTCTTTTTGGAGTCATTATAGGCACTTTGTGTTCTTAGTCCTACATTTTGGATCAACAAATGCCCAAGCAACATTTTGTTTGTGTATGAATCATATATTCCTAAAACAACTAAGGAAGTTCCCACTCATATTTTATGATGACATTCCTATCTACAACAAGACATGGGAAGAATATCTCAAGCACATTAAGGAAGTCCTAAACATTTTGGAACAAGAATCCTTGTATGCTAAATCTTCTAAATGTGAGTTTGGCCTAGAAGAGATCCTTTACCTAGGTCACAAGATCAGTGCGCAAAGCATAAGTGTACATGAAGAAAAAATTAAATCCATCAACTTAAATCATGAGAATGACCCAATTGAAATTTAAAACTTATGCAATAAGGTGGAATCAATCATTCACCACCACTGGGAAAAGATAACCACCCCATTGCACCTCCTTGCATATGCCCTATCTTCAAGCTACTATGGAAAGAATAAATGTTCTATGCTAGGGAGCGTAGCACCATACGTAGATGAAGTTACTGATGGGTACAAGAAAGATTTTGAGAGAGTCTTTCCAAACAAAGTACAAAGAAAGGTTAGGGTAATATTTTCCTTGTTTGCCTTGGGAAGATCATAGTCCAACAACTATCAATGACCAAAATGACATGGAAGCTATCAAATGGTCGTACCTCTATGCTCAACCATTTAAGTATCTACAACCTCTTGCAAGTAAGTTTTCTCGTATTTTTTTTACCACTTGTATTCTACAATTTAGTACTTAGCATTCTTTAATTTACTTTGCATTTTTATTTTTTATTTTGTGAACACTTCTCAAGTTGCAAGTTCATCAACCACTAAACAAAATTGGAGTACATACTCCTTTATCACTCAATGAAGTGTAATTGGTTGGGCTCCAAAAAAGCTGAGACTTGGTTTATATTCATTGCAACTTATGTCTTGTGCCATCAAGATCTAACTTACAAGTATGGGGCAACAAAGCTTTGGGATGTAGCCCCAGAGTATGCCAACTTGGATGCAACCGTTGATGAGCTAACAAGACTCTCTACGGGTTATAATAATGAAGATTGCATCTTGACACATGGTGCATCTAGAGCAAGTGGAACCACTTTGGGATCAAATGATCTTGAACATGCAATAGCATTTTGAAGAGGAGATTTTTTAATAATCCTTATGTTTTAGATTAGTGAACCTTGATTGATGAACACTGAATCATGAACTACATTTTCATTTTGTAATTGTAATGATTTTTTGATTTTCATTGGAATCACAAGCATAGACATATATAATATGGCATATTTGAATATTTGTGAACTATCAATTGGCATTTAATATTTATCTTGATTAACGATGAAGTATAATACTATCAAATGATCTAATGTTGTATATTTCTTGCTTTTTTTTTTGTGTATATATATAAGTGCACCCAAACGCATCCAAAACCCAAAAAAGAATCCACACATCTGCATATCTAATTCTAGTACCCGCATTTGCATCTGCACCCAAATCAGTAACTTAGCCATCAAGGAATAGAGAAAACCCAAATCCCTGACACAACTAAGGGGCTTCGTGGGATTATTCATTCACATTAAATGCTTTCTAAGACTATTCTCCAAAATAGCTACCCAGTCATAGACTTGACTTAAAGAGGGCCTTTATGTAGAGTGAAGTCTCTCAAGAGGCCTTTGAAAAACTAAAGGAAGCAAAGAGCTCATGCCTTGTTCTAACTATTCGTAATTTCACATTACCCTTCAAACTCCAATGTCATGCTTTTGGAAAAGGAACTAGACATGTCTTGATGCGAAATAAGCAACCTCATTGCATTTAAAAGTCACAAGGTCACTGGGACCGAAAGACACTACTTAATCTATGAGAAAGAGACAATAGCTATTATTCATGTTGTTGCCAAAATTCAAAAATATTTGGTTTGTAGGAAATTCAATGTTAAGACTTGTCGCAATAGCTTGAGGCTCTTTATGAATCAAGACCTAAATGAACAAAAATGGGCAAGCAAAATACAAGCTTATATTTTTATATTGAGTATGTAAAAGGGGCAAATGATGTTGTAGCAGATGCTTTATCACAACCCTAACAAGCATTTTCATAGAAAGAAAAAATAATATCATTGTAGAATATGCTAAAGACTCACAGGTTAATAGTATGTTGGAAGGGAATTTTTCCCAATTGAGAGTTCCTATAAATAATAGTTAATTCCTTTATCCCACTCAAAAATGAAATATTTAATCCTACAAAATACTAGGACAATCCCTTATTATGCCACCAAGGGTACTATAAAAGTTACAAGCAAGTATAGGAGAGATACTCTTGGAAAGGCCTCAAGGGAGATGTTCTAAAGCATGTACAAGAACGCATAACTTGTTAGAGAAACACAATGGAAGAAAACCACCCACCAGGTCTTCTATAACCCTTACCCATTCCAACTAAACAAATGAGAAAGCATCTCCATGGATTTCATAACAGAGTTGCCTAAAGTTCAAAGGAAGGATTGCATCTATGTAGTAGTGGATCAGCTCACCAAGTACACACATTTCATAGTGATATCTGCTGAATGTCAAGCTCCACAAATTGCAGAAATATTCCTCAAAGAAGTCTTCAAGTTACATGATCCTCCAAGAAACATTGTTGGTCACCAGGATAGCTCATTCCTTAGCCTATTTTTGCAAGACCTCCTCTGATTAGCAAGAATAGAACTTACACCGAGCACAAGTTAACACCCCCAATTACATGACCAAACTGAAATTGTTAAACTGTATAAGGTGAAATGTGAAGCAATCATAAACAAACTCAATCACTTCACATTTTGGGTTGGATTGATAACCTTAAACCTCAAACGGGACTTAAGGAGATTGATCCTTTCAACTCCAACTCTAAGGTAATTAGATCTAAGGAGATTAGTGCAATCCAAGTGATGAAGGAGCACTAATGCAAACCAAGATCTAATGATTATAGAATTAGACAAAGAATGCAAGACCCTTAAAACCCTAATGTAGAACTATGAAATGTAATTAAGACTATAGATATAGAAAGTAGAAGTGTTGAAATGAAGAAAGAAAACAAAGGACTTACCTTGAAGAGTGAGGTGGAATATTGGATCTGATTTTATGGTTTTTGTGCAACTCCAGACAACAAACAGTCTGAGGCCCAAACCTAAAATGGCAAGATCTATAGAACCTAGAAACCTTTCTGTCTTCTGGCAGTGACGACCTAAGGCAGCAGGGTCGACCTGGAGGGATGCAGTGTGTCCCTACTTGGTAGTGTGCGAATGCGTAACAATTTTTAAATCTCTGAAGTTTTGCAAAAAGAGTATCCAAATCTGCACTCTTCTTTTCCTTCCAAGATCTACAACTTATATAAGAAAGATGGTTTTGTTTTGTTGATGGTGGATTTCTCTTGGTCAAACCCCACTTTAGGAATTAACCTTGAAATTGAGATAATCGAAATGCTGGAAATGTAAAGAAAATGCACGAATTCACCTTACAATAGTAGGATTTCTCAAATCAAATACAATGAGCTACTTTACCAATTGAATGGATCAAGGAAATGTGAAGATTGAAGGATGCAAATAAAAGCCCTCTCTTGATGACAAGCTCCATTATCATCAATGAAGTAAGCTAAATCTTGAAAGGTTGTAGCATGAATGATAAAGAGATGATGAAGCCCCCAAATAAACTCTTTGAAGCTCCTCAAAAGGACCTTGAATGCAAAAGATCTCCTCTCAATGGCTTGCAAAAGGATCTCCTTGGAATGCATGAACACTTGAATGGTTGAATGTTTGTGTGGATATGATGGATGGATGGCTTGTGCATATGAACGATGGATTGCTTGGGATACTTGTGGATGCAAAATGAGGCAAATGGATGAGCTTATAAAGGGCTTGGAATAAACTTTCTCTTATCAATCGACTAGACTTACAATTAATGCCTCAAATCAATCTCGATATATAGCCCAAGGAGGAGACCTAAATATGGCTCCCTGGCAAGGATGCAATGTGTCTTGGTTTTGGGAAATCAAGTACAAATTCCAAGAAAACCTAGTTTCGAAGCAAAAAATAGATTTTGAGTAATTGAAGGAAGGGAAGGGAGGACCCAAGTGGATAGGTCCTACCTCAAGCTTTGCACCATGAAAAAGGAATGCCACTATTAGGTCCTACCCTAATTCTATCTAGAAGAAATAAAGAGAGTTGAGAAGAAAGAGGAGAATGCAAATTAAATGCAAGCCTCTCATTAAATAGGTGTTAAAGCGTCATTAAATTGAAGTGCTTCCAATTTAAGATGTTACATTCATAAGTGGATAGAGAGATACTTGAGAAAAAATGTCACCGGCCAACAGAATGCATGGATAAAGTGGTTACACCTTAGTGAATATAGCTACAATACCACTCATCACCTATCAATCTAGATGATTTCCTTCAAAGCATTAAATGGTTATGAATCAACTTCCTTTAGAAGTTTGATTTCACAAGGAAGTCAAGTACCATGGGCCAAAGATTTTGTGCAACAAAATATACTCATCCTGGATACCCTCAAAGAAAGTTTCATCAAGCACACAATCGACAAAAGATTTATGTCAACTGAAATCACATAGAGAGGACATTTGAAGCTGGAGACTTACTATACTTACAGAAACAGCCATATAAAAAGTCTTCAATCCAGGTAAGCAGAGTAGAAAAACTAAAATCTTGATTTTATGGGCCATACAAGATCCTAAGGAAAGTAGGTGAAGTAGCTTATGAACTGGAATTAGCCAAGAAAAGTCATAACCATACTGTCTTATACATGTCTCGACTCCAAAGAGTGCTAGAACAAGCTACCCCATGTGTAGAGTCAACAACACTCGATTATGAGGGTAAACTAATCTTGGGACCTATAGTCGTTCTCAAAATTAGGGAAAAGCAATTGAGGAATAATACTGTTCTTGAGTTCATCAAATGGAAGAGCCTACCCATGGTAGATGCAACTTGGAGAGAAGAGATCTTCAACCATCCAAATCTGAAATTGCTTGTGAGCAAGCCAATCCAAGAAGGGCAGACTGTCATGATTCTGGCATGAAGAAGATTAAGTTATTTAAGATCAACTAAAGAAGGAAATGCGGTCATATAATAAGAACAAGGCATGACCCATTTAAACAAAGCAGTGCTAAAAAATTCTACATATTCATTAATTAAATTAATGTTTGAATAAAGTAAGGTGATTAAGGAAGGCCCGACTTGCACAAACAAAATACAAATAAAGGAGGAATATTGGTTATGAAAGAAAGGGATAATCTGAAGAGACATGTCCCTGATGAGAACATGGTTACTTTCCAAGGAACACCTCCCTTCAAGAAGCCACTAGGGTAAACATTAAGGGAACTTCCAAGCAATGGAGCATGGAAAGGAATCAGAAATAAAATTATAGAACAACAGAGAAGTACAATCATGAGCGAATCTAAAAATCCTTCAGATTCAGATATCAATTTCGATCATCAATCAGCCTTGAAGACACAGGACATGTACAGAAACGCACAGCAGAAAAACACACAAGCATCAAGCATTAATCAGGAATAATATAATCAGATGTCACACAAGCAGCAGTCAGATTCAAATACCAAAAGGGATTTTTCCAACATTGGTGAGAAGCAATCAAAGACGAAATCAATAACAGTTCCAGCATTTAAAATACAGCAGCAATCTAAAAATCTCAGACCCCGTCATCAAACTCATACTTATTGGTATATCTAATATTTTAACATCTTTGTCCATCATATATATATATATAGTCTGTATAACTATAAGATATGTTAATTGTCATATATGAATATAAATTCTGACGACTATGTTGCATATGATGACAAATATGTGAGAAATGTCTTACAGTCTGAAACCCGTCTTGAAGGGTCTCAGGTGTAAGCATAAGGGGTTTGAGAGGGCAAAGTAAGCAGGTCGTACTAGAGTTGATGGCAAGTGCTCCTAGGACCAAGAGGGCCCTTACGCTTAAGTGTCGAGGAACCCATTTATGGCATCCACCCAATTCCACAAGGAGGTGTGTGTATTTTGGGAGACGAGGCGAGATGCAGAAGGTTTGTACAAGCTGCCAACTAAGAGGGTTGCGGTACAGGTCCTCTTGTACTT
This sequence comes from Cupressus sempervirens, assembly GCA_028749045.1. NCBI lineage: Eukaryota > Viridiplantae > Streptophyta > Pinopsida > Cupressales > Cupressaceae > Cupressus > Cupressus sempervirens. Next base: position 396,866,765 of record CM053788.1, read on the forward strand.
GGTGCAGAAATGGCTTTGGGCGGACTCATCATGTCATTTACTCCAAACCCTAATATGTTTGTGTAGCATTTTTTATAATCTATGAATATGATGTTTGCCTAACCCTACTCTACTTGAATATATTTGTGTATTTCTGTATATATTGTTTATGAATGCAAGGCTCGAGTCTCAGGGCACCTTATTACAGAAATATATTATTCTAAAGATGTAAACCTAACTCTAATTTGTTGCAATTTTGATATTAGGGAAAATTCTAGAACAAATTACGAAGGGGACATTACAACCAACACCTTCAGCCATAATTGTTCCAATTTCTAAAGCTTCAATCCTTGCTTGTATTGCTCTCATCATGTCAAAAAACTCAAGAACAAGTCCTCTTTGATTTTTGCTACCTTTTCTTCTATCAGCCATTTCTACTATGGATCATCCACAATGCAACAATGCAAAAAATTATGCTATAGAGTTACCCCTAACCTTCATTCTGGCGGCTGGCCCCTCTTGCTTTCTTCCAATTCATTATCACCTTCTTATAGAGATCCCCTGTTCTAGTAAGAGGAAAAACGTCCAAGGCATGGTATAATGCCCTATGCACAGGTGATGGTAACTAAGGGGCCAAAAAGAAATGATTCAAATAACTCTCCTTCCATACAAGTGGACGCGTTCCTTCAATGATTACAATGTGACCCCTTAAAACATAAGAGCGACAAGATATGAGATTTGAAACTTCTTGTGCTTTCCACTACAGACCTACCTAGGACCAGTACTTAATTACATGACCCCATAATTGACCCATAATTCAATGTATTGGCACAAGTCTAAATTAGAATTTTTTGCAGCAAAAGAACATGTCATTACTTAAAATTAAGGAAATTAAGTTCAATAATTGACATGTGCACAGGTTCAAATTCCTGATACAGTAATATGATTAAAATTTGAAGAAACTGCGATTAATATGTGATATTGCACAAGAGAAATAGTCTATAAGGCAGAGAGCACAGTCAGCAGACAGTAGTTAGAAAATGTGGCAAAAGTTAAACACTTAAAAGTACCAAAAAAAACTTGCAGAAGAGAAACAAACATAAACTTTAAAGATAACACTTTTAAGTTTTGGGTACTGCAAAGTTTCTTGATAAATAAGATTCTTTTGCATCAAATGATCTCCCAAGTAGTGCCAAGTGGAATTCAGTGTGCAGCCTCTTTATCTTATGAGTGCTTATTTTCACATTCCTGATTATTCTGATTGAGGAAGAGAGAAGCCCATATTAAGTTCATTGTTAATAATAGTAAATAGCCTCTTTAATGATCTCCAACAACAATGTTAGAATTCTATGCAGCTGATTTTTCTTTGTTAATAATCAGCTACCTTCTTTCACATGCTTATTAGATGCCTGCTCTCATCTTGTTCCTGCATAAGGGGAGAGACCAGTATGAGCTGTACGAGAAGACATAAACCAATGATGTATTCAGTTCACTTGGATCTCCATTAAAAAACCTTTCAGCTCGATGAAGGCTTTGAACCAAGCATTTCCTACTACTTATTGACATCACAATTGTATGCCCCAACCATCTTTAACATCATTTGTCAGCTGACCTTAAAATTCCGTTTGGTCAACTCCATACTTTGTGAGAAAAACCAAGAATCCAACAAGCATTACAACAAACAGGGAACTGATGAACCCAACTAACTTCTAATTTATTTCTATTTCTCAGAGGAAATTTGGTCACAAAGTTGCACAGCAATGCCTACAAATGGCAGTTTACTTGACAAGCTGATGCAATCCCTAATTTTGTCAGATCCAGGTGAAAGACAAGCAAATTTAGTCCCTGCTTAATTAATGAACACTGAAGGGACAAATCACATACACCCTAAATGGAAGTGAAGGTTTACAATTACAGTTTTGCAAACATTTGAAGGAAAAGAACACCAACCTCAGAATGAAGTTTTGACATTGGCATCCACTGCCCTGGACCACAAAGATCTGAAAGAACAGTTGCAACAGCCGAAACTACATCTTTTTCTTCTGATTGCATCTGCTGAAACATATCCGCTTCATGGTCTCTCCTTCTTGAATCACCCTTTTGATCTGATCAGTACAGGAAGATTAAAAAGGTGCATTGCTATAATCTATGTCAAAATTTATCAATTACCAACCTAAACAAAATAGAGAAATCTGGTAAGCTGAAGCATTGGATGTAAATACCATGAAAACTTGCTATGCCTCATTTCTCAGCCGTTTCAAATTAACATCCAATGCGGGCAAAGATATATTGCAAAAATGCTGGAAAATAGGTTTACAACCTGACAATGATGACTACTAAGGGAAATAATGTTCCTAGCACATGCCAATAGATAGCCATACAGATATTACTCTCCTCAAATTAGAAATTGGTTGGTTAAAAACACCTAACACCACTAATATTTTTGGGACTAGATCATTTATCCATGTTCATTGAAAAGCCTGGTCAGCATGCAAGCTTCAATCTCCAACCGCACTATCCATTTACTCCCCTATAGTGCAAGTTTTGGATTCGATTTGGGGTTTGTAACTTTGTGGATGCAGACAGAGTTATGATTTTTAGGTTTAGATTCATCCATAAATGTACCTATGCAAATCTGGCCTGCAAATGCAAAATCTAATACGCAGCCACAACACTTGTCAATATTTTTATAATTTACTTTCTTTATTTTGTTTTTTGGTCATCATGTCTGGCCGGTCAAACTGAAAAGCCAACCCTAAATCCTAAATTGAACCTAAATAAAACTTGAAACACAAAAACCAAATACATTTACCTCATCATGAATACAAAACATGCAAACCAAATATCCTTTCTCGATTTCATTCTCAGTTGTCATTGCGCATATACGGAGCTGAAGTTTGACCATAGAAGGTTCCAAAAAAGTTCTACTTATATTCCTATGCATGTACAATAGCCTATTTACTGTCAAAGAGATCCTGGAGAGAAATTATTGGATTGAAGGCAACTTTTTTGGGGTTTTGTCTTTATTTTTTGTTATATTAAGTTATTAAAAAACTCTCATTTTGTTTTTCATTCTTCTAAGTTTAAATGAGTAAGAAACTACATTTCTTTTCATTTGATTGGAATGTGCTGTTTTCCAAATTTGAGTTCATACAATTTCAATGGCAACCAATTCAAACTTCATGGGCCAACCCTACTTCAAAATATACCCAAAGTCACACTTGTGGAAGTATCTTGACATAACAAAATAGTCTCTCCATTGTGGGGCATATGGTTGAATTCGCAGTGAGTGTGGCATGATTTATACAAGCTCATTATTTGGGTGGAAGCCCCTTTATGTGGAATTGTTGGCATGGGCAGCATATCCTACCAAGGCCAGAAGGGTGCAGTTATGCCAACAATTAGAGTGCTGCAATGTTTGCAAGAGCGAGAGTGGGTAAATAAACGTAATTGCCCTTTTAGCAGGCCACCCTTTGACATAGAAAGGATCTCCATCAAGGAGGTCCCTCTTCCTCCATCTCTTAGAATCCTAATTGCACTAAATAGCCACCCATATCTGACCGTCCATGAAGAGTAGCCCACAAAACATAAGAGAACAAAGGGGTATGAAACGAGCATTTTAAAATAAGTCCCAAAAGATTGTCAATGAGTACATTCCAAGATTTGTCTATACAAATGGGTCATCTTTAAACATTATTCAGTCACCATATTAGCAGGAGATGATGAAGAACATTAATGAGGTTCCAAAAAGATACCAAAGCCTACTTTTTATGTGAGCAGCACCTTATTGGAAAGGGAGGTGAAATTTGTAGAAAATTTCTTTCAACTCATTAGAAATTTGTGAATCAAGACAATGCTGCCCACTGTTAGTGTTTGTAGCTGCAGGAGGTAGTTTCGTCTTACCTGCGATGGCTACATCAATGTATTGAATATGCAAGTGTGAGCCGTTTTCAGACAGGCATTTCTTTTGCAGGCTGTGTACAGTGGCCTCCATTGCTAGTGCCGGGAGGAATCTTCTATTTCTGCATTTGTGGTAGTTTACTGGTCTTCTATTTTTTGGTATTGTATGTGATATGCTAGTCATCCCCTAGATGGTTGAAGGTGAAACGACTCAAATGATAACCATAACCACTCCTTTTCAATGCTGGCATCACCATGTCAGAGTCCTTTGTTTTGCTGGCATCTGTCTCATCAGAATTTATTATACTGACAATAATAAAGGTTCATCGTGCATCAACCTTCAAAGACTATTGGTCTTCGCTGGCCAAGTTCATACCATGAACGTCTCTCTCAGTCATCTATCTTTACTGCTTTATGTTAAAGAATTCATAAGAGAAATACCACATGTAGGGCAAAATGATACAACAGATTGTAACTGAGGACAGGTGTTTTTATTATGAAGTAATCGGAAAATATTTGTTTGTTATTAACAAAGACCAAGAGGTCTATATATACAAAAGAATAAAGCGACGTTTCCTTAAGAAATGATCACAAAGAATAGAAATATTCTATTCTAGCTAAAAGAAAGATAAAAATGCTAACAGATAACTACAACTAATTAAATATTAGAAACATTTTAATATTTACAAAAGATTACAATAGATAACGATTAGATACTAAACAAAGATAATAGAAACTGTCTATTATCATAATACCCTCCCTTAATGGTTAGTTTATCCAGAGCACGAAGTTGCCAAAAAGCGTAAAAGGTTGATTCTGTCTGCTCAAGGTGGTTTGCATTGTTCATTCTGGGCTGCTAACTAGATTGCTTAGATAGGGCAGCCAAGCGCTTCCGACATCCAACCTTCATGTGCCCATACTTGTGGCAATAGTTGCATTGAATGTTCTTTTTCCAAAAGCAATCTAAATTTGAAGCAGAGGATGTCTGTTGAGAAGACTGCTGATGGTACTTTGGATAATGCTCTAAAACTTTGTAGATGAGCATAATGCTCCAAAACAAACCGCAAAAAGCCATGATTTTTAGGAGAAAATCAAAAAAACACGAATACAATTTTTGTGGTGAAAAATCAATCAAAACCCAACATTATTTTTGAGGTGAAAAATCAATCAAAACCCAACATGATTTTTTAGGTGAAAAATCAATCAAAACCTGACATGATTTTGAGGTAAAAAATCAATCAAAACCATAGTAACATGGAGATGCGTCCCCCCCTTTTTCCCCACGTCCCGGAGACTTGGACACACCGAGGCAACTCTGTCCCCCAGTCCCCAGTGGCGCCACCAGATTCTGCCACCTCCACCGAGGATGGGGGACATTCCAATGTTGACTATTATGTTCGATGTTCCAATTTCATCCAATGTTCAAGTATTTACTCTTTTACATCTTTATATCTTATATTACAATACATCTTTTCATAACTAGCATTTAAAGTACCATATGTATATATATACACACCTCCTCCTATCCCCCACCACCGTCCGCCCACCGTCCCCAAGTTAAGGCCCCTCTGTCCCCCCCATCCCAAAAACTTGTCCCCTCATTCTGTCGTCCCCACATCCCCCAGGGTGGTGTAACTATAAGATTCAAAATCCAACATGATTTTTTTATGTGAAAAATCAATCAAAACCCAATATGATTTTTGACGAAACTATTAGAAACCCACAAAGAAATCCCACACAGCTTTGCGAATTACAAAGTCAGAAATTTTTATGGCAAATTTTATAGAAATCCATAAGAAAAAAAATTTAAGGAAAAAATATAAAAACCCATCAAAAAAAAAATCTGAGGAAAAAAGTTATGAAAACCCACCAGAATTTTTAAGGTAGGCAAAACACGAGACTTTGCATGATAAAGCAGCACATGCAAACAACATGCAAGTACATGCAACCCTCAAAAAGTAGAGGCCCAGAAAATTTGAAGGGTGACCCAGAAGAGAGCTCAAAAAACCCAAAAAGAATAGGTTGTCATTTTCTAGATCTGTTGGCTCGAAAATTGAGGCACCCAAAAAAATTGACAACCCAGTTGAGCTCTTGAAAAGCCCACCAAAAATCTGGAATCAATTTTTTTTCCTGAACTCAAAAATTAGGGTTTTGAACACAAACGGCTCTGGATCAAATAAAAAATAAAAAAATTGGTAGAAATGAGCAAAAAAAAACCATAGTTTCGAGAATCACGGCGATTCACGCGATTCTACAATTCAATTCAAGCCAAACGATGTTTTGTGAATCAGTGAATTGAATCAGCGATAAAGGGTTTATGAAATTAGTTACTAAATTTCAAGGGTTTTTTTAATTTGCCGATTCGATTCCGCTTCATGACTGATTCATGATTTGATTCGGCCTTGCTGATTTCGATCCGATTCCAATTCTCATTACTTTGGAAAAAACAAATGGATGTGGACAGAAATGGGTTGTAGAACCAAACCAAAAGTCGACGGATTCAAATCTCTTAGAATGGAAACCCTAGTCAGATTATAGAGAGAGTTGGAAGCAAATAAGCATGTGAATAATTTCGAAAATAAAAGGCAGATAATTTCAACCAAGAAATTATAATTATTTTCGAAAAAATTTAGAGTATTGGCTCTGATACCATATTACGAAGTGATTGGAAAATATTTGCTTGTTATTAACAAAGACCAAGGGGTTATATATACAAAAGAATAAAGCGATGTTTCCTTAGGAAATGATCATAAAGAACAAAAATATTCTTTTCTAGCTAAAAGAAAACTAAAAAAGCTAACAGAGAACTACAGCTAACTAAATATTAGAAAAAATTTGATATTTACAAAAGATTACAATAGATAACCATTAGATATAAAACAAAGATAATAGAAACTATCTATTATTGTAATAGTTTTGTGAGCCAGTTCTATTGATATCGAGATGGTATAGATTTCAAGAGTTCGATTGTGAGTTTGGAGATAGAGAGAATTATCGAAGGTTGTTCGAGTATCGCGTCCTGTAGTCAATTGTTGAAGGAATACAAAACAACATTGTAACTATCATCAGTTGTCTTTATGTTGCATCACGTGGTGATTCTTCATCGTGGTTAATGGGTAGTCTGTTGATCATCATCGAACATCATCTGTTGAATAGTGAGATAGAAGAGTACGGTAATATTTGGAAGAAAGCATGTGAAATCATGAATCAGAGAGTTGTTATTGCGCCTGCTTTAATCATCACAACATCTTATATTTCTCTATGTCTTCTTCAGAGTCTATTATCACTGCTTATTGATTATTTTGTTTCCAGAGTAATGTATGATCAATGTGAGATCATTCTTGGTGCAATAATCCCTGTGAAATTCATATCGTGTAGTTTATATTATTGATTATTTGTGAGAATCATAATGTATGATCAATGTGAGATCATTCTTGTTGCAGTAATCACCTATATGTAATTATCTGTAAGATTCAGATCGTGTAGTTCATATTGTTGATGAGCAGGCTATGTTTGAACTACAAAAGTTTGTTATTGTTGGTTGTTAGGAGTTAACAATCATGCTTAGTCTTCTCGTGATTAAACTTGAGAACATTGTATCTGGTTTGAGTTTTTTTAATAAATGAAACATCTTTTGGCTTGGCTGGGTTTTTCCCTTTCCCAGGATAAGGACTAGTGTTATTTATTTTTGACTTACTTACCGGTTTGAGTTCGATTTGAAATATGGGTTTAAAGAACCAGTTTGCCGATATGGAAAAATTTTGGAAAGAGTTTTGGGTTTGTTTAGGTTCATTTGTACAAAAACATATATATATATATATATATATACACATATACGAAGCCTAGAAGCATAGAGTATTATAAAACCAAACACCATAGACATAAACTTTAAACATGTAAGTTGTAATCATAGCATCATGAATCAAGATCATACCATCATATATTTCGTTTTTCAAGTTCAACATCAAAGATTCAAAACATGAAAATTAAATCATAATCCATGAATCATAACAGCAAGTTCAATATAGCTAACAATCCAATCTTCCAACTCCACCTTGCACAAACTTACTTTTGCTCAATCACCTATTTGCACACCACAAATGATGTTAGAAGCAAAATAACCTATTTACATTCACTTTTTAGGGTCGCGGAACTCAAAACAAAATGCCTTGAAAGTCATTTGTCGCCAGAATTTTGCCCAAGATCTCACCAAATTTGGTCTAGGCAGCTACAATTTGCCTGGGTTCGAACCCAGGCAGGGTTCTAGGGGCAAAACAACAAACCCAGGTAACTAAGGTTTTTGTGTTTTGCATTTCAATTATGTTATTCTAGTTCTCAAAAACTTAACATCTACTAGTTCAGATGATTGGAAGGAGACATCAAAAGTTGACCTTAAAGCAATGTGGATGCAATGCCTCCTAAAGGGGTAATGCTTTTGAAAACCACAGATTCTCGAGGTGAGTTAAAGGATGCAATATCAATATTGAAATCTCTAAAAATGTTGTACAAGTCATAACAAAAACAACAACAAAATTAAAAAGTGATTGTTGTCAGGTGTAATGCTATGTGTTGTCTAAAATGTTGTTAATAGTAATTATGTCTTTGGTAGTTAAGCATGACTGAGGGGAGTAGTTATGATCACGACGGTTCACGTCACACCCCCTCGGAGGCTATATGTAGACTCCCTCAGATTGAAGCGGGCATCGTCATTATTACCATTGTCATTGGCAACATTATGTCGTGCTTATCACTTGATGTAATCTCTAATTGAAATTAATGAATAGGATAAGAATTTATTTGATGTTACTTTGCAATTACTTCGATCTATTATAATTCTCTATTGGTAGCATGCATTAAACTACCTTTATCATAGGCGATGAACATTTGGTGTCGTTGCCTCTACGATTCTAGGAAGCAACAAAGTGTGGATGGCGAACGGAAAGCAATGGGCCAACCAATTAATGCAAGGAGGGATGAGATAACTAGGGCCAAAGGCACACCCAGCTATCCAAACTGCCTGCAAGAGCTAACATGGCAGAAAACAACATAAATAACAGCAACCGAAGAAGATAGAAGAGCCAAAAATGCCTTAACGATTCATCAAAATATCAAATACATGCCCAGCTATAAGTCCTTCTAGGTTATGGCCAACATTACAATTCAAATTCAATCTACAAGGATAAACTTCACATTCCCACTTTGCTTCTGCTCTTCCTACTCTACTTTCATCCCTAAATCTCTACCCAAGATCCCATTAAATACATGCACGACCACATGTCGCCTGTTGCAAATACCAACTAATTAAACCCTTACATTAAATGTCAAAACAAGCCACAAATGGGCCCTCAACAAATAGCTATCACAAAATTAAATGCAAAGGTCGGCTCCAACAAGAAACTGCATACAGACAACTCAATAAACAAAGGACCAAACAAAATTCTGCAAATCGACGAACTCGGCAACCACTCCAAACTCAGCAACCAAAGGAACTCGACAATGAATGCAAGGCATTGCAACTCGGCAGCAACTAAGAAACTCGGCAAACATGCAGAATAGCAGTGCAAACCAGGATGCTCTTGCATCAAACAAACAGGGTTGAAAGAAATGATTCTCCTGAATCATTCTGATGTCACAACCTGAGCTAAATCCAGCTCAAATTGGAAAATCCATGAAGCATCTTCAATTGGTCTATTCTTCCACTTTACCAAATACTCATAGTAATCTTTCCCTCTTGTGCTCTTACCAACTCTCTGATCCAGTATCTGTTCAACCTTTTCAATCTCCTTCTTAGGATAATTATCTGATACAACAACTTCATCATCTGACTCATGATATTCATACAAATCAGCAACATTGAATATAGGAGATATATCCATGTCATCAGGTAACTCAACTTTATAAGCATTAGCACTATCAAACTTCTTCAAGATCTTACAAGGTTCAAACTTCTTCATCTTCAACTTACTATATGTTCCAATAGGAAATCTTTCTTTCTTCAAATGAACCATCACCTCATCACCAACTTCAAAAACATGATTTCTTCTAGACTTATCAACATTCTCCTTATACTTCAAATTACCTTGTTCCAATCTTAACTTTACTTCCTCATGTAAAGACTTCATAAAATCAAAAAACTCTTCTCTTCTCTTCTCCTCACCAAGAATATCTCTTAAATCTGATATCCATTTAGGCTGTATTCCAGTGACAATCACAAAAGGTGTATTCCCTATACTCCTGTTCACAGAACTATTATATGCAAACTCAGCTTGTGCTAAAATCAGCTCTCACTTACTTGGCTTATCTCCAACTAAACATCTCAACAAATTACCCAAACTTCTATTCACAACCTCTGTGTGTCCATCTGTCTATGGATGGAATGTAGAACTAAACTTCAACTCAGTACCCATCTTCTTCCACAAAGTCTTCCAAAAGTAACCAACAAACTTACTATCTCTATCAGAAATAATACTTCTTGCTAATCCATGCAATCTAACAATCTCTTTGAAGAAAATCTTAGCAAAATGCTCGACATCTAATGTTTTCTTACAAGTTATGAAATGAGTCATCTTAGAAAATCTATCCACAACAACAAATATAGTCATACCACTTCACTGTCTTAGGCAATCCAAAAATAAAATCCATACTGATGTCACTCCAATGTTTCTCGACAATAGAAATAGGTGTATACAAACCAGTATTTTGACTTACTCCTTTTGCAACTTGACAAACTCCACAACTCTTTACAAACTTCTGAACATTCTTATACGTTTGTGGCCAATAATACTTATCCTTCAGCAAACTCAACGTCTTATCAATTCCAAAATGTCCAGCCAATCCACCACTATGTTTTTCCTTAATCAAATTCAACCTCATAGAACTCTTAGGAATACACAACTAAATTCCCTTGAACAACATACCTTCTTGAATAAAATATTCATCTAACTTACTTGGTTGTTCTGTCAAATTAGGTGCTCTATACTCTCCACATCTTAGAAAAATTAAGATCAGTATCATACAACTCCTTCATCTCGTCAAAACCAAGAACTTCAACCTTCATCTCAGTCAGCAAAGAACGTCTTCTACTCAATGCATCAACAACTCATTTAGTGACTCCACTTTTATGCTTAATCACAAATGTGAAACTCTGCAGGTACTCAACCCACTTCATATGTCTCTGATTCAATTTATGTTGACTTCCCAAGTACTGTAAAGCTTTGTGATTAGTATACAACACAAACTCCTTAGGAATCAAATAATGTATCCACCTTTTCAAGACTTGAACAATAGCATAAACTCTTGATCATACACAAAATACTTCCTTTTAGCATCATTCAACTTCTCACTAAAGAAAGTAACAGGTTTACCATCTTGACTCAATACAGCTCCTATTGCACTACCACTTGCATCACATTCAACTTGGAATATCTTTTTGAAATCAAGCAAAGCAAATACAGGTAACTCAGCAACCTTTTGTTTCAAAGTCTCAAAACTGTTATAAGCTTCATGTGTCCACTTGAATTCATTTTTATCTCCTCCCATTGTCTCAATCATAGCATTACAAACAGAACTGAAATTCCTTATAAACTTCCTATAAAAACTAGGCAAACCATGAAATGATCTTACCTCACCCACATTTTCAGATGTAGACCAATCCAAAATTTCTTTAACCTTCTCAGGGTCCATCTTCAAACTATTAGCTGAAATCACAAATCTTAAATACACAATCTCGTCTTGCATAAAAGAACACTTCTTCAAATTAATCATAGAATATCATCCAAATAAACAATCAAAAACTTACCCAAGAATCTTTTCAAAACTTCATTCACCAACCTCTTGAAAGTACTAGGTGCATTAGTCAAACCAAAAGGCATTACCAACCATTAATACAAACCATCTTTTGTCTTGAAAGCAATCTTCCATTCATCACCTTCTCTGATTCTGATCTGATGATAGCCACTCTTCAAATCAATCTTGGTAAAATACTTTGCTCCACTCAAACAATCCATTATATCATCCATCCTCGGCATAGGAAACCTATATTTCACTGTGATCTTGTTAATAACTCTGGAATCAATACACATTCTCCATTCTCCATTCTTCTTAAGTGCTAATACAGCGGGTACCGCACATGGACTCAAACTTTCTCTGATCAAACCTTTCTACAACAACTCATACACTTATCTATTAAGTTCTTCATTTTCAATAGGTGTCAATCTATATGGTGTTTTATTCGACAAACTAGCTCCAGGAATCAAATCCATGAAATCACTTATACTTCTCTTTGGAGGTAAACCATTAGGTATATCCTCTGCAACAATATCCTTACATTCTTTCAGCAATTTTGTAATTTCCACTGGCACTCGATCAATACTACCGATTTTTGTTGTCACTTGGTTACCACTACCTTCTGTCACTCGGTCGCTACTGACTGGCACTCGGTTAACACTATTTTATGATACTCGGTTGCTACTGGCACAATTTGGTCTTCGACGAATTATTGCAAAACAAATTTGTTTCTTCTTCATTTCCTTTTCAAATTGTTTTCCATTAACCATGCAAATTTTCACAGTAGTACAATTAACCTCATCTGAACTTTCAATCAAAGGCAGCAATATTTTCTTTTTCTCATTCATCCAAAGAATATATTGATTCAATCTCCCATCATATATAGCATATCTATCATATTGCCAAGGTCTACCCAACAGAATATGACAACAATCCATAGGCATAATATCACACAAAACTTCACCAAAATAATGTTTATTCTTGAACTTCACAATGCATTGTTCACTTACCAATCTCTTATGCTCATCTTTGATCCATGAAACATGATAAGGTCTAGGATGCTCCAACCTCTGCAACTACAACTTTCTAACCAATTCTTTTGATGCCAAATTTGTAGAACTTCCACTATCAATGATCACCTTGCGACATTTTCCAGCCATCTTACATATGGTCTTGAAAAGACTTCTCCTTAGGACAGGTTCCTCATCACTTCCCTTATTACATAGGGTTCTTCTCATCATCAGATTTTCTCCAGCCCCAAGTCCACTTGGTGAACCCTCGATGTCTCCTTGAACCAAAGCATTTGTGTTACCTTGCCCACTTTCAAAGGATCTACACTCAAAAGATCTATGCCCTTCTTTACCACATCTGAAACAATTACCATGAAAACCACCTCTAGAATAAGAATTACCTCTTCCTCGGTAAGAACCAGTACCTCCCCGAAAAGAATCACCACCTTTCCACTCAGTCTTGCCCTTATCATCAGCCTTCCATTCAGAATTGCCCTTATCTTGCACAATATTGTCAAACCTGCCAACTTCTCTATAAAATCTACATTTGCCTGTCTAGAATCTACCACCTCTACCTCTTTGTCTTTGTTCATGCTTCTTTGTCAAGACCTCCTTAGCTTTCGAGACATATTGGTATGCTTCTTCCACACTTTCCAATTTCACAAAAATTATCTCATCTTAAATATCAGATCTCAATCCATTTAGATATCTAGCAATTTTCTCAACATCATCATCCACATGTCCAGATCTGATGTCCAATCTATAGAATTCCTCAATATACTCCTTCACAGTCATGTCTCATTGTCTTAAATTTTACATCTTTCTTAACAAGCTAACTTGGTAATCAACAGGAAGGAACTTGTTCTTTAACTTGTTCACCAGTTTCGGCCAAGTCCTGATCTTCTCCTTTTCTCTCATTTGTCTATCAGTTTGCAAATGCTCCCACCACACTGAGGCACGTCCTTTCAACCTAGTAACTACAATCTTCACCTTCCTATTATCAAGAGTGTTTTCATTATCAAAGAACTCCCCCATTTCAAAAATCCAATCCAACACAGCATTGGTATCCAATTTTCCATCATAAGGAACAACTTCTACAGCAAGTTTTGAATTTGCCCAAGATAACACTCTCAACAACCTTGCCTCATCTTGATCTTCTTCAAGTTCTAGATTAGGGTTTGGTGTTGCTGCTTCATCATCACTCATATCATCAAGGTGCGCTCCTCTTCTCTGGGTTGTCTCCACAGCGTCTACTCTAGTTGCAATTTGCCTCAATGTATCCAATACAACATTGTCAGCATTTCCTCTACCTCAAACCATCTTAACGATCAGGTTCCTGCAAGATGGTAACCCTTTGCAAGTTATAGGTCAAATCCACAAATCTGCAACCCTACAACCAAATTCACTTAGGGTTCTACACAATCCAATCTCCACACGGACGAACCTCAAGCTCTGATACCACCTGACGCAGGGAGGGATGAGATAACTAGGGCCAAAGGCACACCCAACTATCCAAATCCCCTGCAAGAGCTAACACAACGGAAAACAACATAAATAACAACAACCAAAGGACATAGAAGAGCCAAAAATGCCTTGAAGATTCATCAAAATATCAAATACATGCCCAATTGTAAGACCTTCTGGGTTACAGCCAACATTACAACTCATATTTGATCCACACGAATAAACTTCGCATTCCCACTTTGTTTTTGCTCTTCCTACTCTACTCACATCCCTAAATCTCTACCCAAGATCCCATTAAATACATGCACAACCACAAGTCGGCCTATTGCAAATACCAACTAATTAAACCCTCACATTAAATGTCAAAACAAGCCACAAGTCAGCTCTCAGCAAATAGCTATCACAAAATTAAATGCAAAGGTCGGCTCCAACAAGAAACTGCATACAAACATCTCGGTAAACGAAGGACCAAACAAGATGCTGCAACTCAGCAAACTCGGCAATCAAACGAACTCGGCAACCAAAGGAACTCGGCAATGCAAGGCATTGCAACTCAACAACAACTAAGGAACTCAGCAAACATGCAGGATAGCAATGCAACTCAAGATGCTCCTGCATCAACAATAGACTATGGGAAGAGTCGTTGTCAAGAGCACACAAGAACCCAAAATTATTTGAAGGTGAGAGGATTGACGACCAACTTAATGTCACTACTTCAGGCATCCATTGAAACACACGTGCGAAGGGAAGCCGCACGAGAAGAAATACCAAAAAGTGTCGAGTGGAGTTCCCTCAAGGTAAGTCTGACAGTAGACAATTTGGTGTGCCATCTCCCCCGGTTGTTCGCTCAAACAGTTCTTGCACTTCACAACCGATGGGAGGAAATCAATCGGGAGAACCAACAAGAAGTTCCCCAAGAGTACTATCGTTGAAGGGAGGAACGTTGAAACGGGGAAGAAGAGAGATGAAACTCAGCATAAGGGAAACATGAGTAAACCCTAAGAGGGAAATATGAATAAAGGAGAACATAGTGTTATGATTATGTCCGTAGAGTGACATATATTGTATACAAATAATAAATAAATAAAAGAGTTCTTGTTAGAGTCGAGTTGTTTCATTTCATACATGAAGACTACATGCCAAACATATTAAATGAAGATAGAAGTAGCAAAGAAAATAAAGACAAGAACGAGGCTATCCAAAGGGCTTTCACTACAACAACAGGTGGAACAAAGGAGACGATTGAGGACACATGCTAACAAACTACCAGAAGGGATGGTAGAAGGAAACCAAACTGGTACCATGAAAGGTGAAGAAGCCAAAAGAGAACCATCGTCCCGCGGGATCCAACCCAACCAGCTCAGGAGTATAACCAATTGGAGGCAGTAGAAAGAGAAACATGTCACAAAAGAAGAAACTACTGAAGTTTACTAGCAACATGAAAAAAGATCTCGTAAAGCATTGTTGGAACTGCAAAAAGATTTGGACAACAAATGGAGTCACACAAAGACGATTGGGTTCAACAGTTTCCAACAACCCTGCGAGGAGTTGCCATTGATTGGTACTCCAATATGGATAAAGAAAAAATAACCACATGGGGTATTCTTAGGAAGGAATTTCAAGTTGAAATCTAATTGCTTTGAGATGACAATGAAATAGTTGCCAAATCTATAGTGCAAAGCAAGGAAAGAAGGAAATAGTGAGTGCATACATCAAAGGCTTAAAGAGCTTCTCAGGAACATGGAGACCCATTCAATCGATGAATTGAAAAAGAGATGGTTTGTAGAGGGATTAAAGCCTTCCCTTAGAAAGAAAATGAAGATAGTACCACCCGCATCATATGGAAATGTCTACAATAGAGCCACGAGTCTTGGGAGCGAAGACAAAACTTCTAAGAAGAGTAAATCACCATCGGAGACTGATGAATCATTCGAAGAGAGCAGCAACGACAACAAATCCAATAAGAAGGTGCAGGTTCTCCAAAAGGATATGGAGTGAATGATGAAGGAATTTAAAGTAATGAAGGGGAACGCAAAACAAAGTGATGAGGGAGAATTGTGGTGCACAATGTAAGGAGAACTGGCACACAAAGGGCCAATGCCCCAGAAAAGCATTTTGTGACATTTGCTAGCTTATGGGTCATTCCACCAAGAAATGACTATACAACATGAAAACAAGGGGCCAACAAGTGCTCTTTACACAAGAACAACCATTTACCTCTGAGGTAGCAAACACCACAGAATAGACAAACAATAATGCATCATCTAGCAGGTTCCAAATAACCAGCGCGAAGAGATAGGAAATAATGACAATAGCAACAAGAGCTAGATAAAAATAATTCTAAAGGAAAATCAATCATCTAGTGTCAAGTGTGCAACCATTGGTGTCATGAGACTGCCAAAAAGGCGAGACACACAAAAGTTGTGTCAATGGTGTGGCCCTGGAGATTATTAGGATACTATCTAAAGCCCAATGTTAACCTTCTCAACATCGAGAAAGAAAAAATGCTTGTTGTCGCTGGGAACTAAGCCAAACAAGCCACATACCCCGATCCCCATACTGAGAAGCAGAGGATACGGATGGCTAGAGAGGAGATTGAGAAAGCAATGAAGGTATGGAAGGATACACATGAGAAGGCTATCACTTCTAAGCGGATAGAAGCATAGAATAA
This sequence comes from Cupressus sempervirens, assembly GCA_028749045.1. NCBI lineage: Eukaryota > Viridiplantae > Streptophyta > Pinopsida > Cupressales > Cupressaceae > Cupressus > Cupressus sempervirens. Next base: position 396,883,574 of record CM053788.1, read on the forward strand.
TATATTAAGGTAGATGTTAAAAGTGGAGGTACCAGTCAAGATCCAAGACCTCCTTCACACCATACCGCAATTGAGGACAACACTATTGAATACCTTTTCTCTACAACCTAGCGCCAGTGTACAAACCAACATCGTACAACCAATGCATGTTCCTAGCAGGTCGGAAATGGATCCTTGGTTACTAGTAGTGAATAACTGCCGACACCTAGTGGTCGTAGAGATGAGTATCTGCAGAACTATTATAACAGACATAATCGTGGATGGTCGGTCCGAGGCAAACATCCTTCTGGAAGAGACATGGAAGAAGCTCAGGAAACCTACCCTATGCCCCCAACCTTCAACTTATTGGGTGCCCACCAAAAGGGAATTAAACCCCTCAGGACATTAATGGCCCAACAGGTCATCGTAGGAACACATTTGTTTGTGTTGGACTTTGTTGTGCTTCTACTCAAAGAGAAAGGGTATGATGTCATTCAAGGTAGCGGACGATTAGTGATGGCGAAGGTCATCCATAATTGGAAGAAAAACACTCTTCGTGGAAAGCAGTAGGTGGAAATTTGTCGTCGACCTTCGTACCCAGATGGTGAGTGAAGAGATTGCATCCTCTTCAGAGTCAAAGTTTAACGAAGAACATGGCTGACTAGATGAAGGAAGGAATGGAATGAAGCCTAATGATGAAAGTGTTAGAAAGCAAAGTCCACCAAGATAACTGAGAGGGGGGGTGAATCAATTATTCAACTATTAAAACATTTATCAACCTTATTAATCTTTAACCATGTGAACAATATAACCAACAACCATAAGAAGATACACATACACAATAACACCAAATATGTTAACTAGGGAAACCCTTGATCAGAGGAAAAACCCAAGTGGGGATGGTACCCACAAAATGATGTACTAATATGAAAGTTCCTTGTAAGAGGATGGACTCTGTTAGGAGCCAATGAGATACATTCAATACTTATCAATCTCTGTTAGGAGACTTTGAATCCTTGTTAGGAGATTCCAACCCTATTAGGAGTTGTGCCAACCCTGTTAGAAGACTCCAACCTTGTTAGGAGTTGTGCCAACCCTGTTAAGAGTTGCAAAAGACAGAAGGACCCACTGTCCAAACAACTTTGGGGGCAAGACCACCGAACTCACTGTCCAACTAATCTCTATATTATTCCTTGCAGAATAATAGAAATGAACAATCTCGAACTCCTCTGTCCTCTTAATTGGACCAAACCTCTTTCAAATTTCAATGCCAAATCGCCAACTTCGCATCCAATAATCCCTTGGATCGCTTACAAGCATTTACCAATTTCGCATATCACTTGCTCACATACAATAGAATTCACATTTTATCCATAAATCACACACTTCACCATAAGGAAAATAACCTTCCTTTATACCATATCCTCAAAATAATTCCTTGAGTCGGCCTTAAGGCTTTCCCAATTAATTATAATAGGACTTCATTAAGATATCACAATTCATTACATCTTTTCACAATTACAAAACACTGTCGGCTCATAGTAAATACAACTTCTCACACGTGCAACCTCTAACCTTGCACACTCGCCGATGTCATCATTAGGCTGTCTACTGTCACTGTCCAACTTCGCTCATCACAATTCTATCCTTGTTAAGAGATGCAATCCAACCATCAAAAACCACTTATCAAGTACTCTGTCTGCACACTGTCCTCTATAATTCTTGAATAACTCTTACATGTCTTTGACTTTTTGTACGCGCACTTGCCTACATCATCTAGACACAATGTTAAACATATCCTCAACTGCGCTTGACCTTATCCTCAATACACAGTTCATACAACCCCATTCTTTGTCTGCTACTCTATCAGTCTTCATAGAAACAATACCATGTTGACATCAATGAAAAACACAGTCATGAATGCAACATGTCAATCATACTAACAGACTCTCCAATGCTTAGGATACTCCCCCAAAGGAATACCATCAGCATTCATGCTAACAGAAGGTGTTCTAGAACTAGGGGAATGTACAAAAGATGACACAAGTTCGATGAATGGACTCTTCTATTGGCTTATGGAAGACTACGAGCTCTTTCACAGTTACATGTTAGGGGTGGAGGAAATAGAACAAGTGTCAAAGAAGGATGTGTTCCCATCAGAGTACAGGGAATACATGGAAGGGGATGCCCACGTAAACAAAAGTCCAGCCCACAAATTTGATGTAGAAAAAATGATTAAATATGAAGAACCATCCTTTTTTATCACCAACCTCAAAGATGGGGAAAATCCACGCAATATACTGGTAGGAGAGGATTGGGATCTTGTGCTAAAGGCCGCGAGATTTAAAATCTTTCTCTAATACAAGGATGTATTCGTATAGACTTGCAAAGACCTCAAGGGTGTACCAAGAGAGTTGTGCATACATTGCATCCCTTTGGTACTTGGGGCCATACCTATGCAAAAAAGACCGTACAGGATGAACAAAAACTACATAGCGAAGGTGAATGAGGAAATCCAATGTATGCTTGAGGCAACTGCTATATTTAAGGTGCAGACAAGCGAATGAGTATCCCCGATAGCGATATCCTCCCAACTTGGCATTTCTCGCTTTTCCTTTACCCTTATTTTCCTCATGTAAATGAAAAACAAATCAAATGGGCAGATTGCAGAGTTGTGAGAGAAATGAATTTTAATGCTTAGTGACTAAAATTGGGATACGCTAAGTGACAAAAATTGGGATGACTTTTGTCATGCTTGATGCAAATCTCCAACTAGAGGATTACCACCGTGGAAAAACTCTTGCCTTAGGATTTCTACCAAAGGTCTTTTTCTTCCAAGCCTCTAGAAATACCAAAGATAGTGATCATTGCAAGAAGATAGAAAGGCTTAGTCTTGAATAAGAGAATTCCATTTTGTTCATTATTAATGTGAATCTATTTTCAGATTTGTTTCACAAACTTAATGAAGCTTTCTTTTTTGTTTTGCAAGGCGAAAGATGGAGATGGTGTCAAGGCTGAGCTTGAGGCTTCAAGAGGAGAACCAAGTAGATGCTACGAGAAGATGACTCAAGTGAGAAGGAAAGATTCATGTTCAAGCTATCAACCCAAAAATTCAAACTGAAATCAAGAGGAAATTCAGGAAAACACAGAAGATACAGCTACATGAGGACATTTCAAGGAGAATCAAGAAAGATCAAGTTCACGGGTTTACAAAGATGCAAGTGATTCAAGTCAATTCCATGAGGAAATTTCAAAGGATGGAAGAAATCTCAAACGTTGAGAGATGCTTTCTAACAATCGAGCAAGAAATATTTGAAATTTTAACAAACACCTTCATGCGTTCCACTTTTGAGGCTCATTCCCCCGACTATGCTCGCCTACGTTCTTACCTCCATTTTCTTCATTGTAAAAAACGGTCCTTTATCGTGTCTCAGTGTAAATCCCTATGCTCCACGCTTATCCACAACCTTTAGCTTTTCTAGCGCACCCTATTCCCCCATTGTCCCCCTCTGCCCTCCACCCTTGACTTTCGTTCCCTAACCTCTCACACCACTGCTCTTCATGACATTCCTTGGCAGCCATCTATCCACCCATTCTACCTCCCTACTGTCACTTGTTCACCCCCTCCAACATTTATGACGCCATCAAATCCATGAGATGCAGTAAAGCGGCTGATGAGGAGGGGTTCTAGGCTTAACTCTTCAAGTTTGGTGTCCCGATCCTTGGCTCCTATCTCTCTATACTCTTTAATAGAGTGGTTTGTACTGGTTTTCCTGATTTATCCAATTCACAAGACCGGTCCTGTCTCTAACCCTGGTAACTATAGGACCATTATGATCGGACATACATTTGCCAAACTATACGCTACAGCCCTTGATGCTATGTTATCCAAAGAGCTTGACAGGACAGGTTGTAGAGCTAGAGCACAGGCGGGTTTTCGTGCTGACTACCAAACCATGGATCACATTTTCACTTTATGGGCTATTATTGAGGAGGCTAGACACAGATCAGCAAAAGTATACTATTGTTTTGTTGATTTTCGCAAGGCTTTTGATTTCGTTCCTAAGATGGCTCTATTTCAAATGCTTCATGTGATTGGAATTTTTGAGATGCCACTAACTATTATTATGAGATTGTACGAAACTATGGTGGGTAGATTCAGGACTCTTGAAGAATTCTCAGTTTCGATCCATAGCACCATTGGGGTTAAACAAGGCTGCCCTCTCTCCCCCACTTTGTTTGGTTTGTATATTGATGAGCTTGAGGACTTCCTTTTGAGGTCTTTGCTCCCCAGTAATGGATGCTATTAGCATTAGGTCTTGATCTCCATTTTTCTTTTTGTGGGTGACGTAGTTCTTCTAGCTTCATCTCCAAAGAGTTTATAGAGGCTTCTTGATGGTTTGGCTTCCTTTTGTGACCAGCGATACCTTGTGGTTAACCTGAATAAGACTTGGGTTATGGTCTTTAATTGCTTAAAGACCTCTCATCTTCACTTCTTCCAAGGACAAGAGATTGAGATTACTTCTTCATATATGTATCTTGGAGCGAAGTTCTCTGGACCCCACTTCAGTCTGAGACTGGCGATTTAGTCTAGAGTCAGTAAGGGTATGGGATCTCTTGCTATGCTTGAGAGACAGTGCTTCAGACACCATTTTCGAGATACCTCATCCAAGCTGTCCCTCCTGGACAAACTAGTTCGACCAACTGTTCTTTATGGCTCAGTGGTTTGGGGGCCTTCTCTCCTTGTCTTAGATTGGACCTCGATCAAGCTGCATAGACATTGCTTCTACAGCGTATCATTAGATGTCACAGGTTCACTCCTCATAGTATTATTTTAGCTGAGTTCGGTGTTCATCCCTTCAGAGTTACGTCCATATTTGACTTGATTTGGTTCTTTCATCGCCTTCGTGGTTTTGTAGATTCGACTAAAGATCGATATAGATACTCCTACTTGGCCTACTACTCTTTTGCTACAACTGTGAGTTCTGATACTAGTTCTTGAGCTCGCTGCTAGTATGCTCAAGCATCCTCTACACTGAGCTCAATTGGGATTGATATTGACCGCCTCCCTCCATATCAATTCTCATTGGATGCCCCCGCTCATCTCCCCCCCTCACATCAGGAGTTAAATAAGCATGCCAAACTTGATATCTACAAACAGTACATTATCACTGCCTGGAGTAACCCTCGTGGAGGTTTACATCCGAGGATGGCCTTCCATGCTAAGCACTTTCTAGAGATCTATGATGGAATTATTATTCGTCCTAGCTAACTATCTCGACGTTGGTGTCATGCCCAATGTATCTCTCTAGGTTCCTTCAGAGTTGGTTCTCACCGTCTTCAAGTTCAAACCATCCATCATATGGACAACAGAGAGCGGATCTGTCAGTTGTGTACTTTAGCAGAGGTCGAGACAAAGACTCACTTTATTTTTCATTGCCTTATCTTCTATGAGATCAAAGGGAGATTTCGTTGTCTGTCCCGTGACTATTTTTCTCTTTCAGTTGCATTGATCAACGGTGTCTCACACTTTATCTTCAGGAGGCCACCCTGCTCTGCGATAGTGCTTTATAGTCACTACTTCCTTGCTGGCATACGTCTGATCAGCTCATTACTGCCTTTTTCTCACCCTTATCTCTGTCGCAGGGTGTGAAAAGGTCATCCAGTACCACCGGTCACTCCAGGTCTGTCAGACCCCACAGTAGTTTGTCCCGACAGCGATACTCCTCCAGGAGATCGCATATATAGATCAGGGCTCATGTTCACCCGCAATCATATCCTTCTGTGACCGATTTCTTTTTGCCAACGAAGGATTCCCAGTCTTTGCTCTGGTACTTCTTTGCTTCTCATCTCTTCTTCTTGTTTCTTGTTTCTTGTTTGCTTTTCTCGAAAGTCGTTTGGTGCTCCTACTTTTGTCAGCTGTCTTGTTGTAAACTCTCAGTCCCATAGACCTTTTGTGGTCTTTTGTTGGATATTAATATTATTATCTTATCTTATCTTATCTTATATACAAGCCAAGACTCCAAGCAGAATGATGAGGTGGCAATAGTTTATCTCCAATTACAAACTTTCAATTTCAAGCACAATTAGTCACAACATGTCAAGTGTCCTTGTTTCCCATAGGTTGGAAAATTAATTGTAATTCTCTTATTGGCCCATGAATTGGTGCCTTCATGTAATTGGTTGTAAATTTGGCAACCCTAATTAGAGTTTGTGGAAAGAAATCTCAACCCTTAATCTTGAAACGATCTTGGCCCTTCATTGTAACTAGACATCTATAAAAGGCTAAGGCCTTCTTATTTGTAATTCATTAGCTTAGAGATTGAAGGTAGAAGAGAGCTAGGGGATTAGAATAATCTAGCTAAGAGACAAACTTGATGAAGTTGGTACTATAATGTTTGTCAAAGTAACTAATAATTCATTGTTTTTTTTCATGGTGGATTACATAATATTGTGTTGAAGTGTCACATTGTTTCCTCAATCTTTCACTTAGAGTAGATTTATTTGCATGTAGAAGTAGTTTAGTTGAATGAAAGTTGTTGTGGATGTTTATTTGCTTGACTCGAACAAATCTCAGCCACTAGCATCTTGTTGATGATAGAAGTGCCTTGTGTGGTAAGCTGATGGTTGAATGCACTTAATTTCAATTGATGTTGAAACTTTAGTTTGCATCCATTTGATGGGATTAGAGAGGAGATATTGATTTGAAAACCATTTGAGTGTTCCTTAGAAGATTGCACTAAGTGGGTGGAGCTGTTGGTGAGATTACATCTAGTAGAGTCCAATCATCCATGATTCCTTGCATTTGCGGTTAGGGGTAGAAAATTGTATTTTCATTCCCCATTGTAAAGCCAAATCTATAAGAGAGAGTTAGTATCCATTGAATGAACAACGTAAGTCCCTTTATGATAACCAGCATATCAAATCATAAAACTGAGGGAAGTTCACAATTGAAGAAACCTTGAAGTCATTTCATATCTTACATTGCAAGCTTAGCATAAGAGATGACCTTGTATCAAGAGAGGATTGAGTGTTTGGTGTTCCTCCTCAAAACATCAAGTATTTGATTATGCATGTTGTTGTGTCAAAACTAACCTTGTTTGCCATGTGCAGTAAATATTGTACCAATAGCTAGATAGACTGCAACTGATCTCAATCAGATCACAATCTTCCTCTGCATTTGAGAGGGGCATCTCCCTCATATGATGTAGCTATTTAGGACTTTTTAGTACATTTCAGTTGGAAGTACAAAAAGGAGGCAAGGCAAAACTAAAAGGAATAGATGACAGAAACCCCAACACTAGGTATACGAATAGCATATGATATTCTGAAAGGCTAATAATTTATGAGGGGGTTTCAACACATAATAAGTCTAAATATGCAACAATGAAACAAAAGGTAACAAATCTGAACATGCAAGGAGATGGGTTACGATCACATTCAAACCAAGATAAAAGGGCATGATTGTATTCCATCAATTGCATATGTCATTGGGATCATAAATCAAAGGATTCTATACATGCACAAAGATATCACTAACTTGACATATTGCAAATCAGTAATAATAACTCGTAAACACATCGGGACATATAAAAAAATGCATTTTTAATACTCTTTTTGAAAATATATGAGTTTAAAAAGCTCTGAGTAGTAAAGTACAACATATCAAACCAAAGGTTTCCTAAAAACATTATCCGTAGTTTCCCCTTAGAAAAAGTTCTCTCCCCCTTTTTAACATTACATAAGCCTTGTGTTTATAGACTTTCAGAACTAACTACCTTAGTGCCTAGGTTAATAACTAACTTTAATTTGCTCGTTTTGGCAATTTACGTTTGCGTTGAACTGGAAAGGTTTGAAGATCAAAACTATATTCCATTCCACATTGTAAAGCCAAATCTATAAGAGAAAGAGCTAATATCCATTGAATGAATAGCGTAAGTCCCTTAATGATAACCAACATATCACATCACAAAACTTGGTGAAGTCCAAAATTGAAGGTAATCTTGAAGTCATTTCATGATCTTAAATTGCAAGATTAGCATGAGAGATGACCTTATATCAAGAAAGGATTGAATGTTTGGCGTTTCTCCTCAAAACATTAAGTATTTGATTTTGCATGTTGTAGTGGAGCAAAACTCACATCAACAAGTCACTATATATTTCATATAATATCCAATTATAATTGCCTAAAGTTAAGATGAATGTTTTCTTGCAATGGACAAAAAATTCCCATCTGAGAAAAGACATTTCTTGTTTGTGGATCCAAAAGGAGGGAGTGGATCTCTCTCTCTCTCTGAAACATACATGAATCTGCATGCTTTGGAATAATTTAAAAGAAGGGATTTTATGCCATTCCCCCATTCCCTGCCCTCCACCCCAAAAAAATTAAGGCATCATGCATCATTTTGAACCTCCCGGAATTTGTTTTATTCAATAAACATGGCTACTTTGTGTCTAGATAGTTAAGGATGTCCATAGGACTTCCACAGATTTCTTTTACAATGTTGGCTAGCATTTTCAACCTTCATAATTGTTGTCAAATTAGAAATGTCCTATTTATATTCTCTTCAATGGAAACAAGAAGCAAGAATATCTACTTGAACTTCAATGATAGTGTCATTTAAAGACTTTTGTAACTAAATTCATTTCCAAGTAACGGATGAAAAGAAATTTGAATTTCGATGGTCAGTTGTTGTTCTATTGTTTGAATTTACTTCATGAAATGTAAATAAATCTGTTAAAATTCCACTGTCAACCTAAGTAAATTCTAATATCTAAAATCTATCATGTTAATTTTAGAACATTTAATTTGTTGAGAAATGATTGATGTGTGATCTATGATAAATTTTTCATAGGTACATAGTTTCTTTAATTCCTTTTAAAATGGGCTTTTTAACCAACAATTTTTTTCTTTATTTCCTATTAGGATTTTTCCAATGTTTAAACTGCTCTATATAGTGAAAATTTCCAAAAAGTTATAATATCTAATATGATTATTATATGTTTTTATTAAATGTAATGTCTTTTTAAACAATGAATTCAACTTTTTAGTTTATATCATATTTTTTAAATCCGCCAACTAGCCTCCGTTTTTGTTATTTGTAATTATTTGATCATAGCCACAAGCAAAGAGTATACGTTAAAATTCAAAAGCATAAGAAATTAAAAATGAAATACAAAAACATTCAAATCTTCCTGAATGCATGTTTTTGTTGTTATGCCCATAAAGGCGCAAGGTGGTGCCCCAATGCCTTTTTAAAAAACACTTGTAGCACATTGTAATATATTTTAAAAGAAACAACAAATATCACAATTTTGCTCCATCGTTTTCTGGATAAACTTTCTATCTTCTTTTATATATTTGTTGACATTCCAGATAATTCTTTTGACAAGCTTAATTATTCACATTATTGGCCTCAATCTGTTCCATCCACACTAGAATAAATATTAACAGAGAATAAGTTGAAATCTCATTCCAAGCAAAGCATAAATTTCTTGACTATGAAGACATCGCAAAGAATTCAGCAATCGATTCCTTTAGCATAACTGACCTAAATATGCTTTCTCCGCTCTGAAATTATTATGGATACAAAAATGGTTGATACGTCCTCATTTCTCCAAGACAGTGCATCATTTCGTCTTTTCCATTCTGTGTAAGCTTTAAAACCATACGTTTGTGTCATCTCTACCCTCTTCCTCGATTTCTTTTAATTGGTGATCATTTGAGACTATCATGATCACGAGCATCTCTCTATGTTTTTACCAAAAAAATTGCTTTGCAACAAAAAGTCTCTCCATTTTTCCAAGTGTATTATCACAAGCATTCTTTTGTTACTTCCCAAGAAAACACTATCTCCATTTTGCCTAAAAGCTTTAATTTAGGATTTTGAAATGCAAAGGCTATCCTTGCACCATTTATATTACTAATAGAGCACGGACAGCGTCATTCTGTCATAAAAGGTTTCAGAAATTCTTCAGTTGCCAGATACGGAAGACAAAACAGAATGCCTCTACTTTCCGCAATCTTTGTTCAACTTCCATGTACGTTTTCAATACATTTGATAATGAGACAATGATACAGGTATTGATTTTGATAAATCTTGATTAAAAAATCACTTACTTTTTCTACAAGCACAGACAAAGGTGATTTTATTATTTTTGAAGCATCTAATTGACACTCTCCAAAGACATTAATCTTGATAACACTTCCCTTCTATACAAGCACAGAAAAAGGTGATTCAATTAATTTAAGCATCTAATCGACACTCTCCAAAGAAATTATCCAATCCAAGTGCCATTTCATTCTTTCCAGCACCCTTTAGAATTACTAGAACTTGAAAAACTGCACGAGGTCGTATGTTATTATTACAGAAACAATTTAAAATATCAAAGAAAAGCAACAGCACCTTCATAAAATTGAATGGCCAATTTAATTCATAGCTACTTGGAAATTTCTTAGGTCTCGATTAGTACAGCCAGGACGTCGACCTCGTAATGACTTGTACAAAAGGCCATCTATAGGAAATTCTGCTATTATATTTTGATTTTGACGAGGAGATAACAAAAACAAAGCCTATAATAGGCTTAATATTGGATGGAAAGAAGAAACTGAAAAAAAAACTACGGGGAAAACACCAAATATGAACAACATCTTACAGATTACATGTGTTCATTCATGGCAAGCACATAGGGATGCTGCCTTACCAAACACATGTTTCTTCAAACTGTAGCCCATTCCTCCAAATAGCCATGAAGAAAGTAATGTACATTCCTCCTACCCACTCTCCACCACACTCAGGCCACTTCACATGGTGTTCATGCAAGCAGGAGGCATTTTTGCCCAAATTAACTTCCTGAGATTTTTGTGTGTCTGGCTTCCTACAGCAATAACTTCTACACAAAAAAAAAAAACAATGCTACTACTACTTTATTCAGAAACCAATAAATATGATATGCATCCCTAATCAATTTGCAGTGTGAACAAAATAAAACCAAAACCAAGTAGCAAGAAAGCACTAGAATATTATTTATTTCATCTGTTCAAGGCCGGATAATAATCTTCACAATATCTCAGTCTTTCTTCACACAGAAAAAAAAATTAAAATTATTCTTCTCTTCAACGATCAATTTGGAGAGAACATATAAACAAAGATAAACAATTAAAATTGTTTTTGGCAACCACCAGACCCGTACATGTTTTGTTCAATTCTTTAACAAAACATCAAACTATGCCTTAAAATATTAAAATGTGCCCTAAACATCAATTATATACTAAGTGATAGAAAACTATTAAATTATACCCTAAAATGATAAAATATGCCTAAGTACCCCAGTGATAGAAAAACTATTATATTATACCCTAAAATGATAAAATATGCCCTAAAACATATAAGTACCCCCATAAACAATATAGAAATATTATTCATGTTGCTCCTGCAGCAGATTTTAATGTTCGTCAAGATTGTAAATCCAAGTGAATACTTTAGCATATTAGTTCATCTCTGAACGAAACACGGAGTCTAATATTATTTTGTCCGGTCCTCCGAAATCCATAAATAGACAATGTTGTGATTATCATGAACCTTGTGTTAAATTGATTGAACAAGGCTGAGTGCAAAATTTAGTTTTCTCAATCAAGAAGCTTCCTGATGTCTAAGAACCAAAAAAGAATGTTTAAATCAAGAAAACAAACCTGAACGATAAGGGAAGCCTTGCTTGGGCAGCAAGTAAGGGTCCGGCAATTCATGAACAGACCACGAAGCTTTACGACTGGAACGCAGACCATCCTGATTGCCCTGAAACCTCCCCTTCTTCAAAGGAGGCGGCTGCTCCGGCCAATTATCAACACTAAAGTCATCCTCTTTCCTCCCACCTCTTTTCCTGGGCAATGCGGGCGGGGCCTGTGGAAGAAGGGGAACGCCCGGTTTCGCAATACTTCTTGAAGGCAACAGAAAATAGAACTGCAATTCACCCATCTGAACCAAATCCTGCGACCCTAGTTTGACGGGAGGGTCTCCAGGAATGTAATGCGTTCCCCTGACATCGCAACCGTTCTTACCCATGACTTCCAGTGCAAATCTTTTCCTGTCAAAATCATAGAAAATTCTGGCGTGCTGCCGAGAAATGTTCATTCCTCCCCCCAAATCAGATAAATCTATGTCCACCTCCGACCGCTTGCTGTTGCGGCCCAGTATAATCGAGTAATTCTGCATGTAATACTCAAAATCCTCCCCCTGCAGCTTTGCAAACCCAGCTTCCACGTCTCCCATGACAACGGCGAATCAAAAAACTTTCTTAAAATATTTGTCAATAAATAAACTAATTTATCTTCTGAACTGTCTTGTGCTGATTGCTGGCCTCAGATTCCGACGAGAGATCTCTTAAATAAGTGAAATGATTTTATAGTTTGAACCAGGGTTTTATTTACCCAGGCGATCTCGAAGTTTGCAGAGGAATACGATTACGAGACCTCCCTGTTGATTAAGCCCATCAAGCACCTCGCCCATCTGACCGTGGGCCAAAGGCGGCCTGACCGTGCAAAATTAAACTGTTGTGTTATATTTAAACAGTTTAATCCAATGAGAGATCTAGAGAAGGCATACATGGAGCAAATATCAGTTGGAAAGTAAAAAATTACATTGCACAAGTTAGAATGAGCTCAGCAAAGTCGAGGTGTGAAACTTGTAGATAGATGATATCAAAAGAGGGGCGGGAAGAGAGAGTTTGTCTATTTTGTAACATAGGAGTGGTGGAGACAGAGCTCAACTACTCAGTCTATAACAACATCTTTTCCAACTATGGTGATATTTTGGAACAGACAATTTAGTTACTCTTTTCGAGGAAAGACAACTCGACAAGTCAGCAAACTTAGTGGTCAACATTAACTATCAAAGAACATATCTAAGAAAATGGTTCCAAAAACATGAGATTTCGAGCACAGTCCCATAGGTTGCTTTGGCCTCATGGGAGTTATTGAAATCTGTCATTTCATTCTCCTAAAACATCTACCCCACTCTATCAACACAAAATAACGTAAGGCGTGGCTAGTCATTGGTTATTTTTTTTGTTTTAAAATTATGCAATGGGATATGTTTAAATTATATTACTTGCATGATAGGTACTTAATAATAAAATATTTTATAAATATGATTTAATCTGAATAAACTAAATTATGATTAACTTTTTAATTGAACTAAAATAAAACTAAAAAATTAAATAGATTAAAATATATTATTTATTTATATTTAATTTCATATTTAAATTTTTAAAAAATCTTAAAAAATCACACAATTTTTTTTTTTATGAAAAACTAATACGAAAGCAAAAAAAAATTATAAAAGGTAAAAACTAAAGTAATTTTTGAAACAACTAAACATTTTTTATTTAGTTGCCATTTGCTAGAACTTATTGGTCTTGATTGTGTAACAAACTAAATTGGCACTTAGCCTTTCAGAGCAATCTTTCAAACCATCTTAAAAGCTCGCCAAAGAAAAGATCCTCAAAATATATGTGGAGGATTTCTCCATCTCTACTCTTATGGGGAATTTGAAAAGAAAGAAACAATAGACTATTCATGAATGAGGGTTTGTCAATCTCATCTCTTCTAAATAAAATAGAAGCTAGTATCATGGAAAACATCAATAACAACCTTAGAAACTCAATTAAGGAAGAAGGACCATTTTCAACATAGGATGTAAAAATGACGGATAATTGGCAAAATCTCATCAACTCTCCAATGATGTACCCTAAAGCTAATAAACTAGTTAGAGCTAGTTGTAAATGGTTTCCACCACCAAGGGGTTAGGCCGAATTAAACTTTGATTGAGCATCCAGAGGCAGCCCTAGAAATTTAGGTTTAGGATGCATCATTCGTAATGATAATCAGTAATGGTTAGCTAAATGAGCCAAATTCTTAGGTAAGGTTACTAACAATGTTGTAGAAATTGAGCCATTAATAGAAGGGTTACGCATGAGCTTGGAACTCAGAATCAAGAAGTTAATTATTGAAGGAGACTCTCAAATTTTTATTTTTTTTAATTCAAAGTGGACTGGCCACCATAATTATATTAATAATAACTAATTCAAAGACTCATCCATGGAAGAATCAAGAAGAAACCCCAAAATCATTGTCGTATACATGTATAGTAATGATATTGATCTTTACATTTTACAAACAAAAATCCACTTATAGGGTAGATACAAAAATGATGTCAATTTCAAATCTTTCCTACTAAAGCCCACAAAAATTTGTTGTTAGGGATCATTAATGCATAAAGGTAGAACAAAGCTTAAAATCGAACTCATTCAATGTGAATTTAACTTTGATCCATAGGAGAGGAGGGCCATTGCACATGGTGTCACACCAGCTCCCAACCCACAGGAGGAGCCGAGGGATTAATCGACTCCAAACCATCAAAAAAAATAGGAGTAGCATGAGGTTTAGTAGATGAAAGAGTCGTTGAAAGAGGCACATTAAGGTTAGGGGCTCACTTCAAAGCACCAAAAGGCAAGGTCGATTTGACAGTTTACACATGAGAGTGTAAGAATTTGGTAAGCTCAGATACCATGTAAGAATTTGGTATAGCTCTAATACCATGTAAGAATTTGCCTTAGGGCAAAATCACCCAAGATCAAGGAACTCAAGCACAAGCACAACAGTAGACCAACAAGGTATGATCAAAATAACAATATCCAAAATTGATGTATTGTCATTCAATGTTCAGTCATATCCTGTCATGTTCTGTCATACACACTAGGAGTGCCTGAACATAAAGGCCTCTGGAATGCTTCTAGAATGCCTAGGAATCAACATACTGATAAGTCTTACAATCAAGCACATGTCCACCAGGAGTGGATTATCCTCCATTTAGCACAGGAGTAAGTGCGATGATGAGAGGATAAGCCTACAAAGGTGTAGCATGTAAAATTATGTTGTAGACACCATTTGCTAAAATAAGATTGTGAATAACTGTGTTGTCTACATGACAACTCAGTTAATTATGCAAACTCCAATGTTGTAGACATGACAACTCATATGAGTACGCAAACTCCTAAATGTCTCACCTAAGAAATAATAAAATAATGCATTGACCTAAGTAAACTTAAGTGTAATAAGTAAATACTTATTTACACCAACACCCCCCCTTAAGTGCAACTTAGGGAAATGCACTTAAGCTTACGAAAGCTGGGATGAATATGCATGATGGGTCCTAGCTACTAGGCCATGTTAGGTACCCATTTGCAAAAGCAATGCAATCTCTCATAATGCAAAGAAAGAGGGAAAATCTCATAGGAAAAACCATCCCCCAAAAAAATAGATGAAAAGACAAGATGCATGGATGGATGGAATAATCAAGACCCCCCATTACAACATACATCAAGTTTGATTACCCATCGATCAAGTATATACAATAGAGAAATATGAGAAGAACATAATCCCAATAGAAGAAAAAGTCCCCCCCATAAAATAGAAGAAGGAGACAAGGTAGTCCCCCACTAAATATAGAGTGTCGATCAGTGATAGTTGCTCCACTATAGAAGCTAATCCATAACTGCTAAATAATGTTCCTCCCCTTTGGAAGAAACAATGATGGAGGCACATGTGAGATGCTTCTCCAATGTGTAGAAAGAATCTTGATGATGAATGGTGCCTCTGAAACCTGCTCAACTATCCTTGTGTTGATGCTGATGGTCACCCCTTCCAATACTGCTAAAAAGAAGAAGTGTAGATCTAGCAAGGATGGATGTAGAACATGCCTCAAAGAAAAAACTATCTCCTCAAATGATAAAGAGACCTCCTGCAACTATTGTACATAAGGATCCACAATCATATCAACCTGTGAAGACTGATCATGCAGAGAATGGATAGGAGGGTCAGAGTGAGCCCTCATGACAACTGAAGAAGATTTTGTTTCATCAAAGAGAAGATGTAGTTCATTAAAGATGTCTCCCAAATCTGCTATGTATGACTCCATAAACAAACCTAAAATAGCTGTCAAGAAGTCATCCACTAATGCTGGAGCTGGAAGACAAGGTGCATCCTGTTGTGCTGAAGTACATGAACTAATCATTGTGGCAATGGATGAAGTATTCGCCTCAACAAAGAGAAGACAAATATCATCAATGATGTCTCCCACATCTTCAATGTGAGACTCCACAAACAGACCTACAATATCTGGAAGCAAGTCATCTCATGAAGTTGAAGTAGGAAGACATGGAGGTTCCTACTGCACTGAATCAGAAGCACTTGTGGATGGAATTGGATCAATAGTAGAAACAAGAGCATCAGGAGGTGTGATCTCAACTAGAGAGGATGCAACTCTAGATGGAGGTAAATGATCTTTTCAGAATGTAGGAATGTGTGGATCTCCATACATCTCCCAAAGATATATCCAAATATCATATAAATTAGTTAATTTCATGTCATCAAGTGAATCCATAACCTCCATATCCATATGTAGAAAGAGGGCACGACAAATGATGGAACTAGTGTCACCATTGTATGAAAGTCCTTTCACATTTGTCCATGATGTACTAATCAATGTGCCCCCTAAAATGCAAAAACAAACAATCAACCCCCCCCCCCCCCCCCCCCCCCCCATGTATGATTTGGGCACTTTATTTGTGCGTGTAAAATAGGCCACTTGTCAAAATGTACAAAGTGGACTTCTAATTTTGTTGTTTACAACTACCTTTTAAGGTTCAGATCTGGCACTAAACATTGTAGCTCAGATGTACAACAATTTTGAAAAGTAATCAAAGTAAGACAATGCAGAAAAAGCCCTAAGTCTGAAAGTGATATTTCTATCCACACCACGCTATAATATAATTGTAGATCTGGAAAGTAGACAAAAAATTAAGCACTTTTAAAAAAATGAAATCTGATTATGTGTCCAGATGAGCCCATACTAAGCATTTGAAGTTGCAAAAAAGGGGATTGGCGAGTTGCAAAAAAATTCAAGAACAGAGAGCTCAAACATCATGCACCAATGTGTAGATCACAAAATTTTACCCCAAACAAAAAAAATTGCTCGAAAAAAGGAGTCCATACGAGGGAGATATCGTTGTTTGAAAATCACCTCTGTAATTATTTTTCCTAAATCATTGTTGTCATGCCTCAAAAAATTGAATGACTCTAATTTTCACCTCAGATGTTTGGTTTTGGTGAAACAAAAGTTGATCTAAGGGTTTTTTGACCTTTTGAATATGATGCCAATATCTGATTAGCTCCAGTAAGCTCCAATCTTCACCTACAAAAAATCTCTCCTAGTGGCTTGATGGCCAAAAAAAATTTGGACAAAATAAGTAGATCCAAAAAATGATACAGAGAAATTGCAGAGACTGAAATAATAAAATATGTAGATCTAAAAATTAAATTTAGAGATCTGAAATAATCATACCAAATTTGCAAATTGGGTCTTCGGGTTCTAGTTTGAAAAAAAAATTGCCTCATAATTGACTATGGCCTAGGGTAGGTGAATTTATATTCAAATTTCACCAAATCGACGTTTCGAACATAATGGTAAGATCTGTGGCTCTAGATGCTCCCAATGACTATGATACCTTGGATTTAGGTCAAGGTGTCCTCAGAGAGGTGAAGCAAGAACAATCTCGAATAGCTATGTGAAGAGAAATTTCTCAAACTCTAATACCATGTAAGAATTTGGTATAACTCTAATACCATGTAAGAATTTGGTATAGCTAGCATACCATGTAAGAATTTTCCTTAGGATGAAGTCACCCAAGATTAAAGAACTCAAGCACAAGCACAAAAATAGACCAACACAATATGATTAGAATAACAATATCCAAAATTGATGTATTGTCATTCAATGTTCAGTCATGTCCTATCATGTTTGTCATATACACTAGGAGTGCCTAAATATAAAGGCCTCTGGAATGCTTCTAGAATATCGAATAATAAGCATACTGATAAGTCTTACAACCAAACACATGTCCACCAGGAGTGGATTATCCTCCATTAAGCATAGGAGTAAGTGTGATGATGAGAGGATAAGCCTACAAAGGTGTAGCACATAAAATTATGTTGTAGACAATATGTGCTAAAATAGGAGTGCGGATAACTATGTTGTCTACATGACAACTCAATTAATTATGCAAACTTCAATGTTGTAGACATGACAACTCATATGAGTACGCAAACTCCTGAGTGTCTCACTTAAGAGATAATAAAATAATGCATTGACCTAAGTAAACTTAAGTAAAGTGTAATAAGTAAATACTTATTTACACCAACATTGAAGCACTTAAAATCGAACTAGTTTAATGTGAAGTTAAATTTCAAATAGGCCACTTGTCAAAATGTACAAAGTGGACTTCTAATTTTGGTGGTAACAATTGCCTTTTGAGACTCAAATCTGTCACTAAGCATTGCTGCTCAGCAACAATTTTGAAAAGTAATCAAAGCAATACAATGCAGAAAAGGTCTTAATGCTAAAAGTGATATTTCAGTCCACACAACCCTATAATCTAACTATAGATTTGGAAAGTAGACAAAAAATTAAGCACTTTAAAAAAAATAAAACTTGAAAATGTCTCCAAATGAGCTCGTACTAAGCATTTAAGGTTGCAAAAATTGGGATTTGCAACTTGCAAAAAAAATCAAGAACAAAGATCTCAAACTTCTTGCACCAATGTGTAGATCACGAAATTCTACCCAAAACAAAAAAAAATTGCTCGAAAAAAGGAGTCTGTATGAGGAAGATATCACTGTTTGAAAATTACCTATATAATTATTTTTCCTGAATCGCCATCGTCGTGCCTCCAAAAATTAATTAACTCTAGTCTTCACCTTAGATGTTAAATTTTGGTGAAACAAAAGTTGATTTGGGGGTTTTTTGACCTTCTAAATATGATGTCAATATCTGATTAGCACTAGCAAGTTCCAATTTTCACCTACAAAAAATCTCTCCTACTAACCTGATGGCCAAAAATTTTCTGGACAAAATACATAGATCCAAAAAATAATGTAGAGAAATTGCAAAGATTGAAATAATAAAATATGTAGATCTGAAAATTAAATTTAGAGATATGAAAAGATCATACCAAATTTGCAAATCAAGCCTTCGGGTGCCAGTTTGCAAAAAAAAATTGCCTCAGATTTGACTATTGCCACACATTGGCAAATTTATTGTCAAAATTTATTGAATTGACATTCTGGACATAATGGCAAGGTCTACTTTGGCTCTAGATACTCCCAATGACTGTGATACTCCAAATCTAGGCCGAGGTGCTGAAGCAACAAGATGGTCTTGAACGACTATGTGAAAAAAAACTCCCTTAACTCTGATACCATGTAAGAATTTGGTATAGGTCTAATACTATGTAAGAATTTGTCTTAAGGCAAAATCACCCAAAATCATGGAACTCAAACACAAGCATAAGAATAGACTAAAGTATGATCAGAATAACAATATCCAAAATTTATCTATTGTCATTCTATGTTTTGTCAAGTCATGTCATACACACTAGGAGTGCCTATATATAAAGGCCTTTGGAATGCTTCTAGAATGTCTAGGAGTCAGTACATTGATATGTATTACAACCAAGCACATGTCCACCAAGAGTGGATTATCCTCCATTAAGCATAGGAGTTAGTGCAATGATGAGAGGATAAGCCTACAAAGGTGTAGTACGTAAAATTATGTTGTAGACACCATGTGATTAAATAAGAGTGCAAATAATTATGTTGTCTACATGACAACTCAGTTAATTATGCAAACTCTAGTGTTGTAGACACCATGTGCTAAATTAGAGTTGCTTACTCTAGTGTTGTCAACATAACAACTCATAAGAGTATGTAAACTCCTAGGTGTCAAACTAATAAATAATAAAATAATGCATTGACCTATGTAAACTTAAGTAAAGTGTAATAAGTAAATACTTATTTACACCAACACCCCCCCTTAAGCGCAACTTAGGGGAATACACTTAAGCTCACAAAACTTAGGATGGAAATGTAAGATGGGTCTCGACTACTAGGCCATGTTAGGTACCCATGTACATAATGCAATGCAATCTCTCATAAAGCGAAGAAAGAGGGAAAACCTTGTGGGAAAAACCCTCCTGTGAAAAGAGAGATGAAAAATCAAGATAGATGGATGGATGGAATAATCAAGACCCCTCCACTATGACATACATCAAGTATATACAAAAAAAAAAATGAGAAGGAAAAAACTCTCTAAGAGGAAAAAGTCCCACACATAAAAGAGAAGAAGAAGGACACAAGGTAGTCGCCCCCCACCCCCACAAATGTAGAGTGTTGATCAGTGATAATTGCTCCAATGTAGAAGCTAATCCATGACTTTTGAATAATGTTCCTCCCCTTTGGAAGAAATAATGGCAGAGGTATAGGTGAGATACTTTCCCAATGTGTAGAAAGAATCCTGAAGATGAATGGTGTCTCAAAAACCTACTTAACTATCCCTATGTCGATGCTAATAGTCACCCCTTCCAATACAGCTGAAAAGAACAAGTGCAGATCTAGTAAGGATGGATGTAAAAGGACTTTCATACAATGGATACAAGGTACAAGGACATGTGCCTTATTGTAAGACTTATTAGTGTATTGATTCCTATTCATTCTAGAAGCATTTCAGAGGCCTTTATATTCAAGCACTCTTAGTGTGTATGTACATGACATAACAGAACATTGAATGAAAATACATCAATTTTGGATATTGTTATTCTGATCATACCTTGTTGGTATACTGTTGTGCTTGTACTTGGTCTACTGTTGTACAGAAGCATCAGGAGGTGAGATCTCAACTGGAGTTGCAGGGACCATCACTGGAGTGACTAGTGATATAATGTCCTATAGAAATGGAGGAACTATTGGAACTCCATATGCTTCCCAAAGAGCCATCCAAATATCACGAGGAAAACTTTCCATTCCAAGAGGAGCAAGACATTCCTTACTCATACTATTATACAAAAAGCAAAGAACTTTAGTAATATATGTCCAATTAGGATTTGGTGGCAATGTCTTCGAATAGAGATAAGGAAGGACTTTCTAATGTTCTCTTAGATGATCAAGTATCAATGCACTCCATCTGTGATAGTTCCTCAGTGTCAACTTCAGTCGTAAACCATATTGACATATGTGACAAGACTCCATGAGATCAATCAATGAACCTCCCACAATGTAAAAATAATCAATCAACCCCCCCTAATGGATGATTTGGTACTTTATACTTAGTGTGATTACAATAGGCCACTTTGTCAAAATAAACTTAGTGGACTTCTAATTTTTGTTATTTACAACTGCCTTTTGAGGTTCAAATTTGGAACTAAGCACTGTAGCTCAGATGTACAACAATTTTGAAGCAAGACAATGCAAAATAGGACCTATTTTAAAAAGTGATATTTTTCTCCATACAACCCTATAATCTGATTGCATATCTAGAAAGTAGATGAAAAATTAAGAACTTTCAAAAAAATTAAAATCTGATTTGGAGTCCAGATGAGCCCGTACTAAGCATTTGAAGTTGCAAAAATTAGGATTTGCAATTTGCAAAAAAATTCATGAACAAAGAGCTCAAACATCCTACACCAATGTGTAGATCACACAATTCTACCCAAAAACAAAAACAATTGCTCACAAAAAGGTGAAGCAAAAAAAATGGTCTCCAATGGCTATGTGAAGAGAAATTTCCCTTAGCTCTAATACCATGTAATAATTTGGTATAGCTTTGATACCATGTAAGAATTTGGTATGGCTCTGATACCATGTAAGAATTTGCCTTAGGGAAAAATCACCTAAGATCAAGGAACTCAAGAACAAGCACAACCGTAGACTAACAAGGTATGATCAAAATAACAATATCCAAAATTGATTTATTGTCATTCAATGTTCTGTCATATTCAAGTACACTAGGAGTGCCTATATGTAAAGGCCTCTAGAATGCTTTTAGAATGCCTAGGAGTTAGCACTCTGATAAGTTTTACAACTAGGCACATGTCCACCAAGTGTGGATTATCCTCCATTAAGCACAAGAGTAAGTGTGATTATGAAAGGATAAGCCTACAAAGGTGTAGCACGTAAAATCATGTTTTAGACACCATGTGCTAAAATAGGAGTGTGAATAATTGTGTTATCTACATGAAAACTCAGTTAATTATGCAAACTCTAGTATTGTAGACACCATGTGCTGAATCAAAGTTGCTTACTCCAGTGTTGTCAACATGACAACTCATATGAGTACACAAACTCCTAAGTGTCTCACCTAAGAAATAATAAAATAATGCATTGACCTAAGTAAATTTGAGTAAAGTGTAATAAGTAAATACTTATTTACACCAACACCCCCCCTTAAGTGCAACTTAGGGGAATGCACTTAAGCTTATGAAAGCTAGGATGAAAAATGCATGATGAGTCCCAACTATACCACTTGTCAAATGTAAAAATGTATTCTTATTTGTATCATAGCCATACCAAATTCTTACATGGTATTAGAGTTGAGGGAGATTCTCTTCACATAGTCATTGGAGACCTTTCTTGCTTCACCTCTTGGAGGACCCGATTCAAATCTAGAGTATCATAATCATTAGAAGCATCTAGAGCTAAAGAGGACCTTGCCATTGTGTCTAGAACGTTGATTCGGTGAAATTTGACTATAAATTTGCCTTCCTTAGGCCACACTCAATTCTGAGGCAATTTTTTTTTGCAAACTAGAACTTGAAGATTGATTTGCAAAATAGGTATGATTACTTCATATCTTTGAATTTAATTTTCAGATCTGTATATTTTATTATTTCAGTCTTTGCAATTTCTCTACATTATTTTTCGGATCTGCGTATTTTGTCTTGAAAATTTTGGCCATCAGGCCAGTAGGAGAGATTTTTTCTAGGTGAAGGTTGGAGCTTGCTAGTGCTAATTAGATATTGGCATTAGATTCAGAAGGTCAAAAACACCCAAATCAACTTTTGTTTCACCAAAGTCAGACATCTAAGGTCATTTTATTTTTGGAGGCATGACAGCGGTGATTCAAAAAAAAAATTACAGAGGTGATTTTCCAACAGTGATATCTCCTTCATATGGACTCCTTTTTGCGAGCAATATTTTTTTTGGATTAGAATTTCATGATCTACACATTGGTGCAGGATGTTTGAGCTCTCTGTTCTTGAATTTTTCTACAGATTGCAAATCTTAATTTTTGCAACTTCAAATGCTTAGTACAGGCTCATTTGGACACATTGTTAGGTTCTTTTTTTTTTTTTTTTTGAAAGTGCTTAATTTTTCATCTACTTTCCAAATCTGTAATCGAATTATAGGCTTGTGTGAACAAAAATATCACTTTCAAACTTAGGGTCTTTTCTGCATTATTTTGCTTTGATTATTTTTCAAAATTGTTGTACCTCTGAGCTACAGTACTTAATGATAGATTTAAGTCTCAAAAGGAAATTGTAACTAACAAAATTAGAAGTCCACTTTGCACATTTTGATAAGTGTCCTATTGTACACACACTACCTATAAAGTGCCCAATCATACATGAGGGGAGGTTGATTGATTTTTTTGCATTTTGGGAGGTACATTGATTAATACATCATGGATGAGGAAGATTTAATTACCTTGACAACACAAAATGATAAGCAGTGGAGTCAATTGGTTCTCACTTATCTTAGTCAGCATAATGCATTGCCATATGCAAAAAGACTTTATACAATGGTGACACTGGTTCCATCATTTGTCATGCCCTCTTTCTACATATGGATATGGAGGTTATGGATTCACTTGAAGACATGAAGTCAACTAATTTATATGATATTTGGATCTATCTTTGAGAGATGTATGGAGATCCATACATTCCTCCATTCCCAAAAGATCTTTTATCTTCAGCTATAGTTGCATCCTCTCCAGATGAGATCACACCTCTTGATGTTCTTGTTGCTACTACTTATCCAGTTCTAGTCATAAATGCTTTTGATTCAGTGCAACAAGAACCTCCATGTCTTCCTACTTCAACTTCATGGGATGACTTCCTTCTAGATATTGCAGGTCTTCCTACTTCAACTTCATGGGACAACTTCCTTCCAAACATTGCAGAGTTGTTCGTGGAGTCTCACATTGAAGATGTGGGAGACATCATCGATGATATTCATCTTCTCTTTGTTGAGGAAAATATTTCATCCATTGCCATAGTGATAGGTTCATGTGCTTTAACACAGTAGGGTACACCTTGTCTTCCAGCTCCAACATCAGTGGATGACTTCTTGATAGATATTTCAGGTTTGTTTGTGGAGTAATACATAGCAGATTTGGGAGACATCATTGATGATATACATCTTCTCTTTAATGAAGAAGATCCTTCTTCAATTATCACAAGAGCTCACTCTGACCCTCCTGTACATTCTCTACATGATCAATCTTCATAGGTTGATATGATTATGGATCCTTATGTACAATAGTTGCAGGAGATATCTTTATCATTTGAGGAGACGGTTCTTTGGGATAGGTTCTACATCCATCCTTGCTAGATCGCATTGTTCTTTTCAACAGTATTGGAAGGGGCAACAATTAGCATCAACATGGGATAGTTTAGTAGGTTTCAGAGACATCATTCATCATCAAGATTCTTTCTCCACATTGGTGAAGCATCTTATTTGTACCTCTGTCACTTTTTCTTCCAAAAGGGAGGAACATTATTCAACAGTCATGGATCAGCTTCTACATTGGAGCAGCTCTCACTCATCGGCACTCTACATTTAGTGGGGGGAGACTACCTTGTCTCCTTCTTCTTCTTTTTAATGGGGGGGACTTTTTCCTCTTATGGGGTTTTGTCTTTCCACTTCTCTTTTGTATATACTTGATGTGGGGGGGTCTTGATTACTCCATTCATCCATGCATCTTATTTTTTCATCTCTATTTTTGGGGGAGGGTTTTTCCCATGAGGTTTTCCCTCTTTCTTTGCTTTATGAGAGATTGCATTGCTTTTGTACATGGGTACTTGACATGGCTTAGTAGTTGAGACCCATCATGCATTTTCATCCTAGCTTTCGTAAGCTTAACTACATTCCCCTTAGTTGCACTTAAAGAGGGGGGGGGGGAGGGGGGGGGGGGGGGGTTTGGTGTAAATAAGTATTTACTTATTACACTTTACTTAAGTTTACTTAGGTCAATGCATTATTTTATTATTTTTTAGGTGAGACACTTAGGAGTTTGCGTACTTTTATGAGTTGTCATGTTGACAATACAGAAGTAAGCAACTCTAATTCAACACATGGTGTCCACAACACTAGAGCTTGCATAATTAACTGAGTTGTCATTTAGACAACATAGTTATTCACACTCCTATTTTAGCACATGGTGTCTACAACATTATTTTACATGCTACACTTTTGTAGGCTTATCCTCTCATCATCGCACTTACTCCTGTGCTTAATGGAGGATAACTCACTTCTAGTGGACATGTGCTTGATTGTAAGACTTATCAATGTGTTGACTCCTAGGCATTCTAGAAGCATTCTAGAGGCCTTTATATTCATGCACTTCTAGTGTGTATGTATATGACATAACTGAACATTGAATAAAAATAAATCAATTTTGGATATTGTTATTCTGATCATACCTTGTTGGTCTATTCTTGTGCTTGAGCTTAAGTTCCTTGATCTTGGATGATTTTTCCCTAAAGAAAATTCTCACATTGTATTAGAGCTATACCAAATTCTTGGTATAGCTCTAATACCATGTAAGAATTTGGTATAGCTCTGATACCATGTTAGAATTTGCCTTAGGGAAAAATCAACCAAGATCAAGGAACTCAAGCACAAGCACAATAGTAGACCAACAAGGTATGATCATAATAACAATATCTAAAATTAATTTATCGTCGGTCAATGTTCTATCATATCATGTACATTCACACTAGGAATGCCTATATATAAAGGCCTCTAAAATGCTCTAGAATGCCTAGGAATTAGGATACTAATAAATCTTACAACTAAGCACATGTCCACTAGGAGTGGATTATCCTCCATTAAGCACAAGAGTAAGTGTGATGATGAGAGGATAAGCCTACAAAGTTGTAGCATATAACATTATGTTGTAGACACCATGTGCTAAAATAAGAGCGTGAATAATTGTGTTGTCTACATGATAACTCAGTTAATTATGCAAATTCTAGTGTTGTAGACACCATGTGCTGAATTAGAGTTGCTTACTTCTGTGTTGTCAACATGACAACTCATAAAAGTATGCAAACTCCTAGGTGTCAAACTAATAAAATAATGCATTGAGTTAAGTAAACTTAAGTAAAGTGCAATAAGTAAATACTTATTTACACCAACACCCCCCTAAGTGCAACTTAGGGGAATGCACTTAAGCTCACAAAAGCTAGGATGAAAAATACAAGATGGGTCCTAGCTATTAGGCCATGTTAGGTACCCATGTGCACAATGCAATGCAATCTCTCATAAAGCGAAGAAAGAGGAAAAACCTCATGGGAGAAACCCTCCCCCAAAAAGAGAGAAGAAAAATTAAGATGCATGGATGGATGGAGTAATCAAGGCCCTCCCATTACGACATACATCAAGTATATACAGAAGAGAAGTAGAAGGACAAAACCCCATAAGAAGAAAAAGTTACCCCAATAGAACAGAAGAAGGAGACAAGGTAGTCTCCCCCCCCCCCCCCCCCCCCCTCCTAATGTTGAATGCCGATCAATGATATTTGCTCCAATATAGAAGCTAATCCATGACTACTGAATAATGTTCCTCCCTTTTGGAAGAAACAATGGCAGAGGTATAGGTGAGATGCTTCCCCTATGTGTAGAAAGAATCCCAAAGATGAATGGTGTCTCTGAAACCCACTCAACTATCCCTGTATTGATACTTATAGCCACCCCTTCAAATATTACTGAAAAGAAGAAGTGCAGATCTAACAAGGATGGATGTAGAACATGCCTCAAAGAACAAACTATCTCCTCAAATGATAAAGAGACCTCTTGCAACTATTGTACATAGGGATCCATAATCACATCAACCTGTAAAGACTGATCATGTAGAGAATGGACAAGAGGGTTAGAGTGAGCCCTCATGACAACTGAAGAAGATTTTGCTTCATCAAAGAGAAGATGTAGATCATCGAAGATGTCTCCAAAATCTACTATGTGTGACTCCATGAACAAACCTAAAATATCTATCAAGAAGTCATCCATTGATGTTGGAGCTGGAAGACAAGGTGTACCCTATTGTGTTGGACCTATCACTATGGCAATGGATGAAGTATTCACCTCAACAAAGAGAAGATGAATATCATTGATGATGTCTCCCACATCTTCAATGTGAAACTCCATGAACAACTCTACAATGTCCAAAAGGAAGTTGTCCCATGAAGCTGAAATAGGAAGACATGGTGTTTCTTGTTGCATTGAATTAGAAGCATTTATGGCTGGAGCTAGATTAGTAGTAGCAACAAGAGCATTAGGAGGTGTGATCTCATCTAGAGAGGATGTAGCTACAACTAGAGGTAAAAGATCTTTTGGGAATGGAGGAATGCATGGATCTCCATACATCTCCCAAAGATAGATCCAAATATCATATAAATTAGTTAACTTCATGTCATCAAGTGAATCCATAACCTCCATATCCATATGTAGAAAGAGGGCACGAAAAATGATGGAACCAGTATCACCATTGTATGAAAGTCCTTTCGTATATGGCAATGCATTATGCTGACTAAGCTAAGTGAGAACCAATTAACTCCACTGGTTATAGTTTTGTGTTGTCAAGGTAATTAAATCTTCCTCACCCATGATATACTAATCAATGTACCCCTCAAAATTCAAAAATTCAATCAACACCCCCCCCCACCCCAACTCCCCCACCCAACCACCCCCCCAAAGAAATATTTTGGCACTTTATACTTAGTGCGATTACAATAGCTAATTTAGGACCTATTTCTAAAAGTAGTATTTTGGTCCACATAAGCCTAAAATTTGATTGCAAATCTGGAAAGACAAAAAATTATGCACTTAAAAAAAAATGGAACTTGATTATGTGTCTAGATGAGCCTGTACTAAGCATTTGAAGTGGCAAAAATTGGGATTTGCAACTTGCAAAAAAATTCCAAAATAAAGAGGTCAAACATTCAACACCAATGTGTAGATCGTGATATTCTACCCTAAAACAAAAAAAAAATCTCAAAAAAAAGAGTCTATATGAGGGAGATATCGCTATTTGAAAATCACCTCTGTAATTATTTTTCTTGAATTGCCATTGTTGCACCTCCAAAAATTAAATGACTCTAATTTTCACCTCAGATGTCCGATTTTGGTGAAACAAAAGTCGATTTGGGGGTTTTTTGACCTTCTAAATATGATGCCAATATCTAATTTGCACCAGCAATTACCAATCTTGTCTTGCAAAAAATCTCTCCTCTATAGGCCTGATGGCCAAAAAAAATTGAACAAAATATGCAAATCTAAAAAATAATGTAGAGAAATTGCAAAGACTAAAATAATAAAATATGCAGATCTAAAAATTATATTCAGAGAATCGAAATGATCATATTAATTCTGCAAATTGGGCCTTCGGGTTTCGGTTTGCAAAAAAAATTGCCTCAATTTTGACTATTACCTAACATAGATGAATTTATAGTCAATTTTCACTGAATCAATGTTCTAGATACAATGGCGAGGTCCATTTTGGCTCTAGATGCTCCCAATGACTGCGATACTCTAGATTTGGGTTGAGGTGTCCTCAGAGAGGTGAAGCAAGATTGATCTCCAATGGCTATGTGAAGATAATTTCCCTCAGCTCTGAAAAATCATGGTAGAACAAAGCTAAAAATCAAACCAGTTCAATGTGAAGTTAACTTTCATCCATAGGAGAGGAGGGCCACTGCACATGGCCCCAAACAGCTCCCAACCCATAGGAGGAGCCAAGGGATTAATCGACTCCCAACCATCAAGAAAAACCAGAGCAACAGGAGGTTCTGTAGATGAAAGAGTCATTGAAAGAGGCACATTAAGGTCAAGGGCTCACTTCAAAGCAGTAAAAGGCAAGGTTGATATGACAGTTTACACATGAGAGTAACTAGCAACATCCTTCTCAAATCTGCACATTTGAACATATTCCATCACTCGTTGTCTTGTCCAAAACAAGTAATTATTGCAATTTTACATCCTGTTTAATAATTTTGTTAGGTGTAAATGTCAACTCCTCATGGCCATCACACCCCTTATTGGGAAGGTGGTCTGTCAATGCATTGCCTTTATACAATGTGTGGGAGATGAGTACTTCTAGATTGGAGTCTAATAAATGCCAAATTTGTTGAAAGATATATGTTAGCCTCCAATTATGTGATTCGTAATTGATACATGCATCAATTATTAACATCAAATCACCTTCGATATGGATATGGTGAAATCCACCAATTTTAGCCAATACAAAGCCTGCAAATGAAGCTTGAGCCTCTGCCATATTATTCAAACCTTATGAGAGCAAACAACACTTTAGTACACTAGCAGCGAGCCTTAATGATCACAAATGCACACACCTGCTCCTAAATTCCTCGAATTTCCTCTAGAAGAATCGTCAAAGTTTATTTTAACAACCCCTTAAGAGGGTGGGATCTACTTGATTGAAGCTTTGTTTTGTGCCTTAGTAGATGTGGTTTGCTAACACCAACCAAAAGGCACATTTATGTTTTTCCATTCATGCAAGATAGAGTTGTCCCAACTTGTCATGACTAAATTATATTTGAGCAAGTTGTTATGGCTAGCATTCACTATTTCAGATATTGATCTTTCTAAGTCGGAGGTAACTAATTGAATGGGTGAGGATATCCTACAGAAAATTATTTTGTTCCATTCCCACCATATTGCCCACACTACTAATGCTGGGATGCATTTCCAAATAGTAGAGAAAAGGGATGCGGAATAAAGCTCTATCCATGACTCGAATAAGTCCCATAATTTAGATGGAAGTGGTGTAGAATAATCCAATTTCCCAAGGACAAATAACCAACAATCTTGTGCAAATGGGAAATTTAGAAATAAATGGTCTACATCTTCCTATTGGTTATCACATAATAGGCAATTGAATGGTTGTGCAATATTTAATCTGTGTAATCGATCATTGGTTAGTGCCCTGTTCTTTCATGCTATCCAAGTTGGCAAAGTCAGATGATTCCAACAGAATAAGTAAGCACAAGATGTTTTTTATTGGTATCCCGATATTGGATAAGTTTGTAGCCTTCTTTGATGGTGAAGTTCCCATCTTTCCCTAGAGCCCATATTAGTTTCTCCTCCAAGTCTAAAAGGTAGACCATTTTTTTCTGAAAAAATAATTTCTAATCATTGAATTCCCCAAGGGGATAGTGGAAAATCATTGGGATCTTTCTAGATCACCTTCCTTGAGAATAAGCATATTGCTGAAACATAGTCACATAAGAAAGAAGCCCAAACATTTTCAAAGGTAGCCACACTGGTCTCTATATCATCTAGTTTGGACAAGGATGGTGCACCATTCCATGAGTCACACTAGAATTTAACTAACAAGTCGTTATTCATTTCCCAAGTAATGAAGTTAATTACTATTTCTCTAGAAGAAATCATGAAATCCGAAATAACTAAACTTTTAGGGGGGTCTAATAAAGTAAGAATTCTTGCTGGATTGGTGTCATCTAGGTACTTCTTTTTCATCGTTTGGCATCAAGTGTTTTGAGGTTTGGTGTACATTTGTTGGATTAATTTTCCCCCAAAAGCTTATTTTTCATTTGTGCAGATCATGAATCCTTGCACCACCTAATTGTTTGACCTAAGCCATGTTCTCTAGAAAGACCAAAGGTATTTTCTTCTCTCCATTGATATTACCTATCCATAAGAATTCTCTAAACAACTTTTGAATGCTTTGAATTATTGAATGGGGCGCTTTGAGAACTGATACACAATAGTTTAGAATTGTTGACAATACTATTTTAATAAGTAATATTCTGCCTGACAGAGATAGCCATCTTGCTTTCCATGCTACTACTCTAGATTTGATTATGTTGATGATAGGTTTCCAATAACTAATTGCATTTTCCCCCATGAAGAATGGAATTCCAAGATATACAAATGGAAGGAAGTCAACTATGAATCCTAGTAGGTTGATAATCCTATTGGAAATAATCTGATTAATATTAAACAAATATATTTTTGATTTTAGGGGGTTAACTTTTTGGTTTGAGGCTATCGTGTAAAGGTCTAACACATGTTTCATTTGTCTAGCCTCTGAGATGTTGGAAGCTCCAAAAAGAAAATATCATCCACAAAGAGGCAGTGTGTCATTAAAATGTCTATCTGGCCTATTTGAACTCATGGCCAACTGCCTAAAGCCTGCTTTTTCTGGATGAGCCTACTCTATAGTTTTACAATGAGGATGCATAACACTAGTGACAAGGGGTCACATTGTTTGATCCTTTGTGTTGATAAAAAGAAATCAACATGCACCCCATTTATCAATATTGAGAATCCAACACCCAATATGTAGGCTCTTATCCATTTGCACCAGCCTTCTACAAAGCCAAATTTATGCAAGACTTTGAGTAGAAAATCCCAATTTACCCTATCATATGCCTTCATCATGTCCAACTTGATGACAAAGTGTGATGATTTGGTACAATTAATGGAACGCAGTGCTTCACATGCCACTAGAGCCCCTTCTATTGTTTCTCTTCCTAAGACAAATCTGCCTTGAGGCTATGATACAAGGCTTGGAATCAAATGCTGCATTATGAGATAATAGCCTTTGTGATAATCTTATAAATAGTGTTGCATAAAGAAATCAGGTGAAATTCTGCAAACAATTTAGGTGTCTTGACTTTAGGAAGGATGGCTATGTTTGTGGTGTTGAAATACTTTAACATGGATTTATTAGCCCTAGATTCTTCTATTACACCCAACAAATCCCACCCAATCCAATCCCAACATGATTGGAAGAATAAATTTGCAAAGCTATTTGGGCCAAGTTCTTTGTTTGGAGGTAAAGAAAAGACTAATTTTTTGAGTTCTTGAATTATGAATGGAGCCATTAGTTTCAAATTATCAGCTTCTGTAACTATTGAAGGAATTACCTCTAGAAGTTCATCCATTGGAAGGTCTAATGAGTCTGGCATAGGCAGGGGCGGGGGGGGGGAGGGGGGCTAGTAATATTTGGAAATATCTGACTCCTTCCTCTTGTATGCTTTGAGGCTCAGATAGTAGGTTGCCAGTTTCATCATTAGTGATAGAGAAAATGTGATTAACTGTTGTTTTTTGTTTTGCTGAAGCATGGAAATATTCTGTATTTATGTCTCCCTCTTGTAGCCATAATTCCCTCAATTTTTGTCTCTAGTATTCCTCTTCTCTACTACATATTTATTCCCATTTCCACAAGAGGTTTTTCTAAACATTATAAGAATCATTGTCCATTCCTTGTTTAATAATCTTGCTGAAGGCAGACTCCAATTTATGCTTAACTATAAGAGACTCTCAAGTTATTTTAAATGCAATCAGGGAAAAATAAACTCCAAATTGGCAACTCAATTCCAAATTAGAACAAACTTTAGAATTAATGGACAAATTAGAGTCATTTCAGATTCTACACATATACATGGAAGGCAACAAAGCAACGAATGCTTTAGCTAATGCAGGGGCTGACGGTGACAATGTACTCATTAAAAAAAAAAATCAAATAGAATAAAATAAATAGATTAACTAAACCATAAATATTAAAAATATTTATATCAAAATATTAAATAAGTTACAAACTTAACCAAGATTCATTCGATTACGGTTTACAAACAAAAAAAAATGCTTTGATTTTCCTATCGGGTAGTTATTCCTTTCTTCAAATTATATAGCCCTCTGCGTCTTTAGGATTATACCTATCCTTGGTTGAAGCGATGTCTACCCCTACTATGATCAAGGGACCAACATTCTAGATAGCTTTTGATGGCATAATTGAAGATAAGATCATTTCAGAAGAAGGCAATTTAATCAAAGTGACAAGGAAAATAATAATAAAGTAAGATAAGATCATTAACTAATAAACCATTAATCCCAGGAATAATATAATCAAATTGAGGAATCCAAATAATGAAAAATGAATGACATTCAATAAGATTAACCTATGGCAAATAGATAATAGAATACAACCTATATGAAAATATATATTACAAGTTAAACAAAATAGAGGGAAAGGCTTTGGTCTCTTCAAACTCTCAAAAGGAATAAGGATTGATTTATAAGATAATGTTCCAAAAAAGTTTTATTCATTGACATATATCAACTTTAAAGATTTCTTGTCGTTTCTAATGGAGTAACAACGATCTTATGATCTTGGCCAAGCGTTTAAGCTTTTTTAGGATATTGTGAAGAAACCTATATATAAAGGCACATTGAGTTGAAAGCACAAAACATTATAAGCAAAGATGGAAGTTGGAAATCAAATAAACTAGGAAGGATCTCATAATGAAAAAGTTATTGTAACCTCCTAAAAAGGAAACAAATCCTAGAGGACATATTGTAAAAGTTTTGATGTAATTTTATTAAAAATAATCAGGACTTGGGCCTTTTATCGATGAAAAAGAAACTCTACTAATTTTAAAAATAAACTAAAATTATTTTGAAAATTAAAAACTAAATCAATTTTAAAAAGTTAAAATCAAATTTAGATTTTCTAAAAGAAAACATAGATTGACTTGCTATTTGTGAAATCAATAAAAGCTAGTTTTTTTTTTTTAATTGGAAAAGAAAATTTCAAGAGATTGATAGTTGATAAAAAAATTATAATTATAATGATAGAATCATTTTTTTAATAAAAAATCAAATTATTCTAATCTTAATTTTTTAATCTCAATAGACAAACTAGAAAAGGTTAAATTCAGTTTCCTAAAGTGTAATTATAATTGTAATTATAAAATTATATTCTAATCTTAATTATAATGATAATTTTAATTTTGACATAAATCTTAACCAATAAATAAATGATTATAAATTGTAGTCTAGTAATAAATATATAATACATTATTAATATATAATGAATATATTATATAAACGCATAAATTATTAAATAATTATAATTAAATTGTCAGTTTTAAATTTTTTTAATTACAATTATAATTTTATAAATATAATAATTAATAATTATTATAATTGAAAAATTATATAGAATTATGGTTATAATTAGTTAGTTTAGTCATCAATGTTCTCATTAATAATGATCTAGGAAGATTAATAAGGGCGAAAGAGTAGTTGAGTTGGTGTGAAGGTGAGTCATGAGGAGTAATGTTAGGCTAATGATCTTAGTGCTACACTTCAGCTCTGATTTGAGTCACAACTAGATTGTAACAAACCCTTTTAAGGGAAAGTGAGTAGCTGAGTTGATGTGAAGGTGAGTCGTGAGGCTAATGATCCTAATGCTATGCATCAATTCTAGTTCGAGTCACACCTAGATTACCACAAACCCATTTAAAATGTATTTTTTGGGAAGATGGCTCTCAACCAACACCATGGATGCTCACTTTTTTAGCATCAGGGCAAATATTACTATGGATCTTCTCATTGTCAATGACCCTTTAACATGTGTTCTCCATAGTTTATAAATCGATCACAAAATCCTTTGCAGTCAAGATCTCAGAGAAACTGGACACTTAGTTATAGGTCAACACCACACACTTAGTCTCCCACCACAAAGAGCTTGGATCAAGGTTATCGGGTACAATCACAAAGAAAATAATGGGGTTATGCATGTTAGGTAATTAAGAGGGGTTGGGTGGGGGGAGGGGGGTGGGTGAATAAGTTGTAACCAATTATCCTATAGGCCTTAAAAATACTTTAGTACTAACTTCAACTTCTTTAACTTACAAGTCATTAACTCGATAATCAAATCTAGCATCACAATTCTAACTAATAAAAACATTTTAATAAATTGTCATCTTATTTTTCCTTAATATATCGAGTATTAGAGTTATCTTCCAATTTATACTGAGTTGCATCAATAAACATAAAACTTGAAAATCAACTTGTAACACAAAAGCATTTGCACATTTACACACAAGTATTTATCATGGAAATCTTGTAAAGGGAAAAACCACTAGGGACCAACAACCCAAAGATTCTCACTCTTCTAAAGTGAGATTAGTTAGGAGAAAACTGTGTAAAAGGTTATATCCACATAATTACATATGACCTTGTTAGAGGGTTTTCATGAAAGATCATTTAGACCTTATCACTCATTGACATTTCTAAAGAGTGCCCATCCCTAAAGGACTTACAAAACATTACTATAGAATGTTACCATATAGGATTTCACAGGGTTGTTAGGTCCACTTGGTTAAATTGATTTATTTGTTATAATGATTAGAATGCAATAGTAAATTGATCTGTTGGGTTTAGCACTACCTTGCTTGTTTAGATCTCTGGTTCGCTCTTCCTTGGCTGATCCACACACTCACACAATCACTCAACACTTCCTCTTTGTTGATCTTAATAATGAAGCTCACTCAGTTATCGTTTCACCTTCTTCTTTCCTTAGTTTGATCTCAAAATCAATAAACAATGATCAATAATAATGAACATCATGTTCATCCTTTAAATAAAAAACTTATGTCCTTGACAAACAATCTCCTCCTTTGATTTTTCTACTTAATTACAATCAACATATCTTCATTAAGTTTAGATTCATTAAATCTAGACACTCGGTTAATACATACTTACCTTGAACTTTGTGCTCACTTTGAAAATAGAAAATCTCATTTATTGGATCTTCTATGAATTTCTCCAGTTGTTGATATTGTAACTAAATTTGTCTCTAACTTTCAAACTTCTCGAGGATTCTTCATTTCCATCACGAGTCGGCCTCATATCTCATCTTCTTGAAATAATTTTTTCTTCCATGTTTGGTTAATATTATATCCTTACTCAGTCAACACTACACTCAGTTACTATTAAAATTTCTCGATTGACACTAGACTTCATCACTTGTCCATCAGGAGCTCATTGACAACTATAGTAGCTTGATAAATACAATGCTCCTTCAATCACAATGCAAACTAGTCGATGTAACTTGACTTGAATATACATCTTTCTTAAGCTCATGTAAAACAATCAATTGAACATTGTACTATTATAGTCCAACTCATTCAAGTGCCCACCAAATACCATACTCTTATCAACACTTACATCATCATACTTTCTTCAAATCCTCTTCATCAATCAAATGATATTTCATTATACTAAATTAGCACAATGCATTACCAACTAAGGCTTGACATCAATGAAAACATAACAACTGATATGACCCTTTCACATTTTATTAACAACATTATCAGTTGCGGCTAACAATATCCCCATTTGGCATTGATGACAACTTATAAACATAAGCTTTTGCATTATATAACTTTACATCATAATATATAAAACCTAGGGGACTTATATCATTTTATCCTTTTTGTTGATGTAAGGGGTTTCAGGTCCCCTCAAAACCTTATTTTATCATAATCTAAAACATTACATCATAAGATAATCAAATGTATGCATTAACAACAACACAACTCTTTAGCTTTCTAACTTAATGCAAGTTCTCTTTCATCTTCATGATCTATATATCAAGTTCACTTTGTCAAGTTCTACTCAATTTGCAACAATATACTCCCCCTTTGGATATACTTCATTGTTCAACAACATTTTCTATAATTTTTTAATGACAATACTTCTTCATTTGTTTCATCTCCTTTAGAAATATTCTTCCTCTTACAATTTCTCTCCCTTTTAGGTTCAACATCTCTTTTAGTCATATTCTCCCCCTTTGATAGCAATGTCAAAAGTAATTATAAGTTTCAATAAGAAACACATAAAACTTCATGGTTATACCTTGTACCATGCATGTATTGTTTATATCTATTTCATTATAGTCACTTTCACAAATTCAAAATTGCTCCTAAAGTGTGAACTCTTGCATCAAATCCACAAAGGTATCAACATTTATCCATGAATTAATGCAACATGCATCCTTTCTTAGTGAATCTTTGATATAGGAAGCATCCTTAGTTTACCTCTTAGATACTCAAAAGCATCCTTAGGTAATGGCTTATTAAACATATCTGCAATCTTATCCTTAAACTTCACATACTCTAGTCTCAATTGTTTCTCTTGTACTGGCTCCCTCAAGTATTGATAATTGATAGATATACATGTTAGAAATGGGTAATATTGGGGGGGGGGGGGGGGGTGAATCATTATTCTAAAAACTTTTGTCGCCAACTGGATATTATTAATTACTTTGTACCATGCATAAGAAAGTAAATAGGTAATGCTAAACAAAAATAATAACCATGCATAAAGAGAACTCATAACACCATATTTTGTTAACTAGGGAAACCATGGCCAAGGGAAAACCATGGCAGGGATGATACCTGTAGTCACCTAAAAATGGTCATCTAGACTATTAGCCCCCTTTTCAACATTTTGGCTAAATTAATTTAATCATTTACCTAGACCAAATTGCTAATAATCAATTTATTTGATTATAACTTATAGTTTGACTATGCTATCCTAAGTTCATTATTTGATTAAAAGAACATTTCCCCTTTTAATTAAATAAAAGACCCCATTCTTCTAACCCACTTAAAGTGCACACATAAAGTCCTTTTTCTATTTTGCAATTAAAAGAAAAGGCTTCGTGACTTTTGTCTTATATGACAAGTCAACTTATATTCTATTGGTTGACTTGTGTGTGCAAATGGATCACTCCTCTTTTCAAATTCCACTATTGATCATCCACCATCTTCATCTTGATCTCTACCATCCATACGACTTTAAAAGGGAGAGAACTTTCCCCCTCAAAGCATCCATCTTTTGAGTATTGTTATGGTGCAGGTTTTCTAATAGGTTTTTTTGGAGCTTTGCGGAGAACTTCTATTTCTTGTCTACATTCTCTCATACCATAACATTTTAGCTTAGATTCATGTTGCATGTTAGTTTAGCTTCTATTTTTCAATAATATATCTCACATAGCTTAATATTTGGATTGTAACACTCTCATACATGTTTTAGCATAGTTGCATTTTGCATTCTCATCTTAGCTTAGTTTCCATACTTACATTGCATTCTTGAAGAACTCCTTGAGACATTTGCATTCTTGCATCTTGTCTTTGGAACCTCCCATTGCATGGTTTACTAGCAAGAAGAGTATTGCTAAGGCTCAACTGAGAGCCCTTGAACTTGAAATACACTCTCTTGCACTCCATGGATAGGGAGCTCTAAGCCGGCATCCAATGCATTCCAAACTCATGGAATCGTTTGGATAGAAGGGTTTAGAGTGGGACACTTTTGAGTGTCCATTTTTGGCACCCACTATGGGGCTTGAATCAAGTTTCTAGCTCCATTTTATTTTATTTTTTATCTTTGGTTTTTTACAGCACCATATTGGATCTAATCAAGTGCTTTTGTAGAATTATCACTTTGGTTTTAAGACTAACCCATATGCAGATTGGTTTGAAGGCTAAAAATCTAGTTGTTTTAAAGATTTGATCATATCTTTTAAACTGCTTGGATTTTTGTTTTGAATTATTTTGTGCAGGTTGGGTATATGTCTAACATGTCTCAGTCTAATTTTTGAAGCATTTTGATGTGATTTACGGGAGTTATGATTTTTTCTTTATTTTTCATCAAAAGTCGTTTCTGATCACAAATCAGCGTATTTTTTGGAAAAACTTACATTTTCAGATTTTTTTTTGAATTCTAAGGAGGGTACTTTCTTTGTATTTTGACTTTTGAGGTTGTATTAGGGATCAAAAACCTGATTTGATAAATCTGATCTGTTTTGACACAATGGGTCTGTAAGGCACAAATGAAGAGATTTTTTTGAATTTCTTGCATTTTTGGAAAGTTCTCTAGTTTTTAGTAGGGGTCTCCTTTTCCCATTTCTATTTTTGGGTCCAAAATCATATAAAAAAAAAATCTAATCATGTTGACTAGGTTAAAAGCAAAGAGTAAAAATGAGAGCATTTATGATTAGTTGGCACTTTCTTTGCATACACTTGGTTGGAAGATAACTTGGATATTTGAGGCAACTAACCACTTTTTATTGCATTTTTTAATGTTATTTTACACTAACTTGTGGTGCTAACAAGTTGTGATCGTAGGTTGCTATCCTTGTGAAAAAATTGAAATATTGCATAAAAAGAACGCATGTCAAAGCTTCAAATGCACAAGGGCTACTAACAATTGTTTGCAGGGCTGCCCAATGCATAAAAACCCAGTTTTGCTTATTCTTTACTTTCCACATGTGTGGCATATACTAGTTATTTGTTTTTAGGCATATTAAAACTTATGATCGGGATCTTTTGGTGATAGGAGAGTATGCTCTTCACCCTTGTGGTGAATCAGAAATCTTGACTTACCATTTGGTTTCAAGAGTAAGAGACAACTGAATCTTCTCGGTGTGTTTGGAGGAAGCAATCAAGGTAGGAGAGTATGCTTTTCACCCTTAAGGTGAATCAAAAATCTTGACCCTTGAGAATGGATCCATTTTGTGGTAGTTAGGATCCTTTAGAGGGCCTGCTCTCGGATAACTTGAGAGGAACGACCCAAGTGTGGACAAGACAATTACTTGGCTCTTCCAACCCACTATAAACTCAATGCTATCAAGGACACAAAACCTTGGTAGACATAGTGTTTGTCTTCGCCTAGTGTGATCGCTTATGGGATTCGACCATAGGGAGATCACTAGGCAAGAATGCTTAAGGTACTTTTGTGGTTGTGAGATTGGTTACTCATCACAAGGTGAGGTGTCCCATAATTGGGAGCAAGAGAAACACTATGAATAGAAGCCCTATCTAAACACCCTAAGTTAGTAACTACCTTTTTTAGCCGCTCAACTTCTTGGTGCAAGGATCGATCCTAGTGGACTACTCGGATCACCCCAAGATTTTACACTCACCATCTGTATTCCCTTGATTATGCTTATGGCATTTCCATGACAAAGCCAATATCTCTTGTGGGAAACCACTTTGTGTGAAGCGAAGGAGCATCAAGTGTGGGCCAAGTTGTCGAGTAATGAACCATGTCCTTTAGGTAGATATTGCTTGATGTGTTCTCGAATGTGGTATACCTGTGAAAATCTTTTGAACATACACATGACGATAATTCTAGCGATTTCTTTTGAGACCTTGGATATGCTTGTATCATGCAAGGTTCCTTTGTCCCTTGTTTGATTGTTTGAAGACTACTCCATGTGTCACTATCTTTCTTGGAAAGAAATGTTTTTTGAACATCAAACTTGCTATGCTAACAACTATTGTCAAACTTTGTCAACCAAGTCAAAGCATAAAGTCTTAACATTTTTTTTGTGTTGCTTGCTAAGGGGAGTCTCATCATTTGACTTTTCTTTTATATGTCTCTAGTTCTTGAACATGCTTAAAGTGACTCTTTGGTCTTAGTGCTCATGGTCTTCCTATCTTCATGGTATATGTTTACTTGCTAGTTATCTTTTTGCTGAAATGGTTACCTTGATTTCTTGACAACACTCTTGGGTTGGGAAAGTTGTTCACTTGTCACCCCACTTACTCTATCTACTTGGCTATTGGCTTCTTGCCTAGCTCTTGACTTGAGTCACTAGTGTCATAAGTAACTTGTACACTCTCTTGAAAAGTCACTTTACTCTATCTTTACTATATTAGCAAGTGAATAATCTACCTCTCTAGTTTGGACATCAAGTTATCTTGTGTCACCTTATTAGCTTTCTCTAGTCTCCTTCATGCTTGATTATCTATCTACCACTATGGAATTCAAAGCTTGTGCTACCAAACCTCAACCAAATCTAGATGATCATGATATCCTCCATGTCACTAAAGAGTTTCAAAATCTATATGCGCAATACAAAGAACTAGAAGAGACAAATGATCTTTCTTACCTTCATCTCTCTAAGCACATGACATAAATGAAGTCTACGCTTGAGAAAAGGTTAGAGGAGAAGATTGCATCATTACATGAATCTTCCTTAAGGTCTTTACATGCATGTGAGTCACCTTCTTTGAGGTCATTCTCTTCTTCTAGGTCTACATGCTCTACTTCAAGACATCAAATGTCTTCATCTTGTAGATCTAAAGACCTCTTTAGAGAACAATCAAGTGATACCTCCTTTGAGCCTATGCTAAAATTTCATGATGGACCTATCTTTGACCAAGATAATGATGAAGACATGGATGCATACCATTCACTTGAGAAACAAAAAAAGGACTCTAGACATACTTCTAATAGAACTTTTTCTCCCTTGGAAGATTCTTATGATGACACTTTGCAAAAACTTCTTGGCAATAAGATCATCATGTTACCTAAGTCTAGCTCATATGGAAACCCATTCTTGGATATCTATTATGCTTATCATCAACATAATGAGCATAGTACTTCAAATTGCATTGAGCTAAAACATAAAATCCAAGATCTTATTGATAATGGAATTATTGATACCTCTAATGATTCATGTGATGAGGATACTTTTCTTGAGAAAGATCATATTAATGAACCTATGTCTAGTGATGGTTTCCTTGATACCTCCACTTCTTCCAACACTCGTGCATCTCCCAACACTTCAAAGCTTTCCAGCATTCCTCCATCAAATAAAGAACCTAATACTTTCCACATTGACTACATGTATCCTCAAGGGCTACCTCTAAAAGAAACTCAAGCTAACCTTCACTTGGCTGCAAACCTTTTCCATGCTACTAATTCTGTCAATCCTCAACCTTCATGCACTACTATGCCTAATCCAAGCACTACTCCATTCACTCTTCATTCTCCCTTGCCCTTAGAAGTGGCTCCATGTCAAGAGCACTCTCAAAAAGAAAAAGCTATAAATGTCAAGAAAGATCAAGATCAAGCAAGAAAGATCAAGATCAAGCACCCTTTCATCTCTTTCAAGATTTTTCCCCTCAATATCCTATATCTTGTCCATCCCCCAAGTATGATGAAGATACCACTTCCATTATCTCCCTTGAGCTTATTGAAAATTATGAGAAAAGTTCTCTTCATATGCTATCCAAAGCTACTTGTCAAGATCAAAGCATCCCCTCATGTTCTACTTTTCCACATCCGCTTCAAAATTGTGCTCAAGCTTCAAGTGCTTCTATTAAAAATGTTGTTCCTATCAAAGGTACTCATGAGTCTATTGATGGCTTTGACCATGTTGCTCACTCTAAAGATGTTGATATCTCTTCCCACTATCCCTTTGCATCTTCTAAATCTATCCTTGGTCCTTATCCATCTAAGCTAAAGCATTCAAACCTTCCATCCATATTGGGGCCTTATGTTCCTCCATCTCATAAATTCACTCCTAGCTCATTCCCTAGCTCTTCTATAATACCTCAAGATCAACAAAGACACTCATCCTTGATGACTTTTCACCCATTTATCCATCTAAACCAATCATATTAGTCTTATTCATCAACAAATCCAAAGTCCTTTGGAAGTGTGAATAAACATAAGAATCCATTGAAAAATGAAGATCACTATGTCCCATCTAATCAACATGTGAATGCTAAGAAGGAAAATGCACAAAAGAGACTGCAAAGGTCCACTATTAAGAGAGCTAAATCAAAGAAAATGTGGGTTCCTAAATCCATCATTGAAGAAATACACTCTCAAGCACCCAAAGAACAAGGAAAATCTAAAGCTATGTGGATTCCCAAGTCTCTTTTAAAAGACTTGAATATTGAAAATACTTCAAAGTTGACATTCAAGTTTCCAAAGGCTTCCATTCCATCGTCTTCCAAAAATCTTCCTAAAAATATTCCAAAGCCTTCCACTCCACTTTTTTCCAAATCTCTTCTACCACTTGATACATCTAAACCTCAAGCTACTTCATTCATGATTCCTCCATCATTCCAATACCCTTCAAGGTGTGTGTCAATGTTGATCTTGTCCAATATTTCAACTACCCTCATGAAATCCTCTAAAGCTTACACTTACTTTCTATACATGAACTCTTATCCTCAATATATTCTTCCTACTACCATTTCTCTTTCATCATGCTATCAACATCTTTGAGCATACCTTCATGACTTATCTTTCCTATAGGAGCACTATCTACATTCAAAAAGCTTGAGCTCTTTCTAAAAATTCAAAAAATGAAAAAAAAAATGAAAAAAAATGAAAATGCGCCTTGGTGAAAACCACTTCTTGTGGCACCTTGGTAGCAAAAGTAAAGAGAAATGAATCCATCCTATGGTGAAAACTACTTCTTGTGACACCTTGGATAAGTACCATGATGAAAACCTGGCAAACAGGCATCATGCATAATTCTTCCACCATCCATCTAGCCCCTCTTCTCTCTTTGATCTTCACAATGTTAAGTTATCTTTGCATATTGGCTATCTTATCCATGAGATTCTCTATTTGTGCTTTCTCATTCCCTCATAGCCTCCATCTTGAGCTTTATTTTTATTGCTCTATCCCATCGCTATCCTATCTAGTTGACCCCTTGGTCTTGATCATAATAAATTAAACATGGTTCTCATAGGTCTATTGACATGGCTACTCTTTTGGACTACACACTTCATGCTATCTCACTTGCTGGCTTCATTGCTTATCGTACATGCTATCTTTCTCATTGCTTCCATTGCTTATCCAAAACATGCTTCATATGACTATTTCACCTCTTTACCTAGCTTAGGTACTCTTAAGGAGTTAGTCCTTGAGGATCACTTTCACTTGCTTCATACTCCTTTTTCATCCATCTTTGCTTATCCACTAGCTTGTTGGTCCATCATATCCTATACCTTGCTAGACATTGAGAGAAAATGATGTGATCTTTCTTGAGAGCTAGTGATCTCTAATTTATTCTAAAATTTTCAAAAAAAAATCATATATGATCCTGAAAAAGTCCTAAAAATAAAAAAAAGATCCTAAAAAAATGATCATCTTAGTGAAAACCTAGCAATTGGCACTTTGATGCATCACCGAAAAATTAAAAAAATACAAAAAAATTGAAAAAATTTTTGAAAAAAATTTGTCAAGTGGTGAAAACCTGGAAACAGGCGCTACTTGAAACCCTTGCAACTATGTCTATCAGTCTCAATCATCCATTTCACTACACATTTCCTAGCTTGGAATTGTTTCTTGTCCTCATCTCGGGGGTATAGCTACTTAGCCTATTAAGGTATTCTTGTGTATTAGGGTTTCTATG
Source organism: Cupressus sempervirens (assembly GCA_028749045.1). NCBI lineage: Eukaryota > Viridiplantae > Streptophyta > Pinopsida > Cupressales > Cupressaceae > Cupressus > Cupressus sempervirens. The sequence goes on from CM053788.1 coordinate 396,927,720, forward strand.
ACAACTCACAAAATAGTGTTTCTCAACACTTCCCCCACCTTGACATCAAGTGTTTTTCAACACTTTTTAGATAGTTTACCTACGGTCTTCGATGTCGCAATATTTTTCACTATTAGGATCAAGTCTTGAAGAAATGGGCAAGTGACTCACACACACACACCTAAACATTTAAACAAATGAGCTATGCTAATCTTTATCTACTTTGTGTGCTATCTATGATGATTTCTTTGTCACGTGTTCCCTCCCTAATAGTCTTTCAAGGATGTCATTGACTAGAAGATTGGGGGCATGGGACATATTTTCTTGATTTCTACTTGTGGGTATACTTTGTTTGTCTATAGTGTTGTAAGAATTTATGCTTTTCCTATTCAACATTTTGACTTACAAATGTATCATCCTTGACTATTTTGCAAGACTGCACTCGGGGTTTATCCTGGCACTTATGCCTTGATACAGGTGTAATCTCGCTAAATTAAACTTAGGGAATCTAATCACTTAGTTATCTTGACTTACATGTCTCTGATGCTTAGATTGGATTTCCACATACCTATCTGATATCGATCATATTCATATCCTCATAGTTATACTAGTGATGGTTGTATGATCTCATGATGTCCCTAATAAATGCTCAATGATGAAATGAAGAGTCTAAATGTTATGCGCTTCTTGCTGGTAAACCACTTTACTTATTAGCTTACATTTTAGGTTCATTTTCTAGCTTAATCTTATATTCTTGCATATGGGGATAGCTCTCTCTTCATCTTTTCGCAGACATATCGGCTAACTCCTTTCATATATTACTTTACTTTCTTCTTGTTTGTGTCTTTTCACCTTATTAATCTTTTGCTTCATCTCTTTTCTATCTTATCATCACATTATATAAAGTTTTGACCTCTTAAATAATTTCGACGTCCTGGATTCATTTTCAGGGTCAAAATCCAAATTCGAGTTCATCTTGATGGTCAAAATTGTCTTTTAAAATTCTACTTTCTTCTGAGTAGTTAGCTGACCTTTTGAGGTCTAATCTTTGAATCATCACTGGGGCATCTTCATTTCTTCATGTATTCATCATTTCCATATTTCATATCTACTTCAATTCATTGTTTCATGTCTAAAATCACCTTTCTACTCGTTTTGACCTAATTTTTATATTGTATCCTTCATGGTCAATTCTAGTCAAACTGGGGCATTTTACTAGTCTCTTTAATATTCATTCTTGGGTTCTAATCATCTATCTATCATCTTGGACATTTCTATATTCTGATTTTCTCATATCTAGCTTGTTTCTATGTCCCCTTACCTCATTTTGATTTCAATCTTGAGGGGGCAAAAATACTCTATCACTGCTTAGGAGCATTTGTTTGATCTTCTCACTTGCTCTCACTCTATCCACTTTTCTAGGTGTTAACATTCTTCTTGAATTCTAACATTGTTCTCTTCCTAATGTTCAGTACTACCACTATTAGGTTGTACATTTAGGACTTGCTACCTTTTTCTACATTTCGTTCTTCAAAATCAGATATCTATATCTATTACTGCCTACTTGGCTTTCTATTTTCTTTGACATAATGTGTTCCCAGATCGATCATGCATTAGTCAAAGAAGGGCAAATGTAATCACCTAAAAAATGGTCATCTAGACTATTAGCCCCCTTTTCAACATTTTGGCTATATTAATTTAATTATTTACCTAGACCAAATTGCTAATAATCAATTTATTTGATTATAACCTATAGTTTGACTATGCTATCCTAAGTTCATTATTTGATTAAAAGAACATGTCCCCTTTTAATTAAATAAAAGACCCCATTCTTCTAACCCACTTAAAGTGCACACATAAAGTCCTTTTTCTATTTTGCAATTAAAAGAAAAGGCTTTGTGAATTTTGTCTTATATGACAAGTCAACTTATATTCTATTGGTTGACTTGTGTGTGCACATGGATCACTCCTCTTTCCAAATTCCACCATTGATTATCCACCATCTTCATCTTGATCTCTACCATTCGTACGACTTTAAAAGGGAGAGAGCTTTCCCCCTTAAAGCACCCATCTTTTGGGTATTGTTATGGTGCAAGTTTTCTAATAGGTTTTCTTGGAGCTTTGTGGAGAACTTCTATTTCTTGTCTACATTCTCTCATACCATAGCATTTTAGCTTAGATTCATGTTGCATGTTAGTTTAGCTTCTATTTTGCAATAATATATCTCACATAGCTTAATATTTGGATTGTAACACTCTCATACATGTTTTAGCATAGCTGCATTTTGCATTCTCATGTTAGCTTAGTTTCCATACTTACATTGCATTCTTGAGGAACTCCTTGAGACATTTGCATTCTTGAGGAACTCCTTGAGATATTTTCATTCTTGCATCTTGTCTTTGGAACCTCCCATTGCATGGTTTACTAGCAAGAAGAGTATTCCTAAGGCTCAGCTGAGAGCCCTTGAACTTGAAATACACTCTCTTGCACTCCATGGATAGGGAGCTCTAAGCGGGCATCCAAGCATTCCAAACTCATGGAATCGTTTGGATAGAAGGGTTTAGAGTGGGACACTTTCGAGTGTACAATACCCACTAGATAATATACCGATATATATGTTCCTTGTTGGAGGATGGACCTTGTTAGGAGTCAATGAGAAAATTTAGTATAGAGAGTCCTTGTTAGAAGACTTTGAATCCCTGTTAGGAGATTCCAATCTTGTTAGAAGTTGTAGTACAGTAGGTGCAAGAAGAGCTCACTGCCCAAAAAAGTAATCAAACCTTAGGTGTATAGGTGTTGTAACTGCTTACTGATCTTTGACCTCAGCTTGATCTCAGATCACAAAATTAGGTTCTCAAAACTTCGCATATATCACTTCACAAAAAGTTTGCATATTACTTATCACAATACAATTGCTCACTTCATCACATTTGATTTCACAAGATGTCCTTTGCATAAATACCATGCCTTTTCACAAATTGCTGCTAGGTCAACTAAGAGCATAATATACTTTTCCAACTTAGAGTAAACATCTAGGATGTTGTCTCTAATTGGTCAACTAATTATTTTGTTTCCTTTAATTTTGCTATTTTGTTTCACTAGTAAAATGTGAATATCTCTTTTTTGTATTGTTTGTACTGATGTCCAAGGTTATACACATCATCATCAACATGTATACTATCTCCATCTAACTTCTTTAGTCATAATATGACGTCGAAAACATTTTACGTATAAAATAATGTACTGTTGTAAACCAATTTTATACTTAGACAATTTTCTGAGTACCAAAAGCTAAGTATCTTTATTTCCATGATTTACCACAAGTATGTACAACATGTGCTGCCATTAATATCCAATTTTCAATAATCTCCCCCTTTGGCATTGATAGCAACAAAGTAAGGAAAATCGGCTAAGTGACAAAACCTTAACAAAAACTTACAATATTAATCATCTATTACATTACATATTACAAATGCTCAATTACTTAATTGCTCCCCCTTTGAATATGATTGCTACATACATAATTTACTATACAATTTTCTTCTGCAACTTCTACCCCTTTGACATCGATGACAAAGGTCAAGAAATCAAAAAACTGTCAAAAAAGGTTGTCTGATTATTGTCAAAACACTATCTTGCTACCTTAAGCTGTTAAAATCTTCATACAGTCATCAAAATTTGCCTTTAAATTGTTCATACCTTTCTCCCATGTATCCTTTGCTACTTTGACAATAGTGAGCATTGCACATAAAGCATATGATGCAATATCAACCGCATTAAGGTCAGAGTAGGTGAAGTTTGCATAAGTGTCTTTAGCTCTGACACATTCTTCCAATTGTCTTTTAACGATTGATATCTTCAAAGCAATAGACTCTCTAAATTTTGATATTCTCTTCACAATTAGATCTTTTTTAAATTCTAGTTTCCTAATGTCAGAGTGTACACCGATAGCTTGTCCTTCTAATCAATTTTGCAAGAGATTTGTTGTACCTAAATGGTTAGAGCTTCTAGCTCACTTAGCTTCCCTTGAATCTTTTTATCCACATATTTGGTCAACATATGAGATAGAGTACACTTGATGTACAGTACCTTGCCAACTCGTTGACATCTTCAAAGTTCCTTGATACAAGTATTAAGGCTCAGCAAATCATTCTAAATGTTTTGACAAATGGTGCTAAAAAGATTAGCATCGTGTAATATTTGAGCCTTAGACGTAGCAATATTCAATAAGTTTGTAAATTCATCGTCAAACAATTTCATAACTGTTTGTGTTCTCTATTCAAGATCTACTTCAATGAATTTGACTATGAGGGTGTTGTGCAATCTATCAGTCACCTTCATTAGTGCTCTTTGTAAACTTTTCACCTTTTTGTTCTTCTCAAACAATTTTGTCAAAGATGAGATCAAATTATATTGATCATCATCATCACCCGTAAGGTTTGCAAGAGATATAAGAGAGAATGATCTAGATGCTTTCACATCATATTTCTTTAGTTTATCTTTTGCTTCCTTCTTTGATCTTCTCTCTTCTTCTTCCTTTTCTTCTCTTTCTTTCTTCTCTTCCAAATTTTTCTCTTTTTCCTCTTCTTTCCTCTTTTCATCTTCTTTCAGCTTCTTTTCTTCTTCAAGTAATTTCAACTTGGCTTCTTCAATATTCTTCTTTTTCTCTTCTAGCTATCTTTTCTTTTGCTCAGCCAGTCTCAATTGATCTTGAATATCTTCAGAATGGGGCTTAGGTTGATTGAATGGGTTTTCATCAATGTTAATTGTAACATTTGTTTGATCAATCTACATAGTATCACCACTTACTAATACTTCCAAGGTTTTCTCTGTAATAGTAGGTTTTTCCTTTAGTTCACTCATAATTTTATTGATAAGTACTGCATTATCACTTCTAATAACATTCTTTTCTCCTCTCATGAATGGAAATGGCCTCATCTTACTTTGCAAGTAAGGTGCTAGTTTCTTCATCAATTTCTTGATTTCATCTTCATCATCTATCTTACACATAGTTCTCAACATTGACTTCCAAAGTTCCATGTCTTCTTCATGAATAGGTGTTTTCTTTTCTATAAGTCTATCATAGACCTTTTGATTTACAAAGCCTTTAATGCTCTCAAGTTTCAAGTTATTTATAATTATATATCTCACAATAGAGATATCAATATGTTCTTTCTCCATTTCATTGTATAAATCATAGAACTTATTCATCTGTACAAAGTTCCCTTCATTAACAATGACTATGTTAATCTTCTCTATCTTAGGTTTCCATGGTTGCCTTGTTTTACTTGCTAGCTTCTTAGAAATAGTAACTTTGTATGGTTGTTTGTCTTTTGGTTCCTCTTCTTCTTCTTCATCATTGGAGTCCTCAATTGTCAACAATGTCTTCTTTCTCTTTTCAAGTCCAGTAGCTTGTTTCTTGACTCTCTTTGACTTTCTTTTGGATCCACTTGGTTGTTCAGCTGATACAACAACATATGGAATGCTCTATTTCATAGGAGTTTCTACAATAGATACACCAGATGCTTGGCGAACCGACAGAGGTGTCATGTTGGTGTCACATACATTACAACTTGTTCACCAGTTTATTTCATTCCAAAAATAGTTTGTCTCACTGCTTGTCATTATTCTACTGATATACCAGCCTCCGATAGTGCTTTCTTCATTACAGATGCAATCTTCTTATGAGATGCCTTTTCTAAAGATGCTTGGTAGGCTAACTAGGTTATCTCCTCATATGTTCTAAATTTGTATGATGCTTGATCAATATCTGATTTCAACAAGATATCAATATAACTAATAGCTATTTCATCACTCAATTCATAACCTGGGGGCTCAAAAAATATTTCCCAAGGTTCTACTACTTCGATATAGGTCAAGTCAGTGTCCACCATAAAACATATATCATTCTTGAATCTGTCAACAATTATAGGGGCAATTCTATATCTTTGTTTCATTTCATTTTAAAATGTTCTCATGATAAAAAAATTGTTGTACAATATTTTCTTTACTGGATGTCATCTGTATACATCTATTATATTGTCTATAGTACATCTTTGACTACTCATAATATCAGTAACTACTAAGAATAAAAATCTCTTAAGTACATGAAAGAAAATATGACTAATCAGAGATTGAAATCTGAATACACCATTCTTGGTTCTCTTAATCTTCTCTAAGTTTTCAATAAGTTGTACTCTTAGAATTTGACTCAAATTCACTTGTTCTTTCTCAACACATATCTTATAAGCTGCATAAATAAATCCTGTTGATAACTCATCATTTTTAGAACTTGCACATAAAGTGTATGCAATGATTCTGCTCAAGAATCTTACATCATGTTGTTGGATGGTACTAATCACTATTTCTTTACCATTGTAAATTGCCTTAGTGTAATTTTCAACCTTCTTCTTAACTAGTTTCTCACTAGTAGGTACACTACCTTATTTGCTAAGACCAATGACTTCATGAATAAGGTCAGCAGAGATGTCAACTACATTATCTCCCATCCAAATCTTTCCATTATGGATTTTTCTTAATATAATTAGTGTCCATTCCTTAGTATCAAGTTCATGGTAGAAATGATATTTGACTAAGTCTAAGTCTTTTAGATGCTCATATCCAAGCTTAATAGTCATATCATGGTTGAAAATAATTTCCATATCTCCATTCATAACCTCACTTCCAATATTTTTAAACTTACTACACAGATAGCTTCCTACATCTTCTAATAACACTACATTGTTTGGAGTAATTGATTTGTCTTTGTCTTTCGAATTTGATTTACTTTTAGGTTTCTTTGCAGACATGTTAAATAGGTAACCAAGACTAGTTTTATCATAGGTAGGTCTTTGTATTGAAATAGATTCATTAAGCTTTTCTATGCTAGTGTAAAAGTTTTCAAGTTGTTGCTTGCACTGAGTTAGTTCACCTTTCACAATAGTGTTGTACTTATGAAGTTCTTCATGATCTTCTTTCAATTTTTCAAATTTAGACATCTTCTCTAGACTCACTCTAAGATCTAAATTTTCAGTCTTCAAGTCAGATTCAATTTTGCTAGGATCATTCCTCAGACTCAACTGTAAATTGGTAATGTTCAATTCATGCTTCAATATCTTGTACTCTATTTTTAGTTTTCTATATTCATCATCATCAATAAATTTAGTAGATTCAGGCTTGGATTTGAGATGTTCAATCTTGTCCTTCAATTGTTTAATGTATACTTTGGAGTCTTCATATTTGTCTTTCACCTTATCTCTTTCCTCAGTAAGGAGATCAATTTGTTCAAGTGTCTCTTCAAGGTTCTTCATCAACTGTCCGATATCCATAGGGATCTTACTCAAGTTTTTAAGCCTCTTTTGAGTAATTGTTCTCTGATACCAATTGTTAGAAATAGAGAATATTGAGAGGGGGGTGAATTAGTATCCTACAAACTTTTGTCACCAACTGGTTATTATTAATTGCTTTTTACCATACATAAGAAAGTAAACAAGTGATGCTGAACAAAAATAATAACCATACATAAAGAAAACTCATAACACCATATTTTGTTAACTAGGGAAACCTTGGCCAGGTGAAAATCCTAGTGGGGATGATGCCCACTAGATAATATATTGATATATATGTTCCTTGCTAGATGATGGACCCTATTAGGAGTCAATGAGAAAATTTAGTATAGAGAGTCCTTGGTAGGATACATTGAGTCCCTATTAGGATATTCCAAACATGTTAGGAGTTATAGTACAGTAGATGCAAGAAGAGCTCACTGCCCAAACATGCACTTCCAATTACAAGAAGAGCTCACTGCCCAAACAAGTAATCAAACCTCAGGTGTATAGGTAGTGTAACTTCTTTCTTGACTGATCTCTAACCTTAGCTAGATCTTGGATCACAAAATCAGGTTATCAAAACTTTGCATATATCACTTCACAAAAAAGTTTGCGCATCACTTATCACAATATAATTGCTCACTTCATCACATTTGATTTCACAAGATGTCCTTTGCATAAATACCATGCCTTTTCACAAATTATTGCTATGTTGGCTAAGACCATAATATACTTTTTCAACTTAGAGTAAGCATCTAGGATGTTGGCCCATATTGGTCAAGTAATTATTTTGTAAATAAAATAATTTCTTTCCTTTAATTTTGTTGTTTTGATTCACTACTAAAATGTGAATATCTTTTTTTTGTACTGTCCATATTGATGTCTGAGGTTAAATACATGTCATCATCAACATGTATACTATCTCCATCTAACTTCACTAGTCATAATATGATGTCAAAAACATTTTACATATAAAACAATGTACTACTATAAACCAATTTCATACTTAGACAATTTTATGAGTACCAAAAGGTAAGTATCTTTATTTCTAAGATTTACCACAAGTATGCACAACATGAGTTGCCATTAATGACAAAAATTGCATCACTGCATATAGACAATTGTCAACAACCTACTTAATTTTTGTGTGCATCGTAGGATTCTTTGATATATTGATGACCTTTGTGTTATTAATTACAAATAGATAGTAACAGGCTTAGTAACTTCTTCTTTCATGCCCTCCAATAATTTTTTAATCTCAACAATATTTGAACAATTAATTGCGACAACAACATATTCAACTTTAGTTGTAGATTGTGATATACATCTTTGTTTCTTGCTCAACCATGTAATTAGTCTTTCATCTTCACTTTTCAAATAAAAGTTACCATTTTAACTTGTTCTAACAAAACCATCTTGATCAAGTATGAATGAAATCTTTTATACCAATCTCTTGGTCCTTGTTTCAAACCATATAGTGTTTTGTTAAGTTTACATACCAGATGCCTTTGACTCAATTCCATAAATCCTTTAGGTTGTTCAATATATAACTCTTCTTCCAGAATTCTATTTAGAAATGCAAAATTAACATCCATTTGATATACTTTGAATTTCTTGTAAGTTGCATATGCTAGTAGAGTTCTAACTCATTCCAATATAGCTATAGGTGCAACTTGGTCTAACCGCAATCAATTTCTTCTTCTTGGGCATAACCTTTACAAACTAATCTGGCTTTGTTTCTCACAACTTCACCTTTCTCATTTAGTTTATTCTTGAATATCCACTTAGTTCCAATCACATTTTTGTTTTTGGGTTTGGGTACAAGTGTCCATGTATATTTCTTCTCAATATGATATATTTCTTCATTCATTGCATTGATCCAATAATCATTATTAAGTGCATCCTTTACAGTTCTAGGCTCAAATTCAACAATCAAATATGTATTTCCCTTCAAATTACTTCTTGTTATGATTCCAATACTATTGTCTCCAATGATTTGATCTTTTGAATGATTCCTTTTGACACACTTTGCTAGGATAAGTTCATCTTTGTGATCTCCAACATTATCTTGACTCGGTTGGGGCTCATCATTGTACTCTTGTTGTTCTATATTTTTCTTGTGTAATGTAGGTTGTTGTTCTGTAGCTTTTTGTTATTTCTTAATAGCTCTCTATTTTTTATCGATGTACCATTGTAATGATTTGGTTTCATGCTCGAGTATAGTAGGAGGTTCATCTTTATAGAAATATACAAACTTGTTGTAATCATCTGATCTCATTTTGCTTTTATCGTCATTTTTTTACTAAAATTCATTAATTCTCACATTTGCACTTTCAATCATAGAGCTAGTTGCCTTGTTCAAACAATTGTAAGTCTTTCTCCTAGTATATTTAACTAGTAATATACCTTTATCACTTTTAGAATCAAATTTCTCATTCCTTATATCTTTATGAATATAATACCTACTTGCAAATATTTTAAAATAACTTGCATTCAAGGTATGACCATACCAAATTTCATATGGTGTTTTATTTGTTCCTTTCTTAAAATGAACTCAGTTAAGGGTATAAACATCACTGCTTATGGCTTCTCTCTAGAATATTTGTGTAAATCCTTTTTCAATTATTTGTGTGAAAACATGAAGCAAACATGATGCAAATAGATGAAGACATACGTTATGCAATTCCTTGATTGTGAATCTGCAACCAAGAAAATCATTAGTACACATTTATATATAAATGTTCCTTTTTACGATTTCCTTATATGAATCCCTTGACAAGGTAATTATGGTCTCAATTCAGTGACTTGCCAATCAAAAGTATAGTTCATTTATTAACTAATCATTTCTTGGGTATAGAAGGAGAGATTATAATAGAGTTCCCTGTTACCCAATCATGGGCCTCACCGTTTCCCTCATTATTGTTATCTCTCTCTAATCATCATTTCTAAGATAGTGCCCTTGTATCATGTACCTCAGGGTATTCACTCCATCGTAGGCCTTACCTAGTACCCTTGGATGATGAAGCCCAATGTCCATCTCACTATAGGCCTTACCTAGTACCTCTGGTTTTACCTAGCTCATTCCAACACTAGCCTTATCATATCTTGGAAGATGTTGATATTAAATAACTTAATTAGTTTTACTTAATAACATTCTTTGATTATTACTTAACCACTTATAATGTCCCCCTATCAAATGCTTGTCGTCTGGTCTATATATTCAGTGCTAACTATATATCTCCCTTCTCTAATTTGCTTCAATGAACACAATATATCCACCACAATCTCTTCTTTAATTTTGCTACAATCTTTGCACACTATTCTCAATTCTTGAATAATTATCTCATGTTTAGTTGTTAGCTTGATATATATTTTTGTGTTTTTTTCTTTTGATTTTGTATTTCTATTACCAAATATTTGTCACAATTATTTTCTTTACTTGTGTCTAAAAATTCAATTGTACAACCTTTGGCTATGGAAGCTATGAGCTTAGTTATAGTGTATATGCTAGGTGTGTTGGCTTGTATTTAAAAATTGTGTTCAACATACTCATTTTATCACACTTTGCCCATTTCTCCAACTACATGTTTGGAAAAGGTAATTAAATCAGCTTTGCACCTACTATATGCATTTGCTTAAAAGTTTCTAATATATTTTGTAAATATCCACTATTATAAAAGACAAGACATCTGACATACTTCTGTATATTTCCTTGCAATGTAATTCTCTTGAGGCATGTTGATAAAAACTTCACATGTTTTTACATATTTATTCTTTTAGATATCATGTTTGATTACTATTTGTATTGCCGTAGGCTAACATTATTATTTCTGCTGATTTTTCACTAACTACTTTCCATAGGATGGTAGGAAAGATGCTTTGATACCACTTGTAATGTCCCCGATTAGGACATTAGGTTTTAAAACCAACTATGCATATAATTTCTTTTTGTTCTCCCCGATGCTCCCTACATGAATGATATTATTCTGTGTGTGTATATATATTATAGAGTAAGAGTCATGTCCTTTCATAGTAATAATTATATTATATTAATAAGCTTAGTTATATTTATTAATATCATAAAATATATCATTATTAATATATATATATATATATATATATATATATATATTATAACATATATTATTTTAATAATATATCAACTATATATATTATTAGATTATAATGCTTTATTAATATAGTGTTGCTATATTAAAATATATCTTAATCATTATAATTATATTTAGATTATTATAATTATAATATGATATATATGATATTATAATATAATATTAATTTATAAAATATTATTATTGTAATATCATTATTAATATTACTTTATATATAATATTTATTTATTATTTAAATTATTTTCCAAAATGGGGATATCACAGTTGATTCTGTAACAGAAGATGAAAAGTACATTTTTGCAGAGAATTTTGTGATGCAAAGTTTTGAGGATGATTTTCATGATGGAAGGAGGCTATAGTAAACCTCAAGTGGCATTTGAAGATTGGACAAATGATTCTGGATAGTTATCTAATTATAGAATGCAAATGACAACTTTTTCATATTTATGAAGTACAAAATTAATGTAGTTTCAAGTTGATGCATAAATAGAGTATAGAATTGAAAGTGAAGAGCATTCTAAAGAGACTCATCAGAGTGATTTCGAAGCAAATCCTATTTTTGGGAAGAGGCATTTTATCATTTTTTTTGCAAAATTTGTTCGGTAAAAGATATTGTTGATAAGAATTATGGATATGCTAGTTGTTCATAGTGTTGAGAATGAGGATAGACCTAAGTTTAAAGTACTTTCTGTAAAACCTAGTGAAGGAAACCCTAATTCTTTGTTCTCTATCACTCTGAACAACGTAGTCTATCTAGAAGATGTATAAAACTATTTGAATTGCAAGTTTGAGTCTATTGGCAATGAATACATAAACAAGGATATGGAATTGGTCTTTAACCATGACATGATAGTGAAGGCCAAATTTGAACATTTAAGTGAATAGGACTTGTTTAAGTATCATTTTTACCATGAACTAGATACTAATGAATGGACTCAAATCATATTGAGTAAGATTCATGATGGCAAACTGTGGATGCAAGATAATGTAGTAAACATCTCGACTGACCTTATTCATGAGGTAACTAGTCTTAGAAAACAAGGAAGTGTACCCATAGGAGAGAAACTGGTTAAGAAGAAAGTAGAAAGTTACATTAATGCAGTTTATAATGGGAAGGCTATGATAATCAGCTCCATCAAGCATGATGATGTGAGATTTCTTAGTAGAATAATAACTTACTTAGTTTGTGCAAGTTCTAAGATAGATGGACTTTCAACAAGATTTATATATGTAGCCTACAAGATTTGTGTTGAGAAAGAACAGGTGAATTTGAGTGAAATTCTGAGAATGTAACTCTTGGAGAACCTTGAAAAGATTAAGAGGACAAAGAATGGTGTATTTAGATTCTAATCATTGATAAATCACATATTATTTCATGCGTTGAAGAGATTTTACTACTTGTTAGTAACATATATAATGAGTAGTGATAGATGGATTATGGAGAAGATATTAGAGGTATGTAGAAGACACCCTACAGACAAGGTATTGGACAGTAGAAATTTGATTATAAGAACATTGCAAAATGAGATGAAATAGAGGTTTAGGATCTCACCTGCAATTGTGGATAGGTTCAAGGAAGAAATATGTATTTTAGTTGATAATAACTATAAATACATTCAAGCAGTGGAACCTTAGGAAATATTTTTGGATTCTTTGAGCTTTGAGTTGAGTGATGATGTTATGGTTGGCTACATCGATCTATTATTGAATTTTGACAAAGATAAAGCTGAGTACAATTTTTGGCATGTATGATGAGATCACACAACACGCTCATTAAGAAACCTTGGAGAAGGCATCTCACAAGAAGGTTGAGTCAATAATGAAGAAGGCATTATCTAAGGCCAGAATGATAGAAAGTGAGTCTGAGGCCATGAGACAAACTATGAAATAAGGTGTATTAAATATACAACCCTTGTCAGTTTTAGTTGCCAAGACAACTTCGGGATAGAGTATACCATATGCAACAATATCTAATGTTCAACCCAATGAACATAAGAGGAAATTAGAGAGATTGGCTGAAGTAGTGCCAACAAAGACTAAGAGAGTCAAACAGATGGCTATAGGACCTGGCGAGAGGTAGAAAGTATTGTTGACAATTGAATCTAGCAGTGATGAAGAAGTTGAGGAATAGGAAACCAAGCAAGATGAAAAGGTGACTCCACCTAAGCAAGCAATAGGCAAAGCTCAACAACCATGGAAGCCAAAGATTGAGAAGATTAACACAATGATTGCCAATGAGGGAAACTTTATTCAGATGAACAAATTTTATGATCTTTATAATAATTTTTAGAAGGATTAGATTGATATATCTACTATAAGACATATCATTGCAAATGATCTAAGTATGAAGGAATAAAAGGAGTAGTGAACCAAAAATTCTATGAGAGACTCATAGAGAAGAAGACTCTAGCAAGAGAAAAAGACCTTGAACTTTGGAAGTCTATGCTAAGCACAATCTACAAGACTAATGATGAAGATGAGATAAAGAGATTTCTGAATAACCTCGCACCATACTTGAGAAATAAGTTGAGGCCATTCTTATTTATAGTTGGTGAGAAGGATAAATAGGAAGCAGACTACAATAATTATCAGGCAGATGTTGTCAGAATCATAGAAAACAACTCCTCTAGCTCTTAGAACCGTAGAAGTATCAGTTAGTGGTGATACTATGAAAATTGATCAAACCAATGTTACAATCAACATTCATGTTACCAATCCATTTGGTGGTTCCAAACCAAATGTACCTGATATTGAAGATGTTGAAGAGAAGTTGAAACAAATTGAGGAGGAAAAGAGGCTAATGGAAATTGAAAAGTAGAAGATAGAGGAAGCCAAGTAGAAATTGCTTGAGGATGAAAGAAAAAGAAAGAAAAATGAAGATAAAAGGAGAATTATAGAAGAAGAAAGGAAAAATAAAATAGAGGAAGAAGAGAGGAAAGCTAAGGAAGCAACAAAGAAATAGAGGGAGGATGAGACTAAATTGTCTAGTTCATCTACTCCTCTCTCTCTTGCAAGTTTGGCTACTGATGATGATGATCAGACTGATCTGATTTCATCTTTATCTAAACTTTTATACAAGAATAAGACAATGGAGATTTTGTACAGATCATTGATGGAAGTGACTGACATATTGCACAATACTTTGACAGTACAACATATTGAGTCAGATCTCGAACTGAGAGCAGAAGCAGTGCCAAAGTCTTTCGATGAGTAGTTTACAAATTTGCTGAATGTTGCAAAGGAAAAAGCTCAAATTTTCCATGATTCTAATTTGTTTAGCACCATCTGCCAGAATATCAAGACTGACTTAGTCAACCTTGATGCATGCATCAAAGAACTTCAATAATGTCAACAGGAAGGGAAAACTTTGTATGTTAGTGTACCTTATCACACAAACTGACTAAGGACTTGGACAGTTAGTTAGAGGCAAAGATGAATGAGCTAGAGGTTTTATCCAGCCTAATCCAACACCCATCTAGCAAAGTGGATGATTTTGAGAATTAATTTGCCAGTATTCATAAAAAGATCGAGAAACTAGAACTTTGGAAAGAGAAGATATTGAAGAGAACATTTGATTTCAAAGAATCTATTGCTTTGAAGTTATCATTTGTTGAAAAGTAGCTAGAAGAATGTGTCAAGGCCAAAGACACTATATATACAAAATTTTTGTATTCAAAATCAATGTAGTTGAGATTGCATCATATGCATTATGTGAAATTCTCACATCAATAAAGTCTAACAAAGAAACATGGAACAAAGGTATGGATAGCTTGAAGGCTATTTTTGATCATTGTATGAAGATTATATTAGCATAAAGGAAAGGACAAGTAATTTTGATAGTTTTGGATAGAATCTTGACATTTTGAGACCTTTGTCATTGATGTCAAAGGGGGAGTAATAGCAAAAGAAAATTGGAAAGCAAAAAAATTGGATTGTAAAAGAGAGAGATACATGTGTAGTATGAAGTATATTGTAAGGGGGAGCATATTTGTAAAGTTGTAATAGATGTAATATTTATTTTGATAGTTTATTTTTGTCACTTAGCCAATTTTCCCTATTTTGTTGTCATCAATGCCAAAGGGGGAGATTGTTGACAATTGGCTAATTGTGATGGGTATGTGCAGGATCATGGTGTGCCAAAAAGTGGCGATGTGAAAAAAATAGAGTTTGAACACATCTAAAAATGCTTCAAAATCCACTCTAACTTTTTTCCGCCTATCCAAGTACCAAGCCTAGAAGGAAAGGCCGAGCCTTAACGGATATCCGATCTAATATCGAATATCCGATTATATATCGGATATTCGATAATCATATGACATTATTATTATAATATTATTATACTATTATAATAATATAAAAATATTATATTATAATAGTATAATATATTATCTAATATTATATAATATAATATTATTACAATAATAATAATTGTAGTATAATATAATAATAATATTATTATTATATTATAATTGTATAATATTATACTATAATAATAATATTATATTATAATAATATTAGATTATAATGTATTATATTATAATAATATAATATAATATTTAATATTATAATATATAGTAATGTAATATAATATATATATAATATAATAATAAAAAAGTATAATATATTATAAACTATAATACTATAATATAATATAATATTTTATATTATAATATATATTAATGTAATATAATATATATAAAATATAATATAATATAATATTTCAAAGCTATATGTTATATGTTATATATGTTATATCTTATATATAAAATATAAGATATGCGGGCGATCGATATCCGATATCTGTAACATTACATATTAAAAAAAAACCAAACCTGTGAGCCCTAATTTCTCACATTTTGGGGGCCAGTATTAGCGCGCGACTGAATATCAGATATAAGATCGGATATCGGATATTAAGGTATGCTTTTTTAATTTTTTAAACTAATTTTTAATCTAAATTCAATAGATTTTAGCATGATTTTGTTTGTTTTAGTTGAATCTAGGGTTTTTTTGAAAAAAAAAGGTTTAAATTAAGATTTTTTTTTAATATATATTACATTTTGCAATTCAATAGGATTGGCTGATCAGAATGATGAAACTGAGGTAGGGAATAATATTCTTCATAACTCCCCACCAAATGATCCAGTACCCCCACAAAACCGTCCACCAAACGATCCTCTACCCCCTCAAAACCCTCCTCAAATCGAGGATTTGATAAATGAAAATCTCACCGAGTTGAGAGGTTTGCATAGAACATATAATAATGTACCCGCATTGGCTCCTATGTTATCCACGTTAAACACCATAGTGGATAACATTGAAACCCTTACAAACCAACAAAATGCCCCTCTTCATTAGCGTGATCAAATGAACGAGATTTTTGATGATGGTTTGGATTATGATGAGTTTGCGGCCCTCAACATAAGAAAAGACAATTTGGCCAGTCTTTTTGCGAATCCGAAAATGGGTTTACCAGTTGACCCAAAAAAATCTAAACTATCGATTAAATGGTACACAAATGACGCCATACGTGCAAACTTTTGGGATCGTTGGTGGATGGTCTTTGATATCCCTCCACATGGCAATTTAGACATACCATTTTATTTCCTTAGAAAATTATATGCTGAATTTGTGTTGAAACTTAAAGTGAACTATTGGAGCATGAAGCCCAACATGGGCTTAGGACTAGGAGCTCCTCAGGATAGACCCTCTTCCCAGCGGAAGAAAGCTGGCACTTTTGTCCCTCCCACTGATATCTCCCCTCCTCCTCGAGTGCAGCATCCAAATATTATGATAAAGGCTAGCTCTCAGACTATCAGAGCCATTCATAGGTTGAGTAGCCTAATGATATCTCAGGCTAGGTCAATCCTGCCTTGTGTTGATGATGCTGGTGCCAATTCATCATCGGCTAGCTCATCACACATTTGTGTGCCTCACACTTGCATTACATGCAAGAATATTTGCCTGGGTCCCATAGGTGATTTTGTTGAGTATCATTTTGTATTAGACAAGGATACACTAGACACACACACGAAGGCTACAGACCCTAATGCGAGAGAGAAGGGGAATGTAGAGGCATGGACTCCTTCAATGTCGGTACGTGTATATATTTTTTTATTATGACATATGCGATTTAAAGTTAATTTTTATGATAGAGTAATTTTAATTTTTAATCCATATTGACTTTTATATGTATGTGATCTGTTGGGATGAAAAATTACATGCTTCATTTTTAGTCCCATTTCAGAATTTGATAAATCAAGCCCCATAAATGCTTGTGTAATACCGTTAAAGCCCTTAAGGTGTTCAATGTTTCTGATACCTTTCATTCAGTTTGCCTAAACATTCCATGATGATAATTTGTCATTCTGAGTTATCTGACAAAGTCTTATTTTGAACCAATCCTTGTTAGAGTAAATAATTAGTAATTAATTATTTATTCTATTACTTAAGCTTACTTAGGTTAATGCATATTTAGTATTTAATGCATGTAGTGGTTAGTTGTTTACAACTCGGGAGTTTTCTCCTTTTTTAGCATATTCCACTTTTTGAGGATATGTGCTGAGTTGTCATTTTTGTCCTCTACCTCCTTCCAGCTTGTTCTACAAGCTTCCATGAGGCCTTTTTAAACGGTCTCTCTCTCATTGTAAATCAATCCATTCACATAGCAATTTCATTTTCCTATTGTGAAATATTTTCTCTTGCATTGTTTGCTTCAAGCTCTTGCTCTTTCGGCTTCTCTTCAGCAAGCTATTTGCATGTAGGTGATCTTGGTGACTGCGGAGTTGGATTTCATCAACTCCTACATGGTATCAGAGCCTCCCTGCTGCTTCTTGTTTGAAGGATTTTTGGAGCCGTGATTTGAAGTCACAAACCCTAGTTTGTTTGTGCAATTTTTCTTCAAATCAGGGGTAGAGTGAATTTTTAGAGCGCTTTCAGCCCAAATGGACATCACCATTGGATCCGGAAGGCCATTTACAGTCAAAATTCATATAAAACTTTCTATTTTTGGAGACAGAGCTCCGGGAGGCAAATTTTTTTTGTTTCAGGGTCTGGCCGTACCGTCATACGGACGCGCGATAGTGCAAAAAAATTAAAAAAAATAATAAAAAAAATTTTGGGCACCGCCGCAGCAGTGCCAACGTGCCACCGCGGGGCCACCCGATCTCCACTCGAGCGCCTCCGACAGGCCGCTCCGCCAGCGGTTCCCGCCGCGGCGCCACCCTAAACACCCGCCGCACGGGCGCAGCTGCCTCCGCCACCGCAGACAGCGCCGCTGCCGGGTTTTCCTCCCGGGCGCCGCCGCCACCGGCGGTTTTCATCGCTTCGCCGCCCTGCGGCCTATCCAACCACCGAGTGACACGTGGCGCTGTCTGCTTCCACTCATTGACCGCCACGTGGCGCCTGCTAGAGATTGCTGACGTCATATTTCGGTCGGCTGACGTCACTTTCCTGGCATCTGACATCACCTTTCCATTGACGGATTTTTTTTTTCGGCGACAGGTTTGTGACGGGCATACGGCCATCAAATTTATGCCCTTGTCTGTAATTTTCCAGCAAGTGCTTTTTTGGAGCAGCAGTCAGTTTTTTGGCTATAACTTGAGCATAGGGAGATCTTTTTCTGATCCGAAAGAAGCGTCGAAAAGCTGACTCAGAGACGGACACATTGGTGCTAGTTTCGCATGATTTTGAGTTTGTTTGAGCTTCCATTTTTGGTGTCAAAGTAGAGGCTTTTGTTTCCTCTTATTCTGCATCAACAAATCCAGGTTCCTTTCCAGTTTTTTGCTTTCCATAGTTGTTTTTTTGTGCTATTTGGGAGATATTTTTGTACGATTGTGGGGGGGTGTCTTTCTTTTCTGTAATTTACTTCAGTTAAGACCTTTCTACCTTCGTCTTCTTCTTTCTCTCAATGGCGGATCCATCTATATCCCGTCTCACACCACACAACTACCACACGTGGAAGGCACAAATGACTAGACTTCTCATGTCAAGGGGTTTATGGTCATGTTTGGATGAGAATCAACCTGTTCTTACACGAGCTTTTGAAGTTCTTCAGCATAGGAACAAAATGGATGAGGCCATGGGGCTTATTGCACTCAACATTTTAGACAGCTTGTTGTTTCACTTGGATGGTTTGACTACTCCACGGGCTTATTGGCTGAGATTTCAGACTTTGTTTGGACAAGTGAATGAGTTTCGGGCACTTCAGCTAGATGCAGAATTGACTTCTTTGACACCTGATAACTTTCCCACCATTGAGGACTTCTTGATGAAGTTCAAATCTCTACGTACACTTTTGCAGGGATGTGGGAAGAACAAAACAGATGATGAGTGTATCTTTTTGATACTCTCAAAGTTAAAGGGACAGTATCAGATCTTCTCTTCCACTTTCTACTCCACTATGGATGCCTTGGGTGATAGACATAGGATGCCTTCATTTGAGATATTTTTTAATCGGTTAACCCCTGAACAGTCGAAGATTACTCAAATGGATTCACTTTCAAGTTCTCAGTCACAGGCATTGCTTTCCAAGGATACACAGGAATAGAAGTTGAAGCAGATATCAGATCCCTCTTCTACTAGTTCATCATCTTCTAACAAGAAGGAGAAAAAGAAGACCGCAACTCCTACCTGTTCCTATTGTGGGAAAGGATCTCATGATGAGGCACGTTGTTTTCAGAAGAGATGTGATGGCTATGAGAAACAGATTGCTGATTTGCACGCTCTCCTTCAGAAGAGCACTATTTCCTCTCCATCCTCTTCTACCTCACAAGGGTCTTCTTTTCAGGCT
This sequence comes from Cupressus sempervirens, assembly GCA_028749045.1. Classification (NCBI taxonomy): domain Eukaryota; kingdom Viridiplantae; phylum Streptophyta; class Pinopsida; order Cupressales; family Cupressaceae; genus Cupressus; species Cupressus sempervirens. The sequence goes on from CM053788.1 coordinate 396,947,948, forward strand.
TCTTCCACCTCTTCAACATCTACATCAGATCTTGGAAAGGGTCATGCATTACAGGCTTCCATTGCATCTTCCTCACAGGTTCCTTGGATACTGGATTTAGGTGCTTCTCACCATATGACATCTTCTCAAGGTGTCTTCTCCACTCTTGAGGCTTCTCCTATTCCTCACATTCTCATGGGGAATAACACTGCATTACCAGTCTGTGGGAAAGGTTCAGTTCACATCCAAGATGGTATATTCAATGATGTATTGTATGTTCCATCTTTGTCTGCCAACCTTCTCTCAATTTCTCAAATTACACGCAGTGGATCAGGGAAGACAGTTGAGTTCACTACTGATTCAGTCTTCATTCGAGATCGTGCTACAGGAGATCTTATTGTTACAGGGGCAGTTGATCCTTCCACTCATCTCTATACCTTCTCACACTTTGGTCCACCATCTCCATTGTTGGAACACACTACTTCTCTTTTGCAGGAGCATCATGTGGTGCAGTCAGGATACTTGAACCTTTGTATTATTCCTGAGATCCCTATTTTGACTGCCATGCCACATCTAGTTGAGGGTTTTTCTTCTCTACAAAATTCTCCTTCTGCTCTACTTGATCTTCCAGCTTCATTTATTGAGACTCCAGATACTTTAGTGGACATTCATGACAATGTCATCACACCTGCCTTGGGGATTCCCGTTTCGGTTCCTCATACATTCTCTTCTGGACATCAGCTAGGCTTTCCAGTTGCTCCTCTCACGCAGGGATTTCCTTGTTACGTGCCTTTGTTCCTTCCGAATTGGAGTTTCATTGGTTCGATCATTTCTACAGGAGCTCCATCATTATGGGGGAGGCTTGGTGTCTATTCTCATGGGGGGGCTGGTTGTACTTATGGTTTTGAGAGAGTCTCTTGAAACATTTCTGGTGGAAGTTTTCCTTGGGGGGATTGGTTGAGGCCTTCCTTCCTTCACTTCATGTTTTTTTAGCATAATGTTTTTACCTCTTTTTGGAGGAGGGTTTTTCCCACAGGGTTTTCCCTCTTTCTCCATTTTACAGAGGTTGCATTGTACATGGGTACCTAACATGGCCTCGTTGCCGGGACCCATTATGCATTTCATCTTAGTTTTGGGAGCTTAAGGCATTCCCCTAAGTTGCACTTAAGGGGGGGTGTTAGAGTAAATAATTAGTAATTAATTATTTCATCAACTCCTACAATCCTAAATCTATAATTAGGTGATCTTGGCGACTGCGGAGTTGGATTTCATCAACTCCTACAATCCTAAATCTATTTTCTACCCCAATTAATATGCAGAATCTAGTCAAGAACCTATTACTTTATGCAAATTTACCACATCTTTTGAAATCCTTTAGCCCCTTCTCAAATTCTTGCTTAGGACATGCCTTTTAAACCTTAGGCAAGTATGAAATAATGTTTTGTTAAATCTGTTTTAAGTTTAAGGTAATCATGGTTTACGTGGTTTTAAATCTAAAAGAGTTTCATTTCAAACTTACCATGCAAGTCTCGGTGATCGTTGATCTTGTTCAGATTGACAGACCTTGCATTCCCACATTTTCAAGATGTGAAGTTGTTACAAATGCGGGGAAGCGCGAAGAGGGCACGTAGCACAGTTTGATTATGTGGGTCCAAAATAATTCGAAGGTTGATTCACCATTGATCTTGGGTAGATCAATGGATGCCGCTTGCCTGCAAGATGAAGATGAGCATGGTTTAAAAAAAGCAAGCAAGTGCATAAGTGACATCTATCCCTTGTGAAGACACAAGCTGTATTCATACGAATGAAGAGGACAAGTTATGAACATCGTCGATCTGTGAGAGATTGACGGATGAAGCATACCCACATTTTCAAGATGCGCAACAGATAAACATTGTGGGAATGCCACTTTGCAACATGTGGCATAGTGGGACCAAGCGTGGAAGTGACGATGTCATGGGCATGGAAGTTTTGAATGCCACAGTCAGGTTTGTCAGAGCACGTGCATTAAAAGGTGTTTTCTCATTGGTCAAGATCATTTTAGTGGGCCGCCAAATATTGAAATCTTGAATCACAATCGATTTAAGCCAGCATCAAGGGCTAGCGTTTGCCTACATTGTTTAATCTTAATATGTTTTTAATAATGTGGGTAAACAGGTTGTGGACATGTATCACAATTGGCCAAGTCACGCCATTTTGAAATGCCACGTGTTTTGTGATAAAGGAACAATGCAATGGTTATTCAAGAGTTTTCCATCAACCGTTGATCTTCTTTAGATTGACGAAGGGCGTTGGCCCACTTTATCAATATGCAGGGAGATTAAGAAAAGTGGGAATGCGTCGTAAAGACACGTGTCCCCAGTGATATCAAGTCCTGCCTTATGAGCTTACATAGATCTCTCTCGGTCGTTGATCTTAGTCAAATTAACAGCCAGTGCATTTCCACTTTATGAAGATGCTCGCAAGATAAGAAATGCGAGAATGTGCAAGCCTGACACGTGGGATGGACTCAGGTCATTGATTCAATTCAGGTCTATGGCTCTTGCACATTTGCATTTCTTAGAAGCAAGAAGCGCCAACTAAAAGAGGAATCACACACATGGCTAATTATGATTGGGTTATTTTGGACCAGCTTGTCTAGTGGATTTTGAATTCATCATGTTCACAGCTTCGAATTATAAGATCTTCAAGATTGAAGGCACATATTTTACTATTGAAGGTGGTGTCATTTTGCACATTAATGAGACTTGAAAACCTTCGCATGTGAAAGTGAAGAACAGAATGTAACAGGTAAGATTTTCCCAATTTCAACTTGTGCGAGTAGAAATTCATGAGTCACCTCTGAACAGAAATAATTACTGCTAGGATTGAGATAAATTTGGCACGAGTGTCAAGTAGTTGGCTCAAGGATAAAGTGCAGAGTTACAGAGATAAAAAGAAAAGGCTTCAGGTAAGTTTGTATACCATAGTCTCTGCATTTTTCAGTCTTGGTGATTTATTCAAAAGATGATTCTAAAGATTTCACTAAGTTTGAGGGTGTGGATAGTGGAAGGATTGCTTGTTAAGAGTAATTGGTTCTGGGGCACTGATAGTTTGAAAAATGATTCATTTATTTTCAAAGGATGGTTCACAAAAGGAAAATGGTTAGCTTCATATGCCTATGTATGGTTTTTTGATAGAGGAAAGCTAGTAATTAGGTGTCGTAGTCTAGTGACCAGGGTGTTAAGAAGGACAAGGAACAAACTTGGTAAGCTAACAACCTATTTAGCAGTAACATCATCTTTCAAACAAATTTTCAAAACATCTTAGTTTGATGCCAGGGTAGCAAAAATATTTGAGCCCCTGTGCATAGTTTTGGAAGAGGGTGAAGAAGATTTTATACCCGTAGGTATAGTCTTTTTCATTTTTTGTGAGTGCACCCCCTTTTTGTGTCAGTGGATGGCAAATTTTGGCAGGAAGTTGGTTAAGGAAGCAGATGTGGCAGGGGATCAGTGGATCCCTTTTTTTTTTTTTTTAATAGCCACATTGTTTTTCGGCTTCTATACTGCATGCTAAGTAATGATTCTGTTATTTTTGAAGCTTGGCATGATCAGTAAAGAGTGGGAAGTAAAGATGATTCTCATTCAATAGTCATCTTGACAAAATAAACGGGCCTAGGTTGGTGCATATTTCCAAAGTTGATTTTGTCATTGATGGGGCGGTCTTAGCAGTTGAGCACACAACAAATCAGTGGTAGAGCCGAGTCAGCAAAAAGTTGTAACAGAAAGGAGCCTACAGGAGAATATTTGATCTACGAGATGTTCTGTTAATCATTCTTCTTCTTTTTTTGTTATAAACTTGTGATATCTTTTGTAAGGGACACTTGTCAGCTCTCTACGCCTGAAGCTTATTGCATCTCACAGTATTTAAGTGAGATTCCAAGGCTAGAGAGGGGTTGTTGGTTGGTTTTCAATTTCTAGATCTTGGAGCTCTGCTCAGGTTGTGAAAGCCACACACCCAACATATCTTGTATGAACAACATATGGATTTCATAGATAGTTTTGATACAATAGTGTGATCTTGTTTCTTGTTTTATGCATTCCTAATGTACTTATTTCAAGGAGATAAATACAATGTGCAGAAGGTTTTGAATTTCAATATAATTCTATCTCCTTTCTTGTTGCATTTGTAATTTTATATGTTCAAGAACAAAGAGCTTGAACCTATTTGCAATTGTTTGGTTGTATGTTTGAGGTTTGCTTGCCTTTGACTTAAGGAGTCATATAATTGCTTGTGGTTTCAGACAAGTTGCAGATTCATTAAGAAGGATTTGTAAAAATATGGAATTATATTGGATATTGTTGTCTAATTCATAAAGTGAACAGACTGAACATGAATGTCTCAACATATGCCATATGTTGATTAATGTTCAAGGATGCGTAATTCTGAAGTATAAGATTGCCCTAATGGATAAGGCATTGGTCATTTGTAGGATCATTAAGTTTTTGTTGCATATTGGACATGTTGTCTTTTCTCAATATAAATCAATCATTTTTCGCTTCATTTTGAAGTGGACATAAAAGTTTAAACTCTCACTCAATTTATGAATAATATAGGTTTGCACCTAGCTATTGTAGAATCTGTGTTTTTTCATAAGCCATTAGGAGATATTAGGGGTTTCATCTGCTATCATAGATACTGATTATGTTTATTACACTGGTTCCATATGTCAAATCTAAAGAGGTTCACCCGCCTAGGTTTTGCAGAGCCTGAAGTAGAAGAAGGGTCATGCCTTATAGTTGGCCCTGTGTCTGAAATGATATGTTGATAATGGGAGTTATCTGCCCCTAGATGTGTCATATTCTCATGGGGATAATTGGAAGCCCTCTAGCATTTTCAAACACCAACATGATCTTCATTCACGTTTAGTTGATGATCGAGGAGCTCAGACAGATTGATGATGCAACACTCTCGACCATTTCATTTGGCCTTGAGACATCTACAGTACATTATGTTGTGTTTGCATTTTTTTTTTCTATTTGATATTGTAGCATATATGGTTGCTAATCTTTCTTTTATTTTGCAGGTAGCACCTGTCGTGTAGGGACAAAGTGCGGAGGGTGAGGCAGCACGCATTGACAAAGGAAAGGTAATTAGGCGCTTTCTATTTGATTAAATATTGATGCATTCTTGTAAAATGTTTGTGGTAATCCCATTTAATTACATTCTTTATTGTATATAGGGCATCACTACTGGTGATGAGCCTGTATAGATTCCGTGTCGTAGACCATCAGGGATTTCCATTCGCACTGAGAGCCCCATTGTATGTATACGTATCATTTATTTTTTATTATCCTTATCTTCATAAATAAATTCAAAATTAATTTTTGTGATATTAACAACTACTATTTTGTATCTCATAGGAGCCTCCTAGTGCACATGAGGTCCAACGGGAGAGTTATGTAGATTTGATGACGTGGCCACTCAGTCTTGAGGAGGAGCCTACAATAGTAAGTTGTAGTTTGAATTCATGATTAAATATGTTATAAATTTAGCATGCTATGAATTATAATGTTATAGTTTAAATTGTAGATTCATCTGACAAAGGTATTTGAATATATACAACCCACAATCAGAGAGGTACCAGCATTGCCAAGGGCATACGAGAGGACTCCTGACCGGCATAGGAGGTGGACAAGAGAGGTATTTATTATGAAATTTTGATAGTATTAATCTCCATTACAAAAAAGATCATCATGCATTTGAGTAATTCAATGTTAGACATGTAGAATCATATAAATTTAGTAGTCTAACTTTGGGTTTTCCTTTTTTGTTTATGTAGGAGGCATCCGATCCACCTAGTGCAGTGAAGAGGTTGCATTTTGATCATCCACCAGCACCCTAGGATAGTATAGTTGTTGTAGGATGAATCATGAGACATTTTGAGATGACATATGCCACATTGTATACAGAAACATTGATATTATACACATTTTGATGGCATGATCAGCCACATTTTGTATATGGATCTATGTATTTTGATATATATTTGAGTACTTAGTCTATGGATACATGATCTTTGATATATATTTGTGTAAAATTTTTTCTATGGATACATGTATTTTGATATTTTTTTTTTTCATTTATGCGCACAATGATATACATATTAATTTAGTATCTAGTATTGTTCAATTTATCGTGGATCATGTGTATTGTTCATGTTTATGGAATATCATTAATTTTGATTATGTTTCTTATATTTGATTCAAATGCAATAATTTTTGAATAACATTTTAACAACCTTTATTATCAAATTTGGATGCAATGTATAATTTGAAGTGTTATCATGACATGAACACACTTGTTAATCTCCTACACAAGGTTTAGATAACCCCAAATCTGATTTTAAACTCCACCTTCAACCTTGAAACTAACTCTTGGCTTCAAATCTAATCTCAAAATAGTTAAGGACTCCACTCCTTAGCCATGGATTCTATCCCTAACCACCAAGTCATTCATATATTCATAATCTTTGATAACTAGCACTTCAGTTTGTTACTATCCTCATTCTACAACTTTTCAATTTCAACATAACTTCAAAATATCTGAACTTAAGAGACTTGATTGGATAGTTCATCGATAGCCCTCATAAGCTCCAAGTTGTTTTAGGCCTCAGCATCATTGTCCTATAGCATTCAACGGTTCATTGATAGCCCTCACGAGCTCTAAGTTATGACCCTCAAAATATCAACCTCAAAATGCACTTAGAGCACCTTGGAGACTCCTCGGTATGGGGTGGCCGCGGATGATTGATGGTCTCTGTGGCCAGAACAAGGGTGTCACTAAGGTTCACCTACCCACCCAAAGCTAATGACACTAAAAATTCGATGCCAAGATTAGTGATTTCAAAGTTATGCTGTGGTGCACCTATGAACTGAGACACACTACAAGTTTTGGCATCGAGAAAAATTGCTATGCCAAATCCAAACAAAATGTGATCTCTCAAAAATGAGATAGATTATTTTAGGTCTCAGCATCACTGTCCTGTAGCATTTGACAATTCATCGATAGCTCTCACAAGGTCTGAGTTATGACCGTCGAAAGATCGACCTCGAAATGCACTTAGAGCACCTTGGAGACTCCTCTATACGGGGTGGCTACAAATGATGGATGGTCTCTGTGGCTAGAAAAGGGGTGTGACTAGGTTTCACCCGCCCATTCGGAGCTAATGGCACTGCCAATTCGATGCCAAGATCAATAGTTTCAAAGTTATGCTGTGGTGCACCTATGAATTGAGACACACTGCGAGTTTTGGCATCGAGCGAGATCGTTGTGCCGAATCCAAACAGAATGTGATCTCTCAAAAATGAGATAGGTTATTTTAAGCCTCAGTATCACCATCCTATAGCATTTAACAGTTCATTGATAGCCCTCACGAGATTTGAGTTATGACATTCGAAAGATCGACCTCGAAATGCACTTAGAGCACCTTGAAGAGTCCTCGGTACGGGGTGGCCGCAAATGATGGATGGTCTCTATGGTCAGAACAAGGGTGTGACTAGGGTTCACTCACCCATTTGGAGCTAATGGCACTGATGATTTGATGCCAAGATTAGTGGTTTCAAAGTTACGTTGTGGTGCACCTATGAACTGAGGCACACTACGAGTTTTGGCATCGAGCGAGATTGCTGTGCCAAATCCAAAAAAAATGTGATCTCTCAAAAATGAGATAGGTTATTTTAGGCCTCAGTATCACCATCCTATAGCATTTGATAGTTCATCAATAGCCCTCACGAGCTTCAAGTTATGACCCTTGAAAGATCAACCTCGAAATGCACTTAGAGCACCTTGGAGACTCCTCAGTATGGGGTGGCCGCAAATGATGGATGGTTTTTGTGGCTGGAACAAGGGTGTGACTAGGGTTCACTTTCCCATCCAAAGCTAATGACACTGACGATTCGATGCCAAGATCAACAGTTTCAAAGTTACGTTGTGGTGCACCTATGAATTGAGGCACATTGCGAGTTGTGGCATCGAGCGAGATTGTTGTGCCGAATCCAAATGGAATGTGATCTTTCAAAAATGAGATAGGTTATTTTAAGCCTTAGTGTCACTGTCTTGTAGCATTTGATAGTTCATCGATAGCCCTCACAAGCTTCGAGTTATGACCCTCGAAAGATCGACCTCAAAATGCACTTAGAGCACCTTGGAGACTCCTCGGTACAGGGTGGCCACAAATGATGGATGGTCTCTTTGGTAAGAACAAGGGTATGATTAGGGTTCACCTACCCATCCAGAGCTAATGGCACTAATGATTCAATGCCAAGATCAGCGGTTTCAAAGTTACGTTGTGGTGCACCTATGAACTGAGACACATTGCGAGTTTTGACATCGAGCGAGATCGCTGTGCCAAATTAAAATGGAATGTGATCTTTCAAAAATGAGATAATTTATTTTAAGCCTTAGTCTCACTGTCCTGTAACATTTGATAGTTCATCGATAGCCCTCACGAGCTTCGAGTTATGACCCTCAAAAGATCGATCTCGAAATGCACTTAGAGCACCTTGAAGACTCCTCGGTACAGGGTGGCTGCAAATGATGGATGGTCTCCGTGGTTGGAACAAGGGTGTGACTAGGGTTCACCTACCCATTTAGAGCTAATGGCGCTGATGATTTGATGCCACGATTAGCGGTTTCAATGTTACACTGTGGTGCACCTATGAACTAAGGCCCACTGCGAGTTTTGGCATCGAGGGAGATCGCTATGCTGAATCCAAATAGAATGTGATATCTCAAAAATGAGATAGGTTATTTTAGACCTCAACGTCATCGTCTTGTAGCATTTGATATTTTATCAATAGCCCTCACGAGCTCCAAGTTATGACCCTCAGAAGATTGACCTCAAAATGCACTTAGAGAACCTTGGGGACTCCTCGGTACAGGGTGGCCATGGACAATAGAGGGTCTCTGTGGCTGGAACAAGGGTATCACTAGGGTTCACCCACCCACCTGGAGCTAATGGAACTGACGATTCAAATATTTCTAGCCGTTAGGAGTTAGATTCTGAAAAGTTGTCAAGAAAATTGCAAAAGTTGCTAAGCAACTTTTTGCAATTTTTGCGCTAAGACAAGTTTTATTGCAAATTTGATTACAAATAAACTCTACAAACTCCTAGGGACCCTAATAATGTTCCAAACATCTAGAATTACCTAAAAAATATGAAATTTACCAAAAATCCACTTTATTGAACCAATTGATGGCCAAGGCTTATAGTTGCACCATGGGGTCTTGTGTCCATTACAAATGTGGATGGTCACAAGGAGATCATTAGATCTATCACTAGACCTTATTACATCAAGAAAAATAAAGTGATTAGGTGCTTTGCACTAGTGCTCCCTGTATTTCATAAAATTTAAACTATGGAGTTTCCTTCCAAAATGCTCATGTAGCCGTTACATTCAAGATTTGAATTTTCTAAAGCAATAAGCTAAATTTGAAGTGACTTATTGAATTTTTCAACTTATGAAATGACTTGAGATTATTATGAGACCTTATTAGGACCTATCTAATAACTCACTTACCTTATGCAAACCTAGACATTGCTAAAGTTCAAATCTCATGGTCCTTTACAACTTTTCAATATGAAAGTCTTTCAAAACATTATACAATATTATGACTCTTTATGCTTTCAAATGCCATGATTGGTTGCAAAATGGAAGAAATCAAGTATTCTAATTGTTCATCTGTACTTTCTAGATTTTTCTTATTTGATTAGTTTGATAAAAATAGTTTTAATAATCATAATGTTAGCTTTATGTCAAATAAAGAAAAAACCAAAATTGTAATAAGATATCCGCAAGCAATTATCTTTCATATAGTTATAAATGCTCTTAAAATTGTCCTTATAGCCTTGTATCACATGAAAATATGATTTGCAAGAACTTGTTCAATATCTTTATCTTATAATTCCTTACAAAGAACCTACCAAAATACAAATTAGAATGTGCAACTAATTTAACCTATCTTTTTCATTATTACAAAAACCATATACAAAAAAAGTTCACATTTTACATCATAATACATCATAAATCTTAGGAATTCTTCCCAATACCAATCCCCCCCCCCCCCCTCAACTCTTCATGATGTGCCTACATTCCAATATCATAAAAAAATTAGTAACTTATTGTATTAAACAAGATAATCATCAGTTCATTGAATCATTATGAAGAAAATAACATAAGAAGTAAATATACCTAGTCGAGTGTTTCAATAGGGTCCTCTCTTTGTTTTAGGGTCTCCAACAAGGCTTCATGATCAACATTAGCAATAGTAAAAAGTTCTTTTTCTTTTGGTCTTCCTTGATGCTTCAACAACTTTACATTTGTTGCTATAATAAGATGCGAATATATGAGAATTGTTTGTGCTTTTGATAGTCTTTGAATGCAGGAATTTCGTTCCTTCTAAGCATGTATGTCCGCAGCCATGTTCTAGCGACAACCACTGAACCAGTAGGATATGTGAATCCATCATCATTTGTGATTGGTTGTGCAAGTTTTTGTTTACCTCTTACACAACGTGCAAACCAATAATTAGATTTCTCATCATTCCCTTGTGGTGCAACCAATGCAAAGACATGTCCTGGCTGAAGTAGATTTGATAGATGGTTATGCTCAAGTGAACTTTTTATGTCATCATTTCTGATCGAGGGTATGATGGACAATGGAGTAAGATAATGTGGAGCCCATGTGTCCACCCACTCACTTGAATCACAATGATCCCAATCACACTGAAAACAACTAGGACAAAAACAAGCTAGTTGTCGTGTCCAAATGGTCCATGTACTGGAATTAGAGCTCTGAAATGAATGCATTTTTGATGAGTCTCTCACTATAGCACAATCTAATCTATTAGCTACAGACCCTTCCTCAACCAACCAAAAGAACCTACGTACTACTGAATCAAGAGTCCCCCCTGTGATAATGCAAAACTACACCAATCAACAATGCTACGAGCATCAAGAAGCTATGCTGCTAAAATCTTAAGTTGCTCCTTGACCAGAGCTCTCTTCACACATGCCCCCGCTCCATCATGTTCCCCTTTTCCATGGTCAGACTCAAGAAAACTCCAAATATGAGGCACCCCTCTCTCTACGTGCATCCTACACAACCAATAAAACATGTAAGCATTCTTTAATTGACCTGTACAATTATCTGACCAAATGATATGTCTATTCATAGCAATTGCATGCTCATGTAAGAAATCAAAAAAATTCTCGAAACAATGTTGCACAAACTTGTGAGAGTGAGATCTATCATCACTCATATAAAAATGATACTCTCTAATAATCTTCCAATTATCTTTCGCACTATTAGGGGCATGTCTATATGTTATGTGAACAAAAATAGCAATATGAATAGAGTTGTAATACTGAGATTGTGTCTCATTTTGAGGTTGCAATGTGTAGTTCTAAGAAAAATTAACAACTAATATAATAGTGCCAATGGGAAAAGTCTCTTTGCACATTCTAAATTGTTCATCCAACCACTAAGACCTGTGACTATGTCTTGCATACTTGTAAAAAAGATTTGCCTTGAAATCTGAAATAAAACTAGCCACACTAATATCTTTTCCAGCCAATTCACATCTAAAGCTCTCACCTCCACTCTTCAATGTGTATTTCACCATTTCATATACCTTTTTTTTCACTATTGTCTTTCCAAGATCTTGTTCGCACCCCTCATGGAAACATGGATAAACCACCACATTCTGAACACTTCTCATTTAAGCAAGCATTTCTATAAAAGAAACAACCATCAACTCTATGACATAAAAGTTGATCTAGCAAGTCTCTTGATGATTTTGGAAGCTCACTATCACCACAATCCTCCAACATTTCTTTACTATGCAAAGTAAAATGGATGGAGCATAATAGTTCATAGTGCATAGAAAACTCAACATGATATTTGCAACAACATGTATTTTGAATTTTGAGTGGCACACAATAAAATGGCTTTAAAGATTCAAAAGCCCTTTGAGATATATGAAGACTTGGATGACTCTCTCTAAATTGTTTGAACAACATAGTTTGACTTACCTTCAAACAATGTTTACGATGTGGCGTGCGATCTCTGATGCCAATTCTCGACTTCAACATGTCTTTCGCATTAGGTGATACTCGTGAGTTAGAGTGTCAAAATTGTGTAATTTCTTCCTTCACATCATCGGATAGCTTCTTATCAAAATGTGGAAGTCTCCCACCAAATGCCCATGTTTTATTTTGAAGAGGATCATCAATTTTCTCTCATCGACTAAGTGCTCTTCTCAAAGTATTACGATTTAGATTCAAATCAATACAAGTTTTTCTCATATATCTACCCTTTCTCAAATGATGACTTACCAAAGAGGTTGTAATAACCCTTCAAGCAGCTCTGTAATCCTTCTCCCTGTTATTTTTTCCAATGCTATTGAGAGCACTGAAAAGATTCTTCACAATAATGACATTTCTTTCTAACTTTTTATTGACATGAATCTTCAATTTGGAAAGCATAGGTCTCATTTTTTGCATCTTTAATAAGTGCATGAAAAGTTGACGTTGCTCTACCATTGTCTTGTTGCTGAAAAACATCTGATATAGTCTTGAAGCTCATAACTGAATGGTTCTTTCTGATTTTTTCCCTTCCAAACTAGTAATAATCATTTCATCAATTTCAATTATCTATTTTGGTGTTTTAGAACCTTCATGTCGATTATAATTAGGAGATATGTAACATTCTTGTGCATTAGGTTCATGTGCATTGTCATGTTCGACATGGTCAATTATGCAATTTGAATTATGACTTGGTAGCATTTCATCTTCAAAATTTTCATTCTCTAAATTTTCAATTTCAGCATTATCATTTTCAATAAGTACATTTTCATTCCCCAATTGTACATATTCATTATTTAACTCTATGATTTCACCTTCGACTAATTCATCGTCAACTTGACTGATATTTAGCATACCTTGTCTTTTTCTTCGGTGTTCCATTTTGTCTCTTTCCCTATATGCCGCAATGTCTTCATTGGATATCTTCCTTTTGCGTTTATCCTTTCGACGACTGCTGCTCCCCATTTAGATGAAAAATTCAAACACCTAAGGTTATATTTTAAAACTTTTTTCGATTGGTTGGGCCCCAAAACACACTTTTTTGCAAAACCGGTGAAAAAAGAACTGAAAAAGTGATGTTGTCAGTTCTGCAGGAATAGGGATATGTTGAAAATTGGTGCTAGGAAAAATTGGATATCTGATTTTCTCCAATGACATTTGGGAAGAAAATAGCCTTTGCTATAATAGTATTAATATTATAATAATTATTGGAGGGAAACCGACTTTGATTTATTAGTATTAATATATAGTATTAGAGCTATAAGAGTATTAATATATATTATTATTATAGCTATAGTATTAATATATAGTATCAATATTATTATTATACCTATAATAGTATTATTATTATTATAAATATAATAGCATTAATATTTAGTGTTTATTTATATTATTATTATTATTATTATTATGCTACAATAGTATTAATATATATATTAATACTATGCCATAATAGTATTAATATATATATTATTATTATAGCTATAATAGTATTATTATTATTACTATAGATATAATAGTATTAATATTTAGTGTTTATTTATATTATTATTATTATTATTATTATTATGTTACAATAGTATTAATAGTGTATAAATATGTCATCATTTAATGGGTCAAACGGGGTCATAGATCACCCTATGACCCCCTTTGACCCATATGAACAATTCTAATATGTCCCTAGGGGTCCTTGGACCCTTAGGGACACATGTTGTCATTTAATGGCTCAAAGGGGATCATAGGTCACCCTATGACCCCATTTGACCCATATGAACAATTCTGATATGTCCCTAGGGGTCCTAGGACCCCTAAGGACATATGTCGTCATTTAATGGGTCAAAGAAGGTCATAGGTCACCCTATGACCCCCTTTGACCCATATGAACAATTCTAATATGTCCCTAGGAGTTTTAGGACCCTTCGAGACATATGTCATCATTTAATGAGTCAAAGGGGGTCATAGGATGAACCTATGACACCTTTTAACCATATGAACAATTCTAATATATCCATAGGAGTCTTAGGATCTCTAGGGATATATGTCATCATTTAATGGGTCAAAGTGGGTCATAAGTCACCTTATGACCCCCTTTGATCCATATGAACAATTCTAATATATCCTTAGGCGTCCTAAGACTTCTAAGAACATATGCCATCATTTAATGGGTCAAAGGGGGGTCATAAGTCACCCTATGACCCACTTTGACCCATATGAACAATTCTAATACATCCCTAGGGACATATGTCATCATTTAATGGGTCAAAGAGGGTCATAAGTCACCCTATGAACCCCTTTGACCCATATGAACAATTTTAATACGTCTCTAGGGGTCCTAGGACCCTTAGGGACATATGTCATCATTTAATGGCTCAAAGGGGATCATAGGGTGAACCTATGACCCCTTTTGACCAATATGAACAATTTTAATATGTTGCTAGGGGTCCTAGGACCCCTAAGGACATATGTCGTCACTTAATGGGTAAAAAGGGGTCATAGGTCACCCTATGACCTTCTTTGACCCATATTAACCATTATAATATGTATTTACGGATCTTAGGACCCCTAAGAAAATATGTCATCGTTTAATGGGACAAAAGGGGTCATAGGTCACCTTATGACCCCTTTTGACCCATATGAACGATTCCAATAAGTCCTATGTCGTTATTTAATGGGTCAAAAGGGGTCACAGGTCCCTTTGACCCATATGAATAATTCTAATATGTCACTAGGGGTCCTAAGACCCATAAGGACATATGTCGTCAATTAATGAGACAAAGGCGGTCATAGGTCACCTTATGATCCCGTTTGACCCATATGAAAAATTCTAATATGTCCTTAGGACCCCTAGGAACATATGTCGTCATTTAATGGGTCAAAAGGGGTCATAGGTCACCCTATGACCCCCTTTGACCCATATGAACAATTTTAATATGTCGCTAGCGGTCCTAGGACCCATAGAGACATATGTCATTATTTAATAGGTAAGAGGGGGTCATAGGTCACCCTATGACCCCTTTTGACCCATTTGAACAATTCTAATACGTCCCTAAGGAGGACATATGTTGTCATTTAATGGGTCAAAGGGGGTCATAGGTCACCCTATGGCCCCCTTTGACCCATATGAACAATTCTAATATGTCCCTAGGGGTCTTAGAACTCTTAGGAACATATGTCATCATTTAATGGGTCAAAGAGGGTCATAGGTCACCCTATGGGCCCCTTTGACCCATATGAACAATTATAATATGTCGTTAGGGGTCCTAAGACTCCTAGAGACATATGTTGTTATTTAATGGGCCAAAAGGGGTCATAGGGTGAACCTATGACCCCCTTTGACCAATATGAACAATTCTAATATGTTAGGACCCTTGGAGACATATACCGTCATTTAATGGGTCAAAGGGGGTCATATGTCACTCTATGACCCTATTTGATCCATATTAACCATTGTAATATGTCCCTAGGGGTCTTTGGACCTCTAGCAAGGACCTCCAAGAACATATGTCATCATTTAATGGGTCAAAGGGAGTCATAGGTCACCCTATGACCCCCTTTGACCTATATGAACGATTCTAATAGGTCCTTATTAGGTCGCCCTATGACCCCCTTTGACCTATATGAACAATTCTAATATGTCCCTAGGGGTATATGTCATCATTTAATGGGTCAAAGCGGGTAATAGGGTGAACCTATGACCCCCTTTGACCAATATGAACAATTCTAATATGTCCATAGGGGTCCTAGGACCCCTAAGGACATATGTCATCATTTAATGAGTCAAAAGGAGTCATAGGTCACCCTATGACCCCTTTTGACTTATTAAATAACGACATATGTCCCTAAGCGTCCTAGGATGCCTAGGGACATATGTCATCATTTAGTGGGTTAACGGGGTTCATAGGTCACCCTATGAACCCCTTTGACCCATATGAATAATTCTAATATGTCCCTAGGGGTCCTAGGACACTTAGGGACATATGTCATCATTTAATGGGTCAAAGGGGGTCATAGGTCACCCTATGACCTCCTTTGACTCATATGAACAATTCTAATACGTCTTTAGAGGTCCTAGCACCCCTAAGAATATATGTCATCATTTAATGAGTCATAGGGGGTCACAGGGTGAACCTATGACCCCCTTTGACCAATATGAATAATTATAATATATGTCATCATTTAATGGGTAAAAAGGGGTCATAGGTCACCCTATGACCCCCTTTGACCCATATGAACAATTCTAATACGTCCCAAGGGGTCATAGGACCTCTACAGACATATGTCGTCATTTAATGGGTCAACCCATTTTGATCCATATGAACAATTCTAATATATCCCTACAGGTCTAGGGACATATGTCGTCATTCAATGGGTCAAAGGGGGTCATAGGTCACCCTATGGCCCCCTTTGACCCATATGAACAATTGTAATATGTCGGTAGGGGTCTTAGGAGCCCAAGGGACATATGTTATCATTTAACGGGTCATCAGGGGTCATAGGGTGAACCTATGACCCCCTCTGACCAATATGAACAATTCTAATATGTCCTTAGGACCCTCAGCGAGATATGTCGTTATTTAATAGGTCAAAGGGGGTCATAGGTCACCCTATGACCCTCTTTGACCCATATTAAATATTATAATATGTCTCTAGGGGTTCTTGGACCCCTAGAGACATATGCCATCATTTAATGGGTAGAAGGGGGTCATAGGTCACCCTATGACCCTCTTTGACCCATATGAACGATTCTAATACGTCCCTAGGGGTCTTAGGACCACTAGGGACATATGTTATCATTTAATGGGTGACCTATGATCCACTTTGACTCATATGAACAATTCTAATACGTCCTTAGGGGTCCTAAGACCCCTAGGGAGTTATGTCATCATTTAATGGGTCAAAGGGGGTCATAGGGTGAACCTATGATCCCATTTGACCCATATGAACAATTCTAATGTCCCTATGGGTCCTAGGACCCCTAGGGACATATGTCATCATTTAATGAGTCAAAGAGACCTATGACCCCCTTTGACCCATATGAACAATTCTAATATGTCCCTAGCGATCCTACGACCCTTAGGGACATGTCATAATTTAATGGGTCAAAGAGGTTCATAGGGTTCTTTGACTCATCTGAACAATTCTAATATGTCTTTAAGGGTCTTAGGACCACTAAAGACATATGTCGTCATTTAATAGGTCAAAAGGGGTTATACGGTCACCCTATGACCCTTTTTAACCAATATGAACAATTCTAATATGTCACTTGGGGTCTTAGGACCCCTACGGACATATGTCATTTAATGGGTCAAATGGGGTCATAGATCACCCTATGACCTCATTTGATCCATATGAACAATTCTATTGTCTTTAGGGGTGCTAGGACCCTTGGGGACATATGTCGTCATTTAATAGGTCAAAAGGGGTCATAGGTCACCCTATGACCTCCTTTGACCCATATGAATAATTCTAATACGTCAAGAGGGGTCCTAGGACCCTTAGGAACATATGTTGTCATTTAATGGATCAAAAAGAGTCATAAGTCACCCTATAACCCCATTTGATCCATATGAATAATTCTAATATGTCCCTAGGGGTCCTAAGGCCCCTAGAGACATATGACATCATTTAATAGGTGAAAGGAGGTCATAGGTTACCCTATGGCCCCCTTTGACCCATATGAACAATTCTAATACATCCCTAGGGGTCTTAGGACCACTAGGGACATGTGACATCATTTAATGGGTCATATGTCACCTTATGGCCCCTTTTGACTCATATGAATAGTTCTAATATATCGCTAGGGTCTTAGGAACATATGTTGTCATTTAATGAGACAAAGGGAGTCATAGGGTGAACCTATGAACATTTTTGACCAATATGAACAATTCTAATATTTTCCTAGGGTCTTACGACCCCTAAGGACATATGTTGTCATTTAATGGGCGAAACGAGGTCATAGGTCACTTTATGACCCTCTTTGACCCATATTAACCATTATAATATGTTGCTAGGGGTCCTTGGACACCTAAAGACATATGTCATCATTTTATGCATCAAAGGAGGTCATAGATCACCTTATGACCCTGTTTGACCCATATTAATGATTCTAATACGTTCTTAGGGGTCCTAGGAACTTTAGGGACATATGTCATCATTTAATGAGTCAAAGGGGGTAATAGGTCACCCTATGACCCTTTTTGACCCATATGAACAATTCTAATACGTTCTTAGGCGTCCTAGGACCCTTAGGGACATATGTCGTCATTTAATGGGTCAAAGGAGGTCATAGGGTGAACCTATGACCCCCTTTGACTCATATGAATAATTCTAATATTTTCTTAGAGACATATGTCATCATTTAATGTGTCCTATGACCCCCTTTCACCCATATGAACAATTCTAATATGTCCCTAGGGGTCCTAGGAACCCTAGAGACATATGTTGTCATTTAATGGGTCAAAGGGGGTCATAGGTCACCCTATGACCCCCTTTGACCTATATGAACAATTCTAATATGTCTCTATCTTAAGACTCTTAGGGACATATGTCGTCATTTCATAGGTCAAAGGGGGTCATAGGGTCACCCTATGACCTCCTTTGACCAATATGAACAATTCTAATATGTCGCTAGAGGTCCTAAGACTCCTGCGGACATATGTCATCATTTAATGGGTCAAATAGGATCATAGATCACCCTGTTACCTCCTTTGACCCATATCAACAATTCTAATATGTCATTAGGGGTCTTAGGACCCCTAGGGACATATGTCATCATTTAATGGGTCAAAGGGGGTCATAGGTCACTCTATGACCCTTTTTGACAATATGAACAATTCTAATACGTCCATAGGGGTCCTAGAATCACTAGGGACCTATTTCATCATTTAATGGGTCAAAGAGGGTCATAGGTCACCCATTGACCCCCTTTGACCCATATGAACAATTTTAATACGTCCCCAAGGGCCCTGAGACCCCTAGGGACATATGCCATCATTTAATGGGTCAAATGGGGTCATAGATCACCTTATTACCCCCTTTGACCCAAATCAACAATTCTAATGTCCTTAGGGGTCCTAAGACCACTAGGGACATATGTCATCATTTAAAGGGTCAAATGGGGTCATAGGTCACCCTATGGCCCCCTTTGACCCATATGAACAATTCTAATATGTAGCTAAGGGTCCTAGGACCCCTAGGGACATATGTTGTCATTTAATAAGTCAAAGGAGGTCATAGGTCCTCTGATGAATATGAACAATTCTAATATGTCCCTAAGGGTTCTAGGACCCCTAGGGACATATGTTGTCATTTAATGGGTCAAAGGGGGTCATAGGTCACCCTATGACCCTCTTTGACCCATATTAACCATTATAATATTTTTCTAAGGGTCCTTGGACCCTTAGGGACATATGTCATCATTTAATAGGTTAAAGAGGGTCACCTATGACTCCTTTGGACCCATATGAAAGATTCTAATACGTTCATAGGGGTCCTATGACCCCTAGGGACACATGTCTTCATTTAATGGGGTAACGGACGTCATAGGGTGAATCTATGACCCCCTTTGACCCATATAAACAATTCTAATATGTCCCTAGGGGTTCTAGGACCCCAGGGACATGTTGTCGCTAGGACCCCTAGGGACATATGCCATCATTTAATAGGTCAAAGGGGGTCATAGATTCACCCTATGACCCCTTTTAACACATACGGACAATTCTAATATGTCCTTAGGGGTCCTACGACCCCTAGGGACATATGTCATCATTTAATGGGTCAAAGGGCCCTATGACCCCTTTTGACCAATATGAAGAATTCTAATATGTCGCTAGGGGTCCGAGGACCCCTGCGAACATATGTCATCATTTAATAGATCAAACGGGGTCATAGATCACCTTATGACTCGCTTTGACTCATATGAACAATTCTAATATGTCGCAAGGGGTGCTAGGACCCCTAGGGACATATGTCATCATTTAATAGGTCAAAAGGGGTTATAGGTCACCATATGACCCCCTTTGACTCATATGAACAATTTTAATACTTTTTAGAGGTCCTAGGACCCCTAAGAACATATGTTGTCATTTAATTGGTCAAAAGAAATCATAGGTCACCCTATGACCTTCTTTGACCCATATGAACAATTCTAATATGTCCCTAGGGGTCCTAGGACCCCTAAAGACATATGTCATCATTTAATGGGTCAAAGGGGGTCATAGGTCACCTTATGGCCCCCTTTGACCCATATGAACAATTCTAATACATCCCTAGGGGTCCTAGGATCCCTAGGGACATATGACGTCATTTAATAGATCAAAGACGGTCATAGGTCACCCTATGTCCCCTTTCGACCCATATGAACAATTCTAATATGTCACTATGGGTCCTAAGAGCTCTAGGGACATATGTTATCATTTAATGAGTCAAAGAGGGTCATACGGTGAACCTATGACCCCCTTTGACCAATATGAATAATTCTAATAAGTTCCTAGGGGTGCTAGGACCCTTAGGGACGTATGTCATCATTTAATGGGTCAAACAGGGTCATAGGTCACCTTATGATCCTCTTTGACCCATATTAACCATTATAATATGTTCTTACGGGTCCTTGGAGGCCTAGGGACATATGTCATCATTTAATGGGTTAAACGGGGTAATAGGTCACCCTATGACCCCATTTGATCCATATGAATGATTCTAATACGTCCCTATGGGTCTTAAGACCCCAAGAGACATATGTCATCATTTAATGTGTCAAATGGGGTAATAGGTCACCTTATGTCCCCCTTTGACCCATATGAACAATTCTAATACGTCCCTAGGCGTCATAAGACCCCTAGGAACATATGTTGTCATTTAATACGTTAAAAGGGTTCATAGGTTGAACGTATGACCCCCTTTGACCCATATGAACAAGTCTAATATGTCCTTATGGACATATGTTATCATTTAATCGATCGAAGGGGGTCATAGGTCATCTTATGACCCCCTTTAGCCCATATGAAAAATTCTAAAATGTTTTAAAGGGTCCTAGGACCCCTATGAACATATGTCGTTATTTAATTGACCTATGACCCCTTTTAACCCATATGAACAATTCTAATATGTCCTTAGGGGTCGTAGTACCTTTAGAGACATGTCATCATTTAATGGGTCAAAGAGGGTCATAGGGTGAATCTATGAACCCTTTTAACCAATATGAACAATTCTAATATATTGTTAGAGGTCCTAAGACCCTTATGGATATATGTCGTCATTTAATGAGTCATAGGAGCTCATAAGGTGAACTTATGACCTCCTTTAACCAATATAAACACTTATAATATGTCACTAGGGGTCTTAGGACCCTTAGGGACATATGTCATCATTTATTAAGTCAAAGGGGGTCATAGGTCACCTTATTACCCTTTTGACTCATATCAACAATTCTGACATATGTCATCATTTAATGGGTCAAAAAGAGTCATAAGTCACCCTATGACCCTATTTGATCCATATGAACAATTCTAATACGTCCATAGGGGTCCTCGGACCACTAGGGACCTATTTCGTCATTTAATGAATCAAAGAAGGTCATAGGTCACCCATTGACCTCCTTTGACCCATATGAACAATTCTAATACGTCTCTTGGGGTCCTAAGACCCCTAGGGGCATATGTCATCATTTTATAAGTCAAATGGGATCATAGGTCATGCTATGGCCCCCTTTGACCTATATGAACAATTTTAATATGTCTTTGGAGGTCTTAGGACCTCTAGGGACATATGTCATCATTTAATGGGTCAAATAGGGTCAGAAGTCACCCTATGGCCCCCTTTGACCCATATGAACAATTCTAATATGTCACTTGGGATCTTAGGACCCTTAGGGATATATGTTGTCATTTAATTGATCAAAGGGGGTCATAGGGTGAACCTATGACCCCCTCTGACGAATATGAATAATTTTAATATGTTCCTAGGGGCCCTACGACCCCTAGAGACATATGTCATCATTTAATGGGTCAAAAGAGGTCATAGGTCACTCTATGACCCTCTTTGACCCATATTAACCATTATAATATGTTCCAAGAGGTCTTTGGACCCCTAGGAACATATGTCATCATTTAATAGGTCAAAGAGGGTCATTGGTCACCTTATGACCCCCTTTGACTCATATGAACGATTCTAATATGTCCCTATGAGTCCTAAGACCCCTAGGGACATATTTCTTCATTTAATGGTGCAAAAGGGGTCATAGGATGAACTTATGACCCCTTTTGACCCATATGAACAATTCTAGTATATCCTTAGGGGACCCTTAGGGACATATGTCATCACTATGTGTTAGGATAAACCACGGACAGAAATAAAAACTACATGCAAATATAACCAATAACAGAAAATAATAGAACACATAGAAATGAACACAAGGCACCAAGATTTAACGTGGTTCACCCAATCCCTGGGCTACGTCCACCAAACAGCAAGTCCGATCTTATTACAATCCAGTGATTACAACCTGATTACAATCCGTAATCCCTTACAGCTCAATACCGCCGCAAGAACCAATTTCGTATCACCACATATCAAAAATACCCAACCCTAAGCCCTTTTTATACAAGTATTAAACCGCTTTAGGGTTATAACATGTCGGCCATATGTCGGCCATAATGTGTCGGCTACCATGTCGATGTCGGCTACTTCCAAATTTTTTTTTTTTCGGGGCGATGCCCCGAACCCCACTATTTATGAAGTATGTACAGTACTTTCCTGATCAGTCACCACAATCTAACAATCTCCCACTTGGGGACTGATCAGGCTCCACACTAAACAACAATCTCCCACTTGGAGACTGATCCTGTAGCAATACAACTATCGCATGGGGCTCCCACTGGATCAAACCACCCTGGACTCTGCTGTTCTTTTATTCACATTTAGTCTAAAAGACCAACTGAAGCTGAAAAGGAGTTCAGCTTCTCCCTTGTGACAACCTTTGTCAACATATCTGCTGGATTTTCATTGGTATGTATCTTCTCCAGCTTTAACTGTCCATCCTCCAAAACTGACCGAATGAAATGGTATCGCAACTGTATGTGTTTGGTCTTAGAATGCAGAGCTGAATTCTTAGCAAGATGAATGGCACTTTGACTATCTGTGAACAAAAAATTATCCTTCTGAGGATGTCCCAATTCTTCCAAGAAGAACTGAAGCCATATCATCTCTTTGGCGGCCTCTGTAGCAGCAACATACTCTGCCTCTGTAGTGGAGAGAGCATTAATCTTCTGTAGCCTAGAAACCCAGCTCACGGCTGCCCCACCAACAGTAAAGACATAACCTGTAGTACTCCGCCTGGTATCAATATCCCCAGCCAAATCTGAGTCAACATAGCCCTGTAAATCAGTAGTAGAGCCCCCAAAGTGTAAACACTTATTGGATGTTCCTCTCAAATATCTGAGAATCCACTTGACAGCATTCCAATGCTCAAAACCTGGATGACTCATATACCTGCTAACGACTCCCACTGCATGTGCAATATCTGGCCTAGTGCATACCATAACATACATCAAACTTCCTACAGCTGAAGCATAAGGTACCTTGGACATCTTATCCTCCTCTTCCGGTGTCTTGGGACACATCTCCTTAGTCAATTTCAAATGACCAGGTAAAGGTGTGCTGACAGCTTTAGCATTCTCCATAGAGAAACGTTGCAACACCTTCTCAACATAATCAGCTTGAGATAGCGTCAATGTTCTGTTCTTCCTATCTCTGCAAATCTTCATACCAAGGATTTGTTTTGCTGCCCCCAAATCCTTCATAGCAAATGCATGTGCTAATTGGCGTTTCAGCCCCTTAATATGATCCATGTTAGACCCAGCTATAAGCATATCATCAACATATAAACATAAAATAATGTAGCTATCATCATCCAACCTCTTAAAATAAACACAGTAATCTGAATGACACCTATTATATCCATGCTCATGCATAAAACTGTCAAATTTCAGATACCATTGCCGAGGTGCTTGCTTCAGGCCATATAAACTTTTCTTCAATTTGCACACTAAGTTCTCCTTACCTTTGACCTCAAAACCCTGTGGCTGAGCCATATATATTTCTTCATCCAAATCACCATGAAGAAAGGCTGTTTTAACATCCATCTGCTCTAAATGCAAATCTTCAGTAGCCACAAGACTTAAAACAGTACGAATAGAAGTCATTTTAACAACAGGAGAAAATATTTCATCAAAATCAATTCCTTTTTTCTGTGCAAATCCTTTTACAACTAACTTGGCCTTAAATCTTTTCTTACCTTCTTCCTCTTCTTTCAACCTGTAAACCCATTTATTCTGTAAAACCTTTTTAGCTGCAGGCAACTTGCACAAATCCCATGTCTTATTTTTCAGCAAAGAGTCCATTTCATCTTTCATTGCAGACTCCCACTGAATCTTAGTATCCACCTGCACAGCTTCATCATAACTTTCAGGTTCACCAGCATCAGTAAGTAAAATAGAATACAAAGAGGGAGAAAACCTTTGTGGAGGTCTAATTGGCCTTGTTGACCGTCTAACATTCACTGGTGTATGTGGTATTTGTTGTTGCGGTTGTTGCACATCATGAGGAATGGCTGGAACATCAGCTTTTGGAGTATCATCCAGCACTACATAATCATCTTCTTTCTTCTCATGTTGCTGCAACAGATCTTTGTACAACACTTTTTCATTGAATATGACATCCCGGCTTCTTATAATTTTATGATTTTCAAAATCCCAAAGCCTATAACCAAATTCATTAATGCCATATCCAACAAAGAAACATTTCTTTGATTTAGCTTCTAGCTTGGTTCTATTTTCAGAGTCTATATGAGCAAAAGCTTCACAACCGAAGGTCTTGAGAAAAGAATAACTCACCTTCTTACCAGTCCATGCTTCCTCTGGAATACCACAGCCCAAAGGAGTAGAGGGACCTCTATTAATCAAATATACTGCAGTATTGACAGCCTCCGCCCACATGTGTAAGGGCAACCCAGCATGCAACCTCATGCTCCTTGCGCGCTCCATTATAGTCCTGTTCATGCGTTCAGCCACTCCATTTTCCTGTGGAGTCCTTGGAACAGTTTTTTGTCTATGAATACCATTAGTGGAGCAATAATCTTCAAATTCATGACTGCAATACTCACCACCATTATCAGATCTGAGACATTTTAATTTCTTACCAGTCTCATTTTCAACCAAGCATTTCCATTTCTTAAAAGTTTGAAATACATCAGATTTCTGTTTAAGGAAATAAACCCATACTTTTCTAGTTGCGTCATCAATAAATGTAACATAATAATGAGAGCCACCAAGGGAAGATACCTGAGCCGGTCCCCATACATCTGTATGCACAAGTTCTAATTTCTCCTTTTTGTTTTCCTTCCCTGTCTTTACAAAACTCACTCTCTTTTGTTTTCCATACACACAACTTTCACAGAAATCCATATTCACACATTTTAGACCTGGTAAAACTTTCCTTGAATGAAGTACTTTCATACCTTTCTCACTCATGTGCCCAAGTCTATTGTGCCACAGCGCTGTATCAGAATCCACAGCAGCTATTTGTTCTCCCTGCTCATCTGCAGTAATTGTTCCTGAATATTCATTTTTCTCTGAAACAATCAAAGTAGAAGGAACAATATGACCTGTACAAAGATATAAGGTGCCTACTTTCACACCTTTTGCTACTACAAGGGAACCTTTTGAAACCTTCCAATTTTTATCATTAAAAGTAACTACACAACCCTCATCACCGAGTTGCCCTACTGAAATTAAATTTCTACTTAGTTTTGGAACATGTCTTACCTCATGTAGTAGCCAATGATTCCCATTCTGCAACTTAATCTTAATTTTTCCCTTTCCAACAATCTGACAGGGTTCATTATCCCCCAAATAAACAAGCCCAAAATCCCCTTGGACATAATCAATGAAATAACCTCTATGAGGTGTAGCATGAAAAGAAGCACCAGAATCTAAAACCCATGTATCATCAACACTCTCTAAAGACAGAAGCAAAGCATCCTCTTCGGATTTGTTACTTACCACATTTGCCTCTTTGTCTCCATCTGATTTATCTCCTTCATTTTTCTTTCGAGTCCAGCAATCTTTCTTTTTGTGCCCTGGTTTCCCACAGTACCAGCAATCATTTGGTCCTCTCGATTGAGACCTCCTCCCCTTTGACTTTCCTCTTGATTTCCCACGATTTCCAGAGTTACTTCCTCTTTCAGTCGTTCTGCCCCTGCTTTGTGCATTTAAAGCACTTCCTGATGTAGATCCACCTGAGGATTTTCTACGAGTTTCCTCACTTAAAATAACACCGATCACATCATCATATTTTAGGGTACTAGATCCAGGAACAGAATTACTCACCGCCATTACCAAGCCATTCCAGCTTTCAGGCAAAGAACACAAGATCAAGAGAGCCCTAATTTCTTCATCAAAATTGATACCCACAGAAGATAATTGACTAGTAATAGTATTAAACTCATTTAAATGATCTGCAACAGATCCACCTTCTGCCATTTTCATATTAAATAAATGCTTCATGAGAAATACCTTATTTGAAGCGGAGGGCTTTTCATACAGTGTCGCTAGGGTTTTCATCAAATCTTCTGTCGTCTTTGCTTTTGTAATATTAAATGCCACCGATGGTGCCAAGCATAACCGAATGCTTCCAAGTGCCTTTCTGTCCAAAAGATCCCATTCAGCCTCTGACATAGTTCCCTGATTCTTGGCTTTTCCTTCCAACGGCTTCCACAAATCCTTCTGATATAAATAGTCTTCCATTTGCATCTTCCATAACTGGAAGTTCTGCCCATTAAACCTATCAACCCTCAGCTTACCATCATCTGCCATTGCTCCCACTCAACCGTGAGACTCCCACTTAACCGTGAGACTTTCCTGCAGAGGATAACTGAGAAACAACTAGGCTCTGATACCACTTGTTAGGATAAACCACGGACAGAAATAAAAACTACATGCAAATATAACCAATAACAGAAAATAATAGAACACATAGAAATGAACACAAGGCACCAAGATTTAACGTGGTTCACCCAATCCCTGGGCTACGTCCACCAAACAGCAAGTCCGATCTTATTACAATCCAGTGATTACAACCTGATTACAATCCGTAATCCCTTACAGCTCAATACCGCCGCAAGAACCAATTTCGTATCACCACATATCAAAAATACCCAACCCTAAGCCCTTTTTATACAAGTATTAAACCGCTTTAGGGTTATAACATGTCAGCCATATGTCGGCCATAATATGTCGGCTACCATGTCGATGTCGGCTACTTCCAAATTTTTTTTTTTCGGGGCGATGCCCCGAACCCCACTATTTATGAAGTATGTACAGTACTTTCCTGATCAGTCACCACAATCTAACACTATGAACCCTAGGGACATATGTCATCATTTAATGAGTCAAAGGGGGTCATAAGTTCACCATATGACCTCTTTTGACACATATGAACAATTCTAATATGTCCCTAAAGACATATGTCGTCATTTATTATGTGAAAGAGGGTCATAGGTGACCCTATGACCCTCTTTGACCCATATTAACTATTATAATATTTTTTTAAGGGTCTTTGGACCCCTAGGGACATATGTCATCATTTAAAGGGTCAAAGACTTTGACCCATATGAATGATTCTAATACGTCTTTAGTGGTCCTAGGACCCCTAGGCCCTTATGGACATATGTCATCATTTAATAGGTCAAATGGGGTCATAGATCACCCTATGACCCACTTTGACCCATATTAACAATTCTAATATGTCCCTAAGTGTCCTAGGATCTCTAGGGACATGTCGTTATTTAATGGGTCAAAGAGGGTCATAGGGTAAACCTAAGACCTGCTTAGACACATATGAACAATTCTAATACGTCCCTAAGGGTAGGGTCCAATATTATTATTCAATGGGTCAAAAAGGGTCATGGGACACCCTATGGCCCCCATTGACCTATATGAACAATTCTAATACGTCCCTAGGGATCTTAGGACCCTTAGGGACCTATGTCATCATTTAAATAGTCAAAGGGGGTCATAGGTCACCCTATGGGACCCTTTGATCCATATGAACAATTCTAATATGTCACCAAAGGTATGTTGTCATTTAATGGTTCAAAATAGGTCATAGGTCACCCTATAGCCCCCTTTCACCTATATGAACAATTCTAATATGTCGCTAGGGGTCTCAAGACCCCTAGGGACTTATGTTTTCATTTAATGGGTCAAAGAGGGTCATAGGTCACCCTATGACTCCCTATGACCCTCTTTGACCCATATGAACAATTCTAATATGTCCCTAGGTGTCCTAGGACCCTTAGGGACATATGTCTTCATTTAATGATGCAAAGGGTGTCATAGGGTAAACCTATGACCCCCTTTGACCCATATGAACAATTCTAATACATTTAATGGGTCAAAGGGGGTCATAGGGTGAACCTATGACCCTCTTTGACCAATATGAACAATTCTAATATGTTGCTAGAGGTCCTAAGACCCTTAAGGACATATGCCATCACTTAATGGGTAAAAACGGGTCATAGGTCACCCTATGACCCTCTTTGACTCATATTAACCATTATAATATGTTCTTATGGGCCTTAGAACATTAAGAAAAATATGTCATCATTTAATGAGACAAAGGGGTCATAGGTCACCCTATGACCCTCTTTGACCCATATGAATGATTCTAATAAGTCCCTATGGGTCTTAGATATATGTCATCATTTAATGGGTCAAAGGGGGTCACAGGTCATCCTATGACCCCCTTTGACCCATATGAACAATTGTAATACGTTTTTAAGGGTCCTAGGACCTCTAAGGACATGTCATCATTTAATGGGTCAAAAGGGGTCATAGGGTGAACCTATGACCCCCTTCGACTCATATGAACAATTTTAATATGTCCCTAGGGGTCCTAGGACCCCTAGAGACATATGTCGTCATTTAATAGGTCAAAGGGAGTTATAGATCACCTTATGACCCCCTTTGACCTATATGAACAATTCTAATATGTCCTTAGGAGTTTTTAAGATCCCTAAGGACATATTTCGTCATTTAATGGGTTAAAGGGGGTCATAGGTCTAATACGTCCCTAAGGGTCCTAAGACCCCTAGGGACACATATCGTCATTTAATAGATCAAAAGGGGTCATAGAGTGAACCTGTGACTCCCTTTGACCAATATGAACAATTCTAATATGTCGCTAGGGGTCATAGGACCTGTAGGGACATATGTTGTCATTTAATGGGTTAAAAGGGGTCATAGTTCACCCTATGACCCTGTTTGACTCATATGAAAAATTCTAATATGTCTTTAGGGGTCCTAGGACCCATAAGGACATATGTCATCATTTAAAGTGTCAAAAGGGGTCATAGGTCACTGTATGATCCCCTTTGACCCATATGAACAATTCTAATACGTCGCTAGCGATCATAGGACCCATAACGACATATGTCGTCATTTAATGGGTAACGTGACCTATGACCCTTTTTGACCCATATGAACAATTCAAATATGTCCCTAGGGGTCCTAGGACCCCTAGGGACATATGTCATCATTTAATGGGTCAAAGGGGGTCATAGGTCACCCTATGACCCCCTTTGACCCATATGAACAATTCTAATATGGCCCTAAGGGTCCTATAAGTCCTACGGACATATGTCATCATTTAATGGGTCAAAGGGGGTCATAAGTCACCCTATGGGCCCCTTTGACCCATATGAACAATTCTAATATGTCGCTAGGGGTCCTAGGACCCCTAGTGACATATGTTGTCATTTAATGGGTCAAAGGGAGTCATAGGGTTAACCTATGACCCCCTTTGACCAATATGAACAATTCTAATATGCTAAGACCCCAAGGGACATATGTCATCATTTAATAGGTAGAAGAAGGTTGTATGTCACCCTATGACCCTCTTTGACCCATATTAAACATTATAATATTTTTTTAAGACCTCTAAGGACATATGTCATCATTTAATGAGTCAAAGTGGGTCATAGGTCACCCTATGACCCTCTTTGATCTATATGAACAATTATAATACGTCCATATTAAGTCACCCTATGACCCTCTTTGACTCATATGAACAATTTTAATATGTCCCTTAGGGTCTTAGGACTCCTAAAGACATATGTCGTCATTTAATGGGTCAAAGGGGGTAATAGGGTGAACCTATGACTCCCTTTGACCAATATGAACAATTCTATTATGTCCCTAGGGGTTGTAGGACCCCTAAGGACATATGTCGTCATTTAATGGGTCAAAAGGGGTCATAAGTCACGCTATGACCCCTTTTGAGCCATATGAACTATTCTAATATGTCCTTAGGGGTCTTAGGACGCTTAGAGACATGTCGTCATTTAATGGGTCAAAAGGGGTCATAGGTCACCTTATGACACCTTTTGACCCATATGAATAATTCTAATATGTCCTTAGGGGTCTTAGGATGCCTAGTGACACATGTCATCATTTAATGGGTCAAAAAGAGTCATAGGTCACCCTATAACCCCCTTTGATCCATATGAACAATTCTAATACGTCTCTAGGGGTCCTAACACTCATAGGGACATATGTCATTATTTAATGGATCATAGGGGGTCATAGCTATGACCCCCTTTAACCAATATGAACAATTCTAATATGTCCCTAAGAATCTTAGAACCCCTAAAGACATATGTCATTATTTAATGGGTCAAACGGGGTCATAAGTCACCCTATGACCCTCTTTGACCCATATTAACCATTATAATATGTCGCTAGGAGTCCTTGGACCCCTAGAGACATGTCATCATTTAATGGGTCAAAGAGGCTCATAAGTCACCCTCTGACCTTTTTTGACCCATATGAATGATTTTAATACGTTCTTAGGGGTCTTAGGACCCCTAGGGACATATGCCATCATTTAATGGGTCAAAAGGGGTAATAGGTCACCTTATGATCCCCTTTGACCTATATGAACAATTCTAATACGTCTCTAAGCATCCTAGGACCTATAGGGACATATGTCATCATTTAATAGGTCAAAAGGGGTCATAGGGTGAACCTATGACCCCCTTTGACCCATATGAATAATTCTAATATATTCTTAAGAACATATGTCGTTATTTAATGTGTCCTATGAACCCCTTTCACCTATATGAACAATTCTAATATGTCTTTAGGGGTCTTAGGACCCTTAGCGACATATGTTGTCATTTAATGGATCAAAGGGGGTCATAAGGCCTCTGACTCATATGAACAATTTTAATACGTCCCTAAAGGTCATATGTTATCATTTAATGGGTTAAAAGGGGTCATAATGTAATTCTATGACCCCCTTTGACCAATATGAACAATTCTAATATGTCGCTAGGAGTCCTATGACTCTTGCAGACATATGTCGTCATTTAATGGGTCAAATAGGGCCATCGATCACCCTATGACCCGCTTTGACCCATATGAAAAATTTTAATATGTTGTTAGGGGTGCTAAGACCCCTAGGGACATATGTCATCATTTGATAGGTCAAAGAGGGTCATAGGTCACCCTATGACCCATATGAACAATTCTAATACGTCTAGGGGTCCTAGGATCCCTAAGGACATATGTTGTCATTTAATGGGTCAAAGGGACCTATGACCCCTTTTGACCTATATGAACAATTCTAATATGTCCTTAGGGGTCCTCAGACCCCTAGAGACATATGTTATCATTTAATGGGTCAAAGGGAGTCATAGGTCACCCTATGGCCCCCTTTGATCCATATGAACAATTCTAATATGTCTTTAGGGATCCTACGACCTGTAAGAACATATGACATCATTTAATGGGTCAAAGACGGTCATAGGTCATCCTATGGCCCCCTTCGACCCATATGAACTATTTTAATGTCGCTAGGGGTCCAAAGAGCCCTAGGAATATATGTTGTCATTTATTGGGTCAAAAGGGGGTCATAGGGTGAACCTATGACCCCCTTTGACCAATAGAAAAATTTTGGGTGCTAAGACCTTTAGGGACATATGTTGTCATTTAACGGATCAAATAGGGTCATAGGTCACCATATGATCCTCTTTGACCCATATTAACCATTATAATATGTCTTTAGGGGTCTTTGGACGTCTAGGGACATATGTCATCATTTAATGGGTTAAAGGGGGTCATAGGTCACCCTATGACCCCGTTTGACTCATATGAATGATTTTAATACGTCCTTAGGGGTCTTAGGACCCCTAGGGACATATGTTATTATTTAATGGGTCAAAGAGGGTAGTAAGTCACCCTATGAACCCCTTTGACCCATATGAACAATTTTAATACATCCTTAGACATCCTCGGACCCCTAAAAACATATGTCATCATTTAATGAGTCAAAGGGGTTCATAGGGTGAACCTATGACCCCATTTGACCCATATAAACAATTCTAATATGTCCTTAGGGACATATGTCATCATTTAATGGGTAGAAGGGGGTCATAGGTCACCTTGTGACCCCCTTTGGCCCATATGAACAATTCTAAAATGTCCTTAGGTGTCCTAGAACCCCTAGGGACATATGTCATCATTTAATGGGTCAAAGGCCTTTTGACCCATATGAACAATTTTAAATACGTCCTTAGTGGTCATAGTACCCCTGGTGACATATGTCATCATTTAATGAGTCAAAAAAGGTCATAGGGTGAACTTACCCCCTTTGACGAATATGAACAATTCTAATACGTTCCTAGGGGTCCTAGGACCCTTAGGGATATATGTTGTCATTTAATGGGTCATAATATGTCGCCAGGGGTCTGAGGACCCCTAGGGACATATGTCATCATTTAGTGGGTCAAAAGGGGTGATAGGTCACCCTATTACCCCTTTTGAACCATATGAACAATTCTAATATGTCCCTAAAGGTCTTAGGACCCATAAGAATATATGTCATCATTTAATGGGTCAAAGGGGGTCATAGGGTGATTTGACACATATGAACAATTCTAATACGTCCCTAAGGGTCTTAGGACCCGTAGGGACATATGACATCATTTAATAAGTCAAAGGTGGTCATAGGTCACCCTATGGCCTCTTTTGACCCATATGAAATTTTTTAATATGTCGCTAGGGGTCCTAGGAGCCATAGGGACATATGTTGTCATTTAATGGGTCAAAGGGGTAATAGGATGAACCTATGACCCCCTATGATCAATATGAACAATTCTAATATGTCCCTAAGGGTGCTAGGACCATTAGGAACATATGTCATCATTCAATGGGTCAAACAGGGTCATAGGTCACCCTATGATCCTCTTTGACCCATATTAACCATTATAATATGTCCTTAGGGGTCTTTGCATGCCTAGGGACATATGTCATCATTTAATGGGTTAAACGGGGTCATAAGTCACCCTATGACCCTATTTGAGCCATATGAATGATTCTAATACGTCCCTAGGGGTCTTAGGACCCCTAGGGACATATGTCGTCATTTAATTGGTCGAAAGGGGTCATAGGTCAACCTATGACCCTCTTGGACTCATATATATTAATAATATACATATATCTTAATAACATATATATTAATATAATAATATATATTAATAATACATATAGGACCCCTAGGAACATATGTCGTTATTTAATTGGTTGAAGGGGGTCATAGGTAAACCTATGACTCCCTTGGACTCATATATATTAATAATATACATATATCTTAATAACATACATATTAATATAATAATATATATTAATAACACACACACACACACACACATATATATATTACGTTATTATATTTAATAAAAATATTACGTTATTATAATATATTAATATAATAATATATAATACATTATATATATATAATATGTTACGTTATTATACATATATTATATTTAATGAAAATATTACGTTATATATATTAATAATATACATATTAATATAACAATATATATATATATATATATATATATATATATATATATATATAATATTTAGTAAAAAAAAAAAATTAATTATTATATTTATAGATTACAATAAGAATAACATAATATATTATTATATATTAATAGATTATAACTTATATCTTTACATTACGTTAGTATATATATAATATATTAAAATACATCTTTACATAGTAATATAATTGAAATAATTTATAAATCATAAGCTATAACTCTTAAATCTGATTTTCCCTCCAAAACGGGTTGGGATTTATAATTTCTCAGCAAAATTCACCGAGCCATATCGAATATTCGATTAGGCTTGGTATTTACCAACCCTTCCCGGTAAACCCAAAAGATGTGTTTGAAGAGGGTTTTAGTGATAGACTTTGGGTAGCCGTCTAACAATATTATTTTGATCGAAATTAAATGAAACGAAAAGGGTTATTTAATATCACTATCAAGATTCCATAAATATAATTTCTGTCAAATTCTGAGTTCGATAAGTATTTATTAGTTAATTATCAATGAAGATTATTGTAAAGTGCTGATTGACATACTGATTGAAAAATAGCTATAACTTTCAAACGGTATAACATTTTTTAAATATAAAAGTTGCGTCACATTCTATGCTTCACCTAGTATAAGAAAAATAAAATAAAATAAAATTTGGTAAAATTTTTTATTAGTTAAGGTGGTCAGACACGAGACTTTTTTTTTCTGAAAATTTTTTAGTAGAAAATTCATATTTAATTATTTATTTAGAATAAAAATATCAAAAAATATGCGTCACATCCATACATGAGTTTACTTTTCATATCTATAATTATATTAAAAAAATATTATCATGTGATTTTGATTAAGGTGGTCAGACATACACCTACTTTTTATTTTTACCTTGAAATTTTCGTAGTACTGCATTAAAATTCAAACTTTTGACCAATCAATTATTTTTTTCTCCAAATAAGGCCTAGTAGTTTAGAAACTACATTCAATTTTTTACAGATTATTTTCTTACAACTTTTTGATATAAAGTCCATAACCACTTTAAAATTATGTGTCAAATTGACATAACCTTGATTTGTTAGTTTTCCACTGCCACTTAAGGCCATAGTTTGGTTGACCATGATCCTGCACATACCCTGATATGTAATTATTGTCATTAATAGAAACACATGATGTACATATTCATAGAAAACCACAAAAATAAAGATACTTAATGTTTGGTTATCAAAAAATTGTCTAAGTATAGAATTTGGTTTACAACAGTGTATTATTTTGTTTATAACATGTTGCAGATGTCATATTATGACAAGAGAAGTTACATGGAAATAGTATACATGTTGGTGATGATGTTTATAACCTTAAAAGTTTTTACAAACTATATGAAATAGAGTTAATCATGTTTTGATGAAGTAGGACAATGGACTTGAAGGAAAAAAATGTTTTGGTTGCAAAATAATTACTTGTCCAATTAGGGCCGACATCTTAGATGTTTACTCTAACTTGAAAAGTGAATTGTGGTCTTAGCCTACCCAACAGTATTTTATGTAAAGGCATGGTATTTTTGTAAAGGACTTCTTGTGATAAGAAGTGTGCCATTGCGTATCAAAAGTGTGAACTTGTGAGATTATGTAATTATGCAAAGTGAGCGAACTTTTGTGAAATTGATCTATGTGAAGTTTTGTATGAACTATTTGGTGATCTAAGATTGAGTTGAAGATTATAGATTAGTGAAGGAAGGAAAATAATAGTAAATTATTTTTTTGAGAAGTGAGTTCTTCTCCTAGTTGAAATTTCATGTTTGGGTAGTGGACTCTTCTTGCATACATTATACTATAACTTCTAATAGAGTTAGAATCTCCTAACATGGATTCAAAGTCTCCTAACAGGAACTGTTATATTGAATTTTCTCATTAGCTCTTAATAGGGTCCATCCTCTAACAAGGAGAATATATATATATATATATATATATATATATATATATATATATATATATATATATATATATATATATATATATATATATATATATATATAATCTAGTGGGTATCATCCCCACTAGAATTTTCCCTTGGCCAGGGTTTCCCTAGTTAACAAAATATGGTGTTATGAGTTATCTTTGTGCATTGTTATTGTTATTGTTCAACATTACTTTATTGCTTTGTTATGCATGGTTTAAAGTAAGTAATAATATCCAGTTGGTGACTAAAGTTTGTGCATTACTGATTCACCCCCCCTTCCCATAATCCCTATTTCTAACAGAACCTATAATAGAACAATGATTATTTTGTCAACAATGTCAAACCTACTACCTGTTGGTGAAACAATTACTTTTTGGTCTAAAAGCTATCATTTAGTTGATTGATGAAGAACATTTGAAAAAAGGAGATAACAAGAACACCTAGAGAAAGGCTGAGTTATTTGGTATGTAAAAGAAGCACTAAAGCCAAGTAAGACATTGATACTATAGTGTATTGTTTATCTACTTAAAGTTTGAAATGAAAGATTACTCAAGTTAAGACTGGAAGGAGATCAAGTAAGAAAAGTGTTTTCCAAGTCTTGCCAAGCAATCAGTGCAAGCCAAGCATAAATAAGTGGAACCCATGTGAAAATCAAGAGGTGTTGAGCAAAGATGAAAAACAATGCAAGCTAAGTGAATGTTAATATATATGCCAAGTAAAGTTTAGCTAGTGCTAAACATCAGTAAACTTTAGTGTTTGCCGAGTGAACTAGTGTTCGTTGAGTGATAGAACAATATAAGTGCCAAGTGACAACAAATAGTGTTAAATTGAAGATTTGACAGATCTAACCTGACTAATTTGATTTCTTGAATTATGTGAAGCACCTGGAAGATATTATGATGAGATGGTGGCACAAAATTCAAGGTAAATCATTTTGAAAAAAATTCAAAGAAGATTGTAGAGAAAGTTTCTAGAGGAACCAAATGGAAAAGTGGGTAGATTCATTGAATCCTACCTAATCCTACCTAACCCTAAAATGAACGATTATGGTTAAGTGGCAAAAGATCTAAATTCTGTATTTACAAAGATAGTTGGTTAGAAGAAAAGGTTGTCATGTGCAAGAACCTAAGGAAGATAAGGAGTTTAGGGTATTACTTCATCTAGTGGCCAAACAAAGGTGACTACAATTGGTATACAAAGCAAGAAGGCTTAAGGGGATGAATGCTTAAAGGGTGAACAATCTATCAAAGTTGAAGTGTATGAATGCCAAGAAAAATAAAGGACTGAAATAGAGACCTATAATACGCAATTGAGTTGTAAGTTTTTATTAGATCAAGTCCTACTATTACTTTCTAATAATTGTACCAGTGTGGATAAAATCCTTTGGATTAAGGTTGACCTAATAGTTATTTGTAATCCTTTAACACGGTGACATTCTAATGGAATGGTCTAAAGTCCTCTAACAAGGGTCACTCCTAATAGGATGATTGAAATCCTTTAACTAGGTCACATTTAAAAGTGTGTATTATGAGCTTTAGCAAGGTTGGCCTTTGATAGCATATCACTTCAAAAGAGTGAGAATTAGTGGCATGTTACTAGTGGTTTTTCCCAAACTGAGTTTTCACATAAAATCTTTGTGTCAAATTGTGTGAATGTTCTTATGGTGTTTTATGTTTACATTTATGCAAAGTTGTTTTGAGCTAGGATAGTAACCTACAAAGTTTAAGTATTGTATTATCTTATGGATGCATGCATATTGAAGTTTTATAGATATGAGTCTACTAAGCATTGAGAATTTTTATTTGTACATCTGAATCTTAGATAATTAATTCAACCTACCATTCTCAGTTATTCTAAAGAATTCTAATAATTGGTATCAGAGCCATAGTGCTTGAGAGGATCAGTTTGAAAGTACTGAAAGGAAAACATCAGAGATGTCTA
Source organism: Cupressus sempervirens (assembly GCA_028749045.1). Taxonomy (NCBI): domain Eukaryota; kingdom Viridiplantae; phylum Streptophyta; class Pinopsida; order Cupressales; family Cupressaceae; genus Cupressus; species Cupressus sempervirens. The sequence goes on from CM053788.1 coordinate 396,985,888, forward strand.
AAAGAGAGGTACCCAATCTTAATAAGGAGAACTTTCCTACATGGAAAAGTGTGATGAATCTACACTTAGGAGGTCTTGGAGACCATGTACAATCTATCATCACCACTGAGCATGTTGATCCTACTGGAGCCCTAACTGCTGATGATCTGAAAAAGAAGAAAGAACACAATTAGACAATGTTGGAGATTGCCTCTACCCTAAGTCACTCAGAGTTCAATGACATCAAGGATTGTGACACTCCAAAGAAGATGTGGGATTCTTTACACACAATTTATGGAGAAGATACAAATGTTTTGAGAGCTAAATATGAAAGTCTAAGAGGGAAGTTCAATGACATGAGAATGCAAGAAGGTAAAAACATTGTTCAATATTGTTTTAGAATAAAAGATGTTATTAATGCTATTAGAGGAGCTAATGGTATCATTGATGATGAGATTGTAATAATCAAAGTACTAAGAACACTACTATCTATCTATGCTATTAGAGTTTCTGCCATACAAGGACTAAGATGTATACTTGGTACTAGTCTATCCCTTAAAGGTTTGATGGGTAGACTTATTTCTTTTGAACTCTCTAATTTTGATAATTTCAAAACTAAAAATGTTGAATATGCTTTCAAAGCTAAATTGTAATTAAAGGAACCTAAATAGAAAAAGAAAAAGGTCAAATACATTTCTAGTGATAATGATACAAATGAAGAGGATGTAGAAAAACTTGAAGCATTGTTGGTGAGGATATTTCATAAAGGAAAAGGAAAATTCAAAGGTAAGCTACCTATCATGTGCTTTAATTGTAACAAGGTTGGTCATATTCCTGCTAGCTGTCCAGAGAAGAACACCAATAGAAGTGGAGACAAATACATAAGAAAAAGAGATGAGGACAAAAAAGATTATAAAGATAAAGGAAAGAAGTCTTGCTACATTGCTGAAGAGGAAACCAAAGATGGATTTGATGACCATGATGATGAAGTGGTGTATGTTGTAATAAAGGATGATTCTGATGAGGATGAGGCAACTATTAGTAGCTTATGTGAACAAGAGTGATAGATGGATTTGTAATGCCTACCCCTAGTTGACTTTTCTATTGTATTACAAGATTCTTTTAAGCCTGTTTTATGATCATTGGTACTTGGTTACCGAATTTGATTAGATGTTATTTCATACTTGGTTGATATACTTGATGAGTTACTTGGTTATTTCACATGTTTAGGATTATTTCAAAGATGAAATATGGATGTTCATTTAGTGAATTTTTTTATATCTCATGATGATAGCAGATGAATTATTTATATGTAGTTCTATGGTTACTTACCCCATACTTGCATGTGTATGGTGTACTTGTCCGTTTTACCTTATGATTGATGTTCCTGATCTAGTTGAGGGAGGGAGTCATAGTCACTTGCTAGTTAGGATCTAGATGATGCATCGCTTATCAACATTACTTGTTTAGTTTAGATTATATCTGTATGTACATGCATGGATTTTAAGTAGATTGTAGGTATTGGGCATCAACATTCCTAAATTGTCAGGATGAGTGTGCCCTATCACAATATCTCAATGATAAAAGAGGGGAGATAGTTCTTGAGTCCAAATCCTAACCTAAGCCAATTTTCCTAAAAAGTAGGACAAGTATATGAGTTATTTACCCATTTGAATTCATCAAGTGATGTGAATTCATGATTTTAACCCTAGAGTTTGAATATGTTCTTTGTCTTCAGTTGAGTTCGTATTTAGTCTTGTGGGTTTGTTGTGATTTTCAGTTATAATTAAATCAAATTAAAAGAGTATTTAATGATTTAATTTAACAAAAAATTTATAAAGAAAATTTAATATTTAATTATATTTAATTAATTGATAAATTAATAAAATTTAAAAGATTTTTATTAAAGTTCTAATTTTGGCATAAGCCTATTTATTTAATTTAATAATAATACATTTAGGACTTTCATTTTTATAATGAACTCTAAATAATATTATTAGTTAAATTAATAAATATCTTATTAAAAAAGTCTCGTGAATTAATAAAAGAAAGAAAGAAATTGAATTAATAAAGATATTTTAATTTCAATTGCAAAAAGGTTTCATGTGAAAATTAAAATATAATAATATAATAAAGGAAAAAGGGGTTTCATGTGATTGCACAATCAAAGCCCTAATTTGGAGAAAAACTCTTTATCAGGGAATTTGAGTTCATTTCTCCATACCAAGGTTTGGAGGAGCCGATTTCTGAGAAGAGGGTTTTCAAAAGAAAAAGAATTGTTTGCGAGTTTTGTGCATCTGTCATTTAACATCAGATCCAGGTAGGATCTCAAAAATTTTATGCAATAGTTTCTTCCATGACATCATTCTATCTTCTTCTTATTTGTATGGAACTATTTTCAGAATTTATTCAGGTTAAAACGACCGTGTTGAAATTTACTTTTATCCGTTCTTGAAAATGTTTGGGAACGATTTAATCAATTGAAACCCTTGTTACAGATTTCATTGTTCTTCATTTCGAAATCATCTGTATATGAATTGAAATATAGAAACCCTCATTCTGTTAATCTTATAGAATTATATTTAAATTAGGTAGGGTTTGAAGAAGGAATCAAGATTTGAGTTGTAAAATTTGATTGATTATTCATAATTTTTCTATCAGATTTATCACATGAATTTATTTTATATATATATATATATATATATATATATATAAATTTACTGTGATAATTTTATCACATATCATAATAGGAAAAAAATGTGAAATTGCATATTATGGGGAGGGGGGGCAAGCATTTTATGTTTTAATTTAAAAAAACATAATTTTTTTTTAATGGTTTGAAGGTGGGTGGGGTCACCAATCCCCTACCTACCCTGCGATTAATATGCAAGCCGCATGACAGCCTGCTACTACCATAGTAGTAGGTACTGCCTACGATAGTACATTGCCACTACTGTGACAACACACCAGTGGCCAATAGGTCTAAAACATTTTGATTTTAAAGTTTAAATTAAAAAAATTAATTTATTAAAATTTTAATTTAATATTTTTTGAATATAGTTGATTTTATTTTGAATTAATTTTTTAAATATAATTTTTAATTATTATTAATTAAATTAAATTAATATGGAATGTATTTAATAATTTTAAAATAATTTTTTATTTTATTATTAATTTTTTTTAGATCAGTAAGAGGCTGAAGCCAAGATAAATTATTATGTGTTGTGATTAATTATCGTTATTTATTAAGCGTGAGGGCAAGTAGATTCAAACCCAAGACCTTTTCGATAAGAGGTTCACAATTTACCATTGTGTTGTAGGCTCTTGTGTTTTATTATATTATTAATTGTCAATTATAGTTATTAATAAATTAATATAATTTTTATTTTAAATAATATAATAAATATTATTTAATAAATGTGTTAGTTTTATAATTTAGCATTAAATTTTGTATTTTAGTTTAAAAGGAAAAAGGGACTTAGTTATAAGGAAAATTTGTAAACATTATTAAGTCTGAGACTTATAGTGAAACAAAGAAAAACATGAACCCTGTATTTGTTGGAAATATGTCCAATCAATCAAATAAGGTAAGTAACATGGTTGTCATTTATGGCAACATATTTTTTTTGCAGATTAGTCATGTTCATTTGTGAAGGAAAATTGTTTAAGTATCAGACAACATCACAGTAGCATGACATATTTGATGATAGCTGAATATTCTCTCCTAATATTCTCTTGCATAGTTAACTAGGGATGCATGACATCATACTGATGATGTTTACCAGTGCGCATGTCTGTATGATCAACCAAGTCCAAGTTGTGAAAGAATTAGTTGTACAATGATGATATAATGTAGAACAAAGCATATCAACAGAATGTGTTAAACAACTTGATTTATTGTTTTGAATTACTTTTTCTTAATGAGCTGATTCTATGGATGTTATGTGAGCTAACTAAGGAAGAATTTACCAATATGTTTGATACAAGTAAAGAACTTCATTTGTGAAGTTAGAAACAAGTGAAGAAAAAGTGTTATTAGTGATTGCGAACTTGATATGATCTTGTGAAATGAGAGTAACAAGTGAATGCAATATTATGACATATGATGAAAAGCATTGTTATGCGAGATATGATGCAAATTGATATGTGCATAGTCGCTCTTGTAAAGAATTGTCAGTTAGAATATTTGCGTAGCACAACAAGTATCTTAGTATTGTATGTATACTTATTTCTTGAAGATCTTATTGTATAGTTGTATGTTAGGGTAGTGGGCTCTTCTTGCACACATTTGTATATGATCTACCAACTCCTAATAGGGTTGAGGCTTCTAACAAGGCCTAATCTTCTAACAGGGGCTTGAGACACTATACATGCTTCATAGACTCCTAACAGGGTCAATATCCTTAATTGGATCCTTTATATAGTGAATCATCTTGTGGGTTTCATCCCCACTGGGGTTTTCCCTTGGCCAGGGTTTCTCTAGTTAACAAAACATGGTGTTATGAGTTCTTTACTTGTATGGTTGATTATTTTGTTTAGCACTATTGGTATTCTTTTTCATTTATGTGGTAAAGTAATTAACAAAATTTAGTTGTGGATAAAAGGATTGAAAATATTGATTCACCCCCCCTCTCAGTATTATCTATTTCTAACAATTGGTATCAGAGCTTGGTTATTCAGAGGAGGCTTAACAACTTGAATAAGATCCCTATGGATATGGAACAATTGAAGAAGAATCTTGAAGAAGCACTTAAACATATTGATCTCCTTACTAATGAAAGAGATGGCCTTAAAGACAGAGACAAGGATGCAAAAGCCTACATTGGTGAATTAAAGGACAAAATAGATGACCTGAAATAAAAAGAATCTAGTAAAAAAACCAATGATGATGATATTGAAGATCTGAAGAAAAAAATGAGATCCTAAAACATGAGTTAAAGATAGTTGAACTTAAGCCGAGTCTTAAGAAAAATGGAGAAAAGAATGACTCTGAAATTAAAGCTAAAAATGTAGATCTAAGATCCTAGTTAAGCAAGGTAACATTTGAATTGGAATCTATTAAGTTAGAGCATGCAGAATTAGAGAAATACAACACTATTGTGAAAGGTGAGTTAGTACAAAGCAAATAAAAACTTGAGAAATTATATACCAACAGTGATAAGATTAAAGAACAAATATGTGCACAAAGACCCAGTTATGACAAGACTAGACTTGGATTCTTTCATGGTCAATTCGCTAAGAAATCTACTGAGAGAAAAGAATCTGATATTCTTGAAGTCAATAAGGATCTAAGCAAGACAGATGATACATCTAAGGACAAACATAATTTTACTCATTCTAAGAAAGATAAAGAATCTAATTAGGATATGGACAACAAAAGAAAGGAATCTTATGCTTGGTGTGATGAACCTAAAGACATTGAAGTTGATTGCAAAGATAAGTCCTTCAAACCTATTTCAAAATTTTATTGTCATAATTTTCATGGACATGGTCATTATGCAGTAGATTGTAAGAAATCTAAATTTGATAGTAATAATGCAAATAGTAGGGTACACAGGAATACTAACCATGTAGGAAACATAAGAAGATCTCATAGTAATGAAAGTGGAGAAAGAAGACAAATATTTTTCTATAGATGCAACAATCTTGGAAATATTGCAAGGAATTGTAGAGCACCTGATGACCAATAGAATGAACAAAAATGAAATGTACTTATATGTCAGTTATGCAATAACTTCAGACACATAGCAAAGTTTTGTAGAATGGACAGAAGATACCTAAACATGAATCAAAATTATAGAAGGAACAATAGAAGAAATGATATGGAGTAGACAAATGAATTAAAGGAATCATTTATAAAGGCAAAGGAACCAAGAATCCCTCATACAGTTATAGAAGATGTACTTGGCAAGAAAATGAAGTCACTTGTTGTTTGTGACTCCTCTTACCAAAATTAAGCATTCTTAGTGAAACAGAGTATCAGTTATTGATAACTAATGTTAGAGAAAGTATCAAAGATTGTGTAGTTGAGAATATGCAGTAGGCATTGAGAGAAGTCTATATTGAAGTGTGCATCACTTGATAAGATCAAGATAAGGATATGAAAGAAGAATAAACTCTTTGTTATACAGAGGTAGTACACTGAACTAGTGGTAGACATGCATTTAATGCAAAGTATAGATTGCAAAAGATTTAAAGGATGCAAATTGATTTTCATACATCGCTTGTTTGTGTGAAGTCTGAGTGTGACATTGAAGCAAGATTTGAAAAATTAAAGAGGCTTGCAATTATGTGAAGTCACCAGAAACCCTAATGCACAAAATTAAAGTATTTTCTAAATTTTTGAACATAATCCTTCACTCAGAAGTTGATTCTAAATGTCCTAGATGGGGGACATATTTTGAGAAAATGAAATAAGTCAAAACTAGTCAAATAATTAAGGACTCTAAGAAAAAGGTGGAAAAGGTGATTGATTCTATATTGAAAGAATCTGGAATGAAAAGAAAAGAATTTGATGAGGTGAAAGGGATAGCTATAGAAATCAAGGCCAATGGTCAAATTGAGCTATTGACCCCTACACCCATTACAGTGGTAGGACCTACTAAAGATGTCACAATTGCCCAAACAAGTGTGCAAACACCTACTATTCCATATGCAACAACAACCACAAAGAAATCTAGTAAAAACAGAGGAAGCACCTGCATCTAGAAAATCTACAAGACTTGAAAGGACCAGAACCCCTCCTAAGAAGAGAGTCAAGTAGACTACAAGTGGTCCAAGAAAGAAGAGAAGAACCTTGCAGATTAGTTCTTTTGAGTCTAAGGAAGAAACTGGTGACAGACCAGTAGAGCTAGCTGATCGAGAAGCAAAGACATCAGCAAGACACAAAGAATGGAAACCCAAGGTAGATAATCTAAACATGCAAATTATTAATGAAAACAATTTTGTGCAACTAAATAAATACTATGATTTGTACAATAATATGGATAGAAGACAATTAGAAAATGCTATAGTTAGAAATATGATTCTTAAAGGTAAGAGATTTGACAGTATAAGAGGTTAGATACTTGAAGATTTGTACAATAGATTAAGAAATAGAAAAAACAAAGTATTAGAGGAAGACAAGAAAATAAGAATTAATATGGTGAGAAAGCTATGCATTGTAAATAATGAGGAAGAACTAACAATTTTTTTGAAAGGTATAGCACCATTGTTGAAACACAAAAAGAGATCCATTCTCCTCATGGGAGGAAATTATGAAGAAGTGAACATGGAAACTAAAAAGGCTATAGTCTCATACATGTCCACTATGCCTAAGAAAAGTTTTTAGTCAAAAAAGGCAAGCCTAATGACAAAAAATAGTGTGCAACTAGAGAAGGAAAGCACTATGACATAGAAAAGTGCGCAGATAGAAAAGGCAAGCCCTATGCCTAAAGAATCTGAAGAATGTGTGCAGAGATAGGAAGCTAGTCCTATAGCATGCAATCCTCCTCATAGTTTTGAACAACCAACAATGACACCAAGTTTAAGTGATTCACCACATATAACTAGTAGTAGTGAATCTATGCAAGTAGATAGCACTAATGTGATAGTTGACATAACTGTGGACCTGTTCAAAGAGTTTGGTGCCAACATTGTTTGCAATATTGTGGACTATAGTAGCTCTAATGAAGAAATAGATTAGGAGCCTAATAAAGAAGATGCATGTCTTGAGAAGAAAATTGAACCTAGCATTGAAGCAGCTACCGCAAGTGTACCCTTAATAGTAGTAGCAGTAACACCATCCACACCACCTACCCAAGCAACAATAGCAACAATTCAATCAGATGAAGAAGATGAAGCAAAGAATCTCATATTTTCTTTAAGTAAACTTTTTGAGAAAAATAAATTAGTCAAGTCCTTTGAGAAGATTTTGACATCAGTTTTGGATAGAATGGAGAAGGTAGTAAGCCTTGTTGACACTCCTATTGGTATTCAATAGCGTGCAACAATTTTGTGCAAAGCTTTTGATAATGAACTCGCAACACTTTCTAATGTGGCTTTAATTCAAGCACAAACAAGAGCATGATGGTAGATTTCTTAATACCATGTGCACTAATATGAGGAATGACATAGAAACTTTGAATGTATGTATTAAGGCATTGAGACAGTATATAGAGGAAGGAAAATAGGTTTATGCTAAGTGCAACTTGGCATACATTCACCTTCAAGAATTTGATGATCAAATAAAAAAAAGGTAACTGAGCTTCAGACACTCATTGACAACTTTCTGAAGCAGAATTAGAAGTTCGATACCATTGAGCACACAATGCAAACACTTCATGACAACATAAAGAATATACAAGTAGAAAAAGAAAAAGCTCTAAAGAGATTCACTCTCTTAAGAGAACACTTGTTCCCACAAGTAACATTACTGGAGAATCAGTTGGAGGAATTATTGTCAACAAAATCTTCATATGACAAGTTTGTGGCTACAGACTTGAACGCAATAGAATTAGCTGCATATGCTCTATGTGCACTAATCAGTGTATCTGATGCACTAAAATAAAGTTGGAAGAAACACTTTGCGTAGTTAAAAAGAAAATTTAGTGATTGATTTTCCAAGTTTTAATGTAGCTACCAGATTTTGACATTCTTTTCTTTTTGTGATACCTTTGTCATTGATGTCAAAGGGGGAGATATATGGAAAATTATAATTAATTGTAAAAAGGGAAAAATAAGGATATATATATATATATAGTAGTAAGCTTTTATTTTTAATTTATAAGGGGGAGGAATAAGTTGTAATTAGAGTTATAAGGGATGTAATCCTCTTAAAACATGAATACAATGCTTTTACTATATTATGGTTATTTGTTTTGTTTGGTATGACAACATGTTTGGGACTTAGCCAATTTTTCCAAAATGTTGCCATCAATGCCAAAGGGAGAGATTGTTGACAATATGTCAAATCAATAAAATAAGGTAAGCAACATGATTTTCATTTATGGAAACATATTTATTTTTTAGATTAGTCATGTTCATTTGTGAAGGAAAATTGTCCAAGTATTAGACAACATCATAGCAGCATGATAGATTTGATGATAGCAAAATATTCCCTTGGAACTTTCTCTTGCACAATTAACTAGGGATGTGTGACATCATATTAATGACATATACTAGTGCGCATGTCTGTATGATCAACTGAGTCCAAGTTATGAAGGAATTAGTAATGCAGTGATGATACAATGCAGAATAGAGCATATCAGTAGAATGTGTTAAACAACTTGATTTATTGTTTTGAATTACCATTCCTTAATGAGATCACTCTAAGGATGTTATGTGAGTCGACTAAGGAAGAATTTACCAATATGTTTGATATAAGTAAAGAACTTCATTTGTGAAGTTAGAAACAAGTGAAGAAAAAGTGTAATCAGTGACTGCGAACTTTATATGATCTTGTGAAATGAGGGTAACAAGTGAATGTGATATTATGACATATGATGTGAAACATTGCTATACAAGATATGATGCATATTGATATGTGAATAGTTTCTCTTGTATGAAGAATTATTAGTTAGAAGATTTGTGAAGCACAACAAGTATCTTAGTATTGTATGTATACTTATTTCTTGAAGATCTTATTATATAGTTGCATGTTAGGGTAGTGAGCTCTTCTTGCACATTTGTATATGATCTACCAACTCCTAATAGGGTTGAGGTTTCTAACAAGGCCTAGTCTTCTAACAGGGACTTGAGACACTATACATGCTTCATAGAATCCTAACAAGGTCAATATCTTTAATTAGATCCTTTATATAGTGAATCATCTTGTGGGTTTCATCCCCACTAGGGTTTTCCCTTGGCTAGGGTTTCCCTAGTTAACAAAACATGGTGTTATGAGTTCTTTTCTTGTATGGTTGATTATTATTTTTAGCACTATTGGTATTCTCTTTCATTTATGTGGTAAAGTAATTAAAAATTTTTAGTTGTGGATAAAAGGATTGAAAATATTGATTCACCCCCCCTCTTAGTATTATCTATTTCTAACAGTGTTGTAATAAAAAAACCTTGTCAAACTATAATGCTTCAAAACAAAAATGGAAACTTGAAACCATAGTGAAAATTAAACTTTTATGATTTCAAAACCTAATAAATTATGAAAGTTATTTTTGTATGAAGTTATGTGATGTGTGGTTTACTTCTTTGTGTTCAAGTTTTGAATTAGTTCTTTGACTAATTAGAATGTTTACCAGAGGCTTGGGGTTTGTTCTGTGATGATGTTATGCATACGATCTTTTATACCTGACCAGTGTGATGTATTCACATGTCTTCTATGATGAGTTTGATCTATTGTTTTCTATTAATTTCTAGTTCTTACATAGAACTGAGGTGAATGGTGTGACTTTTCTTGATGTAACCTTTGAGTTTTTGATTCGTTGTCTTTTGGATGCTTTCCAATTGCTTGCATAAGACTGAGGTGATTATTGCAGTTTGTCTTGTGGTGCTTTCTAGTTGCTTACATAGGATTGAGGTAATCATTGTATTTTATCTATAGGTGATTTCTAGTTGTTTGTAAAGGAATGAGGCAAAAATTGTGATTTATGAGTTGTACTTTTATGAGCCTAGGGTAAGTAATATATGTGTACATTGGGAAGTGGCTAGCAATGGAGGTTAGAGCCTAGAGTGGCTACCTGGGTAACCTATTGTAAGTTATTTTAATAAGTGATAACATTTCATTAAATGGGTTTTAAAATGAATTAATAAGAGTCTATGTTTTTCCTCACCCATGCCTTGAATGCTAGTATAGGCTAGGATGGAAGTAGAGAGGATGCTTAGTTGTGACCTTGCTTTATTAGTATGCCTTGTTTGTATGAAAGGATACTGGTGCCGCTTAGAGACAGTACGGGGCCAAAGTCTAGAGAGGCTGCCAGGTTAACCTTAGAGTTGGATCATGCGATGACACTTTTTCACTTACATAGTAAATTTCGTATGTGTCTCGTTGCCTCTGGGATTAGATGATACTTGTGTCTTGGTACCTTTGAGATAGTTTGCTTTTAGTTGTTTCCTTGACCTAGATGTTGGTTATGACTTGTTGATTGATATCTATTTGAGACTTGAGTTTATCTCCTCAACACAGTGGGAGTGGGCCATTTAGGTTCTACAAGGTCATGTGGTAGTACTTTTTACTTATACCATTGAGGTCTAACAGTTGGATGCCCTTGTACAAATGATATTTTATTTTTGCCCTTGTATTTATGCTGGATGATTATACTCTATTTTATCTATTTGATTATCAAAGATCTTATGAGATGATGTATTATATTCACGATGTATACTCTTTGATCTTTTCATACATTGTGACTTGTATAGTGGATGATTAAGCATTCTAATTATTGCCAAGAGGCATCCTTTGTAATTGTATATTATTTATTGGATTTGTACTTGTGATTATTCCATGATGTGGATTTTGGTTATGTGTTAGATTTTAGCATTAATAAAACTTAAATGTAATTCAATGTCATAGGACTCTTAAGAGATGTAACCTATTTATGATGATTGTATGTATTGTAAGTTATTGCTTCTGCTATATTGTAATTATTGTTGTTAAGTTACTATCTTTATAAAAAAAATTATTGACAAACTTAGTGAAACTTTAGGTTAATTTATTTTGGGTTCCTTGGTGGGGTATTATATCTAGTACCAAAGCCCAAGTTTCTACATTTGGAGCTTTGGGTATATTGGAGTGCCACTAGTTGATAAGTAATTAACTAAAATGAAACTTAAACTATTATATGTATCGATTACAAACTTGAACACTTGAACTAGTCAAACTGAAACAATACTTAAACAATTTTATGTATCTATTACAACTTGAACATTTGAAAAATTAAAACTTGATTCTTGAAACATAGAAAAAGGAAAGACTTGTATAACTCTTGAGTTGGCTTTCAAACATATTTCTTATGATTGTGCTTTAATGTGGTATACCTTGGTTGACTTTTTGAGCATTTTTGTTGTTCTTGCTTGGGTGAGAGGGTGTTTTCAGTGGAGTCTTATCCTCGTATAGGGGGAAAGGTTCCAATGAGACCCACAAAGTGAGTGCTTTAGTTTTATTATTTTTAGGCTTCTAGGAGTGAACCTAAGTCTAGGGGGTAGATGTAATGCTTACCCTTAGTTGACTTTTCTATTATATTGCTGAATTTTTTTAGGCCTATTTTATGATCATGTTTTATAATCATCGGTAATTGGTTACCAGATTTGAATAGATGTTATTTCATACTCAATCGATATATTTGATGAGTTAGTTATTTGATGTACTCAAGATTATTTCGATGATGATATATGTATGATCATTTAGTGATTTTAAGTTATCTCATGATGATAGTAGATAGATTATTTATATGCAATTCTATGGTTACTTACCCCATACTTGCATGTGTATAGTGTACTTGTCTATTTTACCTTATGATTGATGTTCCTGATGTGGTTGAGGGAGGGAGTTATAGTCATCCGCTAGTCAGGATCTACACGATGCATCACTTTCCACCATTGCCTATTTAGTTTAGATTATATGTGTATGTACATGCATGAATTTTATGCAAATTGTAGGCATTGGGCATCGATTCCCTGAATTGCTAGGATGAGCATGCCCTATCGTAGTATCTCAATGGTAAAATAGGGGAGACAATTCTTTAGTCCAAATCCTAACCTAAGACAATTTTCCTAGAAAGTAGGACAAGTATTTGAGTTGTTTACCCATCCGAATTTGTCAGTGATGTAAATTTGTGATTTTAACCTTGGAGTTTGAATTTGTTCTTTGTCTTCACTTGAGTTGTCATATTTAGTCTTGTGGGTCTATTGTGATTTTCAGTTATAATTAAATAAAGTTAAAAGAGTATTTAATGATTTAATTTAATGGAAATTTTATAAAGAAAATTTAATATTCAATTATATTTAATTAATTGAGAAATAAGGAAAGAGCCTGCAACACAATGGTAAATTGTGAGCCTCTTATCTTGGAGGTCTTGGGTTCAAATCTACTTGAGCTTAATAAATAATAGTAACAATTAATCACACTACATAATAATAATGAATTTTGGCTTCAACCTCTTATTAATAAAATAAAATAATTAATTGAGAAATTAATTAAATAAAAGAATTAAATTATAAAGATTTTATTAAAGTTCTAATTTTGGCATAAGCATATTTATTTAATTTAATAATAATATATTTAGGATTTTCATTATTATAATAAACTCTAAATAATATTATTAGTTAAATTAATAAATATCTTATTAAAAATGTCTCATGAATTAATAAAAGAAAGAAAGAAATTGAATTAATAAAGATATTTTAATTTAAATTGCAAAAAGGTTGCACATGAAAATTAAAATATAATAAATTAATAAAGGAAAAAGGGATTTTGCATGATTGTAAAATCAAAGCCCTAATTTGGAGAAAAGCTCTTTATTAGGAAATTAGAGTTCATTTCTCCATACCAAGGTTTAGAGGAGCCAAATTTTGAGAAGAGGGTTTTCAAAATAAAAAGAATTGTTTGCAAGTTCTTTGCATCTGTCGTTTAACATTAGATCTAGGTAGGATTTCATGAGTTTTGCGCAGTAGTTTCTTCTGTGAAGTCATTTTGTCTTCTTTGTGTTTGTATGGAACTATTTTCAAAATTTATTTGGATTAAAACACCCATGTTGAAATTTAATGTTATCCATTCTTGAAAATGTCTGTGAATGATTTAATTTATTGAAACCCTTGTTACAGATTTTATTATTCTTTGTTTCAAAATCATCTATATATGAATTGAAATACAGAAACCCCCGTTCTTTTAATTTTATAGAATTGTATTTTAAATTAGGTAGGGTTTAGAGAAGGAATCAAGATTTGAGTTGTAAAATTTAATTGGTTATTCTTAATTTTTCTATCAAATCTATCACATGAAGTATATATATATATATACCACAATAAATAAATTTATTGTGATAATTTTTATCACATATCATAATAGGAAAAAAAAAGTGAAATTGCATATTATGGGGGGCAAGCGTTTTATGTTTTTATTTAAAAAACATATAAAAATAAATAAATTTAATGGTTTGAAGGTGGGTGGGGCCACCAATCCCCCACCCACCTTGCGGTTGCATATGCAAGCTGCACAACAACACGCTGCTATCGTAGTAGTAGGTACTACCTACGATAGTACGTTGTTGCTACGGTGTGCCATGACAATACACCTGTGATTGGTGGGCCTAGAACATTTTGATTTTAATCTTAAAAATAAAAATAAACTTTTAATTTAATAATTTTTAATATAGTTTATTTTATTAATAATTAATTAATTTAATATAAATTTTAATTAATAATAATTAAATTAAAGTAATATAGAATGTAATTAATAATTTAAAAATACTTTTTATCATATTATCAATTAATAAATTAGTATAATATTTATTAATAATTTTATAATAATAATTTTAAATAATTTAATAATAATTATTTAATAAATGTGTTAGTTTTATAAGTTAGCATTAAACCGTATATTTTGGTTTACAAGGAACATGAGACTTAGTTATAAGGGAAAATTTGTAAACTTTATTAAGTTAGAGACTTATAACGAAACAAAGAAAATATGAACCTTGGAATGTAATAAAAAATCCCCGTTGAACTATAATACTTGAAAACGAAAATGAAAATTTGAAACCATAGTGAGAATTGAACTTTTATGTTATCAAAACATAATGAATTATGAAAGTCATTTTTGTATGTACTTATGTGATGTGTGGTTTACTACTTTGGGTTCAAGTTTGAATTAGTTCTTTGACCAATTAGGATGTTTACTAGAGGGTTGGGGTTTTTCTATGATTATGTTATGTATACGATCTTTTATACCTGACCATTGTGATGTAGTCACATGTCTTCTATGATGAGTTTGATCTGTTGGTTGTTATTGCTTTCCAGTTCTCGTGTAGAACTAAGGTGAATGGTGTGACTTTTCTTGATGTAATATTTGAGTTTTTGATCAGTCGTCTTTTGGATGCTTTTAAGTTGCTTGTATAGGACTGAGGTGATTATTACAGTTTGTCTTGTGGTTCTTTTCAATTGCTTGCATAGGACTAAGGTGATTATTGTATTTTATCTATAGGTGCTTTCCAGTAGTTTGTAAAGGACTGAGCTGAAATTTGTGATTTTATGAGTTGTATTTTTATGAGGCTAGGGTAGGTAATCTATGTGTACATTGGGAAGTGACTTGCAATGGAGGCTGAAGCCTAGAGTGGTTGCCTGGGTAACCTATTGTAAGTTGTTTTAATAAGTGATAAAATTTTATTAAATGAGTTTTAAAATGAATTAATAAGAGTTTGTGTTTTTCCTCACCCATGCCTCAAGTGTTAGTATAGGCTAGGATGAGAGTAGAGAGGATGCTTGGTTGCAACCTTGCTTCATTAGTATGCCTTGTCTGTATGAAAGGATACTAGTGCCACATAGAGACACTACGAGGCTAGAGTCATGAGAGGTTACTAGGATATCTGTTAACCAAAATGACCTCTTGCCAAAAAAACAAATTTCAATGATAATCTATTCAATGGTCACCTAGGGTTTTTTATGAAATAATTTAATATTGGCTATATCCTTTATTTCATGTTATGCCTTAGAATATCTCAAGTTGCGACCATGCAATTTGCATAGTCATAGTTGGTTAAGTGTCAAACAAGGTCAAGGTGACAAAGGCACAACTACATTATGTTCGCATTGCCATAGGGTTAGTTGGCTCAACCAAGGTCAAGGTGGCGAAAGTGTGACTGCAATGTTTTTGCATGGTCATAAGGTTATATTGACATACTGTGGTTTAGGTCATGACATTGCAGAAAGGGAAAGTCTTTAGTGTTTCAAGGATATATTTCACACTATTAGATCTTTTGGATCTATGACCAGTGCATAGTCACAACAAGTTAAGAAGGAGCTAAGGTTAGAGTTGTGATCAAGCAATTTCTTTTGTTTCATTTGGTGGCAAGGTCAGAAGGTGAATCTTGGGTCAAGGTGGTGACATTGCGAATATGGTCAGGATCTTAATCTTTGTAGGGTTGGAATGGTTAAGGAAATATGTTAAGGGTAGGCTATAAAGTAGCAATAACCAATTGGTTAGAGTTTCACGAGCAAGAAATTTTATGGAGGAAAGGTGGTGGTGAACCTGCAATCACGGGCAGTCAAACATAAGATATAAAGTTGAATGCTAACATAGTGGTAGAATAGTAAGAGATGTTTGGTCTATGTGGCAAGGATTGATGGTTGACTCTAGTTGACTGAATAAAACAACTAATTTGGTGTACTTATGATAGTGGAAGAAGCTCCTTGATGATGAATCCAATCTTTTCAATCTCCTACAACCACTCTCATTGTTCCCTAGGTCTAATAAATGTAAAGGGACACTCCACCACTGCCTATGGATCCATCTATTCATTTAAAAGTTAATGGTCACCATTCTTGTCCTCTTAGATATTGTTTGGTGGATAAGTGATCTTCTTGCATCTAGATTTTCACTATGATTAGATCTTTTCTAATTTTTACAGTAATTATTCTTTGTAAAGTTAATTGAGTGGGTGAATTTTATCTTAGGGTGAAAGCTATTTGAGTTATGCTTACACTATACAAGTAGATGTTGTACTCTTTCTTAGGTTTAGATCTTCCCTATTTCTCTAGTATTTTGCTGGCATACTACCATAAATTCCCTCTTTGCCTCTGAATTATATGACATCTTGTCTTATCTCCTTCAGCCACCAATGTACTGTACAAGATTTGTCTGCCTCTCTTTGATGTATTGTGGATATCTATAATCTAAATCTTTGTATCTCTTTTGGCCTATGAATGATAAAAAGTGAAGCTCTTTTTCTTTGTGTCACTCATTTGGTTGTGTGATCTATATGTGGCTAATAGATTAAAGCAAGTCTGAATCTGTATATGTTTGGAATGTCATGATAATTGTACTATCCATTTATGGGTAGAAATTGGTTTGAATACTCTATTTTGGTGCATCACCTCCTTAGAATAGACTAGGTAGTTACTTTCATGCATTACTTCTCCCTTTTCTCTTCAAGAGTAGTTTAAATGCATCTTGATAGTAGAGGAAGCCAACCTTCTCTGAAGACTCAACCTCATAGTTCAAGTCTCATAGCTTGGAGGTTGTTTCCATGTTTCAAAAGGTTATCCTTAGGTAAAAACTTTGGATAAGGGTGCAAGATTTTGTGACAATAGTAAGTTGGCTCATGTAATGACACTTGCCCACTTACATAGTAGATTTTCTAGATGTCTTGTTGCCTCTAGGATTAGGTGATACTTGTGCCTTGGTACCATTGAGATAGTTTTCTTTCAAGTGTTTTCTTGATCTAGATGTTGGTTATGATGTGTGGATTGATATCCATTTGAGATTTGAGTTTATCTCCCTAGCATGGTTGGAGTGGGCCATTTAGGTTCCACGAGGTTGGGTGGTAGTGCTTTTTACTTATACCATTGAGATCTGACAACTGGATGTCCTTGTGCAAATGATCCTTTCTTTCTACTCTTGTAATTATATTGGATGATTATATTTGTTGTATGTATTTGATTATTAGAGATCTTATGAGATGATGTATTATATTCATGATGTATATTGTTTGAGCTTATCATACCCTATGAATTGTATAGTGGATGATTAAGCATTTTGATTATTGCCAAGTGGCATCTTTTGTAATTGTATATTATATATTGGATTCATACTTGTGATTATTCCATGATGTGGATTTTGGTTGTGCTAGATTTTAGTATTAATAAAACTTAAATGTGATTCAACATCATGAGACCCTTAAGAGATGTAACCTATTTATGGTGGTTGTATGTATTGGGAATTATTGCTTCCACTATATTGCATATGTCATTGTTAAGTTATTATCTCAAAAAAAATTTTGTTTGACAATTTTAGTGAAACTTTAGGTTAATTTCTTTTGGGTTCCTTGGTAGGGCATTACAAGATCATTGACAGTGGGTGTTCACATCACATTCTTAGCACTCTCATCCTGATGATGGATCATTGAGTATGATTCAAAATGTTGATGCAAAAAACTATCACACAATCTTACCCAGAAGCAGGAATCTCATTATCTTTAATTCATTACCCTTGATTATTACAATGGAAATAGTGTAAGATTTTGCAATAATGTACCTTATCTAATAAAAGGAAAAAGGATCAATCAAACTGACAGAAAAGATCATGTGTGACACTGCTTATTATGTAAAAGGACTTAACTATAACTTTTTAAGTGTGTCACAGTTGAATAGTTTAGGTTGCAAAGTTGAGTTTGAGAACAAAATGGAAAATATCTATGACACTGATGAAAAACTAACTGGAAAAAGTGAGTAGACTAGAGGTAATCTATTTTATCTTGACATGAATGATGCTACTTATCTTGTTGTAGAATTTGATGATGTGTGGCTCTGAAACAAGTGGTTATGTCATGTTAACTTTGATAACTTAGTGAATATTAAAAACATGAAAAGAGTCAAAGGTTTTCCTAAACTAAAGAAACCTAACAATATGATTTGTAAACAATGTCAGTTAGGCAAGATGACAAAATCTAGTTTTAAAAGTAAGAATCAAACCTCTAAAGAAATTTTGGAATTAGTTCATACTGATATGTGTGGACCAATTGATGTGCAAAGCTACAAGGGTGACAAGTACATTATCCTATTTGTTGATGATTATTATAGGATGATGACATACATGTTTCTGAGACAAAAATATGATGCTTTTCAAATGTTTAATTTGTACTTAGCTAGAGTTGAAAAGAAAACATGCAAAAGTTTGAAATGTTTAAGATCTAATAGAGGTGGAGAATTACACCAAATGGGTTTGAGATATACTGTAATGATAGAGGAATTGAGAGACAAACTTCTACACCTAGGACCCCTCCACAAATTAGGATTGATGAAAGAAGGAATAGATCTATAATGGGCTATGTTAGAACACTCATGATGGAGAAGAATGTTTCTTTGAAATATTGGAGAGAATTTGTAAGTACACCTATCTATACCTTGAACCATGTACACATCAAGAAAGATACTCATTCAACACCTTTTGAACTATTGTATGGATACTCACCCAATGTGAAATATTTTAAGGTATTTGGAAGAAAGTACTACATTCTTAAGGATTTCAATAATGGTAAATTATGTTCTAAAAGTGAAGAAGTTACATTCCTTGGCTATTTAACAAGAAGTAAAACTTATAAGTGTTTGAATACTAATACTAAAAAAAGTTGTGGAAAGTGCAAATATGAAGTTTGATGAATATACAGAGGTACATAAAGTTGAACCTATAAAGGAATCTAAAGAGTTCAAATATTTTACATACTTTTATGAAGGTATGCCTTCTGATGAAGTTTTTGTAAATCAAATTGTAAATCAACAACAACTTAATGTGATTGTTGAATCACATACAATGAATGTTGAGTTGCATTTAGGAACTAAGTTACCTCCAAGAGCTGAGTTGTAGATAGAAGTTGAGGAATATTTTGATTTTGATTCTGAGATATGTGTACATGAAAGGAATGCAAATCTACCCAATAGAGAAGTAGATAGTGATTCAAACATTGATGGACCCATTGAAGAAAGAAGAAAAAAACCAAGATTGTCAAAGTATATTAGAAGACATCAACCTGCTGAACAAATTATTGGAGATAAAAGCTAGACTGATGACAATGAATAGGTTGAGAAGTGATACATGTTTCTTGAGCATGCGCAAGCCTAAGATAGTAAAAGATGCCTTAGAGAATGAAGAATGGAGTAAAGCCATGAAAGAAGAGATTGATTAGATTGAGAAGAACATGACATGAACTCTAGTACCCAAGACAGAGAACAAGAACATGATTGGAACCAAGTGGGTGTATAGAAATAAGTTAGATGAAAATAGTGAAGTCAAAAAAAATAAGGAAAGATTAGTTTGCAATAGGTATGCACAAGAAGAAGGAATTAACTATGGAGAAACATTTTCTCCAGTTGCAAGATTGGAAGGAGTAAGAACTCTGCTTGCTTACTCTACATACAAAGCTTTCAAAGTTTATCAAATGGATGTAAAGTCAACATTTTTGAATGACATATTAGAAGAAGAAGTTTACAGAAAATATCCTGAAGGATTGCTTGATCCAAACAAAAAGAAAAAGGTATGTAGACTACAAAAAGATTTATATGGTTTAAATCAAGCCCCAAGAGCATAGTATGAAAGGCTTCACAATTATCTTGTGAAGATTGGTTTTGAGAAGACTGATGATAATAACAATCTATACTTGAAGACAGAAGGAGGTAAAGGTATTTTACTAACTAAATTTTTTTTTGATGATATCATATTTGGAGGTCAAGATGCTTTATGTAAGGCATTTGCAAATGAAATGAAGAAATAATTTAAGATGTCTATGTTTGTAGAGATCAAGTTCTTTTGTTAGCTTTCAAGTATATCAGATGAAATATGGTATATACATCACTCATTCTAAGTATGTGAAACAAATATTGAAAACGTTTGGTTTAGAGGATTCAAAACTAGTTAGCACTACCAAGGTGATAGGACACAAACTATCAAAGAATGATGATTCTACTAATGTGAATCAAATATTGTATATGTATATGATTAGCAAGTTGTAGTATGTAGTATATATTAGACTTGACATTGCATTAGCTATTGGGATTGTTGAAATATTTTGTGCAAATTCTAAGAAGAACCATTTGATGGCTATTAAGAGAATAATGAGATATTTGAAAGGAACATAAGACTATGCTCTATACTACAAGAAAAATGATAAATTTTAGTTAAGGTCTCATACAAATGCTAATTGGGTTGGAAACATTGATGATAGAAAGAACACAAGCAGTGGAGCATTTTTCTTAGGAAAGAGATTGGTCCCCTACAACAGTAAGAAACAAAATTGTATATCTCAATCTACTGCTGAAGCTGAATATGTGGTTTTTGTAGTAAATTGTACAAATGTAATATGGATCAAACAACTACTCAAAGGTATGAAGGAGGAAATCACTAAACCTATGATACTTTATTGTGATAATACAAGTTCTATAAACTTTTCAAAGAACCTTGTGATGCACACAAAGACTAAGCACATTGCAATCAAGTGTCATTACTTGAGGGAGTTGATTCAAGATAAAGAAGTGAGGATGGAATATGTGAATACAAAAGAGACGATAGTTGATATATTCACAAAAGATTACCTAAGGATACACATGAATATCTTAGAGGTAAATTAGGGCTGATACCCCTATCCAAAGCTACTTAAGAAGCATGAGTAGTGCCCTACATCAACTGAGTTGAATGTTGTATCTTACAACTTGATGCAGTAGATCTTACTTTAGGATCTACCTAGAGTAGTGAAGGAGTTGAATTAGAAGACTTATAGTCACATGCAAGGTGATAGAGGGAGAACCTAAATTGACTATATCTACATATAGAGATGACAAGTCTTTGACATTATTGTCAAAGAGGGAGATATAAAAAAGAGGGAGATAAGTCATTTGAATATCAGAAAGAGGGATAGATACTCTAATGAGGGAGATATAAGAGAGATGCATTGAAGGAGATTGAAAAAGCGTACATTACCCTATACAGAGGAAGGACATATACTGATAGAGGGAGAAATTTTAAATATATTATTTTCTTTTTGATAATGTTGTTGGTATTGGTTTGCCATCAATGCCAAAGAGGGAGATTGTTGATATGCAATTTTTTTGAAGTGAAGAACCTGTAATGGAACAATCATGATTTTTTCAATGATGTCAAACCTACTGTCTACTAGTGAGACAATTGCTTTTTGGTTTGAAAGCTATCATTTAGTTGATTGATGAAGAGGATTTGAAAAGAGGAGCTAACAAGAGTACCTAAAGAAAGGCTAAGTTATTTGGTATGTAAAAGAAGTACTAAAAACAAGTAAGACATTGATACTATAGTGTATTGTTTATCTACTTAAAGTCTAAAATGAAAGATTACTTAAGTTAAGACTGGAAGAATATCAAGTAAGAAAAACGTCTGCCAAGTCTTGCCGAGTAGTTGGTGCAAGCTAAGTGAATGTTAGTATATATGTTGAGTAAAGTTTAGTTGGTGCCGAACATCAGTAAATTTTAATGTTTTCCGAGTGAACAAGTGTTGGCTGAGTGATAAAATAGTATAGATGTCGAGTGACAACAAATAGTGTTAAATCAAAGATTTGACAAATCTAAACCAACTGATTTGGCTTCTTGAATTATGTGAAGCATGTGGAAGATAAATATAATGAGTTGGTGGCATAAAATTCAAGGTAAACCATTTTGAGGTAAATTCAAAGAATATTGTAGAGGAATTTTATAGAAAAACCAAATGAAAAAGTGGGTAGATTCATTGAATCCTACCTAATCCTACCTAACCCTAAAATGGATGATTGTAGTTAAGCATAAAAATATCTAAATTCATAGAGATATCTAGTGAGAAGAAAAGGTTGTCATTTGTCTGAACTTAAGGAAGACAACAAGTCTAGGGTATTGCTTCATCTAGTGGCCAAACAGAGATAACTATAGTTGGCATACAAAGCAAGAAGGCTTAAGGGGATGAATGCTTGAAGGGAAAACAAGCTATTAGAGTTGAAGAGTATGATGACAAGCACAATGGAGGACTAAAATAGAGATTTATAATCTATAATTGAGTTGTAATATTTTTTCAGATTAAGTCCTATTATTACTTTCTAATAACTATACTAGTGTGGATAAAATCCTTTGGATTAAGGTTAACCTAACAATCATTTATATATCCTTTAATCATATGACATTCTAATGAAATGGTCTAAAGTCCTCTAAAAAGGCTCACTCCTAACAAGGTGATTGAAGTCCTTTAACTAGCTCACATCTAATAGTGTGTATTCTAACCTTTAATAGGGTTGGCCTTTCATAGGGTATCACTCTAGAAGAGTGATAATTAGTAGCATGTTCTAGTGTTTTTTTCCAAATTGTGTAAGGAAACTTACAAAAAAGAATATAAATATTTCCACCCCATAATAGATTTGAAATGAATACAAAATTAAAAATCCACATACAATAGAATAGACAACATATCCACAAAAAAGTGACACAAGATATATCTTAGGAAACCCTCAATGAGGGAAAAACCCAGACTCCAAAAGCATCCATCACCATGTATTATTTAGCAAAAATACTATTGCAATACAACCATGGAAGCTTTCAAAGCCATAGCCACTACCAAGAAATTCATGTGAACAACCATGAATCTACACATCCCATGCCATGCTTCCAACCTTCACAAATGCTCCCTTGGCTAACTTCTCAAGCCTTGTCCTGCTCGACTATTTCTCTTTTTTCCTTCTATCACTTCTCACACCAACAACTACCCTTGTGACTTCTTATATTGTAGTAAGTCCCACAAAAACACCAAGTGGTATTACATAAACCATGTGCTACCTAACTCATTGACCCCATATTTAATATTGAAAATTTAACTCTTTTCCCCAATTTTAAATAATTACATGAAATATTATCACAATGTTACAATATAGCTCATAAATAATATCCCATGGGAATCTTTACATGTTGCATGTCCATCTAGGTGTAACATTACATAATAAAATAAAATAAAATAATATAAAAATATTATGCAATATATGCCACACCCATTATCTCAAAATCTCCCACTTGTTGTATACACTGTGTAGGGTCAATCTGTAGCCACATAAATGAACAAGGGAACAATCCCTCCTAGGACATCCACCATCATGGATCAAAGTACATGAAGTGCCCCATCATGGTACCTACAATAAAATCAAAGTATCCTACATCTTAAACATGAATGATCTCACCTTCTATTATACCACTTCCACCAAACATACATAGAAGCCATCAAAAGAAAAAGCCACCCAACCTATCGCATTAGAAGATCATAAAATCTTGTACCAACTAAAATTTTAAGAACAAAAAACTTGATCCGAAGGTAATCACATGTATCCATAGTTATCAAAATATCCATAGCTGAAATAAAACCCACAACAAGTGCCAAACCCATCCAACTATCCATACCTCCAAAGATATAATGAGTGAATATCACATCATCGACATATTTAATCTATAACCTACAATCACAAGCCTCAAGAGAAATACCTACCACATACATATCAAGAAGCTCCCACTGCAAAAGATAATGCCAAATCTATAACCAATACACTCACAACATCTCCAAGAATTGAATCCATATAGTATCAAGGACATCCACAATACATAAAAACCAATAACCTACAAGAACAACTCTCAAAAAAAATCTCCAATAGTCTTCCAAGCTCTCCACAACCAATAAAGGAAAGAGACAAAGGAATAACCATGTCATATCTCACATTACATACATATGCACACACTAGTGATCACAATCTCTAACCAATCTCAAATCCAATGTAAGAAAAATTGAACATCTAGGAAGATAACCAAGACCAAAGAGAAACCATGCAAATAATAACCTATATCATGTCCTTCTACACACACCTCTAGATGTAAACTGTGCAAGTATGATATCCTCCATAAAACCTCAACCAAGAAGCCAAAACAACACCCAAACTAGACCATATAACTAATCATGGATGTAAGCCTCTCATAAGAAGATGAAACTCATAAACCATTCCTAATCCAAGGAATATTTCTAATATAAAACAATCTCCCAAACTCAACCAGCATAACAACATATGAAAATGAAGATAACCAATGGTAAACCATCTCTCAAATGAACCCTCCAGAACTAACTCATGTACTATAACTCAAGATCCATATCCATGAAAGATAAGCATAAACATAATTCACTTGAGAGAAACATTGGGCTATACCTCTCAAGTAATAAATCACCAAGTAGACCAAGAATGGGGAATGAGAATGCTCATCAAGATATCCAAGTCTCCAACCAAGACTAAACTAAGAACAATCTCCTCTCAAGTCCATATTAGGTGAATGCACCTTGGACTTCCTGTTGAAACCAAATAATTATCCCAACAAATAATTCTTTAATCTAAGAGAAATCAACATCACCACCATCTCTAAGTATCCATGGGCACATGTAACCAATCAATCCATGCCAACTCCAAATGCAACATAGCAATATCATGAAGTATCCAACTTATGATCAATGTACTCAATACCAAGAAACTAAACCAAGACCATTATCAAAGTTCCAACCATGGTCTAAGAAAAATAAACATGACAACATGATCTAAACCATCTCAACCAAAGAGATAACATACTCCATATGAACATACTATAACATTTTAAAACTCTAAACATGTATCAAGATTATACCATGACATAAAATGAAAACATCCTAACACCAAGGATAACATGTCAAATGAAAGCATAAGACACACCTTTACCAAGAATATCATTATTCCTCAAGATGCAACCATCTCCACACACCATGAAGAAAAACCATCTCCACACACCATGAAGAAAAACCATCTTCATACACCATGAAGATAACAAGTGTACCATGCAAATGTCAAAGACACTTCTGAAGCAACAGGATCTAAGATGAACATCCAAGATTTGCAAACAATCAATAAATATATCAATGCCAAAAAAACTCCCACTCAATCATGGTACCAAGTCACCTATGGAATCATAAAATCCACCTCCTACACGAAGATCCTCTAGGTCTATACTCACAACCAAGGTGTTAGCACCAAGTAGAACCAAGATCTCTGAACTAAGAAGATACAAACCAAACTAGGAACTAATCCTATACTGCCACCTCATCACTATCATAAGATCCTACTAAAATGTGTATCCAAGCTATCCATGACATCATGATGAAAAAATCATTCTCTAACCATGATAATCAACCAATGCATCAAACCATCAAAGAACTCAAAGTGCACATCATGAGCGCTCAAAAGAAACCAAATAACCATGATCCTCAACCAAAAAAATATACCATCATAACCAAATTAGCAATCCAAACTGATGAACATCAAGGATGTACTTGTATATCCAATCATGTCATACCAAAATCTATGGCACCATGATTGCATCCATGAATCGAGCATTTGACTCTCAATGTGTCCAACCTGTTAGCATAAAATAGTCAACCACAATCCTCCACCATGACTATACCTGGTAAAAACATCTCATCCCTTCTATATGAAGAAAAATTAGTAAATCATGTGACTTAGGGCATAGACAAACCAAATCCAAGCCACCAATCTGAATATGTATCAATAATGAAAGATCAATGGGCAAAGACAACCCATATCCAAGGCATAAATGCAACTTGTAAGTATAGACCCCTTACAACATTGCAAACCTTGTAGACCCAACAAGTCATCATACATATCCAAACCAAACATTGATAGCCATATCATCATGAGACCAATCTAAATATGAACTAAGTATACAATGACATCAAATCTTAAATCTCCAAATATACAATGTCATAAACTCACAATGCTACCATAGTCAATATATGCCATAAACTATTTAGATTAATATATCACTAAATAAACCATGCCAAACCTACACCAAATATAAACCAAAGAATAGAGTTCTCAAAGAGCTTTTTGTTGACTACTCGAAGTCCAAAATTTGACTCTGTATGCCCAAGTTATGTCCTAATTTGTGCTCAAAATAAATAACATTTGAATTTTGGGATATTAAAACTTAACAAAATGTCAAAATCATAGAACCAAACCTATACCAAGTTATAGTGCTCTAAATTATCTTTCTAACACTTGTAAGAAGTCTAAAATTTGACATTTTGAGAGAAAGTTATGACTGTTTTACTAAGAAAGACTTTTTAACATTTTCACTGTGATTTTTTGTGTGATGAAAATTCTAACGGGATTAACTTTGACAACCATCACAGGCTGAAATTAAAAAACTCTTTAATTTCCTCTAAACATGGCTAGACTAGGGCATATTATACATCAAAATTTATAAAAACATTGACCCGGATCTAATGGTGAAGTTTGTTTTTACTTAGGATGTCATTTTTTCAAGCTCCCCCTAAAACTCTCATTTAAATGAAACATCTAATTTTTTTTTTTTCCAACAATTTCACATGCCCAAAATCTACCAATATTGCATCATAACAATAAATCCAAAACCGTTAGATCTACAATAATCAACTCATATATCTTTCCCTTTCTTTTATCCTCTCATGCATTTCTATGGATTCAATCTAGGGTTACAATAATAAAACCATAGCTCTGATACCACTTGTAAGGAAACTTGCAATAATGAATACAACCATTTCAACATAATTCATAATATATTTGAAATGAATATGAAATTAAAAATCCACATATACAAGAATAGACAACATACCCACAAAAAAGTGACACAAGATATACCTTGGGAAACTTTCATTGAGGAAAAAACCTAGCATCCAAAAGCATCCATCACCATGTATTATTTAACAAAAATACCATTATAATACAACCATTGAAGTTTTCAAAGCCATAGGCACTACCAAGAAATCCATGTGAACAAGCATGACTCCACACATCCCATGTCATGCTTCCAACCTTCGTAGATTTTCCTTTGGCTAACCTGTCAAGCCTTATCTTGCTCAACGATTTCCCTTTTTGCCTTCTATCTCTTCTCACACCAATAACTACCCTTGTGGCTACCTATATAGTAGTAAGTCCCACAAAACCATGAAGTGGTATTACATAAACCATGTGCTACCTAACCCATTGACCCCACATTTAATATTGGAAATTTAATTTTTTTTTCTAATATTAAATAATTACATGAAATATTATCACAATGTTACAATACAACTCATCAAGAATATCCCATGAGAATATTTACATGTTGCATGCCCATCTAGGTGAAACATTGCATCATAAAATAAAATAAAATAATATAACAATATTATGCAATGTGTGCAACAACTGTTATCTCAACAAATTGGGTTTCCACGTAATATCCTTATGTCAAATTGTGTGAATGTTCTTATGGCGTTTCATGTTTCTTGTAATATTCCTTACAAGCACATGGTTGATGACTTAAAGAAGTATTTTGCACACATCACTTTCTAGCAAGTTGTACGAGCAGATAATAAAGCAGTTGATGCCATCACCACTCTGGCCTCCTTGCTACACATGCCTGAAAATGATCTCCAACATGAGTTCTTGGTGGAAGTGTTACACTACCCAACCTATGACACCCCTGATTCTAAGATGATTTGTTCTGTTATAGGACAAGAATCATCTCGCTACCATCACATTTATTCCTACCTCCACAATTAAACCATTCCAGAAGGTCTGACCCAGAATGAGAAACGTTATCTAATCCGTAATGCTTCACACTATGTTATTATTGCTGATGATTTGTATAGGAGAGGTCTCGATAGAACACTCTTTAGGTGTTTAGAACTTGAAGAGTCCAAACGCGCACTAATTGACATTCACGAGGCATTTACGAGTCTCATTCCAATGGCTTGACACTTGCTCGCAAACTCCTTTGCATTGGTTACTACTAGCCCAAAATGGAGCAAGAAGCTATCAAGTATGCTAGATCCTACAAGCAGTGTTAGCTACATGGGAATCTCATCCATGCTTCAGCCAGAGAGCTGATTCCCTCTACTACAACATGGCCATTCCAAAAATGTGCCTTTGACTTGGTGGGACAGATCCACCCAACCTCTTCTAATGGGCATAAGTTCATCATCAGGACTATAGATTATTTCACAAAGTGGGTAGAGGTAGTACCTCTCATAGTTGTTGATGGCAAAACTTTAGCACTTTTCATCACAAACTACATCATTTGCAGATATGGTGTGATAGGGACACAACCCAAGCATAGAATGGACACAACAGGAAAGGGAAATTTTATTAACTTTGTAAATAAGATAATACATTTAGTACAGAGAAAATAGACTTCAAAACATGCCCTATGGGCTTACAATAGCATAAATCTAGAGATAATTTCTCCTTTCAGTACCTCCTCTCAAACTCCACTCCGAATTGCCTTTTACAATGCCAAAAATGTTCTTAAATAGACCCCGAAGGGTTAAGGATTAGGAATAAATTCTAGAAAGTGCTAGTAGGTATTGATCGACCAAATAGAAGGCTCTAGAAGTAGCTTTAGAAGTTGGTGCAAAATGAAAAAAATTTAGAAACGGTAATCGAACTTTTGGGAGGCATAACTTTTGAACTGTAGCTCCGATTGACGAACCGTTTACATTTTTGAAAAGCTCTCAAAACACTCTATAGCCCTGTGGACACGCTTTGCTCCTCCCCCATTTTTGGCCCTATTTGAGGTCATTTAATTCCCCTAACCTAACTTTGAAGCATTCTTAGGAGGTCTCCAAAAACTGAAAAATTGCAATAACTTTCAAACCGTGGGGCCTTTTGACCTAGTTCTATTTGTGGAATGCTCTAAATTACAATTACATTCATCTAGCCAATTTACACCTTCTAGTGCACCAAAATGATTGCTCAATTACATAATCCTATTTTTTCAGCATTTACATGTATCCCAAGGTGTTCAAATACTCTATCATAGAACACTGTTAGTGGAACTGTGAGAGTCAAAACTTTTATTTGACCCAAATGGGTATCCAAAAATGAAAACACATGAAACAAAAACTAAGTCTAAGTACATTTTTTTGGGTGACATAGGATTGCCCTTATACCTCTGGATGCTTGTGCATCAAAAACCTAGGGTAGATTGAAAAGTGACCCTATCACTTTATGAATGGTAGAGGAAATCCCAAATGGGAAACTTCAGCTACTGATATCCAAGTTGAGTCCTCTATCAGCCGTCCTTTCCACTTGACCAGATACTCTTCATACTGCCTATTTCTCTTACTCCTGCCCACATGATCTAGAATGTCTTCTATCTCCTCCTTCTTAGAAGCAGGAATTGGACATGGCTCTAACATCGGCTCCTCATCTGCACTATCATCATGATACTCTATTAAGTCTGCAATGTTGAAAATAGGAGAAATGTGAATACCATCTAGAAACTCCACCTCATATGCATTTCCTGAGTCATGTTTCTTTAGAATTTTGTAGGGGCCAAATTTCTTCATTTTTAGCTTGTTGTAAGTACCGGTTGGAAATATTTCTTTTGTAAGTGTACCATGACTAGATCCCCTACTTAGAATTCCTTATGTCTTCTCCTTTGATCAGCCCTAGATTTATACTATTGATTCATCTTGGTAATGTGTGCCTGAACCTCCTCATGTAGATGCTTGATATGTTCAGCAAATTCTTCAGCTTCAGCACTTGTCCTCTCCCCTTGCTCTATCTTCCTGAATTCTGGTGCAGTCCTTGGGCTACTTCTATATACAATTTGGAATGGTGATTTACCTGTGCTCCTATTTACAGAGTTATTGTAAGAAAATTTTTCTTGTGGTAGAATCAAATCCCATCCCTTGCGCTTATCTCCAACTAAACATCTCAGCAAATTACCCAAACTTCTGTTTACCACTTCTGCTTGGTCGTCAGTCTGCGAGTGATATGTGGAACTGAATTTCAAATCTGTTCTCAACTTCTTCCACAATGTTCTCTAGAAATACCCTACAAATTTAGTATCTCTGTCAGAAACTATACTCCTTGGAAGACCATGTAGTCTTACCACCTCTCTGAAAAACAAGTCTACAATATGGGCAACATCATGAGTTTTGTAGCATGGAATGAAATGTGCCATTTTGGAGAACCTATCAACCACCACAAATACTGAGTCATTACCCCTTTGTGTCCTCAGCAATCCAAGAACAAAGTCCATACTTATGTCCTCCCATGGCTTTGATGGAACATGCAATGGCTGATATAGTCTAGTATTGTGAATAAATCCCTTGGCAACTTGACAAATCTGACAACTCTGTACAAACTTCTTCACATCCTGTGAAATCTGAGGCCAAAAATAATGTTATTTAAGAATGGAAATAGTCTTATCATGACCAAAATGTCCTACCATCCCTCCACTATGTCTCTTCTTAATCAGATTTTTCCTCATGGAACTCCTTGGAATGAAAAATTGACTGCCCTTGAACAACATACCATCCTGAATCAGAGAGTCTAACCACTTAGTTCTATCTACAACAACAGGCTCTTTACAAGCTTTCCACGCTTTAGCAAAATCAGGATCCTTAGGGTATAGATTCTTGAGTACATCAAACCCAACTACTTCAACCTGCATTACTGTAAGAAACAACTATCTCCTACTTAGTGCATCTGCAACCCTATTAGATTTTCCACTTCTATGCTTCAACACAAATGTATAGCTCTGTAAGAACTCTACCCACTTCATATGCCTCTGATTCAATTTACCTTGACTATTTAGGTACTATAATTCTTGGTGATCAGTATATAAAACAAATTCCTTTGGCAACAAATAATGCCTCCATTTCTTTAAGGCCTGAACTATTGCATAGAACTCTTGATCATAAACATAATACTTCTTTTTTGCATCATTCAATTTTTCACTAAAATATGCAATAGGCTTACCTTCTTGGCTTAATACAACCCCAATAGCACTGCCACTAGCATCACAATACACCTGGAACACCTTTCTAAGATCTGGAAGTGCCAACACAGGTTGTTCTATTACCTTCTTCTTTAGTATTTCAAAACTTCTTGCAGCTGCCACAATCCATTTGAACTCTTTTCTATCCCCTCTTATTGTGTCAGTCAGGGGTGCACATATGCCACTGAAATTCTTAATGAACTTCCTGTAAAAAGTAACCAATCCATGAAATGATCTTACCTCAGTAGCGGAACTTGGAGTAGGCCATTCCAAGATGGCTTTTACTTTCTTTGGATCCATTTTGAGACCTTCAGGTGATATAAAAAACCCCAAGTAGACTAACTCTCTTTTTGCAAAGATACACTTCTTCAGATTAATTAATAGTTTCTCTTCCCTCAACCTCTCAAGAACACTATGAATATGCAATAAATGTTCTTCCAAAGTATTCCTAAAAATTAAAATATCATCCAAATAAACAATAACAAATTTTCCCAAGAACTTCTTAAGTACCTCATTCATAAGCCGCATGAAGGTGCTGGGCGCGTTCGTCAATCCAAAGGGCATGACTAACTAGTCATAAAGACCCTCCTTGGTCTTGAAGGCTATATTTCACTCATTTCCTTCTCGTATCCATATCTGATGATAGCCACTCTTGAGATCTATCTTTTTGAAGTACTAAGATCCACTCAAGCAGTCCATAAGATCATCCATCTTTGGCAAAGGAAAATGATACTTGATGGTTATCCTATTTATAGCTTGAGAGTCTATACACATCCTCCGCTCTCCATCCTTCTTTGATACCAGTACTGTAGCACATGGACTCAGGCTCTCCCGAATCAAGCCCTTCCTCAATAGCTCCTGAACCTGTCTATTTAGCTCCTCAGTTTTAGTAGGAGCCATCCTGTAAGTAGCCTTGTTAGGAAAACTAGCTCCTGGAATCAAATCTATTTGATGATTGATTTTCCTTACCAGTGGCAATCCTTCTGAAACATTATCAAAGATGATATCTCCAAAGTCACCTAGTAAATCTGAAACTTCAAGTGGTATTTCACTACTACCTTCTTTATCTTTCCTAGGGATCAAAGCATAGTACATATGTTGATGTTTCATGCCATCTAAAAACTTCCATCCACAAGACAAATCCTAGCACTACTACATACCTTTTCACCTTCCTTTTTCATGGGCTTCAGTTTGTGGTGAACTCCATCCTTTGTTAGAGAGTATGTGTTTGCATGACCATCATGTACTGCATGCCTATCAAACTGCCACGGTCTACCCAATAATAGATGGCAAACATCCATTGGAATAACATCACAGAGAACTTCATCATGGTAACTCCCAATTTTGAATTTCACTAAACATTGTTCACTTACCAGGACCTTATGATCATCTTTCACCCAAGAAATCCGATAGGGTTGGGGATGTTTCTCCCTCTCGAGCTTCAACTTAGAGACCATCTCCTTTGATACCAAGTTATCAGTGCTACCACCATCAATGATTACATCACAACATTTATCCTCACACTTGCACCTGGTATAGAATAAACTCCTCCTTTGTCCTGGTTCAATCTCACCACTTAGTAGGACCCTTTCATTTACTAAAGTCTCTCCTCTTTTTGCATCCTCTGAATGTGATGATTGTGCATCCTCATCCACATGAGCAACCCTAGCTTGACCCTGAACTCTCCTATTTGTCCTTCCTTTTTGTTGAGGGCACTTAAAGGCACAATGACCTTCTTCATTGCAATGGAAATAGGTACCACGAAAGCCTCCTCTTCCTTATCCATGTCCTCTACCTCTTCCTCTTTGATTTCCAAACTCTTGATCACGGGAGCGGTTGAAACCCTTGTTCCTCTGGTTCCTGCTAGTACCCACATCTTCATTTTTCTTTTGGGTTTCATTTCAGCCTCCAGATGACCTACCGCTACCCCTTCCTCCTTGACCATGCCCTCTTTGTCTCCCTTCAAACCTCTTATTTAGCTTCTCTTCAACTCATAAGGCAAACTAGTATGCCTCTTCAATGCTAGTCATTCTTACCAGACTTAATTCCTCCTAGATGCTAGGTCGCAACCCACTGATATAATGAGCAACCTTCTTCTTATTTGCTTCTGCATGCCACACTCTAATTAGAAGTCAGTAAAAATCCTTCGTATATTCCTGGACTGATTTTCCTGCTTGCTTTAACCCATGCATCTTCTTAAACAAATCAAGCTCATAATCAACAGGAATGAATTGCTTCTTCAATTTGTTCACCATACGATCCCACCTTGTGATCTTCTCCTTTCCTCTTTTGTTTCTTTCCAATTGAACCTCTTGCCACCAAATTTTGGCATGGCCTTTCAGTTTGGCCTTTGCAAACTTAACCCTATCTGGATCCCTCATATCCTCATACTCAAAGTATTCTTCTAGTTCATTGATCCAATCGATCAACTCATCTGGTTTCAAATTTCCTAAAAAAAAACCCACATCAATTGTAGGTATTTTCCAAAATTTAGTAATGTCCCTAAAAAGACTTTCCTCTACCTGATTCAAAACTTCCCCATCAAATTCCCCTTCTGGTCCAATTTCTTCTTCTTCATTGTCATCCTCACTTTCGTCGCCTGCGGCAATATTTGTTCCTCTACAGAGCTCCTCCTGCAATGCTTGAACTTGCCTTTGGAGGGCTCTAACCTCCTCAGGATTAATAGCTCCAACCCTTCTACCATTCTCTCTTCATGGAGGCATCTTCTTAACTCAAACCCACAACCACACAGTCTTGGTGCAAACTCCCTCACAGTCGGCGCTCTGTCTACACACTCAGGAAAATTGGCTCTGATACCACTTGATGGGGACACAACCCAAGCACATAATGGAAACAAAAGGAAAGGGAAATTTTATTAACTTTGTAAATAAGCTAATACATTTAGTATAGAGAAAATAGACTTCAAAACATGCCCTATGGGCTTACAATAGCATAAATTTGGAGATAATTTCTCCTTTTAGTACCTCCTCTCAAACTCCACTCTGAACTGCCTTTTACAATGCCAAAAATATTCTTAAATAGACCCCAGAGGGTTAAGGATTAGGAATACGTTCTAGAAAGTGCTAGTAGGTACCCACCGACCAAATAGAAGGCTCTAGAAGTTGCATTAGAAGTCGGCACAAAATGAGAAAAATCCAAAAATGGTAATCGAACTTTCGGGAGGCATAACTTTTGAACTATAGCTCCGATTGACGAACTGTTTACATTTTCGAAAAGCTCTCAAAGTGCTCTATAGCCCTATGGACCAGCTTCACTCATCCCCCATTTTTTGGCCCTATTCAAGGTCATTTAATGCCCCTAACCTGACTTTGAAGCATTCTTAGGAGGTCTCCAGAAATCGAAAAACTGCAATAACTTTCAAACCATGGGGCCTTTTGACCTAGTTCTTTTTTTGGAATGCTCTAAATTACAATTACATTCATCCGGCCAATTTAAACCTTCTAGTACACCAAAATGATGGCTCAATTACATACTCCTTTTTTTAGCATTTACACGTATCCCAAGGTGTTCAAATACTCTATCCTAGAACACTGATAGTGGAACTGTGAGAGTCGAAACTTTTATTTGACCCAAATGGGTATTCATAAATGAAAACACATGAAATAGAAACTAAGTCTAAGTACTTTTTTTGGGTGACATAGGATTGCCCTTATACCTTTTGATGCTCCTGCATCATGGTGTACCGTCCTCAATCATTACTGACAATGGAGGACAATTCAAGAATAAAGACCTCAAGGAACTGTGCAAGAAATTCAAAATCACACAACATTGGTCTTCCATTTATTACCCCCAGGGTAATGGCTAGGCTGAGGCATCCAATAAGGCAATCCTCAAAATTCTTCATCACACAGTCAGCAAATCAGGGAGAGACTGGCATCTCTAGATCAATCCAGCCCTGTGGGCATATAGGACAAGCATCATAACTCCAACAAGCATGACTCCCTTTGCATTGGCGTATGGCGCGGATGCTGTGCTTCCAATAGAGGTCAAGATTCCTACCTTGAGAATCTCTATGAAGGGCCTTATCACTGATGATGCATATAGGATAGCTCAACTTCAAGAGCTTGTGTTACTGGATGAATGACGACAAGTGGCATGCGATCATCTGCGAGCATATCAACAATGAATGGCAAGAAGCTACAATTGAAGGGTCAAGCCACGTGACTTCCAGCTGGGTGACCTCATCCTAAGAGACAACCCTAAGAATCAACAACAACAAGTACAAAAAGGAAAGTTTGAACCAAACTAGCTCAGTCCTTAAATCATTACTACAATATATGGATCTGGTGCCTATCAAATTTCCACAATCGAAGGAGATGTGCTTAAAGAACCTATCAACACTCTCCACCTAAAGTGGTTTTATAGTTGATCTAATGTTAGTAAGCTCTTTGTACATATCTATATGTCTTGAAAAAAATCTAAAAATTGAAAAAGTCTTGAAAAAAATTGTTACCTTGGTGAAAACCTAGCAATAGGCGCCTTGGTAACACCAAAAAAATTGAAAAAAAAAACAATACAAAAAAATTCAAAAAGAGAAAAATACAAAAAATTGTAAAACAAAAAAAAAGTGCCATTGGTGAAAACTAGGAAACAGGCATCATGGTAGCAAAAAAATTAAAATCTTGCCAAGAAAGTGAAAACCTGGTAAACATGCACCTCTTGTTCCCCAACGCTCCATCTTGTAGTGCCTCTTCTAGCTATTCTGTATAGTTGCTTTCATTCATTCACTTTCCTGCTTTTCTTGCTTTTCGCTCATGTATCCATGGATTGAGTCTTGTCACAGCTTGAGGGCATTCCCCTTTAGTGTCACTATTTTTGAGATTCTCCTCATAGAATCTCCTTTGTGACAGTCACCAGTGGTCCTCACTGCGTCTGCTTACTGTTGCTAGTGTCACTATTTTTGAGATTCTCCTCATAGAATCTCCTTTTCAATAGTCACCAGTGGTCCTCACTACGTTTGCCTACTATCACTAGTGTCACTATTTTTGCGATTCTCCTCATAGAATCTCCTTCATGAAAGTCATTAGTAGTCCTCATTGCGTCTGCCTACTGTCGCCACTATACCTCATTTTCAAGATTCTCCTCATAGAATCTCTTTTGCAATAGTCACTAGTTGTTTCAGCTGTGTCTGCCTACTGTTGCTTGGGTCACGTCTCTAGATTCCTTTATGGAAGATCTCTCTTGCATCAGTCACCTGTCATTCTAGTTGTGTATGTCTACTGTCACTTAGTCCTCTTTAGGTTCTTCATCATGAAGTTTCCTCTTTGACCTCAGTCACCAGTCGTTCTGACTACATCTGCCTACTGTCATCACCCTACTAAAGATATTTCTTTCAAACATGTTCTAGACACTGACACTTGACATCAATCCCAAAAACATTGAACTTAAAAATGATATAATTGTTTGGATATGCTAAGCTCTTTTCTTTGTTTGCTTCATTTTCACTTTATCATGTCTCCTCAAGCAACTCGATGATGTCATTTCTGACTAGAGAAGAAATGACTGGGGGCATGATCTTTTCTTTGCTTTCTATCTGTGGTTTAGTTCCAATAAGTTGATCTATTCCTATAAAAGGGGTGTCCACTATAAGAGCCTCCATCTCATATTAGATGGTTGTGTGTACCTCAACTCCTTTTATATAGAT
This sequence comes from Cupressus sempervirens, assembly GCA_028749045.1. Lineage (NCBI taxonomy): Eukaryota > Viridiplantae > Streptophyta > Pinopsida > Cupressales > Cupressaceae > Cupressus > Cupressus sempervirens. Next base: position 397,023,035 of record CM053788.1, read on the forward strand.
ATGTCAATAATGTTGGTTCTTCTCCTTGTTTGTTGGAGTGAAATCTTCATGCTACAGTAAATACTGATACTCGTCTTGCTAAGTGAATGTACGGGTCACTGCGAGTATACCTAGTACACTTTTGTCTGAGGTTACGAATGCAAGGGTTGTTGCTGATAGAATAAATACTGAATACTGAGCATAAGATGGATCTCCCATGTGTTTGGTGTGTCTGTCATGCAAGCAACATTCTGGTCATCCTAGCATTTATGCTTTGATGCTTATGTTAACTTTCTACATTAAAAGGGACAAATGTTCTAGTCATTCTGGTTTCTTGTGCCTCGAATGCTTACATTCAATCCCAAAAAACCTTTAACGTATGGTCTATTCATATTCCCATGATTGCAATGTCAGTGGGAATTGTGTAACATACGAGTTTTTTTTTTTATGTCCAGTGATGATAAATTATTGAGGCTTAGTAACCAGACGTAGGGTTGCATTTAACATAGTCTTGCATTGCATACTTCACTTGAATAAGCATGTGATTCAATTACAAATCTACTTTCACCTTCTGTGATGAGGGATTGCTGATCTCTTCAAAGTATCACATTTCTTAATGATTGCACAAATAATCGATCAATCACCCTCTTGGTTATTTTGGCTACTTTGAACCCATTTTCGGGATCGAATTCGAAATTTGACACACTTAAGTGCCTCAAAAATGTGTTTTAAAATTTTTGGGCCCAACATGATTGAACGCTTGTGCAGTTTGAATTTTTCTGATATTTTGGGATTCTTGGAATTCTTTCAACTCAAACTTCATCATATTTTCAAAATCCATTTTCAAAATATACAACCCAGGTCAATCATGGCCAATTCTAGTTTTGGTCAAACTTGGTCTTCTAGACCTCAAAACCATGCCGGATTAACTCTGAATCTTCTTCTGATTTCTTCTACATTCTGTTGAATCTTAGATTTCTTCTACTGCTTTATGTCACATTTCTAGTGTGTCATCTTTTGATTTCACTCCCGAGGGGGCAGGATGATTACATCATTGAATACTTATTGCTCGGGGCATCTTGTTCCCATCTTATGTCCTCATCATTCAGGGCATCTCACCAATAGGGGCATCTTGTTTTCCTCTTTCTGGCATCTTTTTCATCTTGTCATCATTTGATTACAGGTATCGGGACAATCTAAACCTCGACTCCTGAGGATCAAGCCTCATTCTAGGGATGATTCTAGGACTCATGATTGGATCTTGTTATCTTTTTTTAAATCTTAGGTATCTAGGTGTTCTATCTGGATCCTTAAAGGTTAAGCTCCGTTCTGGAGATAATCTTTTAAATGCTATTGCTCTCAGGTATCTAGGTGTTCTATCTGGATCCTTAAAGGTTAAGCTCCATTCTGGACATAATCTTTTAAATGCTATTGCTCTCAGGTATCTAGGTGTTCTATCTGGATCCTTAAAGGTTAAGCTCCATTCTAGAGATAATCTTTCAAGTGCTTATCACTCTTAGGTATCTAGGTGTTCTATCTGGATCCTTAAAGGTTAAGCTCCATTCTGGAGATAATCTTTTAAATGCTTTCAATCTCGGGTATCTAGGTGTTCTATCTGAATCCTTAAAGGTTAAGCTCCGTTCTGGAGACAATCTTTTAAATGCTTTCAATCTTGGGTATCTAGGTGTTCTATCTAGATCCTTAAAAGTTAAGCTCCATTCTGGAGACAATCTTTTAAATGCTTATCAATTTTGGGTATCTAAGTATTCTACTTGGATTCCTTGGGATTAAGCTCTATTCTAGAGATAGTCCTTAAAAGCTTATCAATTGGTCTTTGTACCATCAACTTTGGAACCAATCTCATTTCTTGATCCTCACATCATGCTTTTTGATTTTCTTTGAATTAAATGTGCTGCTCGCACATTCATTCAAAGCGGGGCAAAATGTAAAACCCCAAAATTGGCTCATTGCCATTATACCAATTTTGGTCTATTTGGATCAATTCTAAGACCTATTCTAATAGGCAATTCTCATTCTGCTACTCACTACTTGACTTAATTGTTAGATGCAAAAAAATCTAATCTGCATTCATCATGCTCATTATTTAATCCCTATAGTACGCACTCATATTAGCCAAGTTAAACCTATTTGATTTCAATTTAATTTAATCTAAAGTATTCATACTTTATTAAATTAAATTATCTCCTAAGGCTAATGTACTATGGAATTAAATTTATTTAATTTAATAAATATGCCTATTTTAATTAATTAAATGAAATTATTTAATTAAATAGAAAAGCTATTTCTAATTAATTAAGCAAATTTATTTAATTAAATAGGAAGCCATTCCTAATTAATTAAATGAAGTTATTTAATTAAAGAACAAAAGTGTCTCTAATTAATTAAATACAATTATTTAATTAAATGGAAAAGCTATTTATGAGAGCATCTCTCATTTTATTTAATAAATATTCTTTCTAATTCTTCTCTTCAATTCAAACATGGAAATTCCTAGATAACTACTAATCAAATTAGAAGTGATTCAGATCCCTTGCTTTCACACTAAAGTCTATCTGAGCTGACTGACTCTTACACTCAGATCTGAGTCAGTTAATTCCCTCTAATTTGTGAATCTTCCACCTTAACTGAACCTCATCTTCAATCCTGACCGTTGATTGAAATCGATCTCAACCATTGATTCATTTTAGGAAAATCTATTTAAGAGACCCTCATTTCTTCATTTTGAGAGGTTGAATTGAAGAAGCATCGAATTGGTGCTGCATTTTACACTCATCTAGCTTTAAGATATTCTCATATATTTTCATTCTTAGCTTAACATCATCTAGATTTAATATGCATACATTTAGTATAATTTCTTTTACATATTTTTAGATTAAAAATGCATATTTCATTCTAGATTAATCTCCACACTCATATAGATTTGCATTCTCAAATCCTTCATTCTTAGAGGGTCTGGTTGTCTGCACCTCAATTCTAAGCAGGCAAAATCCCTTTAGATAGAAGGCAATAGGTCAGCTTGTAGGGAAAATCTTGGGTGAACAATCTCATGTTCATTCCAGGATGAATCCGCAAATAATGACCATGTTGAAGTGTGTGTGTTAGTATAGGCCACAATTCACACATACAATGTGCACACCTAATAGAATTAGAACGCATAATAGGTTTCAAAGGTATTGAATATGATTATTTGAAAAAAGATGATCAAGAAAAGCTTGAAGGCACAATAATTGATATGATGATCAAGTTCAAGCACACAACCTTAGAATTGGGAACTAGATTTCTAGTGGGATTGTACAATAGAGTGAATGCAAAGTGAAAATGGGCATTGTTGACTGAAAAAATAAATGAGAAACAAAATTGGCACAAGTTATGCCAGATTTGGGGAAGACACATGTCTATAGCCCTTAAGGATTTTGTTAAGAAGTTTATATCAAAGGAAAGGGCATATGAAGTTTTGAAGAATAAAGCTCATGAAGTTGAGAAAGATAGTATAAGAGTATGGAAAGAAGAATTTGGAGTGCTTACTCCAACAATAGCGGTGAGGGAAGGTCGAGATGCTATTGAATTTGAAGATGAATACAAGTAGGAAATGACTAAGCTAACAAGGGAAATTCAACAACTTGTCAATGATAGGAATAGAAAGACATAGTAATAATTGAAGATGACACTGACATCCCTCCACCTAATCCTAATATACTAACTAAAGAGGAAATTAAAGGTTTGATGAAGGACTCAAGCAAACTCTATAGAAAACCAATTTTGTTATAGGTAGTTGAATATCCAAAGCTTGAAGTCAAGAAGACTAATGATGTTACAGTCACACCAGTTATAGAGGCTACAAGTGTAGAGCCACTTGATAAGGCATTAATTGTATATTCACCACCAATTTGTATGCAAATTTTTAGAAAGGAAGAAAATTACAATAAAGATTCATCCACTAAGTTGATAGAAGTTAAAGTAACACAAAAAGAGAAAGAGGCTACTCAAGCTCTTAGTCAATTGCCGAGTGCAAAGACTATAGAACCAACACAAGTAAAACTTATACAATAGATGATATATACACCAGTGAAATAGTCAGAGGAGAGATCAAGTGAGAAAGGGAAGCAATTGCAACTATCACTACCTAGTGATACACCCTAAATATCTTAGGTTGTGACTCATGCAGAGGAGAATGATGACAAGTCAGTGAATATTAAAAAGGTAATTGCATTACCTACATATGATTTGAATAATATTAAACTAGAAATAACACAAGAATTACAAATCTTATTGAGTCATAAGGAAAAGCAAGAACAACTGAAGATAGTATAGAAGAGAAGATAGGTACTACATATTGTCAAGGATATTTTTACAGATGCATTTGGAATCATAGATGTGAATAATTAGCATACAATTTTGGACTAGCTTGTGTATGTAGTTGAAAAAATTCATATAGATGATATAGAGATAAATGAGAAGCTATTACAATGGTCTGAAAGAAGAATGGAGCATAAAGTGTTACAATTTTTTTTACGTGAACTGGTATAGAGACAAGCTAAGCTTTCTATATCTATTACACTATTGGAAACAATTTTGAAGACTGATGCAGGAGCATTCTAGGTGTAAGATCAATCTTGCATCACCCGAAAATATTTTATTTTCAGTCTTTTCTATTTTAATAAGGACTAGTAGACAGGGTGGTTACTATTTATGGGAAGTTGCTATTTTTAGTAAGTTTATCATATGAGCTTAAAATATTCTCATTTTCTACATGAAGGTTCATTTTAGAGTTATAAACCTACCATAAAAATCTCATTGCTCTAGCTTAAGTATTGGAGAAGTTATTGCAGATTTTTGGTAGAAATATTTGCAAAAAAAATCTTTAGGCTCATTGTTGGAGGTCTTAGAATGCCTGGATGAGGTCCAAAAACTTGAGGGAAGGGGGCGACTGCACCATTTTGTTCCTATAGATTAGGATTTGACATTTTTGAAAAGTGGTTATAATAGCTAATTAGAGAATTGGTTCATGAGTTATGGCCTTTAAAAGTTGGACTACCTAAAATATCTAAAATAATTGTCAAAGATGTATTTGGCTAACTCTACATGTACTATTAGGATCCGTCGACCCTAGGTATCAAGTTTCAATGTCTAGAACCTTCTTGAGTGACATAAAATTTTCTATTTAAGAAAGGCTTGAACACCATCTAGAATAGCACTGGGTCATAGTTTACAGGTTGTCTTGTAAATTATTTTAATGAAGGCTCCCATGTGGGTTAACATATTATACTTGTGAATTTTGTAATTTTGCATTTGCAGTGCAAATAAGAAGTCCATATTTTTTTCTTGCATTTAATTTTGTTTCTTTGTTCCTATTATGAGTTTATAGTATTAAGGGGAGCAACATTCATCAAAGACCATCAATTCTTTATACTTGAAATTGTGTGATATAGATTTCTTTACAGTAGATACTACACACTCGTTAGAGCTATTACATGTAGACATTAGAGAAAATGTTGTTAATTGGGCAAGAATGAAAGTTCAAGCTCATCCTCTTATTGTGAATTGACATTTAATCAAAAGAGGTTAGCCATGATCATGACTAAATATGTAGAGATAAGGAGTAATTTGGAATTGATTCAACTTCAATTATTGCCACATATAGAGATAATTCAAAAGGTAATATCTTTAGCTAGAGATATTTTGATGAAAGAGACAAATTTTTCAAACATTGTAGGATTTATTGACCTAGTTGCTAAGCTAGAGATTCAATTTTAGATTTTGGAATAGGTACAGGAAAGATGGAATGCTAGCTATGCCAATATTGTGGCAAGTCATCAACAATTTTTTGAGAAGTTTCAACTCACCCCAAAAGCCCCAAGTTCTATCAGTGACAAAAACACATGGGATTGATGAGATTGATGAGAAAGAATAAAAATGGGGAATGAAATAATGAAAAAGGTGGAGATGAGAAGTAAATGGTGAGATATGATATAAAAATAGACATCATAGATAAGATATAACAGATTGAACATAATTAAATTTTGGTCTTAAGGGGAGAATGCATTTTTGAATGAAATGATTTCATGACAAAGTGTTTTTGCTACTAATGTCAAAGGAGGAGATTGTTGATCTCTAAGCCTATGTTTCTGATTAGTGTCCAAAAACTTAGTCATTTGCAAATCATTTACTAGGTAAGATTACAAGGTCACCACTACAACCAAGTTATCTAGTAAAGGCCAAGCATACAATACTTATACCAAGAAAGACAATGATTGCTAAGTATCCAATAGGGACTTAGCAAATATGTGAACTGAGGAATATAGTAAGGGCCAAGAAATATAATGAAGACCAAGCATATTGAAAAGTTAGTAAGAGCTAAGAAAACAAACTTATAGAAGTTGAGTAACAACATGAAGGTTTATGCTTGACCAAGAAAAATAGCATTTAAGTGCCAAGTAATTCAATTTTGATATGAGAGTATTGTTAGCATGAATTCTAATGCCATGGGGGAGCATTGCATAACATTGATGAGAAATTTTCATGACTGTGTTTGTCATTGATGACAACATAGTAATAAGTTTGTAAAAGATTGACAGAGCAACAGAATGTGATTTTTGTATTGAGAACATTATATTACTTATTTGATGATGCGTAGATACCAGTGCATACTATAGTGTGTATTTGTTACAAGGGCAAGTGTGCAAAACCTAATGTAACAATGTACACAAGACATGGTTGATCTACAGAGAATCGTATGGAAATAAAGTATTAGGAAAGTAGTTCCTGTTGTATGATTGCTACAGTTCATTACAATTGTAGTGAAGGGTTGTGCAATTAACTAGAGATAGTGTACTGACTATTGATTATTTCAAAGAGTGTGCATGTACAAAAGTCACACATGTGAAAGTTTGTGTATATCTGTGTGTCGACAACATTAATTAAATGTGTATTTCATTTAAATAATATGCGGAAAGCCAACTCAAGGATTTATTATTGAGCATAGTATAAAGGAAAGCAATTTTCTATGTTTATAGATGGAGATCAAAGAAGACTTGTAAATTACTAAGTAGAAAAGTGATACATAAGTAGAGTAACCTACCTATGTGTATAAGTGACCTTAAGGGTTACTATTACTGAGTTTGGAGTTCTAGATCTGATTGCATGATCTAAAGGTGAAGGAGTCTGACATTTTGGACAAAGGAAGAAGTAAAAGCTTGTTACACATCTATTATTTTGAAAGTAGTAGTACTGAGGTCAATTGGACAATGCGTTTGTTGATCTAATCCTGAAGCTATTTGGACAGTGGGTTCAGCTACCTTCCACAACTCCTAATAGGGTTGGAATCTCCTAATAGGGATTCAAAGTCTCCTAACAGGGACTCTTTGTACTAAATATTGTAATATAATCCTAATAGGGTCCATCCTCTAATAAGGAATATTCATATTAGTACATCATTTTGTGGGAATCATTCCTAGTAGGGTTTTCCCTCTGATCAAGGGTTTCCCTAGTCAACATATATGGTGTAATTGTTTATGTGCATCTCTTTATGATTTTTGTTTACTTTGGTTGAATGGTCAAGATTGTTTAAGAGGAAAAATATTTTAAAATCTTATATAATTGATTCACCCACCCTCTCAGTTATATTGGTGGACTATTATTTCTAACAATTGGTATCAGAGCATCAGGTCCTTGAAGAAAAAGTTTAACAACTTTGGGAGATCCATGGTGAACATGTTTAGAGAGGAAAATTTGAGATTTGATGGCACAAATAATGATAGCTGGATGAATAAATTGAAGACTCATCTTTTGTGCATGGGTCCAAGATATTGGCTTGTAACCAAGGCACCTAAAAACATTGCAGAAGAAGACAATCTTGAAAGCTATACCAAGGAACAAAGAGAAGTATTTATGTGCAACATATGGGAAAGAGAAGAAATATTGTCAGCTCTACCTAAAAGTGAGTATAGCTAGGTAAAACAACTCAAAACATCTCATGAAATTTGGAAAACCTTAGAAGCTAATTATGAGGGTGATATACATACAAAAAGAGTTAGATTACAAAATTTGCATTTCACATTCCAAGATGCTAGAATGATGGAAGATGAATCTGTAAGAAGTTATATTAGTAGAATGTTTGAGATTGTTGTAGGAATCACATCTCTTGGTGGAAAGAAATCTAATGATGAAGTAATATGGAAGATCTTGAAAAGTTTGACACCACCTTTCAAGATAATAACACAGATGATTCAAGTGATGATACCTTGTACTACTAATTTCACCAAAGAAACATTGCTTGGTAGATTGGAAGCTGAAGAATTCGATCTGAAATAATTTGCAAAATTAACAAAAGTTGAGACAACATTTAGTGCATTAAATATTAAACATGGTCTAGTAAGGAACACAAAAGTGCAAGGAGACATTGCTAGCAGCAGCAAGTCTATTAAGGAAAAGATCTAGGAAGGAGTGGCTCTTCTTGTGGAAAGAGAAAAATATGGTAAGAATATCTTTAAATGTTGGACATATAATGAATATGGTCATTATGCATCTAAGTGTCCTAAAAGAGAAAGGAAGTATAAGGAAAGATTAAAATCTAGAAGACCTAGAAATTGTTTATATGCTAATGAAGAAGAAGAAGAAGAAGAATAAAATCAAAACAAAAGTGAAGATGAATTAGGATTCATAGCTACAAAGGATGATGATCTAAATAGAGAGATTAGAGAAGAAAGCATGCTGATTTCACAAGTTGAAAGCAAAGATTGGATCATTAATAGTTGTTGTTCACATCACATGACTAGTGATATGAGAAAATTTGTAAAATTCAAAAGCCATGATCGAGGAATTGTTAGAGTAGGGAACAATGCATCCTATCACATTACGGGAATTGGATCTATTTCACTTGATGGTAAAACAAATACTGATGATGTTTATTTTGTTGATGGGCTGAAACATAACTTGTTAAATGTTGAACAAATTATGGACAAAGGTTACCAATTATAGTCTGGTAATGACACATACATTATCAAGGACAAGAAAGGAGAATTGCTTGGTACTAGCACAAGAACTAGAGGTAATGTATTTTAGTTAAACACCATTGAAATAACATGTTTAGTAGCTAAAGTTGACAATAGTTGGTTACGACACAAAATATTTTGTCACATAAACTTTGATAACATTGTGAAAGCTAGTAATACACTTGCTATGAGAGATTTACCTAAGATCACTAAGCCCATTGACATTATTTGTAAGGAATGTATCTTGGCTAAGTAGAAGAAAGTTTCATTTCCTATCAAGTAGTTTGGTACTACACAAAAGCTGGAATTGGTTCATATAGATTTGAGTGGTCCCACAAGAACAAGAGGATTATATGGAGAGAGGTATTTTATGATTTTTGCTGATGATTTTACCACGATGATGTGGGAAACTTTTCTTAAAGAAAAATTAGAGGCATTTGAGAAATTTAGGATATTCAAGAAAAAAGTAGAGAATGAATCTGGAGTTAAAATCAAGAGCTTAAGATCTGATAGAGGAGGAGAATTCACTTCTAGAGAATTCAATATCTACTGCAAAGAACATGGAATTAGGAGACACCTATCTTCACCTCATTCACTTGAGTAGATTGGGATTCTTGAAAGAAGAAATAGATCAATTACTGAAGTAGCAAGAGCTATGTTATTCGAGAATGATGTACCAAAGACATTTTGGAGAGAAGTAGTCAACACAATAGTATACACACTAAATAGAGTATAGATTAGAATAGGTATGGAGAAAACACCTCATGAGTTATGGTTTGGTTACTCACCATTAGTCAAATATTTTAGAATATTTGGAAGAAAATGCTACATCAAAAGAGATGATGATATCAGTAAGTTTGATCCAAGGAGCGATGAAGGTATGCTTCTTGTCTATTCATTAAAAAGTAAAGCTTACAGATGTTTCAACTATAGAACAAAAACTATAGCAGAATGCACAAATGTGAGGATAAATGAAAAGTTTGGTACTAAAGAGAAGATGATGGATTATAACTCTAATAAATATAATTATTCTAGGATGACCAATAGATGTAATGAATTATTTCTCAAGACTAACAATGACTTGTAGAATAATGTGTAAACTAAAGAAGTAAGAGAAGAACAAAGCACAATACCTAAAATAAGAGTTGAAGTAGAAAATCCTACCTCAAATAAGAATGTGATGAGAAATCATCCTAATGTTTAGATAATAGGAAGTATAGAAAAGGAGTAATGATAAGAAGAAGAAGAATCAATGAAGAACTATGCCTAATATCTCAAGTAGAACCAAAAAGCACAGATGAAGCAATCAAGGATGATCATTGGATAAAAGCAATAGAGGAAGAACTTCAGCAATAATAATAAATGACACATGGGAATTAGTTCCTAGACCCAAGGACAAAAATGTGATTGGCACAAAAGGGGTATTCAGAAATAAAATGAATGAACAAGGAGAAGTAATAAGAAACAAAGCAAGACTAGTATGAAAAGGCTACTCCCAACAAGAAGGAATTGACTATGAGGAAACATATGCACTTGTAGCAAGAATGGAAGTAGTCAGAATGTTCTTGGCATATGCAGTAAATGAAAAATTTCAAGGTATATCAGATGGATGTTAAGTCAACATTTTTGAATGGAGAACTTGAAGAAGAAGTTTACATTGAGCAACCAGAAGGTTTTCCTTTGACAGTAGAAAAGGATTGAAAATGATTAAGGATATTGGTGTAATAGTTGATGAAAACCTCTACTATTTGGTTTTGATTTTTAGATAAATTCTCTACACTATCCTTAATTTTCATGATTCTATTAATATTTAATTTGTTAAGAGTGTTTTTATGAAAGAAATTTGTATTTCTATCTCCTTTTGAAAACCATGTTTCATGTGGTTTCTATTTCCAGTATGTTTCTTCTTTTTATAACATGTTTTCATGTTTTGCAAGTAGTTATTTCTCCCTAATATATTTATCATTATCCATTCTATCCCTAATGACTTCTTTGTTAAGCTCTACCAATTGTTTTTTATTTTTTCATTTTTCTTTAGATATATTATTAAAATAATATTTGTTTCATATTATTATTTTTTCTTTCAACAATCATAGTTTTTCTATAAAACAAAATTATTTTGACCTTTCAAATTTACCCTCTTGCCACTCTTTATATTTTTAAGGAAGTTGTCATCTAAGAACTACATTTTTCCACGTTTGAAAGGGTTCCTAGATGGTTTGTATTGTTCTCCTATCTTTAACCTAACCAAAAAGTGATTAGAGCTTTTAATAGGGAGTATGATAGTATTAAAGGGGAAATTAAAAGTGTTGAAGTCTCCTTGAAAAATAAATTTATTAAATCTTTCTACTATATTAAAGGACCTTGTTCTTCTATTGTTCCAAGTAAATACCCCATTAGTAGAAGGAATATCTATTAGATTCTTTTTTGTAAACCACTCTTCAAAATCTATTATTACATTTGCTATGGATTTGGAGGCTCCATACTTTTCCTCTAAGCTTAGAAGAGAATTTAAATATTCTCCCAATAAGTTCTCTATAGGTTTTGTCTCCATGATGTTACTAATCTCATTCCACCTCATTTTATTTTCTACTATATGGATTGACTCATAAACATATATTCATGAGATTTGAACCTCACTTATAAAACTTTTAACTTCCCCCTCCCCCCCATCTAATTTCTATCAGAAACATATGGTGTAAATTCTACTTTCCTTGCATCCCAAAAAATCCCAATTCCTCTAGATGCCCATGCAAATTCTACAAGTTCAATTTTCCAATACACCAATTTTTTTTTTGAGCTTCTCTTCTTCTTCTTCATTAATTTTAGTTTCCTATAACAGAATTATGTTTGAACAAAAAAGTGATAATTTTCACTTGAGCAAGTATTTTTTTAAGGGGTGGTTAGACCCCTAACATTCTAAGTAGTGTGCTTTATGGCTTTGTGTGAAGGAACTTCCCCTTCCCTATATTAATAAGATCATTGATCTTTTTTTGATTGTCATCCTTACCTATATATTCTCTATGTTCAACTATGGATTTCCTGCCTCATTTGTTTTTCTGTTTACCACATTTTGGTTGATCTATGCCTTCCAAAATTGTTTCTATGCATAGCCTATCTTGATTGCTACTAGCATTCAACACACTATTTTCTATAGATTCATCCTCTTCTCCTTCTCCCTATTTCTCAGCCATTTCTAAAATAATTTTGTTACTAAAATCCTAGTTTAAACATTTATCATCCTCACAAAAAACATCCACACTTTTGACCCCATGATTTTAACATGGAAACCCTATGAAGGGGAAAACCACCAGGGACCAACAACCCAAAAATATTTACTTTTCTGAATTGAGCTTTTCTAGGATTCAACCTTGTTAAAAGTTACACATACATGGTTAATGTGACCTTGTTAGAGGATTTCACCAAAAGATCATCTAGACCTTATCACTCCTTGATCTTGTCTAAAGAGTGACCTACTCTAAAGGACTCACAAACACCACTAATTGATGTTACCATATAGGATATTGCATACTTGTTAGGTCCACATGACTTTTCAACATTTTTTGCTAAAATAGTTAAAAACTAACATTAGAAGTGATATGTTAAGAATAATACCTACCTTTTCTTGTTTAGATTTTTGTTCATTTCTCTTGTCTATGTTTGATCTTTAACTCTTATCTCCTTTTAATCTATACTCTTGATTGGATAAATTTACTCCCTATCTTTCTCCCTCCTTTTCTTAGTTCACCTAGTTTAACCATAATATTTCACCTTTGTCAATTGTTTGCACTTTGATCTCCTTTCTTGCATTTGATCAGTAGCATAACAAACTATAAGTATGATCAACAATCAACAACATAAAAAAATCAGCAACCAAAAACTATCTCAATCTCCTCCTTAAATAGTCATCTCCAAGCTTCTATATCCTTTCATATTTTACTGCTTAATCACAATCGTCAATCTTAGATTTAACCTAATTTACAAATTCAAAACCCCATACAATAAATCTAGACACTCAAAAAAATATAATTGTCTTAGAATTTTGTGTCCATCCTTATCCTTCTTCAATCTCCATCATCATATCCTAATTGAACTTTCCTAGTCATTGATTTTGTAATAAATTCTGACTCATGCCTTAGACCATCTCAAAATTTCCAAATTTCCATCAAAATTTGGCATTAGATTCTAATTCTTCAAGCTTGTTTTTTGAACTATTACTTGGTAAACATAACATTTATTCAAGCAATATAGAACTTGGCTATTACTAGACTAGCTCAAGAAATATTGTATCTCTCTTTTACTTTTCCAATCACTCAAGCAATACTATTATCACTCAGTGAATACAATCTCCCTTCATTAACCTTGTCACTTGGTTAATCTTGAGTTCTCCAATACATTTGAACAATATATGATTGTAAAATAGTCAAGACAATATTACATTATCATTGTCGAACTCATTCAAGTACTTATTGAATACCATACTTATCAACTCTATCTTTATAATACTATCTTCAAATCCTCTTCATCAATCAAATGATATGGTACCCTACCAAGTTAGCAAATGTCTAGCCAAGTAAGACTTTGACATCAATGACAATATAACAAATGATATAACTCTTTTACATACATTCATAGGATTACCTATTACATCATTAGTTGAGGCTAATTTCCCCCCTTGGCATTGATGGAAACACATGGCATATGATTTTGCATTACGAAACATTTATTAAGATAATAAAATTTATGAATTGACAACAATATAACTTTGTAGTTCTTGTCTTCATTCTAGTTCATCAAATGCACTTGATATGTATCTCCAATAGCAATGATATTTAGTGTTTCTCCCTCTTAGGACATGATCTCTTATTTCAATTTTAGTCTTCAATCTAATATTTCCTCAATCTTCATCTTCATTAGTCATTCTCTCTCCTTTAGTTAACCTTTTCAATCATCTCCCATATCATCTCTCTTTCTAGTTACTCTCTCCCCCTTTGATAGAAATGCCAAAGGTCATTATAAACTTCAATGTGAAACTTGTAAAACTTATTATTTATCATTATACCTTGCATGTAGTGTATACATCAGTTTTATCATAGTCACTTTCACAACTTTAGAAATGTTTACGAAGTGTGAACTCTTGCATCAACTCCATAAAGATTTAGCCATTCACTCATGAATTGATGCAACATTCATCTTATCCTATTGAATTTTGGATAGGGCCAGGACCCCCAATTTACCTCTTAGATACTCAAAAGCATCCTTAGTTAAAATTTTGGTAAATATATCAACAATTTATTCCTTGGACTTTACATATTCAAGCCTCACTTATTTCTCATGTACTTTCTCAAATAATGATATTTAATTGATATGTGCTTTATTTTTGCATGCATCACCAAATTTTTTGAAATATTTATGACACTACTATTGTTACAATAAATAGAAACAAACTCAACTACCCTCATCTTGCATGCCTTCCAACATTTTCTTAATCCCTAAAATATTTGAACAATTGATCATAGCAACAACATATTCAACTTCAACAATAGATTGTGAAATAAAATTATGTTTCTTTCTTATCCATGTTATCAATCTTTCTCTTAAAAAGAAAGCTTCACCACTTGTACATTTTTGTCATCAATATTACCAGCCCAATCAATATCTATGTAGAATTTATGATTAAAGTCATCCTCTTGTTTGTAAAATAGGCCATGATCTTTAGTTCCTTTGAGATATCTAGATATCCTTTTCACAATAGTCATATGAGTCTCTTTTGGATTAGATGAAAATATTTCAATAATTCCAACAACAAGTGAATTATTTGGTCTACTTTGTACAACATACTATATATTTCCAATAATAGATATATACCGAGTGTCAGAGTAATAAGATATTGCCTTATTAATTAAATCATTTTGATTTAATTATTAAGTCACTTATTATCTCTAGTTTATTTAAGATAAACTTTGGGCATACAATAATTAATTATAATCATAGGTTAGTTACTTGTTAGGGTTTTGATCTCCTTTATAAGGATAATCTCTCTTTGTATATTCATTCACTTTTGATAATAGCAATCTCTTTTTTGCTCATCAAGAATGTCTCATCTATTGATTTGGGAATTTCAACCTCCATAGCTTTTGCTTCTCTCTTTTTGTGATAGGTTTTTATGTGCAAGTTATTTTTGGGAGTTGTGGGGTTTAGCTTTCATCAACTTCAACATGGTATTAGAGCACTAGATCTTTATGTCCTTGTTCTATTCTTGAGAGTTTATGGCATTAGTTTTTAGATATGTGGATTTCAAAGGATTTTGTATTAGATTTAGGGAGGACCTTTTTTTGGAGCACTTTGAGCCCAAATGGACATCACTGTTGAGCTCAAAATGCTTGAAACCCCATATTTCCTTACAAAATATATCTAGTTTGGATGTTATTGAAATCTAATACAATTTTTTTTTGCACCTAGGCCATTTTGATGAGGCATGTAAATCAAGGGGATTGTAATTTTTTATTTCCTTTATCAAAAAATTATCACATTTTTTATTGGCTATGAAGTGTTGCTTATTTTTTGGGTTGGAGCGACTCTTTCTCAGCCGCATGGCTTCCTTTTTGGAGAATGAATTTACCATAGGGATTTGGATTGCTTCATTTTTTAAAATCTAATTACAAAAGAAGGTATTCTTTGTACAAGGAAGAAGGCATTATTTTGTTTATAGGCCTGTGGAACCTAATGCCAAACAAGCCCTGTCAGCAATCCCCTCTATATCTAATGGTGTCCTTGGTTGGATGAAGGCATGTTTTTAAAGTTTTGGTGGCATGATTGGATTTTGACCTATCATTTTTCTTGAGCCCCATTCAACACTTGGATTCCTTGGTTAGCACATGCACATTGGATGCTAGATTTTTTGGGTTGTACTAGCACCTCCATTCAAATGTTGACCTTGCCAACCCTCACCTAATTCACCACCACTCATGGTGGAACTTGACCTCCACATGAAAGAGCCTTCATCATATTTTTTATTGAGTGGACTTTTTGTTTTGGGTTATGCACTTTATTCTATGGGCTCGTTGCATCATGCTACCCCATTTTGGGATTGACATCCACATTTTTCATGTGGACACACCACTCATGGCCTTAATAAGGCTACATGAAAGTCACTGAGGTTAGGTCTTTGAGTTCCTATCGTAGTTAACAGAGATGATCATTCAAATAAAAATGCTTGCTTGAGCAATTTTTGTAGAAGCTAATGTCAGATTTGTTGTCTTCATACTTAGCATGTCTACTTGCAATCAATGATGAGCACCTTATTGGTGAAAATGTTTTTGCATTGGAAAATATTTTAGGTCTGGCTTTTATCTCCTTTAATCTCCTTGGCCTCCACTTGAAGTTTTGGCCACTATTTTTTGTGGGCCTGCTACTCATCTTCAAGTGGCCACATTAGATTTGTCTCCATTCCAATTGTTGTTTTAGTGACGGTTTCCTCAAAGAAGTTTTATGCCATTATATGGTTCTCCTTTATGGTTTTGGCACATGATGTTTGGTGGTCTCTATTTGTGACTTGTAGTTTATGTCTTTCTGGTGTAAGAGCACCTTGGTAAGGCTGATTGGTAACCTAGGTTTTCTAGTCTTGTTTTGGCTTGTACAGCCTTAGCCAATTCACTAGGGTAATACAGGGGCTAATGAGTCCTAGAGTATGACTTATCCATTAGGAGGTCTAATTGGGTCATTATAATTATTAAATATTACTTGTTTGTCCTAACTTGCTAGGTTGTAAGTAATTGTTGTTAATATTGTCTAAATTGACATAGGGGCACTTGGAGGGCTAGATAAAAAAAATGAGGGGTGTAATGATGGTTTCATGTCATAAGTGACATATCAAAGAACTTGGTAAAGTTTCATATGGTTTTGACCAAGTTTGGTCTAACTAGGCAAAATGTTGTCGAGTTGCATGACAACTTTGCAAAATTGCAAAAGTCGTCATGACAACTTTTGTTATAAAAAGTGCATTTTTGAGAAATAGATGGGATAACCACTTCAAAGTGGTTGGAATAGGTGTATTAGACCTATATAAGGCCTCCCTCAACCTATGACAGGGGTTGGATGGCATTTTGAAGAAATCTTGGTTAATGAACAAGCTTTTTTGCTGAGTTGCTTTACCACAGTTAGAGACTTTTTGCTTCATTAGGATATTCAATGGACTAAACTCTATACTATAACCTATTTATAAGTAGGTAGATGTAATTTCTTAATTTTGTGTGTGATTAGATAGGTTTTTGATTCCATTTATATTTTAGTTTTTACACTATCACTAGTTTGAACTAGACAATTTTTAAAGATGGGGTCATAACTCACCATTCCACTATGCAAGTGCATGGGTCATGGAAAGCAAGTTTGGCCTTGTTATAGTGATGCCCTAAGTAAGCCAAGTGAGTGTGCTTAGGGATCACAGTGGTTGGAACATCATTTGATGAGATTGAGTGTGTTGGTTGCTTCAATCCAAGTGGATGGAGAGAAGTATATGAGGGTGGAGAAGTCCTATGCCTAAGAATAAGTCTTGATGACATGTTTGTTAGGTATTTGGACAAACCCTTGTGAATTCTATTAGCATATTGAAAAACCATTAATTTTAGGCTTAAAATCAACAACCCACTATACAAACAGGTTGGGGAAGTGATACTAGGTGAATCTCAAAGGTCTTCTAAAAGAATATCAAGATATGAATTTTTTTGCCACTTTGTTAAACCTTTTTTTTTGAGTTGTGTGCCAAAATATGAGTTTGGAGGCCTAATTCATTGTAGCCCTTTTAGGCCTAGTTTTAGGAAAATACTTGAAATTGATAAAGAAGTGAATGCAAATTTTTGGTTGATGACCAGTGTCATGGAACCTATGATCTAGAAGAAAACTTTCCTCTCCATTTTTGGTTGGTTATGGTCATCTTTAACCATTTGGTGTGGGTGATCTAGAAGGAATCCATGAAGCATGTTAAGGATTGAGTGGATTTCACCATTGGTGTGGACAAGTTGAAGAGTAGAAGGATTGGGAATATAGTCCTTCAAGGGTTGGGTTAATGAAAGAACCCTAATAGGCTAGATAAGTGTCCTAGAGAGGATCCTCGAAGTAAGTAGGGTTGAAGAGAAAGACTTGACTTTACATCACTTTCATTGGTGAGACTTTTTTTGTGTGCTACATTGGACTTGGTGGTATTTGGTTTTAGGTTTGCAATATATTTCTTATACCTTCCATCCTTTGATCCCAAGTGGGCCCTCCTCCACAGTTCCCAAGATTTTTGATTTGGGCACTTGATTTTCTACCTTCTGTGTCACTTCTACATTTTTCTATACATGCCACACAATGGTTATGATCACCTCTATTCAATGCACAAGTTATGGTGAAGAGGCATCCACTTTTTTTTGGAGTTGTTTCATTGTCCTTTATAACTCCAACATCAATAGTTCCACCATTAGAGACCGTGATCAATGACATTGGGTTGCTCCCATCGATATTCTTCCATGTGGCCTCTAGTGCCATGTCATCCTAGGGCTTCATAGCCCTATGAGCCTCATGCCATGTGGCTCATTTATTTTTCCATGACAAGTGGGACTTTTTTTGGTTTGGGTGCACAAGTGGTTTTTTAAGGATGAAAGTGCTTTTTCTAGCATGGAGGATTTTTTCCCCATATACTGGTTTATGGCCCTTTGGGTGGATTTGGTATTTTTCTTTTATAATCACATGCTTAGTTTTTAGCCATTAGATTTTTTTCTATGACACCAACCCTTTGACCTAGCATAGTGTTTTCGATGATTCGATATTTTTACAATAGGGATAATTTTTCTAGCATTTTTTTTGCCTCAACGACTGTTTGACCATCAAATTTATGCTTGCTACTTACTAACATCAACATTACATTAGCATTCTTGTCATCCCTTCAGACATTGTTTGGACCTACCTTCAATTTTTTACTCATATCTCAGGCATATCAATTATGTTTTCTACAAACAAGATATTGCTAGAAAGCTAGTTTGAAGCCTGCAAAAATGGTATATGTAATTTTTTAGTTTTGATGCATTTTAAATGACTTTTTTAGCTATCAAAGTTAGAGGTATAGTTTTGCACTCTGATTTGGGAAATCTTTATATCAGTGGAAAGGTATTCTAGAGCTCTTTCTAGTGATATTGGTTGTTTTTTTAGATGATACTTTAGGCACATTCTATTTAGTCTTTTTCTTTTTTTGCATTCTAGTGGATATCTTGGTTGTTTTAGGTTTGAGGATAAATTTTGTTGCTTTAGATGATTCATCATGGGTTGTACTATCTATTGTATTAGCCTTATGTCTCTTCTAGTCTTTTTAGACATCATTTGTATGCATTCTTGCAAACACACTAAGAGAAAGTGCCATATTTCATCTGTATTTTTGTTTAAGTAGTTTCACCTTATTTTTTCTTTTAATTTGAGTAGTGTCATCTAAGGAAACTTATACAAAATATTGTATTCTTGAGATTCATTATATCTTGTGCCTTATTGTAATACTCATAATTAAAGTACCGTGGGGGGTTGATATTTTTCCTTTGTTTTCCATCTTCCTTTGTCGAGTGAGTTTTCCTTTAATGACATTACCCTCATGATGCATATGAGATTGATCACCTCAGTATACATGAATGTATTCTTTTATTCATCTTGATCGTGGTTCCTTGACATACAACTCTTTTTGCTCACTTTTCTAGTTACCTATCACCTCACCCTTGTCTGCATTAGGGGGCTTCTTCTATTATTTCTCATACTTCCTTAGTTTGATGCAGTGAGCTATGTATTTAGTATATGTTCCTATGCACTAGGTAGATGAAATGGTTGGGTACCTATGAATTTAGATGAGGTGGATCATTTACCATATAGACACTCTTCTTTTCATTCCTCCTTTGGTTACAACCTTCCATTTTTGATTGATCATCTCTTTAGGATTTGGTGTTTATGTCATATATATCTTTGAGTTCAATTATTTTCCTTTTTGTACCTCCTAATTTGATGGATATTATAGTTTTTTCTATGTGGTCAGCTTCTATTTTAGTAGAGGTTCTTTAGATCAATAGTTACTTTTGACAAAGCTTTGCATATTCTAAATGCTTTAGTGATGTTCTTCATGATTATCTTTTGTTCCTATCTTTTGAAACATCCCCTAGTTTGGAGGCTCCTTTAGTCCTTCACTAGTTCTTTTCAACATTATTTCCATCTTTTTTTGGAGTAGGGTGTTTCCCATGTGGTTTTCTCTATTTCTCCTCTTTTCAAAGATTTGGTTGTGATTGGGTACCTCATTAGGCCTTGTTTGTTGGGACCCAAATTTACTTTTAGTAGTAGTTTCAAGGTTTTTAGCTACTCCCTAAGTTTTTCTAAAGAGGGGGGGGGGGGGGGGGGGTGTTAGAGTAATAAGATATTGGCTCATTAATTAAATCATTTTGATTTAATTATTAAGTCACTTATTATCTCTAGTTTACTTAAACTAAACTTTGGGCATATAATAATAATTTTTAAAATTAATTATTATAATGCAACCTAGGTTAGTACCTATTATGGTTTGGATCTCCTTTATAAGAATGGTCTCTCTTTGTATATTCATTTACTTTTGATAACAAAAATATCTTTTTTACTCATCAATAATGTCTCATCTATGGATCTAGGAATTCCAGCCTCCATAACTTTTGTTTCTCTCTTTCTATGATAGTTCTTTGCATGTAGGTGATTCTTGAGAGTTGTGGAGTTTATCTTTCGTCAACTTCAACACTGAGTCTCATTTGCCTCACAAGAAATGTGATATTTTGATAATTTTAGCCCAGTCAACATACATGGAATGACTGGCTTAGGCTCATCCATCTCAAATGTCTTCAATATTTCTTTCACATACTTAGGTTGAGTCACATAGATAACTTTCTTTGTTTGATAGACTTGCAATCCAATAAAAAAATTAATCTCACCAAACATGGACATCTCAAATGTAGTGCTCATTTGTTTAGCAAATGTCTTACTCAACATGTCATTTCCACCAAATATTATGTCATCAAAAAATATTTCAGCAATCAACACCATATCTTCTTATTCATTTTTCAAATATAGGTTACTATTTTTACTTGTTCTAGAAAATCCAATGTTAATTAGATAAGAGTGTAATATTTCATACCATGCTTTCCTTTGATATACTTTGAACTTCTTGTATGTAGCATAAGCCAATAATGTCCTTACTCCTTCCATTCTTGCCAAAGGTGCAAAAGTCTCACCATTATCACTTCTTACTTGATCTTTTGCATAACCTCTGTAAACTAATCTTTCATTATTCCTAACCACTTTTCCATTCTCATTTAACTTATTTCTAAAAATCCATTTGGTTCCAATCATTTTTTGTTAGTGGGTTTTGTTGCTAATGTCTAGGTATTGTTCTTCTTAATTTGGTTAATCTCTTCACTTATAACATTAACCCAACATTCATCACCAATGTATCTTTTACTATTCTTGATTCCAAATCAGTTATTAAACAAGTATTGTCTCTTAACTTTCTTCTTGTTTCACTCCACCACTTCTATCTCCAATTATCTATTTCTAGATGAATGATCTTTCCTCACATATTTGGCTAGTATAGGTTTAATTATTTGATGTTCAACATTTCCTTCAATTGGTAGAGGTTCATCTTCCTACTTGGGTTGAGTTATTTGATGCTTAGGTAAAGCATTCTATAACTTGGGTGTCATTGGCTAATTCTTAGTAGCCCTATGTTGCAACTTGGGTAGAGTATTAGGTGCCTCTTTATAGACATATACAATCTTGTTGTAATCTTCAAGTTCCTTCTTTCTTTCCACGTCATTCCTTTCTACAAACTCATAAAATCTTACACGTGCACTTTCAATCATCTTGTTAGTATCTTTATTCAAGAATTTATAAGCTCTCTACTCTCAGATGAATAACTAGGGAATATACCTTCATCTCCTTTAACATCAAGTTTACCATTCCTTACATCTTGATGAATATAACACATACTTCCAAAGATTTTGAAATAAATTGCATTCGATGTGTGACCATACCATAGTTTATAGGGAGTCTTGTTTGTTCTTTTCTTCAATTAAACTTAGATGAGAATGTAAATAGGAGTACTAATTGCTTCTCTCTGGAATATTTGAGAAACCTCTTTCTTCATCATCAATATCCTTGCATAATCCATAAATGAATTATTTCTCTTTTCATTAGACTCATTTTGTTGTGGTTTTTTTAGTGTAGATAATTGCCCCTTTATACCATTTTCAACACAAAATTTATTGAATTCAATAGATATAAATGCATCACCTCTATTAGAACTTAGACATTTCAAAGATTTACCAGTTTCCTTTTCAACTCTAGCTTTATACCATTTGAGCATATCAAAAGCATGTGATTTCACCTTCATGAACATAATAGTCATCATCATTGAATAATCACCAACAAATAAAATGAAAGATTTATCACCATAGTAATTGTCAAAACCAATTGGACCACATAGATCTATATATATGCACCAATTCTAGGATATCATTTGAACTGCATGACTTGCTAAAAAACTAGACTTTGTCGTCTTATCGAGCTGATATTCTTTATACAAATATTCTTTGGTTTTTGCATATTTGATAAGCCTCTTACTCTTTTCTTTCTACTAATTTCACCATGTTCTCAAAGTTTACATGATACAACCTTTAATTCCATAACCACACATCCTCAACTCCATCAAATAAGCATTTCTCAACTATAGGATCAAGGTATAATAAGTTACCTTTTGTTTGCATTCTTGTTCCAATTAGATTACCCTCATCATCAAAGATCTTGACCTTCTTTTTCTCAAATTCCATCTTGTTACCAGAGTTATTCAACTTTGAAATACTCAAAATATTATATTTAAGTCCTTGAACCCAATATGCATCATCACATCTGATTTTATCATTCAACATTAGTGATCCTTTTCTTTTCATTGGGCATGGAACATTATTACCTAGCTTAATTGTTCCGCCATCAACAATTTCATTAAATTTATCAAACTTACTTAGATCACTAGTCATGTGATGCAAGAAACCACTATCAATAATCCATAAGTCATTCCTACTAACATGTGAAATAAGGGTAGTCTTATTTTCACACCTTTCACCATTTAGATCTTCCTTGATTTCAACATAATCTAGCTCAACTATTTCTTTGTGATCATAAGAACTAGACTTGATATTCTCTTCCTCATCTATATAGCATGAGTTATTGCCTTTGTATTTGTAGTCCCTATTATTCCTACAATTGAAATATTTCTTGTTATTGTCATTCTTGCTTTTGTTATGACATTTAGCAACAAAGTGACCAACCTCATTGCATTTGAAATATATGAAGGGTAGTTTATTTTTGTATTTACCTTTACCTCTTCATAACCTTCTTACAAGAAATTCTTCAAGCTCATCTAAGTCATCTTTATATTCAGACTCACTTTATTCTTTACCTTTCTCCTCTTTCTTTGTATTTTCAGTGGTTAGTGAAAACTGGAATGCATTTCCCATTATAATCATAATTTCTCAACTCATATGTAGTCAACTAACCAACTAGACCATCAAGTGTCATATCATTATGAGGCATAGCTCTTACTTCTTGAATTGTAGAAACTTTGATATCATAAAGAGGTAGAAGTGTTTTGAGAACTTTAATCACAATTTTTGAATCAAGGATTGTTCCTCCAGCAACTCTGATTGTACTTACTGTAATACCCCAAAATTGGCATATTGCCATGTTAACCAATTCTAGTCTATTCAATCATTCCTAAGTCCTATTATACTAGGAAATTCTAATTCGGATACTTGCTACTTGACCTAAATGTCAAATGTAGAAAATCCTAATCTACATTAATCACATTCTTTATTTAATTCCTAAAGTATTGACTCAAATTAGCTACATTAAACCTTTTGATTATATTTAATTTAATTATAAGTGTTCATACTTTAATTAAATTAAATTACTTATTTAGCTAATAATACAAAGGAATTAAATATATTTAATTTAGTAATATCCTTATTTTAATTATTGAATTTAACTATGTAATTAATTAAAATTTATGCATTTATGAGGTCATATTTCACTTTATTAAATTAAATAATCTCTTCAAGTCTTCTCTTCACTTCCAAAATGGAAACTTTGAGTGAAATATCACTCAAATTGGAATTAACTTAGTTAACTTGTTCTCACATTCATATGAAACTTAGTTAACTCTTCATCACACCCAAATCTAAAACAGTTAACTTCATTTGCACAAGGAAGTTTCCATTTCAACTGAATCTCATCTTTAACCTCGACTGTTCATTCCAATTAATCTTGACTGTTGATCGATCCTAGAACTCTATTTAAGATGCCTTAAATTCCTCATTATAGAGGTTGAATATTTTATGCATCAAATTTTTGTTGAATTACTTATTCATTTTTGTCACATAACTTTCTTATTTGCTAGTACTTTAATGACATCTAGCTTAATATAATGCATACATATAGATTAAATGATATTTCTTATTCTTATATTAATACTTGCATACATATAGATTAGTTGCACTCTCATATAGTTGCATAAATCCTTTATACTAGGGGTTTGGTTGCCCACTTCTCATTCTAAGAGAAAAGGCAAAATCCTTCTAGTTAGAAGGCAATAGGTCGAACTGTTGGATTCAGATGAAAAATTCAATGTTCATTCCAAGATGATCTCTCAAGTAATGACTATGTTAAAGTCTGTGTGAGGATCTAAGGCCCACATTTCACATATACATATCTAGTGCCCACTGTCACACAAGCTATCTGGATAAAGGAATTCATGATAAAAAAGGGTGAACTAACCCTTTAGAAAGACAGTAAACAAGGGTCAACCTCTAATAAGGAAAAATCTAGAGTATGTGAACAAAAACTAAGAGGTTGTGCATGATGGAGTTGTTGACAACATTACTCCTAAACCTGCTAAGGAAGCTTTCAATCTTATAGATAACCTCAAAGTATCCAAGAATGTTGAGAAATCTCCTTCTGAAAACAGACATATGGAAACAAACCAAGGAACTCATCATGGGCTACACACCCTAAACAAGAATTTACACCTCTTGGTGAACCTTTGGATGTGGTGTACAAGACCTTGTTGCAAAATAAGCTCATTTCTCCATTGGACAACTCTCAACCTTATGATCCACAACCATGACCACCATGGTGGAATGAAACTGCATTTTGTGAATATCACCAAAACAAAGGTCATAAAACTAGCAACTACATCAACTTGCATCACAAAGTTCAAGAGCTAATCAATGATGGTGACACTATTGTGGATGGACATAACAAGAACTCAGATAACAAGGCTTTCAAGGAGCCATTCCCTCACTATGTAAAAGGAGAAAACTCAAAATAGAAAACTAATAACAAGGTCAACTGTATGCACTCTAATGATGATAATATGATCAACATGGTTGAACTTGTGGATTTTAAGTATTGTGAGGTTATCACCATCAAGGGAAAACAAGACAAAACAAAACCTAAGACACCATTTATCTTAAGGGGTCCTACTTCCAACAAATCTAACAATGAATCATCAAAAATTTGTGCCAACGTTGTTACGCATTCTTGCACCAAGTTAGTACTCAAAGGCCCTACGCTTTCCACTCCTAAATTAGAGCAACACAAAGACAAACCTCTTGCTCATCCATTTGGCAAAGGAACACAACTTGTGACAACTTTTGCAGCTTCTAGCTATAGTCTCCTTGATTAGTTACAATGAATAAATTCTCAAATCACAATCTTTGAACTGCTTAAAATCTCCCCTACTCATAGGAAGATTCTTGAAAAATCCCTCACTAAGGCAAACATCCCTCAAGATCTTGACCTTGAGAGGTTCCAATCTATGGTAGGTCATGTGACCTTACCTTACTACACATCCTTCTCTAAGGAGGATGAAAATTCACTAAGTCATCCACATAATCAACTTCTGTGCATTGAGGTTATGATACACCAGACACATGTTTGTCATGTGCTCATTGATAATGTAGCTAGTTTAAACATTGTATTTTCTTCTTTTCTCAGACAATTGGACTATTTTGAAGAGTCCATTGACCCTTGTTGCCAGATAACTATCAAAGTGTATGATGAAGTCGAGCAAAAATCCTTGGGTCTCATTGTGTTACCTCTTTGAGTTGGTCCTATCTAAAGGGATGTCACTTGTCAAGTCATGGACATTCCCTTAGCTTACAATATTATGCTATAAAGACCATGGATACATGAGATGTGAATTGTGCCCTCCACTTACCATCAATATGTAAAGTTCCCATTTCACGACTCTAAAGTTACCATACCTACAAGCACTAGCTATACCTGTAACATGTTGAAATATGCTAAAAACTACGTACCTGCTAATAGGGAATCTATAGACCATCATGATAACTAGCTGAAGAAAATTGAGCAACCACTCAAGTTGAATGATACTAGAATGGGTGAATATCACATAGAACTGGTTCTATCATTGACATCTCTTCCTAAGTCTCCTTGTCATTATGGGAGACCATTTGAAGTGAAGAGACCTTTTGTGTTGACACCTCAAACCAAGTACTCACACCTCAAACCAAGTACAATGGTAAATTTGTCAAAGCTACTATCCCTCTCGAGGAGGAAAGTGAAAATAGAGCCATTGTTGCATGGATCTACAAAGAGGAAACTCCAGTTGACCTCATAGAATAGTCTCATGAAATTACTTCTAAGAAGTATGATCTAGATCTTAAACTCATGAAACATTTTGGCCACAAGGGAACTAGTCCTATTGGATACAACAAAAATGGTTTGATTGATCCTATCAAAGTGATAGCTAGGAGGAATTGAGATACATCAGGTCTAGGCTTCAAGAAAATTCCCTTCCATCTAGGGATCAACAAATTTGTATGGACCCTACCAATGGATGGAATGTTATAATCAACACTTTACTATGGAAGTAGAAAAGAAGAACCTAAGAATTCATCTAAAAATGATTCACAAGTTGAGTCCAATGATCATGAAGACACCACTGACAATGAGGATCCTTATCCTTATCTCATTACTGATGATCTTGCTAAATTCTTTGTTGAACTTGATGATTTTGTACCTTGTGTCAACACCATGGATGGTGATAGTGTTTCTTCTGATGATACTAATAATTCACATCATACCCAACAAGAGAAAGGAGAGTCTAGTCATGCTTTACACATTGAGTATCTTTGTAAAAATCTAGAGGATAAAGGAGAGTTTTTCCTTATCACTATTGGGGAATTTTATAGTCTGTCACCATGTAGCATAGATTCTTGAGAATATGAATTTGACTCCCTCAGAAGCAACTATAGACAAAGACATAGATCAAGTTCATGTCTATGAAAATATCCTCAAAGTAGGTGAAGTGTCTAGGGTTAGGTCAGATGAGTCTTATCCAAATAGTGTCGTTGAGTCTTCGATTAGTGATGTTAAAACTTAGAGGCATTCAAACTCACTTGTGGATGAAGCCAATCTAAATCTAAAATTACTTGTCCAAGAATTTGATGATTATACAACAAACACAACTAAAGCCACCACTTCTCTCTCACTCACCTATCTCGAGCTCATAGACTAGAATTCTAATATATCTAGTGAAGTCTCTACATTCTAGAATGACTATGCTCTTGCCTGTTACTTAAACATTGTCAAACCTATAACATCTTCCACCACCAAAAAAAATATTGACATGAATGAAGCTGACATCAACTATCTTAGTCATACAATAAAAAAGAAAACAAATAAAAGGTTCAATGGTGAAAACCACATTGTGGTAGTGTTAGAACCCAAAAAAGTAAAAATAAAAGACATATCCAAGGGTGAAAACCTCTCTGAGGTGCATGTAGATGAGATATTTGATGCACTTCTTAGTCATTTTTAGGAAATATCATCAGTGTTGATAGAGCCACTAATCAACTTAGGAATAGAAGAACATCCTCACATGATACATCTAGCATAGTCACTATCTCTAGAAGAAAGAGAGGAATTTATTGCCTTCTTCCAAGATAAAAAGATAAATGTTGCGTGGACATAATCAAACATACTAGGATTAGATCTAGATCTCATAATGCATCACTTTTCTATTGCACTAGGAGTTAAACCATTTAAACAAAAACTTAGAAAAATGCATCCTCATATTGCATTGCTTGTCAAAGCTAAATTGGAAAAGCTTTTGAAAGCTAGTTTCATCTAAGCTATTGATTATGCTGAGTGGATATCAAACATCATTCTAGTCTCCAAGCATGACAAATCTATTAGAGTCTATACAAATTTTTGAGATCTAAACTTAGCATGTTTGAAGGATGATTTTCCACTTCCTAACATTGATATGATAGTGGACATGACGACAGGATATGAAATGTACTCACTCATAGATGGATTTTCTAGATATAATCATATTAAAATTGCACTAGAAGATCACAAAAAGACTACTTTTACTTGTGCATGGGGAAGTTTTTGTTGGAATGTAATGCCATTTGGCTTGAGAAACATTGGTGCTACATATTAGAGGGAAGTCACTACAATTTTTCATGACATGATGCATAAAACAATGGAAGACTATGTGGATGATACTTTGGTTAAGAGCAAAAAATGCAATACTCACCTCCAAGATTTGGGACCTATCCTAGATTGCATGGAGAAATTTGATCTAAGACTTAATCCCAAGAAATGTGAATTTGGTGTAACATCTGGAAAATTGATTGGGTATATCTTGTCTGCAAAAGGAATTGAGGTTGACCCAAAGAAATTTCAAGCAATCATGGACATGCCTCCACCTTGTAATATCAGTCAAATGAGGGGCTTACAAGGAAGACTTCAACCCATTCATAGATACATCTCACAACTAGTGGATAGGTTATAACCTTTTACCAAGACTCTGCATAAAGGTGTGAAATACAACTGGAGCCAAGAATGCGAACAAAGCTTAACATACATAAAGCAATATCTTGCTAATCCATCAATCTTGGTGCCTCCTATTTAGGGGAAACCTCTCATTTTATACATCTCAGCATTAGAGACATCTCTAGGTATCTTGCTAGCACAAGAGGACAATGATAACATAGAAATAGCTATGTACTATCTGAGTTGCATGTTGATTTCTTATGAAATGAATTATAGTATCATTGAGAAAGCTTGCTTGGTAGTTTTCTTTGCTTCTCAAAAGTTGAGACACTACATGATTTCCCATACTATGCAACTGGTCACTAAAATTGATCCACTATAGTACTTGCTTAGCAAGGCAGCTCTAAGAGGAAGGTTGGCTAAGTGGGTCATGATACTAAGTGAGTTCGACATTCAGTATGTTGAACGAAAGGCTATCAAAGGAAAAGTGATTGCTGATCAATTAGTAGAAGCACCAATGGAAATCCTTCTTCCACTCAACATTAATTTCCCTGATGAATCAATTTTAATGATTACACATCAAACTTGGGTCATGTTCTTTGATGGTTCCTTTACAAAATAGGGATATGGTGCTGGGCTCTTGTTCATCACACCATAGAGGTACTCACTGCCTAAGGCATATAATATTCTATTTCCTTGTACAAATAATATTGTAGAGTATGAAGCCCTTATTAATGGCATAAATATTTTAGTTGCATGGAGAGTGGATCAATTAAACATCTTTGGTGATTTACAGATTATAATCAACCAAGTCAACAATGTATATCAAAAAAAGGATGAGAAGTTGATTCCATATAAATGCATGGTGGATGACTTGAAGAAATACTTTGCTTACATCACTTTTCAATAGATTCCTCAAGTAGACAAAAAAGTGACTGATGCCATGGCTACTCTTGCTTCCTTGTTACAGATGCCAGAAAATGATATTTGACATGAGTTCCTAGTGGAAATGTCACTCTACCTTGCATATGACTCTCCTGAATCTAGGATGATCTATTCTATTGTAGGACATGACTCATCTCATTGCCATCACATATACTCTTACTTGCGTGACCAAACTACTTTGGACAATCTAACCCAGAATGAAATACATAACCTTATCTATAATGCTTCATGGTATGTTATTATTAATGATGACTTGTTTTGGAGAGGTCTCAACAGAACACTCCTTAGGTGTCTAGAACCCACTGAGTCCAAATGTGCATTAATAGATGTACATGAGGGCATTTGGGGATCTCACTCTAACAGCGTGAGACTAGCTCATAAACTTATTAGAGCTAGTTTCTATTGGACATATATAGAGCAAGAGGTAATCAAATATGCTAAGTCCTACAAAAAATGCCAACTCCATGGGAATCTGATTCATGCTCTAGCTAGAGATCTAATACCATCTATCACACTGTGGTCATTTCAACAATGGGCCTTTGATCTCATGTGTTATATTCACCCGTCCTCTTCAAATGGACATAAGTTCATCATTACTGCTATAGACTACTTCACTAAGTGGGTAGTGGTAGTCCCTCTCTCTATAGAAAATGAAAAAATTGTAGCTTTGTTCATCATGAATTACATCATATGCAGGTATGATGTACCTTCTTCTATTTTTACTGATAATGGAGGATAGTTTAAAAACAAGAATCTTAAGGAGTTGTGCAAAATGTTTAGAATCACACAACATTGGTATTCTATTTATTACCCCTAGGGTAATGGTCAAGTAGAAGCATCCAACAAGGTGATCCTTAAGATCTTGTATTGGATAGTTAGCAAATCTAGAAGGCACTGACACCTTCAGATCAATTTGACTTTATGGGCTTACAAAACAAGTATTAGAACTCCAGTGGGTACACTAGTACAGTAGGCCCCCATTTTTGACCAAAAATTTTAACCAAAGGCCTATTTGGGTTGTTAAATTCATTTTTTTTGAAAAAATGGGCCCGATATGGTCGAAATTCTGACCAAATTTTGAGTATGGTAAAATTGTTTAAATTTTAACCTTCAAAACATAAGAAAAAAGGTCATGGCAGTGTTAATTTTATTTTGGGATGCACCGTGACTGTAATGGGCAAGAGTTTGGTGCAGGGTCAATAGGAGAGGAGAAAGGAGGTAAGAATCTGGTCATTAGATATCATTCCAAGTTTTTTATCTATCAGAAAGTTGTAGAGGTGGATTCCAAAGCTATTCAATGCTTTTACATTTTCTCTTTCTCTTCTACTCATAGAAATTTAAAAAACAAAACCACTATTAATTCTTTCAAGTCATAAAGTTGTTTTATAGATGATGTTTAGGTTCAAGGTTAGCATATATTTAAGTGCAAGGATAAAGTTGTGGAAAATTTATATTTCAGATATAATGCACCATTCATTTTTTGTATTTCTTTTGCATGCAGGGAATCTTGAGATGTCTTGGTGTTGGAAAACTTTGGATCAAAAAAAAAAGAATGTAATATGCCATAGCTACTCCCATTTGCTTTTTCACTCAAAGTAGCAGCATTACCTCTGATAGAATTTGATCCAGACCCATTCACATAGGTTTGTGGCCATTTTACTGTAAAATTGCTTTGCAAGACATTAAACAAGAACTCAATCTTTGGGAGGATTGATATACTATAGAACGTCTGTATCTGCATTCCTTTCCTCTTCATTCCAGTAGTTTATTTTCATCTTTCTATATGGCTTGCATCTAGAACATGACCTTGTTGAGTCAGGAGTCTTTTTCACTACTTTATTTAAAGAAGAAAGGAAGCTTAGCTTGCAAGTTTTCAAAAGAACTTCATTGTAGAGTTTTGAGCCCCAGTAATGTATATACTATGAGGAAACTATATGAGATGCATTGTTATAAGTTATACAAGCTTTCCTGGTGCAATCTAGAAGTACCATTTTAAGGAACTATTTCTCCAAAATAGAAAATGTAATGTAGTGATTCTAGCAGATGATGTGCAGATGGGTATGCTTGTGTGGGAGAAAAAAGAAGAAGAAAAGAAGCAATTTTCTTTATCATCTTTGGCTAAAGACACAACTCATACTCTTGAAGCTGTGTTATATTCTCTCATAGATAGTCTTGCTATAAATAATTATTCATTTTTTCCCTCATGCTTGTGCTTTGAATGATTAGGAGTAGCGTGTATCTTGTTGGTGTTTCAAATTGCTAAAACTATCAAGCAACAAAATGCTTAATATCACAGTGAAATGACTCACACAATCTAGGTATTAGCCAATTCCCACTATCAACTATATGAATGAATCACTATAACCCAACTTCAACAAAACCAAATGATGGTTTCCTACTCTTCTGGCTCTGCTAAACCAAGGCGGGTATACCTAGGGATAATTCTAATGCAACTGTGTATGAAATTATCTTGGTTTTATTCTGATTCTCATCTATTACCTTCACATACATACATAGCTCACTTCAATTCTTCAATGCTCTCAAACTTATACACATCCCTTATCAGTAGATTTGGTCATAATTCTGCTAAAATTTACAAATATTCTTGGAAATAACAGCTATCTAAGACTCAGGAATTAGATATAAATGAGTTGAGACTAGCATTTATAATTCTTGAACATGATTGAAATAATTTTGATTTTGTAAGATGACTTGATATGTAGTAGCAGAATTCATCCTTGTTTACTTCAGATTTATAGGACCAGTGCCTTATCCATTGGGTAAGAAATTGACTATTAGCAGGAGATCTAATTCAAATAACTTGTATAAGAATTAATCAACTGCAATCACCCATCTCCATTCTTATGCAATATCCCTTTTATGAACTCATAAACCCTACTGATTTACTAAAGTATTTATATAATTGCTTGAATTAAAAGAAACAATAAAACTAGCGTACAACCCATCCAGACTGCATTCAGCCAAATAAAATTTATTCAAATGACTTCAAAGTAAACAAACCCATAAACTAGAGACATAAATTGATGACACAGATATAGTGTAAATACCCTGTTGTATTATCCTTTTCATATGACTAATACAATAACCAATAGAAAACCAATTGAATGCCCATAATAGATTGCCATTATTGTCATTTCAATTTGCTTATCAGAAAGTACAATGGAAGCAAACTCAAAACCATTGCATACTATTGGACCGACTATATATGTACTCTTCTTGAAAGAAAAAAAAAATTACACAAGTCTCAGACCATCAAAATGCCTTGAAAACTCATTGATATAGATATGATTTGGAACAAGCAAAGGGAAAATGTGATTGACAGGTGTCCAAGGAACAAAACATTACACAAAAGACAAAAAGGTCACAACAGAATGCCAGATGTATCAAATATTCTTTTAGGTAGGCTTGTTCCTGTTACTACTGTACTTTTCAACTTCTGATTTGTCTCTCATTGTTCCAGATCCTCAGAATACGTGGCTGCCAGGCTAGCCAATGAGGGGTGATCTTGTGATGCCTTCAGATCAGTTTGTTCCTGTGGGTTTTCACTACTTTCACCTTGAGCAAGCACTATTTCCTTTTCACTTTCTTCTTCCTTCAATTCTGGTGCTAATGTGTCAATGAACTGCACCTCATTTTCCTGTTCCCTATCATTATCTAAACTGCCTTCCTCCAACTACTGGTTCGAAGGAATATTTTCCATCCATGTGTTAAAAATGTATGTCATCCAGCCAGTTGAACCACATGATATCATCTTGTTTCTTTAATATATAATCAGCCTCCTTTTAAAAACCAATAAATTCTTGCCTCAAAGAATCAAAAAATAACTAGACTTTAACTAATTCCTCTGTCATGGTGGCCCACCAGGCATGCCCCTTTTCATAAACAAATTTATTTATCCTTATGCAGAAAAGGTCATCCAGTTCTTTACTCCATTCATCCTTATTTTTCAATTGGTTCTTTCTATCCAAAGCACAAGGAAATAGATCAAATTTTTGATTCTTGTATTTATTCAAATAAGAAACAATTTTCAGTTGCAAAGCAACTCTCCTGTTATCAAAATCTGTCAAGTCATTAGCAATATCATATAATTTTTCAATATGGTCATTTGAAGACCTTATAACTGAATAACATAAAAGGGTGATTTCTTTTTCCCTTTTTCCCCACTTGTTAACAATAGGATTGAGGATTTCATCATGGGTTTTCAGTTGCTCCCATATACTTATTACTCATGCTAATTGATCAAAAAACAAGGGCCATTCAATCTTATCTACCAAATACATTAGGGCCTTTCTAAGCTTAACCTCATATTGCATATTTAACTCTACATGTAAAGGCCATAGCTTATTTTTTTCTTCATCAAAATCCTCAGCTGTATAATATTCTGGCCTTTGAGGTGTGTCTAGTAGTTCTACAAGGGGGGTGGATTTAAAAGGTTCCACTGGAGGACATGGGTATGTTATTCTTGGCCTTGTGGACTTCCCCATTACCTTGTTTTCAAGTTCAATTCTCCTTTTTACCTCCCTATTATAGGCCTCAAGAAGTGTTTCATATTTACCCTATAACTTAGACATTGCCTATTCCTCTGTCTTTGCAGTATCCAAAAGAAACTTGGAAGATTCCACATTCCAAGATGCTGCCTGCACATGTGAGGTATCAACAACTCTTCTCACAATTAAGCTTCCCATCAAGCCAGAGTCATCTGACTATGATGATGTGGCTTTGGATCCTCTTCTCAGTGACCAACTAACCAATGTAGCTTGATCTTCAATGAATGCAGTGCCTTGAAAGTTCTCTTTATTCTGGTCTTGCAAAGTCAATTTATTTGAAACAGAACTAAAAACTAAAGCATCAACAATATCCCAATTTGGCAACAATAAAATGTTAGATTCCTTGATCATTTTCCTCCCTTCCTCAGGGCTTATATTCTGCAATTCTTTTATCATTTCTTCTTTAGTTTGGTTCTGAATGGAAGTTTCATCCATTTTTGGATGCTCTGTTTTCATCTTTTTACATTTCTTCTCAAAAATGTTCATTTTTTCCCTCCATGCAAACTGCTGAAAAGCCCTAGATTTAACAAAACTGTCATCAGTCAAAAATTTATGACTTTCCTACTCTAACACAGGGTCCAATTCCCTGCCACTATAATCTACTACAGTTAGATCCAAACTTGGGAGGGAAGGTTCTGGAGGGTTACCCTCATCTAATTCTGCTTGAGTAATAAAAATACCTCCCTATGATCCCATTTGTTTAATCTGTTCACCAGTGAGATGTTCTTCTCCAATCCTCAGAGGGGACTGAGTGGGTGAATATTCCTCAACTTGAGGCCTTTCTTCTGTTATTACCTTCTATCTCTTAGGACTAGGCTCATCAGGTCTCTCCTCTTGGGCTATACTAGTGGATCCTTTTATTTGTTTGCCCTTATCTATAGGAACCCTTTTATTCTGAATTATAGTATACCCAGGCCTCTTTTATACAAGTATTTTACTAGCTCCCACATTTGGGGTGAAAGCCAATCTTCTTATGACCTCTCTAGCCTTATCAGGATAGGAAACAATAAAAATTTGTTTCTTTTCATTCATGACTTCCATTATTTTAGGGAAGGTATTCATGAGTTTACTTATTTTGTTAGCCTCTGTAACAGCATTATCTAAAGGATCATATTTATTATCAAAACAATGAATGGATTCTAAGACTCGAGAATAAACTCTCCACTTTTTCTTTTTAGTTTCCTACTCCTGCAATGAGAATTCATTCCTTATAATGTCCTCTGGATAATAAGAATCATGCTTGACCGGTCCCAACTTGATTCTATGCCTCAACATCTAATTGAAAAATCCCTTAGAATCACAAAAATGGGGATGAGAGATATCCATCATATACTACTCCAAATTTTTATGCAAAAAGAGCCATCCCCCTTTTGTAATCACAAATTGATGGGCCACTATGCAGGTAGGGAAAATTGACCTTAGTTGCCTTTTCAACAAAAACATTTCTTCAACTCCCCCTAATTGCCACAAAACTTCAACCACTCCTACCTTCAAAGGTACTTGGTAAGGCAAAACATGAGGGTTCCCCTTGAAACCATAGATTCTAAAAATAGTAGAAACAAGGTAGGGGATGATATCTCCCCAATTATGTGAAACTTTCAAGTCATGGGGGTTATCCATAGGCCTGATGAGACTCATTAGTACCCTAGGGATTCTAGGATTGTCACTCAATATAAGGCACCTCAACTTAGAAGCAAAATATCTATCAAATCTGACAAAACTAGCATTACTTGCATCCTAGGTCATATTTGCACTCCACAACTATACTGGCAGTATTTCCCCATTGTCCTCTCTGTTTAGCTCCATCTCATTACCAAAATATGTCACTCCTTTGAACAAAAACATATGCATTAATAGAGATTAGTGAACAAAAGTTTTTTCCACCTTGCCCTTTGCAATTCCAACTAAACCAATGTGAATTTCTTTAGCCAAAAAGGAAGAAAAATAAAAAATAACATCTACATCGAAGGAAGCAATCTCAACCATCATGTACATGAAACCAATGGGCATAAGTTCTTGCTCATCTTCACCAAAAACTCGGCATAAGGTCCTGTATATCTCTACAGCCCAAGAAGTAAAAATACTCTTCTTAAAAGGCTCTCTAGAGGCTACAGTAATTATTGGGAAAGTTCCTATTGTACCAATATGTGCCCTCAGTGCACCTCCCCTGATTACATCCTTCTTTGCTTTATATTCATTCTCTAATTCTAGCATATTGATTTGCACATGGTAGTCTGATAATGGTTCCAGGTGAAAAACCTCTCTAATTTCTTCAGGAGTAATTGAGACTAGAGGCACACCATCCTTTCTTCTTATAACCCTAATGGCTTGGTCATAATTATTAGCAATGGCTTGAAGCAAATCATAATCCATGAAAACACTTGGGACTACTAACTTTCCCAAATAAAAATTCTAGACATTAGCATGCGAGGCAAACAACTTCCTTTCTGAAAACCACTTTTTAAACAGGATAAGACTAGTTTGAGTAGTTGTTGCATCCCTTACCCAATTCCCCTTGTCATAGAGGCCATCCGCAATTTTAAGCCTAGGGTTTAAGGAAATCAAATTTTTAACTTGTGCAGGCTCTATAGTAGACTCTGGGAGTAATTCTAATAAATCATCATGAACATTCCTATCCATATAGTTAATTTGCCTAGAAAATGGCTTCTTAGGAGGCATTTTGATAGTATTGAGAGAACTGGAATGCCACAGAGGTTATAGTATGAGTATTTACTTGACTTGCTAAACTTGTTCTTCTCTGAACCTTTGTAATTGATCTTGAACAACTGAGTAATAGTTTTCACATTCTTACCAAGCTTAACACGACGAAATCAATAGGCTCTTGTGCTCAGAAAATCTATAATCTTTGTTCTTGTGAGATTGGAATTAATGAAAATCTCTTGTATTATATTCTATTTTTTCCACACGCGAAGCTTTCATTTATCATAAATATGCAGGACAAAAAAATAAAGTGGCGTCGCATTTTCTTTTTTAAATTTGCGCCGTTGATCCATGAAAAATCCTACGACTTGGGAATGACAACTAGGCTGACTCAGCTTTCTTCTTAACACATTGGCAGTCAAACCAATGAAATACCTCCATCTGTACCTTTCCTTCAAGGCTGACACTTCAAACTGGGTCCACGGATGACCATGGACATGTGTCATCAACTCGCTAACTTGTTATACATAACTCTTGAGCACCTTTCCACAGCGAGCTAGTGATAACCACTAATCTTACTTTAATCATGTGGCAGATAATTGAAACAACCTTTAAGAACACAATGGTGGGTCCCTTGCTTGTTAAATCGCTATACTTATTTATTGCACATCTCCTTATAGTGAGTTAATGAGCGTTGTCGATCTAGATTTGATCTTGCAGTCAGCAATTTACTACAACAGTGGTGGTCCACCACTCACCAACTCACTATACATAACTTCCAAGCACTTCTTCATAGCGAGCTAATGATGGCCTTTGATCCTCGCTCGATCTTATGATCAAAAATCTTTGTACTTTATACATGGGAAGTGGGTCCATAATACCATTGTCGCTAAGCTGGCTCAACATGCTGGCACATATATAAATTTTTAAATCTCTTGATGACATCACATGTCTTGGGCCTCACTATTTTTATGACTTTCAGGTGGGTCATTATGTCACTATCAGCAAAAAAAACCAACAATCCAACTAGCAACATGGCGAGCTTTGACGAATCAAAGTTTTTTGGCTCAAAGATATTTCAACAGGATGCCACCATGTAATTTGATCTACACAGCTTAGCCTTATTACATCACTCATTTGGGGCCCACCTTTGAGGATTTTTCAGTTACATTACCATTTTTTGAGCAATCGTTACATCGCTACCGACATAAAAACCACAAATCCAGCTAGCGATATGGCAAGTTTCGGTAAGCACTTTAAAAACAACGCCCAAAAAAAGAAACTACAAAAGAAAATAACCTGGAGAGGGACAAAAGTGAAACGTGCACCATATCTTCGTCAGGATCCTCAAAATTACTTCTGATCTCAGAAACACGCCATCTTTGGAAAATTCGAGCATTCGCTATATTGCCACTGGCAAGTCGCAAGTGTTTTCAATTAGTGACTTGGCAAATTGCCAGATAAAATTAAACTCCGGTGACACCACTTGCAAATATTTCCACGTGCCTTTCTTGTTGAAACTGATTGGTCTGGGACATAGTACATGGTCAATAGATCTTCTCGCCAACACATTTCAAAGAACCGAACTCCACTTTTTAGTATCACACATAATTCTCTGATGGTCGCTACCTTGCTATGCGTAACATATGAGCATCTTGCCATAGCGAACATTCGACAACTGTAGATTCAAATCAGATCAGATGGCAAGATTAAAACCCCTTTTTCAAAAGACTTAACAACAACAATCAAGTAGGCGGGAAAAGAATATTCGCTCCTTATTGTTTATTTTTTATTTTTTAAAAATTTTGCGCCAGGAAAAATTTAAAAGGACAAACCTAAGGCTTTTCACAAATTTTTCAAAGGTATCAAAATATACTATGCCAAAACCTAAAGCCCTATGACTTATCAGAACTTCTCATCTAATTTTTTTTATGATCCTAAGAAAATTTAATTCACAAAAAATTAGACCAACATATCTGATGTACTCATTAAAAGATACTTTGTCCTCAATTGAGGGATCATTTTTGTACAATTTAATGTGAATAACACACAAATTGTATTGCACATTTATCTGCTAGATGTTGGGTACGTTGATTTGACATAATAAATTAGTGGCTGCTAGTTCTGATAGATTCAAACTTGTGAAAAAAATTCTAGAAAATATTTTTACTATCCAACATAGTTAACCTGAGAAACCAACAACTCCATGGATATATCCACACAACCTCTGTAAGTTTTTTATATGCATAGCTATGGGTATTCTGTTTAAATTTTCAAACTTAGTGCCGTTGACTTAAGCAGTCCTTGATATGTTCTCCTGATAAGTCAATGAGTCACTACTAATATGTAAGACATGCAAACAAATAGATTCTTATTATGGGCTAGGATATTTATTGCTTCTGGGCACTAACATACTGCAGATCTTTACTTCTGCATTAGAAACCTTGTGACTGTTAAGCAGTACAAACTTAATAATTTTACTACCTAGATCAGTGGGATCAAGAATGCTTTCAAGCACAGATCTAGGTCATTTCTTGATTTCCAACTCTTCAACTATTTTTTGTCAAATTTTCACATAACTCTTGTATCACTTCCAGTCCTCCAGGAAAATTCCTATTTACTTTGTGTTCTTGTGTTGTAACTTTTTAAGCTAAGCCAAAGCTTTTTGATGTATGGGTTTCAGGCTTGCATGCTTATCTGTTCAGTGAGATACATTATATGATCTTTTTCCTGTTGACATGATGAATTTTGAAGAATGCACTGGTTTAGGTCTAACCCTTTTTCGTACTTCATTCCTGCATTTGTAGAAATGTTTGTATCATACTATTACTTGAATTTGTAATAGTAGCTTGGATAGTTATTGACATTTTAATCTATAAAATATATACCCCCACTTGGGTCTA
Organism: Cupressus sempervirens; assembly: GCA_028749045.1. Lineage (NCBI taxonomy): Eukaryota > Viridiplantae > Streptophyta > Pinopsida > Cupressales > Cupressaceae > Cupressus > Cupressus sempervirens. Next base: position 397,062,989 of record CM053788.1, read on the forward strand.
CTCACCATGTCATCATTCTAGAAAGTTAATTTACAGCAAGGTAGTGCATTGTAACATTGTGAGGCCTTAGTTTTATTTGTTGTTTTAATATATAATTGAAAATAGAAAATATCTTGGGAATAGTAAATAGTTTCTAGCTACTGCTTCCAAGTTCAATGACCCTTCTCATGTTTGTAGTTCTATCTAATTCCAAGCACTACCCCATAAACTTACAAGTCAATTAAAAAAACTCATCAAATCAAGCTCAGTGTTATTCTCAATTATAACAACAACCATTTAGGCCAACTGTTCGTAAACTACATATTGATATTTGGTTCAAACTCAATAGTTTGGATGGTGAATCTGATAATGTTTTTATGGTTGTAGAAGAAGAACTCATTTTTAGCATATCCTTGCTCAAAATAGTTTCCACACAAATTAAGATCCACCAAATATTGTACACCTCAAAATAGAAAACAATCAAATGATGCTAGTTGTGCACACCATGTTTACTTTGGTTCTAATTATCTTCCTACCAAATAATAGTATAGGGCTTTTCTATAAAACAATGCTACTAGCTGCCACATTTCTAAAATGACCAACTGCATGCCACTATCGACTACACTCTTGCACCTATGCTTGGTGCAAGCACTAGTATATAGTACTTAAGATACCACTGAATATCTAAATCATTGTTTTCAAAGAAGCCATAAGGCATAATTCGAGTAAATTTAAATACTCGAGGCAATTCCTGAGTGTGGATGTTTCAATTCCTTCGTGTCAAAACTTGAATATATTTCATACTTATCATTTCCTCTAGCAATTCTTACGTAAAACATCATTAAAATAATTTTTCTCTTTGATAGTGTCAAAGAGTGTATATATACAATATTTTTGAAGTTGTTTTGTGCTAAATGAACCTTTTGTGATCAAGTCTTGTAAATATCTTGGTTGGTACAACTGCAGATTTCTTATTGGCTTTGTACTAGTACCCAAGATTAACATTGATGACATTAGTAGAATTCCAAGTTTTGCTCTTGTATTCCTATTAATTGTACTTGATTTTTGAATATGTTAAAGATGAAACAAATGCCAATTAATTTACAGACTGGAATTGACCTGAATTGCTTGATGTATTTTTTAAATGTTGAGATGCATATACTAAGAATTTTTTGTTGCTGTAGGCCAAGCCACAGCTGACAGACAGGTCAAAGCTTCCAACTATTGTGGATCCTGTGATTAAAGAGTTGCTGAACTTGAAATATCTTCAGCAAGTAAGTTGCATGTAAAATATTTCTTTTGAAGGGAATTGACATTATTTTAAAAATATATTCAGTTTATACAATTTTACTCATGTTTTGGTGGATAAAAACTTAACGTTCTTCCACATTTCTTGCCCATTTTATTTCATATCTGAAATAAGACATAATCTTACCATTTTCCAATAGCTAAATGTCTTTAACTATGATTGGAATTTGGCATAAAACATATTTTTAAGGTTAGATTGTCAACTAGGTCTGGTTGATTGCCATTTGAAAATTAGAGGTGCTAATCCTTTCATTGAAGAGAAAATTTATAGTTCACTACATATCATCACACTTACCCAATAAAGTTGAGCCAAACATTTGATTATCTAGATTGAAAGTCATTGTCCACTTCATAATCTTAGCAAGAAGAACACCATGAGCACTTGTGAACCAAGTATTTATGATGAAGCAAGAAGGAAAGAAAAATGAAAAAATGTGTTGAGTCAAGAGATAGACATTGGAAAGAAAGCCATTGATTATAAAAAGTATTAAGATCAAGTTTAAAAATAATTTTTTAATTGACAAGCACAAAGCAAGATTAGTAGCTAAAGAGCAACAAAATTTCCTTGTACATCTGTGCACTATCTCCATGATTCCATGTTTGGTCCTTAGCCTCTTTGCAATAACCACATGATTGATGATTGCCAAATAGTGCCAACATACTATGTGGAAAGGCCCTTTCTAGATCATATTTCAATGCAACAATTTATCAAACGATATTGCTCTGAGGGGATAATGATCATCTTCAACCATGTGACTTTGGCTCATTGCTTCAAATTTCTTAGAGGATATAGAAACTTACTGACTATAAACAACAGGTATGTTCTTAGAAAAAAAATCCAATTGTAAACAACAGCTATGGACTTAATGCATATTTCATGAGCTGTAGTTCATAAAAACCCATACTCATCAGCTTGAATTGTTTGTTTAATACCCAATGCATTGAGGTGACGCTTACAATTTGAATTCATAACAACTATTTCTCATCAACTTAAATTGTTTGTTTAGTACCCATTGCATTGACGTGACACTTACAAGGTTGAAGTATTGCAACTTCCTAGAAGGTCTGCCTACTCAATTCCATGATGATCCAACTTTCCTTGATCCTTGGGAGAATGATGCAAGAGCATCAAGGTCAAGGTTGAAGACATGAGAAGACATTAAGGTCTCAAGATAACCAACATGACCATGCTAGAACAGTTGATGTAATAAGACCCTGTGAAAGTCCTTTTTGATATGTTTGTAATCATTTTAGTTACATTTGAAAACATTAATTAACAAAAACCATATGTGCAGATATAAAAATTAATCACAACATGTCCAATTTATTTGTAGGTATATTTTCCTATGAAGAAAGACCATGCCTGACAATATGAACCCAGAACAAAATAATGAGACAATGGCTGCATTATGGGCTCATTTCCAAAGAAACCCTGATAAATGTTATTGTCCTTGCAAAAAGTGTAAGGGCTTAAAGAATCGAAGAATTCTAATCAGAACAACCCAGAGTCATTGTAGGTAATATGGTCATGTTGAATAGGGCCACAATTTTTGTCCATTGTTGAATGTGAATTTCCAACTGGAGGAACATGGAGGTGTGAATATCCAAGTTGAGGATAACACTCCCATGGAAGAAGATGATAATGTGCTAGAGGACATGATTGAAGAAGATGGTATTGAGGCAAGTGATGAAGAGGCTCACAATGATGGCACTAGCGAATCTGATAATAATGATGAAGATGGTCTTGATATACCTTTACTTGAGAAGGCACACAAGCCCTTATACAAAGGCTCCCAAATAACTCTACTGTCGGCTATAGTGTTGTTGGTGAACTTAAAGGTTATGAATAGTATATCCAATGTAGCAATGTCACATATGCTAAGGTATGTCACTTTTTTAATCTTTGAAATGTTAGCATACAATTACTATTCATTATATTAACAATGCATATTTGTTGTTGTAGGTTGATTAGTGACTTTTTGTTACCACCATCAAATATTTTGCCTCGTTCGTACCAAGAGTTATCTAACATTATGGATTAGATTGGAATGAAGTATCAGACAATACATACATGTCCCAATGATCACATTCTATATCATAAACAACATGAATTTGCAATAGAATGCCTTGATTTTCATGTTAGTAGATATCGGCCAGATCAAATAACAAAAAAAGTGCCTTACAAGGTTCTTCGGTACATTCCCATTATTCTACATCTTGAACAATTATTTAGGTGCACTAGCTTGGCACAATTTATGGATTACCATGCATACAATAGAAGTTAGGATGACATTATGTGAATGCTTGCCGATGGTTCTGCATTTAAAGAGATAGAAGAAACATGGTCACACTTTAAAGAAGAACCTCATAATCTGAAACTTTCATTGGTGGCGGATGGTATCAATCCAAATGGAGATATGAGATCTGTTTACTCAGTATGGCCTATTTTTGTTATTAACAATAACATTCCTCATTGGATGTCCATAAAGAGGGAGCACATAATGTTGTCAATGATTGTGCCAGGTATTTTTTTATTTTATGGTTATCTAAATTAATTTATAAATAGTGCATAAAAAAGGTTATAATAATTATGTAATGTTTATGTTCATTCAATTGCTAGGTAAATACCAAGTTAAAGATATGAACGTGTATATTGAGCCCCTAATTGACGAGTTGTTGAAATTATGGAATGGCATCACTATGTATGACATCTCTAGACCGATAGGACATTGACAATTTCAATTCCATGCAATACTTGTATGGACAATTCATGATGCCCTTGGGCTAACTCATTTTTGCGGTATGTTATATTGTTAAGATTACATATTTTTGGTATGTTATAGTGCTTACACATAACTATCGAATGCTTAAGTTGCGCATGATCATTGTACATGATCCAATTATACATGATCTTTGAGGTCTTCAGACAAAAGGAAAAATTGCATGTCTAGTTTGTGGTCCGAAGATGAAATGTCGTCATTTGAGAAGTTTAAGAAAGTAGGTGTTTGATGAGTTTAGACACTTTCTTCACCATAATCATAAGTATCGAATTGCCAAAAAATATCTTTTCAATGGGAAAGAAGAGACATCATCAAGGCCATGAAGAATGATACCTCATTTATGGAAGTTGGAATACGATTGACTAAATCATCGAGGTAATATCCAATTTGTCGTCTGAAGTTTACAATTTGTATTTCAATATTATCTTATATTTACTAATACTGTAACTGATGCTCATGAAGGTTGTCAAGGCATCAATGACCAACTTCCTCAAGGAATGAAAAGTTATCCTACTCAATTTAGTAGGTTACCATACTACAAGGATCTCCCAATCATGCATTTGTTTGATGCTATGCATATTGGAAAGAATGTAACAGAGACACTATGGAAAATGTTGGATGGAAGGCATGATAGAGAACAAATTGCTAAAATTTGTACCGACATTCATGAATATAATCATGCACTAAAAGTTTTCATTGAATCAAATAGGAATGGAGACCGCATAAATACAAGTGCCCTTCCTTGGTTATTAACGGAGCAACAAAGTGATGCATTAAAAGAAGTCATAACAAAAAAATTTCCAACAGGATTTGCTGCAAATATAAGCACTCTTTTATCAAAGAAAGGTGATTTTGGGCCAGGGTTGAAGACACATGATTGGCATACCTTCCTCAAGGTAAGTCATGTTTTCTATTTACAGTATATTTGTAAGATTGAATGTAGTAGCAATTGCATTATTTAATAATATATTGAAATGATCATTTTTTAATGATTACAGTTCGTCCTACCTCTATCCCTTCTACAATAGTTTGACAATAGTATTAAACAAGTTATATATGATCTTGAAAAATACACGAGGTTAGAAGAGTGTTTTTTCTTAGATTTGTAGCTTTTTATTTGAAATCTATTGTATAATTTTATTTGAAATCTCCTCTATTTGTTTTTGCGTGTTGAATCTCTTTTAGGTGGTTACCATCTAAAGAAATTGATAAAAAAGATATAAAATATTTGAAGAGAAAAATTCCACAGCTTATGTGTGAAATGCAAAAGTGTTTACCTCCAAGATTTTTCAATGCTCAAGAACACTACCTCATACATCAAGATGAGGAGATTGAATTGTGTGGACCTGTACAAGCTAGATCAATGTGAATGGTTGAGAGGCATTTGAAATTTATGAAGGGCTTGGTTCGAAAAAGAGTATATTCTAAGGGTTCTATGATAGAGGGATATATGATATACCAGACCATTGTGTATATCAGTGAATATCTTCCAAAGTTTGTAGCAGGTATCCATGTAGATCGCATTTGGGATCCCAACTGTAATGACAAATTCAAAGGGGAGTACCTGACGGGGATAGGTAGATTGAGGAGGGTGAGAGGTAATTATAAGTTCTTTTTTGTAATTTAACAATTCTTATCCATCATCAATATATATAAGTTTTTTCTAACTGGTGTAATTGTATTCTTTATAGTTGGTCGTGAGTGGGATGCACTACACTTGTACATTGCAAACAATCTTGATTGGATGACAGTGTGGATTGAACAGTCTCAAGAAAATGGTCGCTCATTAACATGGGATGGTGTTGCATCATTGGTTAAAGAAGCTCATTGTAATGGAGATCCCAATGTTACGCCAATGGTACTTGATCTAATATATGGCTTAAGAGATACAAAGGTATGCATAAGATTACTAATCATAAGACATAAGTTTAATATCAACTCATAGATCAATGAGAAGATTCTTGACATGTTTGAATAATTTTGGTCAAACACCACAAAGCTATGTATTACCATGGCTATAAATTCCACACAAAAAAGTTAGATGAAACGAAGAAAACGTGTGATTCCAGGATAAGTGCTGTCTTCACGGTTACCAATATTTCATCTAGAACTGACATACATCGTCAATAATCTAAAAATTGATACTATGGAATTTTGGATGATATACTTGAGTGTGACTTTGATTCATTGAAAATAGTTCTATTTGTTGTCAAATGGTTTAGGTTACGACTGAATTGAAATGATCCTAATAGGACTGTTATTGAACACGATAGTGGATTTACTATGACTAATACAAGGTCATTTGAGCTATTCAGAGATGAGCCCTATGTTCTTTCAAAGCAATGCGAGCAAGTGTTTTATTTTGGTGTTCCAGACAAACCAGGTTGGTCATTTGTTGTTAGACATGACCCAAGAGGAAGGCCAGTAAAGTATAATGTGATCGAAGAAGAAGATATTGAAGAAGCACAAGAGGAAGTAAATGATTATCAGGAGCAATAGTTACCCAGTGATGATGAAGAAGAAGATGGTGATGATTTTGGTCATGCTAACAATAATGGCGATAATGATGATGATGATGATGCTGATGATCATGATCATGGTGATGAAGATGGTGATGATCATGGCGATGATGGTCATGATGATGATAGTGATCAAGAGGATGATGATGGTGATGAAGATGGTGGTGGTGACGACGACGATGAAAGTGACAAGTTTGATGATGATGATGATGATGATGACATGAATGAAGATCATGATGATCAATGAAATCTTCAGATACGATCAATGTCAACTATGATAGGGTCTTGTATGACCAAATATTTCTTTCCAAACCATATGTGCACATATAAACATTAAGTAGAACATGTCAAATATTTTTAAAGATATAAACATTAGTTACGCTAAATTTTTAACTTAAGACAAATGATTTACATATACAATCTACTTTATTATTAATATTTTTTTTGGTAAGTCTATTACTTTAATTTCGCTGCTGATTTCTAAGACTTACTAATTTTTTTCACAGGGCGCTATGGATGCACCATCTCAAACACCTTCAATAGAGGTAAACATTAATTATTGTAAATTTTAATGTTAATATAGAAAAAAATGTCCTATTATTATGTTATTTTCTTTATGGCTTTGGAGTTATTTTGATGAAAGTATACGAATATTTGATGTCACAAATGATAGGATAAAGCTACAATGATCGCTGATCAAATGCAATTTGAAATATGGGCATCATATCTACATGACATTGGCCTTAGTACTGAACCTGTATTCATCACCCAAAAAATTATGCAAAGATACACTAATGAGCTTGTTAAAATTATCATCAAGGGTGACAGAAGTGAGGAGAAAGAGGCACTGAGAATAGAATTGGACCGCATAATCCAATATTTGAAAGTAAGCAATAATAGAAGTTCAATAGATATTAATCTTTTATAGTATCTTATGGATCATGATCTCTAATTTTATGTGTTCTTGTATAGACATATGTGCCAGTTGTGAGGTCACATGGTGAATATGGTCAAGATTGTTGTGCAGTACCTTCGTGTAAGTAACACTTTGTTTGTTTTGATCAACATTATAACACTTACCTTTTTTTGTGTGGATGTTTCTCACTAGTATCCCATTTGATATTTATCCATTGTGAATGTCTTTGATAACAATATTCTATTCTTTAGCTCATGATGAAGTGCAGACTCCTCCTTCAGTTGGAGGTCCACTATGGTCTGCTGTATTGTCGGCAACAAGGACCATGCAAACATCATCATCTATGCCCATTAGAACTGGTAAAACCTTATTTTTTCTATATTTTGTAACGTGTTATATTTTGTAATGTCTTTTTACAAGTTGATGAATAATGAAGTAGCATATTAGTGCTTAAATGATGTCTACAGAAGCTTGCATACACACAAACACATGCATACACACACCATGCATACATACATACATACATACATACATATATATATATATATATATATATATATATATATATATATATATATATATATATATATATATATATATATATATATATATATATATATATATATATATATATATATATATAGCCACACATAGAGAGACATGGACATAGGTAGGGAGGTAGACCAACAGAGAGCAGTACTAAAATTGTCATTTAATTGTATGATGTTTCAGTTGATAGAGCAACAGAGAGCAGTACTATTGAAGCTGATCCATTTCCTGGAGTAGTTCATGTGATTAGTACTGGTTTGTATGGGGGGACATTATTGCTGAATAAGAAAACTATGTTTCCATTAAGAGAACGAAAGCTTCCAGGTGCTTTAAAATTGATATTATTTAAAGTGTAAATTTAGTTTACTTTTACATTACTCATTTTGGACTGATAAATCCTTTATGTTTTTGTAGGTAATAATGCTTTCTTTGAACATCTTTTTCATATGACATTGAGACTATTTGGACCCACCATACGTTAAAGGTATGTAGTTTACTATCATTGCTACATAATTTTTGTTTTCTTCTATTTATTGTAACATATTAAAGTTATTAATCTAACAATCTATTTATTTTTAAAAAGGTGGAATTTACAAGCTGTGGAATTAAAAAATTAGCTAATTGCATCCATTGAGGAGAAATTTGGGAAAAAACATTTTTGACACTGGCCTACTTCTGAAAAGAGCAGCAAAGCATATAAAGACTATAAGGGATCAATATAGAAGGGTTCTTAAGGATAACCCAAAGTACAACCATCCTCCTATGATTCCACCGATGGAGTGGAATGAAATAATAGAAGATGCAAAGGAGAAAAGGCTATGTGAAGATAGAGATAATGAAGCAGCACAAGGAAAAAAGAGGTATGTCATTATAGTATTAAGTACATTGTAATCATGCACTAATTATTGATATTTGTAAATATATAATCTAAGATGTTTGAAATTGTTCACAGATTGCAGGACACATCCGTGGCTACAAAAGTGAGAATAGAAAAGGTTGGCCAACACAAACTTGGCTCTGGTGGCTATATGAATCTGCAGTCTCGACTTGTAAGTAGAGCAATGAATTTTGTATTTTTTTTTTAATATAATGTTGCAAATAGTTTTGTTTAATGAAACCATACATGGAAAATTGATGTTATCAAGAAAAAAACACAGGGCACATATTTCAATGTGGAGGTCACAGATGAAAATAGAAAAATTGCCTTGAAGGAAGGCTATAAAGTTGTGGTTGCACGCCTACGTGAAGAATCTGTAAGCCTTGCCCAAGAATCTAGTGCACCAAATGATATCTCACAGGTAAATTGGTCAGATGAAAAGTAAATGAAATTAAATAGTTGAGAAGATTCTTTTTTGGTATTAGTTTTAAACGTAAATTGACTACATAACAATGTGCATAACATTTTACTGCAGCCTTCATATCCTACCATAGAACTTGCTCCTGACGAAGGCCATCATGTGCATTATAGTGTTGGAGATATTAATTTGCTATTGGAAATTAATTATGCAATTATGAATACAATTTATAAAATCTTCAATTGGAATTTGACATGTATCCTTTTTTTGAATATTTCAGAGCATGTTGAACATCATGCTGAAGTAGTGGACCATGTTCCAAGTGTTCAACATGTTGATGTGGTGGCAGATCAAAATGTTAATGTAGATGATGTGGCATTGTTAGGTAAGAAAAATGCATTTTATGTTGTACTCGTACTTAATTACAAACTTGTAATAGTTAGAAAAAGAAAAAGAGTATGCCAATTTATCACATTCACTTGTTCTTGAAACAGAGCCCCCTTTAGTACAACAACCTCCAGCTCCTCCAAAAAGAAGGAGCCATTATAATTTGACATTACACATGCCAGAAGAGGAGGAGAATGAAGCAGATATGGATGCTCCTATGAGCGCTTTTCTTAAGAGAGCTCAGAAAAATTAAAAAAAAATGATGTTTTAAAAATCTTCTTTGATAAACCTTGTTGGATAATGAAAGAGCTTTTTTTAAAAGTAATTTTGTATGAATGATGCGTATTAATAGTGATTTTTAGTTTATGTTAATGAATATTGTTGTGTTAATGAAGTTTTGATTAGTATTGTTTATTAATGAATTTTATATCATATTAATGAATGTTATGTGATTGTATTGATTGAATGTTATAGTTCATAAATGGATGAATGAATGAATGAAGCATGTAATTAAATGATAATAGGTACTTTAGATTGGTGTTAGGGGGAGGGGGGTGAGGCCAGATGAGCTTCCACCTTCATGTGGTTGGCTTTGTTAAGTAGAGAATATTATAGTATTCTTGAAACCAAGTGAAGCTCAAATTTGTTAAGTCTTCAAACACACATCCCAATTCTCTTTAACAAGACTGAAGTTTTTTCACTTGTAATAGTCTCATTACAGTCATCTTTTGTTCCTTGAACATATAGTTCTTGCTTAGTTTAAATCCCAAATATTAGATATTTGTCCACATTGGAGTTAGTTTGGCATAGAAACCTGCATATTTTATTATATATATTTAGTCAACTGAAAGCAATGTAGAAAGCATTCACATAGTTGATGTCTAACAAAAGAAGACAAGATGCATATATTATTTAGCATGGAAATCCTTGTAGGTGAATTGTGTGTGTATGTACACACACACACACACACACACACACATGTATGTATGTATATAACTTCAAACAAATGTGTAGACTCAATTAGCAAGAGACACCAACCTCAAATCCTGCAATGCAGAAGGAACTGACCTTTGAAATGCAAAGTGTTTATAATGTAGGTAGATTTACCTTAGATCTCCTTCAAGGTCTTCAACAAATCTTCCTTGTACTTATGAATAATCCACCAAGATTTGAAATAGTGTTTTTCAATAAATTCTCTAAACTTGACATATACCTTCATAAAAATTCTGCCTTAGATCTGCTCATCATATTCAAAATAAGCCTTCACATGTCTGTTCACTTAGGTTTGATTTAGGTCTTCCACAAATTTGGCTTATAATTATGCTCTTGAATCTCTTAAAATATTCTTTGTATTCAAATGATATTTAATGAATTGATTGATACAAATTTCCTCATAGTTGAATCCAAATATCATTATCATTGTCAAACATAACACAAACATAAAATCATTTTGTTTATTCGCTTGTTATACAAGTTAGTCTTATCTTTTTGGTTTTCACAAATCATGCACTTATGCATCTTTGCGATATCCACAAGCTATTAGAGATGTTTGGATGGTTCATGTCCTTATTTTTTTTGTGTTGTTTGTAGGGTTTTTTCCATGAAATCTAAGGACAAACATGTTGGATGTTTGTGATAGACATGTCCACCTATAAGAAAAGTATCAAATGTAGAAAAAATGCAAAGAAAAGTTTATAAGGGTTTTAGGTGTCTTTGGAAGGGTTAGTGAAGTTATAAAACCTTTGAAAAGGTTAGTGAAATATATTAAAGGCATATATGATTGTAAGTTGTCGAAGTTGACACTTTGTGTCAGCTTAGACAACAAATTTTAGTTTATAACTAACTAGTAACAGTTAGATAGTTAGATAGCAGTGGTTGTTTACTATTTTTTGGTTATTTAGAAGGGATTTGTCGAGTGTTTGGGGGAGAAGTAGAGTTGGGGTGGTGAGACAAGGCATTGTGAAAGAATTTTAATCAATAAAATAATCCTGTTCTCTGCAATTTAGTCTTTGACCCATGGAATAGTGAGTTCCTATGATGTATCAAATGCATTTTGACTAATATTTAATGTGAGAACATTTTATTATTTTTTTTATCTTGTCCACGCATTCTTTTAATTTTCATTGCGGGTTGAGTAAGGAATAATAGACTAGTGCATTCAAACTAGTGACTGGTTAGGCACAATCAACTGTACTTATTCTAAAGTTTCCAATGTAGATTCTCTCCTACCACCTATAGTCACTGTTATTGGTGGGAGACAATGAGATTGTGATAATTTATTTGTACTATATTAACCAAATGCAAGAGAGTGGGAAAACTTGGTGTAAGTGCATTGTTGGATGGTAATTGCTGATGGAGGTTTAGCTTGGATTAGACACCAGTCTAATAGAAAGTGGATCGTTTCATGTTTGAAGATGTTTGGGGGGTGAATCCTTCATGTTTGTGGGGTGTCTCTGTTACCAAAAACAAGATAGTAGAGCACTGCTAGTGTTATGATGGGAAAAATATGTCTTTCATTGTGATAGACTATTTCTAAGTCATCTGTGTTGTTTCTTGCTATTGTCAAGCAGTCTTTGTTTTCCTTGAGACCATGAACAAAATTATCCACCATTTTTGCTAATGATAAAATTTTGACTTGAACAATGATAAAGTTTATTATTAATCATTATAGTGGAACAACTTTTGACTTGTTCAAAAATTTTAGTCGAAGGTGTTGGAATTGATAGTGAACCCCAAGCTCCTAGAAATCACCTGCAACCAAAATGCATGTTACATCTGTGTCTGAGAGAGAATATGATCCAAAAAGCATGCCTACTTTGGTGATTTGGCTACTATTGCAGCACTACAAAGTGTCTTATAGTGTTTCTCATTTTCTTAAATAATAGGCAATTAGTTCATGATTTCATCATATCTTATAGTGGAACAACTCCAAGAATCTTGGGTAAATTGCTTGCTATAAGACTTTCTTGTATAGGAAACTTAATAATGTGGGCTAAGTGGTGGGCACAAAGAGGAACAAGAAAGGATCTCTACAAGTGCATGGTGCAGTAGAATTCAAAAATGAAATTGAAGTGCTCTCATATATTCATTATAGGAATCTAGTTTAAAGGAAAATTGGCTTTCATCTCCATTCATGATGGAACTTACAATGATGCATATCCACAACAATCTTTAACATCTAGCAAACAAGTTAAACTTGAAGATAAGCTGTTCGAAGACCTGGTTGACTTTGCCAAGGAAAAAAGTAAAACTTCACCCAATAAAAGTGAAAGTTTTTAAAAATTAGAGGTTGTTCTCTGGGATGGTTTGTACTACATATCTTTAAGTAGCTTGCTACAAGTGATGGTTTAGGTGTAGCATCAATTTTATTGAATCCACTGTATAGTCTTTTGTTCAATTGAGGTTTAGTATTCATTATGTGTTATATTATTCCTAGTGCACTGCAATTTAATTTATTTCTTGTTACTTTTTTTTTCTGATATGAAATTCCTTTTGAAGATTTGTATATTGAAACAAACTTATGTTCTTACCTAGAAGGTAAACGATTTTAGTAACAATGCCAAAAGATCCATATATATATATATATATATATATATATATATATATATATATACATACATATATATATATACATACATATATATATATACATACATATATATATGTATATATATATATATATACATATATATATACATATACATATATATATATATATACATACATATGTATATATACATATGTATATATACATATATATATACATATATATATATGTATGTATATATATATATGTATATATACATATATATACATATATATATATGTATATGTATATATACATATATATACATATATATATACATATATACATATATACATACATACATACATACATACATACATACATACATACATACATACATACATATATATATATATATATGTATGTATGTATATACATATATATGTATATATATATATGTATGTATGTATGTATGTATGTATGTATGTATGTATGTATGTATATATATATGTATATATATATACATACATACATAATACATATACATATATACATATATATACATACATACATATATACATATACATATACATATATACATATATACATATATATACATGTATATACATATATATACATATATATGTATATGTATACATATACATATATATGTATATATATGTATATACATGTATATATATGTATATATGTATATATGTATATGTATATGTATATATGTATGTATGTATATATATGTATATATGTATATATATTGCAATGTATTGCTGAAGCTTGTTCTATTTTAGATCTCAAGTAGTGTGTGAGCTGTTGGTGTTTCAAAATGCTGAAACTATCAAGCAACAAAATGCTTAATATCATAGTGAAATGACTCGCACAATCTAGGGATTAGCCAATTCCCAATATCAACTATATGAATGAATCACTATAACCCAACTTCAACAAAACCAAATGATGGTTTCCTACTCTTCTGGCTCTGCTAAACCAAGGCGGGTATACCTAGGGATAATTCTAATGCAATTGTGTATGGAATTATCTTAGTTTCATTCTGATTCTCATTTGTTACCCTCACATACATACACAACTCACTTCAATTCTTCAATGCTCTCAAACTTATACACATCCCTTATCAGCGGATTTGGTCATAATTCTCCTAAAATTTATAAATATTCCTGGAAATAGCAGCTACCTCAGACTCGAGAATTAGATATAAATGGGTTGAGACCAGCATTTATAATTCTTGAATAGGATTGAAATAATTTTGATTTTGTAAGATGATTTGGTATGTAGTAGCTGAATTCATCCTTGTTTACTTCTGATTTATAGGACCAGTGACTTATCCATTGGGCAAGAAATTGACTATTGGTGAGAGATCTAATTCAAATAACTTGTATAAGAATTAATCAACTGCAATCACCTATCTCCATTCTTATGCAATATCCTTTTATGAACTCATAAACCCTACTGATTTACTGAAGCATTTATATAATTGCTTGAATTAAAAGCAACAATAAAACCAACATACAACCCATCCAGACTGCATTCAGCCAAATAAACCTTATTTAAATGACTTCAAAGTAAACAAACCCATAAACTAGAGATAGAAATTGATGACACAGATATAGTGTAAATACCCCTTTGTATTATCCTTTTCATATGACTAATACAATAACCAATAGAAAACCAATTGAATGCCCAAAATAGATTGCCATTTCTGTCATTTCAATTTTCTTATCAGAAAGTACAATGGAAGCAAACTCAAAACCGCTGCATACTATTGGACCAACTGAATATGTACTCTTCTTGAAAGAAACAAAAAATTGCACAAGTCTCAGACCATCACAATACCTTGAAAACTTATTTATATAGCATGAGTTGCAACAAGCAAAGGGCAATTGTGATCTGACAAGTGTCCAAGGAACAAAGCATTATACAAAAGACAGAAACAATCACAATAGAATGCCAAGCGTATCAAATATTCCTTCAGGTAGGCCTGTTCCAATTTTTGTTGTGAATCATCAACTTCTGATTTGTCTCTCATTATTTCGACTCCTCAGAATACGTGGCTACCAAGCTGGCCAAAGAAGGATGATCTTGTGATACCTCCAAATCAGTTTTCTCCTGTAGGTTCTCATTGCTTTCACCTTGAGCAGGCATTATTACCTTTTCCCCTTCTTTTTTTAGTTCTGGTGCTAAGGTGTCAATAACTTGCACCTCGCCTTCTTGTTTCTCATCATCATCTGAACTGTCCTCCTCTAACTGCTTGTCCAAGAGAAGATCTACCATCCAAGTGTCAAATTGTATATCATTTGGCCAGCTGAACTGTAGGATATCATTTTGCTTTTTTAAAATATAACCAACCTCCTTTTCAAAACCAACAAATTCTTGCTTCAAAGAATAAAAAAAAATTGGACTTTAACCAATTCCTCTGTCGTGCTTGCCCACCAGGCATGCCCCTTTTCATTAATAACTTTATTTATCCTTGTGCAGAAAAGGTCATCCAATTCTTTACTCCATTCTTCCTTATTTTCAATTTCTTCTTTCTATCCGAGGCATAAGGAAATAGATCAAATTTTTGATTCTTGTACTTATTCAAATAAGAAACAATTTTCAATTGCAAAGCAACTCTCTTGTTATCAAATTTGATAGGTCATTAGCAATATCATACAATTTTTCAACATGGTCATTGGAAGACTTTATAACTAAATAACATAGAAGGGTGATTTTCTTTTCCCTTCTTCCCCATTTATTAACAATAGGCTTGAGGGTATCATCATGAGTTTTCAATTCCTCCCATATATCTATTACTTTAAACACTAATCAAAGAATAAAGGCCACTCAATTTTTTCCACTAAATACATTGGAGCCTTTCTAAGCTTATCCTCATACTGTGTATTTAACTCTACATGTAAGGCCCATAGTTTGCTCTTCTCTTCTTCAAATTCCTCAGCTGTATAATATTCAGGCCTTTGAGGTGTGTCTGGTATCTCTACAAGGGGGGTGGATTTAAAAGGTTCCACTGGAGGATGGGGGTATGTTATTCTTGGCCTTGTGGATTTCCCCATTACCTTTTTTTCAAGTTCAATTCTCCTTTTTACCTCCCTATTATAGGCCTCAAGAAGTGTTTCATATTTATTCTATAACTCAGACATAACCTGTTCCTCCTTCTTAGCAGTGGCCAATAGAAACTTAGAAGAATCCACATTCCAATATGCTACCTGTACATGTGAAGTGTTAGCACCCCTTATTACAAGTATATTTCCCATCAACCCAGAATCATCTGATTGTGATGGTGTGGCTCTAGATCCCTTTCTCAAGGACCAACTGACCAATGCAACTTTATCTTCAATGAATGAAGTGCCTTGGAAGTCTCTTCTATTTGGGTCTTGCAACTCCAATCTACTTGAAACAGAATTGAAAATTAATGCATCTGCAATATCCCAATTGGGAAATAATAAAATGTTAGATGCCTTTATCATTTTCCTCCCCTCCTCAGGGATTATATTTTGCAATTCCTTCATCATTTCTTCTTTAATTTGGTTTTGCATGGAAGTTTCATCCATTTCTGGATGCTTTATTTTCATCTTTTTACATTTCTCCTCGAAAACGTTCATGTTTGTCCTCCATGCAAACTGCTGTAAAGCCCTTGATTTCACAAAACTGTCATTAGTCAAAAATTGATGACTTGCCTACTCTAATATAGGGTCCAACTCCCTACCTCTATAATCAGCTATTGTTAGATCCAAACTTGGGAGAGGAAGTTCTGGAGGGTTACCCTCATCTAATTCTACTTGAGTAATAAAAATATCTCCCTGTGATCCCATTTGTTCAACCTATTCACCAGTGAGTTGCTCTTCTCCAATCCTCAAAGGGGACTGGGTGGGTGAATATTCCTCATCTTGAGGCCTTTCTTTTGTCATTACCTTTTGCCTCTTAGGACTAGGCTCTTTAGGTCTCTCCTCTTGGGCTATACTGGTAGATCCTATTATTTGTTTTCCCTTGTCTATAGGAACCCTTTTATTCTAAATTATAGTATATCTGAGCCTCTTTTGTACAATTATTTTATCAGTTCTCACATTTGGAGTGAAAGCCAACCTCCTCATGACCTCTCTAGCCTTATCAGGATATGAATCAATAAAAAATTGTTTCTTTTCATTCACGACCTCCATTATTTTAGGGAAGATATTCATGAGCTTACTTATTTTGTTAGCCTCTGTAATAGAATTATCCAAAGGATCATATTTATTATCAAAACAATGAATGAATTCTAAGACTCGGGAATAAACTCTCCGTTTTTCCTTTTTAGTTTCCCGCTCCTGCAATGAGATTTCAATCCTTATAATATCCTCTGGATAATAAGAATCGTGCTTGACCGGTCCCAACTTGATTCTATGCCTCAACATCTGACTGAAAAATCCCTCAGAATCACAAAAATAGGGATGAGAGATAGCTATCATATACTGCTCCAAAATTTTATGCAAAAGGATCCATCCCCCTTTTGTAATCACAAACTGATGGGCCACTGTGTAGGTAGGGAAAATTGACCCTAATTGCCTTTTCAACAAAAAAAATTTGTTCCACTCCCCCTAGCTGCCATAAAACTTCAGCCATTCCCACCTTCAAAGGAACTTGGTAAGGCAAAACATGAGGGTTCCCCTCAAAACCATAGATTCTAAAAATAGTAGAAATAGTGTAGGGGATGATATCTCCCCAATTATGTGAAACTTTCAAGTCATGGGGGTTATCCATAGGCCTGATGAGACTCATTAGTACCCTAGGGATTCTGGGATTGTCACTCAATATGAGGAATCTCAATTTAGCAGAAAAATATCTATCAAATCTGACAAAACTAGCATTACTTGCATCCCAGGTCATATCTGCACTCCACAACTGGACTGGCAGTATTTCCCCATTGTCCTCTCTGGTTAGTTCCATCTCATTACCAAAATATGTCACTCCTTTGAACAAAAACATATGCATTAATAGAGAGTAGTGACCAAATTTTTTTTCCACCTCGCCCTTCGCAATCCCAACTAAACCAATGTGAATTTCTTCAGCCAAAAAGGAAGCAAAATAAAAAATAACATCTACACCGAAGGAAGCAATCTGAACCATCATGTACATGAAACCAATGGGCATAAATTCTTGCTCATCTTCACCAAAAACTCGGCATAAGGTCCTGTATATCTCTATAGCCCGAGAAGTGAAAAGACTCTTCTTAAAAGGCTCTCTAGAGGCTACAGTAATTACTGGAAAAGTTCCTATTATATCAATATGTGCCCTTAGTGCATCTCCCCTCATTGCACCCTTTGCTTTATATTCATTCTCTAATTTTGGCAGATTGATTTGCACATGGTAGTATTATAATGGTTCCAGGTGAAAAACCTCTCTAATTTCTTCAAGAGTAATTGAGACTAGAGGCACACCATCCTTTATTCTTACAACCCTAATGGCTTGGTCATAATTCTTAGCAATGGCTTCAAGCAAATCATAATTCATGAAAACACTTGGGACTACTAACTTTCCCAAATCAAAATTCTAGACATTAGCATGCGGTGCAAACAACTTTCTTTCCAAAAACCACTTTTTAAACAAGATAAGGCCAATTTGAGTAGTTGTTGCATCCCTAACCTAGTTCCCCTTGTCATATAGGCCATCAACAATTTTAAGCCTAGGGTTTAAGGAAATTAACTTTTTAACTTGTGCAAGCTCTACAGTAGATTCTGGGAGTAATTCTAATAAATCATCGTGGACATTCCTATCCATATAATTAATTTTCCTAGAGAATGGTTTCTTAGGAGGCATTTTGACAGTATTGAGAGAATTGGAATGCCATAGAGGTTATAATATGAGTACTTACTTGACTTGCTAAACTTGTTCTTCTTTGAACTTCTAAAATTTCTCTCGAATGACAAAAGAATAGTTTCACGTCTTTACCAAGTTTAACACAACACAATCAATCAGGCTCTTGTGCTCAAAAAATTTGCAATCTCTGTTTGTGTGGGACTAGAATTAATGAAAATCTCTATGTTGTACTCTGTTTCTCCCACACATGAAGCTTTCACTTATCATAAATGTGCCGAACAGAAAAATAGAGTGGTGTCCCACTTTATTTTTTAAACTTGTGTCGTTGATCCTTGAAAAATCCTACTATCTGGGAATGACAACTAAGTTGACTCAGCTTTCTTCTTAACACATTGGCAGTCAAGCCAATAAAATACCTCCACTTGTACCTTTCCTTCAAGGCTGACACTTCAAATCGGGCCCATGGATGACTACGGATACATGTCATCAACTCGCTAACTTGTTATACATAATTCTCGAGCACCTTTCCATAGTGAGCTAGCGATGATCACTGATCTTACTTTAATCGTGCAGTAGACAATTGAAACAACCTTTAAGAACATGATGGTGGGTCCATTGCTCGTTAACTCGCTATACCTAATTTTTGCACATCTCTTTATAGCAAGTCAATGAGCATCGTCGATCCAGACTTGATCTTGTGGACAACAATTTTACTTCAATAGTGGTGGGCCACACTCGCTAACTCACTATACTTAACTTTTGAGCACTTCTTCATAGTGAGTCAATGCCACCCTTTGATCCCGACTCGATCTCACGATTAGAAATCTTTGTACCTAATACACGGGAAGTGGGTCCATGATATCGCTATCGCTGAGCTGGCTCAACACGCTGGCACATATATATATTTTCTAATCTCTACATGACATCACATGTCTTGGGCCTCACCGTATCTGTGACTTTCAGGTGGGTCACTATATCGCTACCAGCATAAAAACCAACAACTCGGCTAGCGATATGGCGAGTTTTGACAAATCAAAATCTTCCTGCTCAAAGATGCTAAATGGGATGCCATCATGTAACTCGATCTACACAACTCAGCCTTATCACGTCACTCATTCAGGGCCCACCTTTGAGGATTTTTAGTTACATTACCATTTTTTGAGCAATCGCTACATCGCTACCAGCATAGATACCAACAAACTTGGTTACCGATATGGCGAGTTCCGGTAACCATTTTAAAAACAATGCCTGAAAAAAGAAACTACAAAAAACATTAACCTGCAGAGGGACAAAAGTAAAACCTGCACCATATCTTCATTGGGATCCTCCAAAATTACTTCTTAACTCAGAAGGATGCCGTCTTTGGAAAATCTGGGTATTCACTATATCACCACTGGAAAATTGCAAGTATTTCTCGTTAGCAACTTGGCGAATCGTCAGATAAATTTGAACTCCGGTGACACCACTTGCAAGTTTTTTACCACATGCATTCCTTCTTGAAACTAACAGGTCTGGGACATATCACGTGGTCATAAGATCATCCCATGACCACATTTCACAGAATCAGATTCCACTTTTCACTATCACAGGTAATTTTTCATTGATTGCTATCTTGCTATGCATAACATATGAGCATCTTGCCATAGCGAGTATGCGACAATTGTGGATTCAAATAGGATCCAACGGTAGGAATAAAACCCTTTTTTATAAGACTCAACCACGATGTTCAAATAGGCGGGAGAAGAATATCCGTTCTTCACCCCTTTTTTCAAAAAGAATTCATGCCAGGGTAAATTTTAAAAGCCAAACCTAGGGTTTTTCACAGACTTTCAAAGGTATCAAAATACACTAGACAAAAACCTAAAACCCTATGACTTACCAAAGGATTCTTATCTGATTTTTTTTACGATTCAAAGAAAATTTGATACGCAAAAAATTAGACCAACATGAGCATTATCTTTTCTTATCATAGTATTTGTAGGAAGTAATTGCCTGTGTGGCCTTCCACTATTCTCTAGTTCACATTTTGATTGTGGCATTTTGTTCGAAGAAAAGCTTTATAATTACAAATCTAGGATATTTTAATAGATCATTTACTTGTGTTATGGGATAAAACCCATTTTGGTGCCCTAAAATAAGATAACTATATATAGAAACTCAATCATTGAGACATTTCGTATGGACTTGAGCTATCTTGATCTAGGCTCAGATCTATTTCTATGCATTTGCTATAACTATTTTTGGGCTTTAATATGCAATGTGAGACACTTATTTTGTTGGCAAGTAATTTAAATATGAAGCATTTTCTACCACTAATGTTTGAGAGTTTGTTTTATAAATGATATCTAAGTTTATTATTATCAATATGCATGAAATCTTTAAGATCATACAAGATTTTCTTTCATCTAGAGTTGCATAGGTGTTGAAACTCATTTATTATATACAGGTTGTTGCTGGAACTAATTGTTTGAAAACATCATAATGTGGGTTATTTTCATATTGCAACACTGTTAGCCAATCAGAAAAGATGTAGATTCGAAATTTGTTTCACTTTTTTTTCATCCTAAATTAAAATACATCTACATTATTAATAGTCATTTTTTGTGTTTTAGGTGCAATTTATTAGATAACCCCCTTTTTGATATGTCTTTTGAGTTAGTCCTTTGCTCAAACAATAAATTAAAAGATCATTTATTGTAGGGCCTTGAAGTCAGAAGTGGAGATCTACCACAACCTATCATGCTCACAAAGGGCCAAGAGTTTACTTTCACAATCAAAAGAGGAGTGGGCTCTGAAGACTGTGTAAGCGTGAATTATGATGATTTTGTGAATGATATGGAGAAAGGAGAAACACTACTTATTGATGGTATGTTCTATTGTTTTGGCTTGAAAATTCATTTATTAGCTGAAAAGAATACAGTTACTAATGTTATTCGCAACATTTTCATAGCTTTCTATTTCTTATCATTATTTGAATTTCTCTAGGGGGGATGATGTCACTACAAGTGAAGTCAAAACATCAGATTCTATAATTTGTCAAGTAATCGATGGAGGAGAGCTTAAATCACGATGACACTTAAATGTGCATGGAAAAAGTGCTACCCTACCTTCCATTACAGGTTAAGACTATTTTATCAACTCTCAGGCATGCATAGCAAATTAGATTTTTGTTGCTTATTGACATGTACATCTCAATCTGCTTCTTTCTTAGGGACTTTGATTTCATTTTGATTTCCCCTTTTTGTACCTAGTATTGATTGATTGAAGTTACCTAAAATATAATTGAATGATATGTTTATCAATCTTGAAATATGTGTAATATTTGTATTTTGTTGTTACTTTTATATGTGATGAGTTGTTTTGACCAACATAGTATCTGAGATAGCTTAATTTGGTATTTGATAAAATCTATTTCTTGTCTTTTTTTTTCACAGATAAAGATTGGGATGATTTTAAATTTGGAGTTGAGAATGGCATAGACTATTATGTTGTTTCCTTTGTTAAAGATGCTAAGTTGGTGCATGAGTTGAAAGATTACCTTAAAAGTAAACCTTTGAAGCAAAATTTTAACTTTCCAGTGTAATATAATCCTTTGCAGACAGTATTGGGCTTGATATAGCATGTTCCCTTAATTTATATTTTAAATCAAAATTTAAAATGTGATAAAATATCAATGCATTTGTATTTGTAATTATGCGAAGGTTTTGGTGCGGATATCCATGTGACTATGAAGATTGAAAGTGCTGATTCAATACCAAATCTTCATTTAATTCTTTCTCCATCAGATCGGGTAAGTACAGTCTCCCTAGATCAGAGGTTTTAGTTGGATAATTTGTTACTTTATGATTGGTGATATTGCTTTGAATGGGGTTAATAAATTATGTGAAGTCATGCATGTATTTGTTTGGATGTTGGTGCTTTTCCATAGTTGGTTTTTGATGGTTTTTGTACGGATTTGATGTAAAATACAAAATATAAAAGCTTTACTTGTGAATATGTTATAATCTTCTTTAAATTGTTGGCAAGGACTATGAGCTTCAGTAAAGATGTTTTTAAATCAATTTTTTTGATTGTCTATCATTAAGTGAAGTTATCTAGAATGAGACCATCATTTAGTTGCCTGACTAATTCCTAGCTATTGAGTTTTTAGATTGTAGTTTCCTCATAGAGCTCAAGATGGTTTTGTCAAGAAATGAGAGAGCAAAACCTAAACGTCGACAATAATATCTAAATTGACACTTTGAAAGGAGGGATAGATATATTCTTTATGCTATAATTTTCACATGAAATAAATTAATGTGATTTTTTTCCTGTGTGAGTAAAATTTGTGAGGCCATACAGCCTTTGGAGATTTTTCTAAATGTGACATAAGTTGGTTAAAATGGCATAACTCTCAACTGTGAAAATCTTGACATCTTCCTCATTCTGAGACTGTTTGCTTCTAATGGGCATTTTTATGTCATCACAACTTCTAATAATTGATTGTACTAGGTATATTCCCATGCAAGACTTGTTGGTATCTTATGCTTATGAAATTTTAGTGTATGTATTTAAACATGGCATTCTCTTCAGATTCTACTGTCTTAATTCATAAATTTGACATTAGTTCAATCTCATAAATTATGCCTTTTTTATCTTTGTCCTCTCCATCTTTTAGCTTCACAACAAAGGTCTTAGAAGTTGTGAACTATCAAGAAACATTTTTCTGTGAGAGGAAATGTGTTTTTCCAATTCCTAACAGAGATGTTGTGGCATGCAAGGGCTATGGGTATTTTTGTGCAGCTGTCATACCATGCATGGGAAAAGATCTTCCATTTGCCATAATTTTTGTCAGTGTTGCCTTGAGAAGAATTTAGGGTTAGCTTTAGGTTCATTCTAGCTTTGATTCCATCTTGTCACCTTTTGTTTGGGTATGAGATGCCAAATTTTGAATACATAGGTTACAAGCTAGGTTTTAAAAGCTAAGAAACATTGTCTTACAAGTTAGATTTCAACAACTAAGAAACAATGATCTTATTGTTTTATTATTTTTTACCTTCTTTTGAACTTGGTATCCAAGATTTGTTGTTTTGTCTCTCGTAAACACCACTTAACAGTATTTGGCTAGTCTCTAGCATATCTCACACACCCAAATATTTAATCGGCTCAGTTGAGGTTGAAAGATACCACCTAGAGGACTGACCAAGATAGTCTCCCAAACAACAACACCCTTGTCTTTTGTCCCTATTCAGAATATTTAGCTTTCCAAATGTCTAGAGTCCATATAGTAGTTTATATGTCAGTCTGATTAAACTGTGAATGATCATGCATCTCTTAGTATTCAGGGCTCCACTATTTGTCTAGACACTAGTGTCAGAGTGTAGAATTGTTGTGGAGTAGTGTTTCTACAAAATAGTTTGTGTTCTCGGTCTGTAGGATCTCCATTCTTTAGTACATGTGTCCAGTTTTGTGATTTGTAGAGGGAAGGGCACCATTCTTTAATGCAAGTGTCCATTTCTGATGGCCATATAAGGTTGGAGCACCCAGATATTGTGCAAGTGACCTATAGTGGTGAATATAAGTTGTGTGTCTTTGTCCTAGTCTCTGTCCTGCAGAAGCATCCATCTTGAATGCTAGTGCTCCATTTGATTCTCTAGAATAAAAAATTTCTTGGATCTTTGTTCCTGTGTTTCTATTCCCTTTTCTTCTATCTGCTACTACCTACAATATATAGTTGTATAAGCTTACATTTTTATGAAAGTACTTCATTGGAGGTTTTTTGATATTTATATGCTAGTGGTCCCTTGGACATTATTGAATGTTTTCTTTCATTTAGTTTATTTATGACAAGCATTTACACACTGCTTGCATGCGAATGGTCATAGCCACCTTCATTTTTAACCACACTCATTCAAGTTATGCATGTATTGATTTGTTTATGGTATTTGTATGTTGTTTAGGATTCTAACAGTTGTCTCTTCCTTCCTCTTCTTTAGGCTATGGTAGCTCAAGGGGATCTTGGAGTAGAGCTTCCTATCGAGGAAGTTCCTTTACTCCTAGTAATTTTATAGAGTTTTCTATCATCAGTTAAAATGTTACACATATCAATGAAATTCATTTCTTGATTCTATGTTTGCAACCATTCTTATTGAATTCCCTGTTTACTACCCAAGATCAGGCTAATATTTCAAATCACACTGGGTATGATGCAGTCTTCCATGTTGACACAAGCAGTGTTAACTTGGAAGGGCTTTCTATGCTTCCCTTATCACAAGGTGCACCTTCTTCTGCCATGGAAGTCCAACTAGATGCGCTTGGGCTTGGAATTCAATTAAGCTTCTTGACATTATTCATCTTACTTTTTAATTATTTACAAGCCAAAAAAGCAAAGATGGAGGCTAGTTTCAAAATGCCCTCTAATTTGTCATCTTGCTTGGTTTTTTAAGAACTTTTTAATCCTTCATTGTAATCATAATGCAATTTCCTAAATATAATTTAGTTTTCACTTGCTTGATTCAATAGAAGAGCAAAATTGGGTCTAGAAGAATAGAATTTAGTGTTAAATTGTTAATTCAGCCAGTTGAAGAGAACTACATATTACTTAGCAATCAGGTTTGGAAGCCTATCATTGGATCCATGATGTAACCTGCAAGAGTGAATAGCGGATTTAGCATTTAGACTTTGATCTATATTTTAATTTATTTTTTATAATTTCTAAAATGAAAACTACTTTTATCTGTTTAGTATGTAAAGTTTTGATATTTTTTCACAGCAAGTTAAATTATGATACTTCTAGAACTAGAATTTAATTGTGTAGTTTTTCAATTAAATTTGTTGGTCTATTTTTCATAAGTAATCAGTGATAAGAACCCAATTAACTGATCCATAATAACTTGTCCATTTATTGCCTTCCTCTTTATTTGTCTTTTTATTGCATCCATCTACTATCATCATTCTCATGAGAGAGATTCTTGTATACAGCTACTCATGAGAAATGAGTTCATAAATTCAACTAAAAAGTAATAGATTTTCATATACGACCGATCATTTATTCATGTAAATGAATTAATAGATTGGATTAAAAAATTATATAATTGAATCCTAATAATTGTCTTATAGTTGGAATATATTTATACATAATTAGAAAACATCAGTCCATAGTAAATTGGTACATATGAAATTGAGTTTAACTATGAAAAGCTTTGTGATGCACAATTTGTTTGTTAAATTGATATGTACTGAGAATTGTTCTTTTTATTTCTTACTAGGCTAGTCTTTGCTTGAGAGTGGTAGGGGAGGTGGAGGAAAAGCTCATGGAGAACATCAATAAGCTAAAGGAAAAAATGGTGAAATTGGAGGAAGTGGGACACATGGCAAGACTAAGAGATTATAGAAACAGATGTGTGAGGATGAAGATTGTATACTATGATGCCTTCAAAGAAATGATTTTCAAGGAAGAAAAAAAGAAGCTAGATTTTCATGCCAACCTTAGCAGGCTTAACCTTGTTGCCTTTTATGATAAGTTAGAAGATATGGTGGAAACCCATGATCAAATGGGGATTATGAGTCAGACCAATGGGGATAAATATGATGGGCAATGGCTTGATGGGTTGAAGCATGGCCATGGAGTCTATAGATGGGTAGATGGGAGTTGTTATATGGGGACCTGGAGTAAGGGGCTCAAAGATGGGAAAGGTACATTTTATCCTGCATGTGGCAATCAAACTAGGCTATGCCACCTTTTGGAATCCTCGCCTTCTAATGTGGATCAACATGATGATCTCTTCGTTGATGAGCAATCTTGTTGGAAGGAGAGAAGCTCTTCTATGTCTAATTTTGAGGTTTATTTGAATACTTCTTATGCCCCTAGCTCTGAAACAACATCCTCAAAAACCCTTGAATCCAGAATAGTAAGAAGCTTTTCCTTTGATGGGATAAGAAGCTCAAGTAGTGAGGAATTTGATGATAATGACGAGGGTGTCAGAACTTGTGATCCCAAAATTTTTCTTGTGCAATCTACTATCAAGAGAGAATATGTTCAAGGAGTTTTGATTAATGAGGTATCCAAAATAAATGTGCCTTCCAAGGCTGTGAAAAGAGGGCATAAATGGCAGCTAAATGAAAGTAAGAGACTGGGTGAAATTATCTATAAAGGGCACAAAAATTATGACTTAATGCCCAATCTGCAATTGGGAATTAGGTTTGCATATTTATTTGCATATTCACTCATATGACTAGCGACTTGCTCAATCTTTTACATTTATATGGATATGCCTTGTAATGTTTATTGATTTTGCTAACAAGAAATTCAGAGTCAGACTAACAAGAGAATGAAAAATGTATATGTGTAATATTTGAATGATGAAAACAATATGGTTTTAAAATGTGTATTTATTTTTAGTCAATTTCTTGTTATTGAAGAAGACTGTATTGAAATATACTGTTGAGTTTGTGTGTTTGTCTCTAGACATATTGGATTCACAAAATTTTGAATTTGCCACACTTGGTTTTGGGTGTACAAGAGATTTACATTTTAAACACCATGCATGCTAATTTAGTCTCATCTATGCAATTTTTGCAATTAGTTGAAGAAAGTGGGAGTTATTGTTCTTAGTTTATTTGGCAATTTTTGTCAGCATCCTTGGAAATTGATGCATCTTTGTATCTTAAGATCCTAGCTGTAACTAAACGAGTCCTTTAAGCTATACATTTAGGTGTGGTAGCCAACTAATGCTAGTTGTAAGGTACACAAATTTTATATTGTGGGATTCCTCAGTTTTCCTTAATGTTCCACAGGGTTTCATCATCCTATTGTTTTTCTTTTCTTCATTGTTTACCAGTGTGACCATTTTACAGGTACTTCTTCATATGCTGCCAAATTACTATAATCATGTTCATACTTATGAAAGCACATTGATCACTAAATTTTTTGGTCTACATAGTATCAAAGCAGTAGGAGGATAAAAGGTATTTTCTATACCTTCTTACTCTGTTTTCCATTTAATCGTTGACATAATATGTCAATTTTTGGTAAGTAGATGTTATTTTCAAAATTAAACATGGTGAGTGGGCTTAAAGTGGCAACTTGGTGGGGTAAGTTGGCGAGCCGACTTAGCGAGGCCACTTAGAGACGCGACATGGCGAGCTGACTTGGTGAGAAAGCTCGATGAGCGGACCTAAAGACTGACCTTAATGAGGCACTTTGGTGGGGTGACTTGATGACCAAACTCAAAGAGTCAACTTGGCGAACATACTTGCACTAGTACATTTGGGTTCAATTTTTGACCTTTATTGGTCGAATTTTTGACCAAATTTTGACCAAATTCGACCAACCCATTGGTGAAATTTTTTTTGCTTGATATTTTGACCAACTCACTGGTACATGATTTTTCTCAATTGTATAACTAATTATATATTCTTCATATTAGTTATTGTCGATGTTTTTGCAGCATTCTATAAAATAGTTCACATGTCTTGCCTATGATACGACATTTTACATGCATCCTACTCTCTCTCATTCGGCTAATGATGGATTACGCAAAGTGATCTGAAACCATGATGCTAAAAAACACACAATCAAATCTAAAATGAACTTGCACTACAAATGGATTGTGGAAATATGATATTGGTAAAATTACATGCATGTCTACGAGGACAATCACAACTTAAACATATATTTGTCTTGGTAGACATGCATATAAAATTAACAATATCAGATTTCCATAATCCATTTGTAGTGCAAGTTCATTTTGGATTTGATTGTGTGTGTTTTTTAGAATCATGGTTTCAGATCACTTTGTGTAATCTATCATCAGCCGGATGATAGAGTGTAGGATGCATGTAAAATGTCATATCATAGGCAAGACATGTGAACTATTTTATAGAATGCTTGAAAAAAATTTACACCTTCTTGTTGGCGGAAATTTCCACCAACGCTTAAATTTTTTTTGACCTTTGTTGGTGGAAATTTCCACCAACACCTAAATTTTTTTTCTACCTTTGTTCGTCAAAATTTCCACCTTCATTGGTCAAAATTTCCACCAACGCTTAAATTTTTTTCTACCTTTATTGGTCAAAATTTCCACTAACACCTCAAATTTTTCCCACCTTTGTTGGTCGAAATTTCCACCTTCATTGGTCAAAATTTTCACCAATGCCTAAAATTTTTTCTGCCTTTGTTGGTCAAAATTTCCACCAACGTGGAAATTTTTTTCTACCTTTGTTGGTCAAAATTTTGACCAATTCCTACATGACCTTAGACAATGGCTTGTTGGGTTTTCGACCAACTAGTGAGTTGGTCAAAATTTTGACTAGAAAAATATCAACCAATGGGTTGGTCGAATTTGGTCAAAATTTGGTTAAAAGTTTGGTAAAAAATTTGACCAATAAATGTCAAAAATTGAACCCAAATGTACTAGTGGTATAATGCCCTTTGCTTTAGTATATGGAGCGAATGCTGTGCTTCCAATTGAGGCTGAGATTCCCACTTTGAGAATCTCCATGAAAGGCCTCATTACTGATGAAGACTATAGAATATCTTGGCTTTAAGAGCTAGAATTGTTAGATGAATGTTGACAAGTGGCATGTGATCATCTTTGAGCTTATCAACAATGTATGTCTAGAGGGTATAATAAGAAGCTTAAGCCATGTAACCTCCAACTAGGTGATCTCATTCTGAGAGAGAACCCTAAGAATCAACAATGAGTATAGAAAGGGAAGTTCAAACCCAACTGGTTTGGTCTATACATAATTACTATAGTGTTTGGATGTGATTCTTACCAACTTTCTACAGCCGAGGGAGAGGTGCTCAAGGATCCCATCAACACTCTCCACCTAAAGTAGTTCTATAGCTGATCTAATTTTAGAAGCTCTTTGTCCATACTTAAAAGTCCTAAAAAAAATCATTATCTTGGTGAAAACCTAGCAATAGGTGCCTTGGTAATACCAAAAAAAAATCAAATAAAATACAAAAAAAGAGAAAAATACAAAAAAAAAAGAAAAACAAAAAAGTACCATTGATGAAAACCTGGCAAATAGGTACCTCTTGTTCAAAATTCTATACCTTGTAGCACATTTTTTGGCTCATGTATAGTTGCTTTCCTACTTTAATTTTCTTCTTTCACTTATGTATCTATGAGTTGAATCTTGTCATAACTTGGGGGCAACCCCTACTGTGTCATAGGAATCTCTCGCATTAGTCACTAGTTGTCCTAACTACATCTACCTACTGTCGCTCATGTCATTTTGAGATTTCTTTCATGAAAGACCTCTCTCGTGTTAGTCACTAGTTGTTTTAATTACATCTTCCTACTATCACTAGTGTCACTTTTGAGATTCCTCTCACAAAAGATTTGTTAGTCACCAGTTGTTCTAACTGTGTCTATTTATTGTTGCTAGTGTCACTTTAAAGATTCCTCTCATAGAACATCTCTTGCATTAGTCACCAATTGTTCTAACTGTGTTTGCTTACTATCACTCATGTCACTTTAGAGATTCATATTCATGGAAGATCTCTCTTGTGTTAGTCACCAGTTGTCTTAACTATGTCTGTCTACAATCACCCAGTTCCTATCAAAGTTCTTCTTATTCGAAGATTCCTCTTTGACTTTAGTCACCAGTTGTTCTAACTATGTCTGTCTACTGTTGTCACCCTATTGAAGAGATTTATTTCATGTATGTTCTAAAAATCAAGACTTGACATCAATCCTATGAAATAACAATAAATTCAAAATGATGAATTTGTTTGGGATATGCTGAGATTTTCTTTGTTTGTTTTGCTTTCGCTTTATCATGTCTCTTTAAGAAACTTGATGATGTCACTTTTGACTAGAGAAGTGAGGATTGGGGACATGATATTTTTCTTTACTTTTTGTTTGTGGTTTAGTTCCAAATGATCTAAAACATACATATAAAAGGGGTGTCCACTATAAGAGCCTCCATCTCATATTGGATGGTCGTGTGTACCTCAACTCCTTTTATATAGATAAATCAGTGAGGTTGGTTCTTCTCCTTTCTTGTTGAAATGAACTCTTTGTGCTATAATAAATACTGATACTCATCTTGCTAAGTGAATGTATCGATCACTGTGAGTATACATAACACACTTTTGTCTTAGGTTACAAATGCGAGAGTCATTGCAGATATAATACATATTGATTACTTCGCATAAGAAGGATATCTCATGTGTCTAGTGTGTTTGCATGCAAGAAACATTCTGGTCATCCTAGCATTTATAATCTGATGCTTATGTTAACTTGCTACATTAAAAGAGACAAATGTTTTGGTCATTCTAGCTTCTTGTGCCTTGAATGCTTACATTTAATCTAAAGAAAACTAGAACATATGTCCTATTCATTTTTCCATGATTGCAATGTCAGTGGGAATTTAATACATATGGGATTTCACTATACACTCAATGATGATAATTGTCAAAGCTTGGTAACTAGACCTAGGGTTGCATTTATCCTAAGGTTGCATTTAACATAGGGTTGCACTGCATAAACACATGATTTGATTGAAAATCTACTTCCATCCTTTGTGATGAGAGATTTTTGGCTTCTTCAAAATATCATGCTTCTCCATGGCTACACAAGAATTTAGTTCTTTGGTTCGTCCTCTCGATCTTCATGGAATACCTGTCACTATCAACAAATAGAACACTGCATGAGATGTTAGTCCATTTACATTTTTGTATTTAATACATACTATCATGATTTAGCTCATCTACACTACATTTATACATCATATCAATTGTGCATCCATAAATCACATCATATTTGCATTTATAAACCATAACATAAACGTCTCATGTATAACAAGCCATAAAGACAAAGAGAGAAAGTGGCATGTGAAAATGGTACTTGAATCAAAATATCATATATATATATATAAAGTTGAAAGTGTACACTAGGAAAAAAATGGATGCTACTCGAGCAGTATCAATCTCAAAAATGATACAAAATGGTGCCGACACACCAATCACTACATAGCTAGATCAAAATCAATGCAAAATGAAGCTAACTCTCTCCTGCTCCCTCACCTTCCACTTGCAATAAAGGAGGAGGAGGAGGAGGCATGTCTAGTCTTGCTGTAGGTCATGCTCCTTCAGACTCTTAGGCATACTATGAAAATTGAAGCACCCACTTAGCCTCATCTGGCACAACTGCCACATATGCCACAAAATAGTATGCTTCCCTAGTTGACTATAGCCAGATCTCATCCTACTACTACTATGATTATTGAGCCTCTCACTCTAATTGCTCATGTAGTTTATAGATCTCATGCTCTCAGTCCACTATCAAGGAGTCTCTAATAGCTACCTATATTAGCAACTCTCCTAGTTGTCATTGTATGGTCTGTATCCACTCTCTAGCTCTCCTTAGGGCCTCTTGAGTCTGTACAAGGATATCTCTAGCATGGGCTCTTGCAATAGGCTAATCCTGAATCTCCTTGTCTCCTTGCTTGGCCTGCTCTATTGACCACTCTACCTCTGTGCGAGGCCTTTGTATATCTCCTCTATTTTGGGTGATGTGACGCGCTCCCCTTCCCATAGGTGGTTAATTATGTGGTGTTCCATGTTCACTAACACTCATGGCTTTTGGTGAAATGGAAAATGGGCCCTACAATTGGTATTAGAGCCTGGTTTTGGCTTGGTCATGGGTTCAAATCTCTTCGGTGCCTTCTCGGCCAGCGTAAGCACCTGGTATGCGCGTTGAGGGGGAGATTTTTGGGTGATGCGACATGCTCCCCTGCCCACAGGTGGTTAATTATTTGGTGTTCCATGTTCACTAACAATCATGGCTTTTGGTGCAACAAAAAATGGGCCCTACACTCTGATGGCTCCTAAGGAACCCATCTCTCCTTGAGGTCATCTCTAGCTTGCACCACTACTACCAGCACCTAGGTCTGCTCTCATTTGCCAAGGTGGAATCTACACCTAGTATATCCTATGTCTCACTGCCTCCTACTAGAGTTGCTATGGTGGTGCTTGTGGTGCTTGTATTGACTAAATAGGTACATCCATCCCCACTGGATTGATAAACCATGGAAAGGGATGACTTGCAAAATGTGCCTGATATGTGAGAGTCATATCTCCATCCACCACTACTGGTAGATAGTCCCACCATGTCACAACCAAGTTGCACACATCTATCATTGATTTGCTTGGATCTAATCTTGGTGATCATCCTTACTCTAGATCTATCACTAGCCACATGTAGGAACAATATTCTTATGATATGTCCTATGGCCGGTTGTACTATTGCCACCTGTGTCAGAGGAAATATCTCCATCATCTATAGAGATTGACCTATCGGTGGTTGAGAGGTGAACACATGACTCAACTCTACCTATGCATCATTCCAGTCCTCTATCTCTCTCTAGGGCTGCCATACTACTGACACCAAGTCATCTAGATGGTCTCTCCACTACTTAGTCTTTCCTAGACCTATCTAGGTTAGCTAGCCTCTATGTCTATAAATGTATGGCTCCATAGGCTATCGCTTGTCTACAAAAATGGGTCTAGTGATTGACAAGTGCTCTCATGCCCATATTTGAAGAACATAGACCCTAGTGGCAATGCTTTTCCTCTCGTGGTATACTATCTCATGCATCTTGTGACACATGTGTGCGAGCATGCATTGACCCCACCCATATCTCTCTCGGGTCTCTAACATCATCTACAACATTCTGCCCCATCCACACTCTAGTCTATGTTGGCATCTATCCAACATCAAGAAATAACTAATAAATATTTCCAATACTGATGGAAACTTGTGAGTGGGACCATAGGTATGCACTAACTCATCCCACGTGATGGCTCTGCCCATAATCATGTCCTCCTAGAAGATGGCCCTTAGTGCCTCTATACCTACTCATAGAACTATATCGTAAATCACCCGTGGTCCATGGAATGGTATATGGAGTATCTTGTAGATATTTTCTAGGGTGATCATCATCTCCCCCTATGGAAAATGGAATGTGTTCATCTTCAAATAGAAATGCTCTACTAGTGTAGTCAGAAGGTCATGATTCACTAACATGGGTGAAATTCGAAAAAGATAAGATAGTCCCAATCTATCAATATGTGCCATGTCAGCATCATCAAGCTGACACAATAGAGCTCTGTATGACACATAATGGGATCTAAATTCAACATTGGGAAAGGTAGTCTGCATACATGAACATAAAAGGTACAGAGCCAGTCTCAGCTAAATGAATAAGATGAAAGAAAGCACAAAATTGCAATCACATGTTAAATTTCAAACTTTTAAACTTGCATTTAACACTAGAATTTCACACAAACATTTAGGTTCTTGCACAAGATCTTGCATCTTCGCGTGATGAGACACTTCCTTGCATGAAGAGAAATTAAGCTATAAGTGAAAAATGACACCAAATTAGGGTTTTTTGTGTGAAATATGGGTATCCTTTGCATGATGAAACCCACAAAGTCACATGATGAAGTATCAGGCTAGTACTTCTTCATGCGAGAAATGATCAAGCTCACTCGAGGAGAGACATCCTCATGCAAAATCTGACATGACAAAATAAAAATGCCTACAACATGCTACAATCACCTTGAAATATGTGAAAATTAAAACATGAAGTAAGATTATCAACTACTCACCAGAGGTTCATACTCTGTCGATTGGTTGTGTCGTCGGGAGTGCTTGAATCGATGTCTATGCACAAGGACTACCATTTTCTCCTTAGAGCTCTCTTCTCCACAAAAGACAAAAGCACAAATGATGTGAAAATGACCCTTTGGGCCCTTATATAGGTTTTGACCTAATTTTTTAGAGTGCTCTGAATTGCACAAAAATCACCCCTGGCTAATTTGGTTGCTCTAAATTCATTTTCAGGATCAAATTCAAAATCTGACACACTTAAATAGCTCAAAATCGCATTTCAAGATTTTGGGACAAATGCGATCAAATGCTTGTGTAGTCCATTTTTCTAATACTTGGTGAATCTTTCTAATGCTTTTGAATCACATTTCTTAACATTTTCCAAATTTTTTGGAAAAATTCAAATATGGTCAACTCTAGTCACCTTTGGTCAAACTTGGTCTTTTAGACATTGACATCACTTCAAATCAACTTCAAAATTTTCTTTTGATCATTCTGATCTCTTCTATATTCTTCCAAACCTCAGATTTCTTCAGTATCTTTCACTATACTACTTTACATCACTATTATGGTGTGTCATCTTTCGATTTTGCTCTAGAGGGGTAGGATGATTACATCATTGAATTTGAATTTGAATTCAATCTAAATCTTATGTCTTCATCACTCAGGAAATTTCACCACTTAAAGCATCTTGTTCCCCTCTATCTAACATCTATGTCATCTATCACATCTTTTGATCAGATGATCACATCTTATAACATTTCTGATTAGAGTTTGATAGACAAGTATTGGGACAGGCTAAACCCCAACTCCTGAGGATCGAGCCTCATTCTGGGGTTGATTCTACCACTCATGATTGGATCGTATTATCTTTTATGGACCAGTATCTAGGTATTCTATGTGAACTCTAGAGCATTAAGCTCTGTTCTAGAGATGATTCCAAATTCTTGCCTAAGATTAACCTCCATTATGGAGATAACCTTTAAAAGCTTATCAATCTTGGTATCTAGGTGTTCTATCTAGATCCCCTAAGGTTAAGCTCCATTTTGGAGATAACCTTTAAAAGCTTATCAATCTCGATATCTAGGTGTTCTATTTGGATCCCCTAAGGTTAAGCTTCATTCTGAAGATAACCTTTAAAAGCTTATCAATGTCGGTATCTAGGTGTTCTATCTAGATCCCCTAAGCTTAAGCTTCATTCTGGAGATAACCTTTAAAATCTTATCAATTTCTCTTTGTGTTATCAATTTTAGAACCAATCTCATTTCTTGATCTATGCTTCATAATTCTAATTTCGTTGAATCAAACGTGTTGCTCACACATTCATTTAAAGAGGGGCAAATGTAATACCCCAAAATTGACAAATTGCCTCGTTAACCAATTCAAGTCTATTCAATCATTCCTAAGTCCTATTGTACTAGGAAATTCTAATTCTAATACTCACTACTTGACCTAAGTGTCAAATGTAGAAAACTCTAATCTACATTAATCACATTCTTTATTTAATTCCTGAAGTATTGACTGAAATTAACTATAATAAACCTATTGATTAAATTAAATTTAAGTATAAGTGTTCATACTTTAATTAAATTAAATTACTTCTTTAGCTAATAATATAAAGGAATTAAATATATTTAATTTAATAATGTCCGCATTTTAATTATTAAATTTAATTATTCAATTAATTAAAGTTTATGCATTTATGAGGTCATATTTCACTTTATTAAATTAAATAATCTCTTCAAATCTTCTCTTCAGTTCCAAAATGGAAACTCTGAGTGAACTATATCTCAAATTAGAATTAAATTGGTTAACTTGTTCTCACACTCATATGAAACTCAGTTAACTCTTCATTATACTTAGATCTGAAACCGTTAACTTCATTTGCACAAGGAAGTTTCCATTTCAACTGAATCTCATCTTCAATCTTGACTGTTCATTCCAATTGATCCTAACTATTGATCGATCCTTGAACTCTATTTAAGAGGCCTTCAGTTCCTCATTATAGAGGTTGAATATTTTATGCATCAAATTTCTGTTGAAGTACTTATTCATTTTTCTCACATAGCTTTCTTATTTGCTAGTACTTTAATGAAATTTAGCTTAATATAATGCATACATATAGATTAAATGCTATATCTTATTCTTACATTAATACTTGCATACATATAGATTAATTGCACTCTCATATAGCTACATAAATCCTTTGTACTAGGAGTTTGGTTGCTCACTTCTCATTTTGAGAGCAAAGGCAAAATCCTTCTAGTTAGAAGGCAACAGGTGGAACTGTTGGATTATTCAGATAAAAAATTCAATGTTCATTCTAGGATGATCTCTTAGGTAATGACCGTGTTGAAGTGTGTGAGGATCTAAGGCCCACATTTCACATATACACTTACCACTTCTTTGATTCCATTCACATATTGTGTAGCATTGTCTCAATCTTTCATTCTCATATCATCATACTTACCTCTCAAGCTTTGAGACTTAGCTCTTAGCACATTTGTGTCTCCACCATGAACAAGTTTCACTTTATCCCACATTTTTATAACATTAGTATAGTTCTTAATATCATCAAACTTGAAATCATTGATAGAAGATGCAATTTTAATCATTAGACTATTGTGGTTCCTTTTCTCATCATTTTTTCCACACTCAGGGGACCAACAGGGGTAGAATATTCATTTTCCAACCAATGGGTGACATTATCTCCAAGTCTAGAAAGATGCAACTTCAATCTGTCTCATCATGAAAATTCTCCTTGTTTAGCTTTGGTACCTCTCTCTTATACATCTTCAATCTTTATCTCATGTTAAATTTTTTTCTTCAAGCACTATTCTCTAATACAAACTATTAGATAGTTGAGAGGAGGAGGGGGGGTGTGGCAAGGGGGTGAATCAGATATGTAATTTAGCGATGCTTGGAAATCATTAGTTGATTGTACCATTTGGTTGAGTCTTCCGTTGTGATCTTTGTGATCAATTGCATGTTGATGTTGTATGTATCCATGCTTAATACCCTTAAAAAAAATGTATTGGATTTTATTTGTCCTTGTTCCAAGGATCTTTGGGTGGGGCATTACATCAACATTGTCTAAAGGAAAAAGCAAAGCATCCTCTTTAGATTTGTTACTTACCACAGTCACCTCCTTGTTCCCTTCTTGTTTGTCTCCTTTATTGTTCATTTGAGTCCAACAATATTTCTTCTTATGCCCTGGTTTTCTATAGTACTAACAATATCTTGGTCCTTTGGATTGAGACCTCTTTCCCTTTGATTTTCTTCTTGATTTCTCATGGTTTCTAGAATTGTTTCTAGTTTCAGTCATTCTACCTCTACTTTGTGCATTTAAAACACTTCCTAACATAAATACACCTAATATTTTCCTACGAGTTTCCTCATTAATAATAACTCCAATCACATCATCAAATTTTAAGGTATTAGACTCAGAAATAGAATTACTCAACCATTACCAAACCATTCCAATTTTCAAGAAAAGAACACAAAATCAAGAGATCCTTAATTTCTTTATCAAAATTGACATTTATAGAAAATAAATGACTGGTAACTATATTAAACTCATTTAAATGATCAACAATATTAAATAAACACTTCATGAGAAATAACTTATTTGAAGTGGAAGGATTTTCATATAATTTCACTAGGGTTTGCATAAACTCTTCTCCCCTCTTAGGTTTCATAGTATTAAATGTCACCAATTTTACCAGGCATAAAAAAATACTACCAAGTGCCTTTCAATCCATAGTTTCCTAGTCCTCATTTGTTATAACAATTAGTTTCTTTTTTTTTTTCCTTGTAATTACCACCATAAATCCCTCTACTAAGGTTAGTCCTCCATTTTCATCTTTTATAGCCTAAAGTTCTGTCTATTAAACTTATCAACCTTTAGCTTACCCTTGTTTGTCGTCAGTTCCACTCAATTGTGAGACCTACCTATAGATGATAGTTAAAACAAAAAATGATGACACCTTGAACTCTAATACCACTTGTTAGGATAAACCATGGATAAAAAATAACAATTATATGCAAATATAAGAAATATCAAAAAATAATAAATTGCATAGAAGAGGACACAAGATACAAAAAATTAACATGGTTCACCCAATCTTTGGGCTACATCCACCAACAACTCCAATATTATTATTATCCAGTCTTTACAATCTACAATCCCTTACAACTCAATACTGCTATAAGAAACTACAATCTCATCATACATTATGAAATCCCTCACCATAAGTCATTTATACAAAAAAATTCCACTTACGAAATTAGGGCTAAAATAAGTCATTCAATAGAAAAATAATAGCTGACACCTTTACAATAATCAATTCATTTTCAACTTCAAGGGCACTGCCCCAGAACTCCACAAGGGGTACTGCCCCTTGACCACATCTTGGGGGCATTGCCACTAAAACCCCATAGTAATAGTTTGGAGGAAAATTACACTAAATAAAGTGAAATAAATTAACCTCCAACTCTAATCAAGCTCCACATCACCACAAGAAGGTAGTTTAATCTTCTTATCCTTTGAGCAATGTGTTTAAGTAGTGAGCCTTTTGTCCCATAAACTTCTAACAAGGTTTTGAACCTTCTATCAAGACTCCTAAGTCCTTTAACATTGATCTATATTTTAAGAGGGATAATTATACTAAATACATTATAGTTGACCTAACAAGATCACATCCTTTAATAGGGAATTTATATATTAGTACAATGTCTAGTAGGTACCATCAACACTAGGGTTTCTCTTTCCAATCAAAGATTTTCCTCAATAACAAAAATTAGTGTATTATGGTGTTATATTTCTTATTTTTATTCATTTCCATCTTGTTTATGGGTGATAGGAACATAAGTATGTGCATATAAACATGTAGTTATTCTACTCTGTACATGCACACTTTTATTGATTCTCAAAGATATCAGATATTAAATAGATATACAATCACAATTTGTGTTAGCATGCATATTTCCTTGAACAAACATCCTATAATTTATTTTTTATTTCAATAAATGTAACATACACATATGAGCTACTACACTAAAACTTATTTTTTTGCAACATTTACGATCATCAATTTTAAATTTATTTGTAATGCTTTTAGATCATCAATTTTTAGTAGATACATAACTTTAATTGTTTCATATAATATAAACTCCCACAAAATTAAAGTATCTAAAATATATATTTATTTTTCTAATGTGATTTCTCAAATTTTAAATTTTATTTTACCTTTTAAAAGAAAAATTAGCCCACTGGCCTAATTTCTATAATTTATAATTTCTTAAATTAGCCCACAAAATAAAAAATAATAAAAATGAAATACTTCAAAGCTTTCTGAATTTAAAACAACTATAAGTAAGTTCAACAGTTTCAAATATTTATGTTAGATTTAGGTAGCTTTGATAGTTGTTCATCCACATGTGATTAATTGG
This sequence comes from Cupressus sempervirens, assembly GCA_028749045.1. Classification (NCBI taxonomy): domain Eukaryota; kingdom Viridiplantae; phylum Streptophyta; class Pinopsida; order Cupressales; family Cupressaceae; genus Cupressus; species Cupressus sempervirens. Next base: position 397,103,130 of record CM053788.1, read on the forward strand.
CAAATAATTGTTAAGAGTTACAATAATTATTTGTTAATTAATTGACTCCTTCTAGAAGCCACTAGAAAATTCTTGCTTAGGAAGCAACTAGAAACTTTTTGGTTGAGTTGTCTTGATCAAGAAGCAACTAGAAACCTCTTGGTTAAGTAGTATAAAAGGGGGTCAAGGGAGACATTTGGAGAACAAAACATAACAGAGAACAACAAGAGTTGTAGAAGCATTTACAGTGTTAGCAAATGAGTTTGTAGTGATAGCGAACAATCTTGCAGTGTTAAGAAGGGCACAGTCATAGTGTTGAGGATAGTAGTGGGGAATATCAATAGGAGAAATCAGGAGGTTGCTCGAATTATGTTAGTGAGAGGCAAGGAATTTTGTATATCTTGATTTGTTAAAGTTAATATATTTTCCATTTGCAGAATTGGTTTTCCCTTAGGGGTTTTTGTAGGGATGATTTATCCGAAAATATTGTGTTCTTTATGTTCTGAATTTATTTCCATATTTTATTAGTGAAGTTGTAGTTGTGCTATTTTTCAATAGTAGCTGTGAATTTGTTTCCAATAGTTTAATAATCATTTACGATAGGAGATTAATAATTAGTCACTGCAATAGTGTTAATTTTCACATGGTATCAGAGTAGTGTTGAGGGTAGAAAAGTTTTGCCTTAGGAAAGAAATTGTGATCTCTTTAGAATTATTATTACTTTAATCCCTTGAGATGGATTTAGTTGGTTTGAGAGATTAGGACGGATTGGATGGTGCCTCAAATTTTGGTGTCTAGAAGGCCAAATTTTTTTTATTGTTGGAAGAGAATGGTATCAAGGATTATATTACCAGTGTTGTACCTACACTAATAGATGCGACACAAATTGCAACATATAAGTAGGACATTGCCAAGGCAAAGAGGATTATCCTTGATGGTGTTAGGGATCATATTGTTCCACATATCTTAGAGCTAGATATGGTGAATAAGATGTGGGATGCCATTCTAAATCTATACCAAAATGCTACCACCAACAAGAAGATGATTCTCAGAGAGAAGCTAAAGAATACCCAAATGAACCAGGGAGCAAACATTACAAGTTACCTCACCAGGCTTAGACTTATCAAGGATGAGTTAGCAGCTATTGGAGATAGTCCCAGTGATGATGAGCTAGTGAGAATAACCATAAATGGGTTTATAAATAGTGGAGTGTCTTTGTTCAATTTGTTAGTGGATGAGATACCTTACCAAGTTGGGATTGACTATGGACTAATTTCACTCAAGAGGAGTTTAGAATACGTCTTGTCAATGGGGCCAACAAGAGTCAAAAAAGTAAGGTGGAACAAGAGAACATTGCCCTAGCAGGGAAAGGGAAAACAAAGAAGGGATCAAACTCACAAAGTGAGAAGAAGAAGAAGTACCTTTCTAAGGTCAACTGCTTTCTATGTCACAAGTATATTCACTCTATCAGTGATTGCTTAGAAAGGAAGAAGGCAAAGAAGTAGGTTGCAATTTCAGCAAGTGTAGATGAACTATCCAATAGAATGGAAGATGAGTTTGCACTTATAGCTTCTATGACCAGCTCAACCTCATAAACTATCTAGTATATAGATAGTGGGGCATCATTTCATATGGTAGGAGTTAGAGAGTACTTCTCTAGTTATAAGGAGGAGAACACCAATATCTAGATTTCTATGAGAAACTTGTCCAAACTCAACCCACTTGGGAAAGGGACTATTCAGTTTCAGAGGGAGAATGGAAAGATAATTCTAGTTCATGATGTGTTGCATGTGTCAGGATTAGGTAAGAATTTGATTTCTATATCTATTCTTCAGGATAGGGGGTGTAATGTACTCTTTAGAGGGACACATGTTGATTAAGCACAAGGATTGGAAATCACCCATAACTATTAGAGTTAGGAGTGGTCACCTTTACAGGTTGCAGTTTGGCACTCCTAAGGCACTCATGAGTAACTATAATCCTAGAGATCTTGGAGAGCTATGACATAGGAGGACGGGCCATATTCATCATGAATGTAATACCCCGTCAAGGGATCCAAAGAATTAACCTAGTATTTCACTAAGTTTGGTAGCATTTAAAAAAAAAAAGTAATTACCACTTACAACTTATGCACAATAACGGAAGCAATATCAATGTCCATCTAAAGAGTAAACTTAACATATACAACAGATTACATTCTTTAAGATCCCCTTAATGTGAATTACTTACATGAATCCATCTAGTACAACATCCACATGAAATAATATGATAAGTCCAATGTTCAATTATTACATATCCAACTGCTCATTCATCCACTGTACATGTCACAGGGTATGAAGGCTTAAAAGAATATACACATGTAGAATAAAGTACATCATCCTATTCTAATCCATGATACATCACATGATACTCATGATACATCATCATAAAAGCCATTTACATCTATCAGAAAGATCAAATAAATAAACTAAGTGCACGGTTCCTCCCAACCGTTAATAGCATCATTAGACCATCGTGGATCCTAGCCATCCCTCCGTGCGTAACATTCCAAGCACCGAAGAGGTCATCGGTATTATCATAGTAGGAATGTCACTCCTAACATCCTACAAACATAAAAAGTAAAGCATAAGATATCATCATCTAATATATGCTAATAATCAATGAAAGGATACATATCCACCATCACGAAGGACGCATTATCCACAAAGTCTCAACGAATCTCAAATGATAAGAGTGGAAAATACACTACCACCCGACCGTGTGGTACCTAAGTGGTCCACTCCCACCGTGCTGAGGAGATAATCTCAAGTCCCAAAACAGATTATCAAAACCACATAGCACACGACTCTAAAGTCCAGGAATCCTAAAAGTATACTAACTCAAAGGTTCCAAACACAAAATAGACATCTACTTCCCAGAGGCACACAATGATATGTAGGAACCTACTATGCAAGCGGGAAAGTGTCATCGCATTTATCTCGTACAAGTTACCCTGGCAGTTAGCTAAACTCCACGGGTCCATACAGATCTCATGCGGCCACTAGTATCCTTTCATACTGACAAGGCATACTATGGAATGCAAGGTCGCAACCATGCGTTCTCTCTACTCCCATCCTAGCCTATACAAGCACTCAAGGTATGGGCAAGAACCAAAACTCTTATCTTTTTAGGTTCATTCAGTTAGTATTAAGTGTGTGAATGTTATCACTTATTAACCAACTTACAATGAGTTACCCTAGCAGCCTCTTAGGGCCCCGACCCCCATTGCAAGCCACTTCCCGACACTACATGCATATATCCTACCCTAATGCTCATGGTATCATAATCATAAAGAAAGTCCACAAAATCACCATAATAAGGAATCAACAAATATCCATGATTAAAAATCATTAAATATGCATAAAAGCATCAAATCACCATGAGCAACATCCATAGAAAATCATGAACACAACAACTCTCTATTAGCAATTGAAGTATCACTGATAATCAAAATATCCATTGGTTCTCAATAACCTAAAATATATCTCAAAATCATACTGATTGAAGACTCCAAAATGGTTGAGTCAACACATGTCACATCATGACATCATCAATAATAAATCCACATATTAGTCCCACCATGGCGACTAGAATATATCCAAGGACAACTAATCGATGACCAAAATAATGGTTAAGTCAAGGGTTCCAGACATAAGAAATCTCAACTATAACAATCAGTATTCATAATCAACTCATAGAGCATTCCATCACATAATCATGGTTGGGTTTATAAAGATCGAATGAAAACATCATCAAGACATCACATTCACATAACCCCCAAGCCTCTGGTAGACATCCTATACCGGTCAACACTAGTCAACCCAGAACCCAAAACATTAGCATAATGAATACACAATGTAAACACATGTTTTTGGTTTGCTAAGTTTTCAAATTTGAATTCATATGCATAATCTTAGTTTTTGTATTCCAAGTTTAGAGAAAGAACATTTTCCTACGTTTTTCCATGTATTAATTTTTTTTGAATGGATTAAAAATTCCCTCTAAACTTTAGTTTCCAATTATAACATTTAAAAGACATTTCCACTAACTTAATTTTCATATGCTTCATATATCTTATAATCTTAAACTATTAATTCATAATAGTTAAAACTATAAAATTACAAAAGTATTCATCATTAAAAGAGATGAATTTATAAATCTTTCATTAACAACTTTAAATCTTTTAATATATATATATATATATATATATATATATATATATATTACATATATACATATATATATATATATATTTATATTTAAACATATACATAGGTACATATATAATATAATATATAATATTTTTTTTGCATTTTATAAAATACAGAACCGAATTTTATTAAATTCGATTCATAAAGGAAATCAAATTAACAAGGTTTCCTTACAACAGAGCCGAATCAATATACCGTCGGCTGATACTGTAGCGACCATTGCTGCGGGTACCCTGCTGTCGCAGGTACCCTACGACCAATGCAGTCGCGGGTACACTGCGCAGCAGGTACCACGCGCCCCTTAAATACACGAGTACGGGGTGCGAATTCCGCCCCCACCCAATATGCATAAGTTTTTATGAAATCAAACAATCACAGCGCGATTTAACAAGTTGCGATTCCGCCATAATAAGGATACCATTATATAGATACATATCATATATATATATGTATGTGTGTATATATATATATATGTATATATATATATGTATATATATATATATATATATATATATATATATATATATATATATATATATATATATATATATATATATAATATACAGAATCTCAGATTGTTTATAAAATTACAAGCTTTCATTATCAGAACCTCTCTATGAACTTGTTCTCTTAAGAATTTCTCTGATGACTAATTCTAATGGGTTTGTCCATGAAATTGCAACCCTAGTCCATATTATTTTCAGATCTAAACATATAGAATTCTTAAATAAAACTTAATTGCCCCAAATTGAAAATGCACAATGAAGACATATGGAAAAAACGAAGAAGACAAGGGAAAGCAAGATGCAGAAGTATCATAATGAAATCACAAGAATCTACCCGAATTCTGATGCTAATCTTGCTTATCCTCAGACAACCTGCAGAGCAAGCTTCCCTTCTTCAAAATTTTCTCGAATCCTCCAATGCCTCAACTATTCTCCATGCTAACCATACTATCCACGCTATGTCCCCGCTCTCTCCCAAGCTATTAAGGAATGCCTGAATATAAAGAGCTTTCAGATAACCCTAGAATGCTTCTAGAATCAGCTGGAAGATATCGCCAACTAAGCATGGACCTATTTCCAGCCTTTTAGATAAGCCCTAGGGTTGTAGACACCATGTGCTTAATTGATGCACTAATCCCCGTGTTGTTGACACATGAAAAATAGGAAACTGCATTATTTCCCATGCAAACTTATAACTCCAATAACTTTTAAATTAATTTTCATTTAAATATTTATAACTCCCACTTTAATCTTCATACTTTTATTTTAATAATTTTTAAATTTTTTTATAACTTTTATTATTAATATTTGTTTATTAATTAATTAATATTTTATAATTTATAATTTATTTTAATTTCTAATTTTCTTTTAATTTAATTCTCCTTTAATTAATAATCAAAATATCAAAATCATGATATTTAATCTCTCAAATAATTAATTGGTTAATTAAATCTATTTATTAAAACTTAGTTAATAGAAAATTCACCATGGACCTTCATGATAAAATATGAAAACCCATCATCGAACAATTCATACCAAATCAGTCTAAAAGATTAAAAATCACAAAATATGTCATCCGACACATTCAGTGGGTACTCAACTCAGATACTTGTCCTAACTCACTAGGACAAATGGTTTTAGGGTTTGGGATTTGGACTTGAGAATTTATCTCCCCTCTCTTATCATTGAGATAGTATAATATGGTACGCTCATCTTGGCAATTCAGGGAAGTCGATACCCGGTACCTGCAACCTGCAGAAAAGCCATGCATGTACATACAAAATATATAGTGCTAAGCTAAACAGGCAATGGCAGGAAGTGGTGCATCGTGTAGATCCCGACTAAGCAGGTGACTACGACTCCCTTCCTTAACCACATCAGAAATGCCATACAATAAGAAAACACGCACACCATACACATGCAAGTATGGGGTAAGTATCCATAATAAAGCACATAAGATAATCAACCATCTAACTAATCATCAGCAGTAACTGAAAACAATATAGTGATCATCATACATACATGAAATGTGAAGTCTAAATGATCTCATCACATGATAAATGAATCCATAATATAATGTCTGATAGTGTCAAAACAATACCACTAATCCATCTACATGAAACTAGTCCATCAAAGTCTGATAACAATAGCAATAATATGTCCAGAGAAGATGTGAACGAGGGTAGGCACTACAATGAAGCACTCAAATTGCTTCGTGAGACTGTGACAGGTATTCTGAGGTGAGTACAAAGCATGATGATGTATGTAAAGGATGCATGTTGGGGAAGTTTGTGAAAGCATCTTTTCCAAGGAGTGACCCTAGATCTGAAGGTGTTCTTAATCTACTACAATCAGATGTATGTGGACCAATGTCTACAAAGTTTCTAAGAGGATATGAGTACTATGTTACTTTTATCGATGATTTCTCCAAGAAGACCTAGATATACTTCTTGAAGACCAAGGATGAGGTTTTTATTTGGTTCCAAGGGTTTAAGGCCCTAGTGGAGAAATCGACATGAAAGAAGATAAAGGTTCTTCAGTCAGATAATGGAGGCAAGTGCAAAGGAAATAAGTTCCAGGAGTCCTATACTAGGGAAGGAATCAAGAGACATTTGACTATTCCTTACAATCCACAACATAATGGAGTTGCTAAGAGGAAGAACTATTTTATAACAGAGGTGGCAAGAGCTATGCTACATGACTAAGATATGCCCTACTACTTATGGGCAAAAGCATGTAGTATAGAAGTCTACATTCAGAATAGGGTTCCACATAAGGTGTTAGGGAGGATGACACTAGAGGGAGCTTTCACATGTAAGAAGCCTAATGTTAGCTATTTTAGAATATTTGGGAGTTTTGCATATTGTCATATTCTAGGTGATACATGTACCAAGTTAGATCAGACTGTAGAGAGGGGGTACTTTGTTGGGTACAATGAAACCTTAAAGGCATATAGGATTTTTATCCCCAAGACCAAAAAAATTATTATCAGACGTGATGTCAAGTTCATGGAGGAAAAGGAATTTAAAAGGTCCAAAGATTTTCTAGCAGATGATTAGAGTGAGTAGCTAGTAGAAGCTCTAAGGCCTAGTCAAGGGCAACAAACCATAAGTACAGTTACCAGTACAAGTGTAGGCTCAAGTGGTGAAGTTTCATAGAGGATGGAGTAGCAAGTGCAAAAGGAAATGCATCTAGAAGACCTAGAGGATGATATTTTATCCCCTACAATTGGCAATAGGAACCATGAGGTTCAAGGGACACAAAGGGATACATAGGAGTTTGTGGGAGCTCCTAGGAAGAGTACTAGATAGTGGAGACAACCAACCAAGTTCAATGACTATGTGGCATTAGTTAGTCAATTGGTAGATAGTAAACATTCTAGCTATCAGGAGGCTACATAGCATCAGGTATGGCGAGACGTTATGATCGAGAAGCATAACTGAATAATGCAGAATGATGTATGGGAGGTCGTTCCTAGACCAACAGATAGAGTAGTAGTTGGATCATGCTGGAACTATAAGATAAAGCATAGTGTAGATGGTAGAATTGAGAAGTACAAGGCAAGGTTCATGGCCAAGGGGTTCCCAAACGGAGGGAATAGACTATGAGGAGAAATTTTCTCTAGTGGCCAAGTATACTTCTATAAGAGTTGTGATCTCATTTACAACATAGATGGAATGGTAGATCCATCAAATGGATGTCAAGACAATATTCCTTAACAATGAGTTAAAGGAGAAGGTATACATAGAGAAACTAGAAGGCTTTGTAGCACACAACAAAGAGACCCACATGTGCAGATTGAAGAGAGTATTATATGTTTGAGGTGAAAGTATTAGGTTGATGGGGTATACTAATGCAGATTGGATAGGAAGTACAACGAACAAAAGGAGCACTTCAGGGTGTTGTTTTAGTTTGGGATCAAGAGTTGTATCTTGGTTTAGCAGGAAGCAAAAATATGTGGCTTTGAGTTCAACAAAATTAGAATACATAGTAGCTAGCATGACAAAATGTGAAGCTATATGGCTTTGGAAGTTGTTAGTAGCCTTGTTTGAGTCAGAAGGTTGAGATTGTTGTGATACACTATAACAATCAGAGTTACAACAAGTTGTCTAAGAATCTAGTGTTTCATGATAAGTCTAAACATATAGACATTAGATATCACTTCATCAGAGATTGTGCACAATGGAGGGTTGTTTAGCTACAATACATACCTACAGAAGAGCAAGTAGCAGACATTCTGACAAAGGCATTAGGGAAAGAAAAATTCATCTTCTTCAGAGATAAGTTGGGTGTCATACAAAATAGCTTCCTTGCTAAGAGGGAGTGTTAGTTTTAGGTAGCTTGGACAACTATTCATCTAGATGTAATTAATTGGAAAATAATTCTTAAGAGTTACGATAATTATTTCTTAATTAATTAACTCCTTCTAGAGGCCACTAGTAACCTATTCGTTAGGTTGTTTTAATCAAGAAGCCACTAGAAACTTCTCAGTTAGGAAGAAACTAAAAACTTCTTGGTTGAGTTGTCTTGATCAAAAAGCAACTAGAAACCTCTTGGTTAAGTAGTATAAAAGGAGGTCAAGGGAGGCATTTGGAGAATAGAAAAAAACATAGAATAACAAGATTTGTAGAAGCATTTGTAGTGTTAGCAAATGAGTTTGCAGTGATAGAAAATAGTCTTCCAGTGTTAGCAAGGACACAGTGATATCGTTGGGGATACTAGTGGGGAATATCACTAGGAGAAATTAGGAGGTTGTCTGAATTCTATTGATGAGAGGCAAGGAATTTTGTATCTCTTGATTTTTTGGAGTTAATATATTTTCCATCTATAGAACTGGTTTTCCCTTAGGGGTTTTTCTAGGGACAATTTATCTGAAAACATTGTGTTCTCTGTGTTTTGAATTTCTTTCCATATTTTATTGGTGAAGTTGTAGTTGTGTTATTTTTTGATATTAGTTGTGAATTTATTTCTAGTAGTTTAATAATTTTTTATGAGAGGAGGTTAATAATTAGTGAGGAAAACAATAATACATAAAATAAAAAAATGGTGAGAAAAGCAGAGAAAGCAAAAAAAGTAGCCTATTGCAAAAATAATTTTCAAGCAAATCACAAACCCTCCCTTGGTAGAGGCAAAGTAGCTAAAAATGGCTGCACGAACAATGCAATAATACCAGCAAAGGAATTAAGAGGAAGACTAGTTCACCCCTGCATTCCAACCAATAACAAGTTCCAAGACCTCACAGATGGTGATCAAAAGGAACAATCTTTCCAAGATATGGTTAAAAGGCACAAAGCTTGGATAGCAAAAGAAACATTCATGTCCAAAACTAGGCCTCTGCTTCAACCAAGGGAAAGCAATTCTAACCTAGTTAGACACCAACTCGAAGCATTTGTAAAGACCTAGGAGAATCAAAAAAAATGTAGAACACCCAAAAAATAATGGGATTCGAATCCCTAATTTGTCTTCATTCAGAACGCAATGTGGTCATTCATAAATCTTAGAATAGCATGAATGAACATGAATGGAAGACTATTGTAAACAAAAAGAAGCCAAGATGAATAAATAGACAGCAAAATTAAAAACTATACAAATGGAGTGAAGGTTTATATAAACCAAGGGCTCAAAAATCAAGAGGTATTTTTCAATAAAACTAAATACCCTAGTAGAGTAAAACAAAAATATCTGTTGAAACAAAGCCAATACTATAAGCATGCAAATCAACACTCTTGGATATCCAAGCCCAATAATATACCTCCAAGTCACTCCTCACCACAAACATGGGCTCTTGTTGATAAATAGGAAGCATATGATTCTTTACCAAAAAATGTAGAATTGATTCAGAGGGGAACCAAAGCATGGTCCTGATCAATTTACATCCCACCCCATCGGAAGATGCATATTATATCAAGCAAACCAAGCGATGGAAGAAACCCTAAACAAATAAACTTTGTGGAAAAAGACTATACCAATATTATAATCATCAACAACATAAAAAACGAAGCAAAATGGAAGGAACGTGCAGAAAAAGGTATTTATGTACATTGGAATGGTCTAGACAAATACAGAGCCAATTTGGAATGCTATCTAGCAAAAATCTCTCAAGCAAAGGTATGTAACATAATAACCCATTCAAAGCATTATTGGTTTTTGCAATGTCTGGATATAGAATCTAGAAATGAACTTTTAGAATTATCAAATTGTTATTACAAAGGGCATCATATAGATTTCATAGCACGGAAGCCAAATTTCAATGAAAATGAACAATCATAAACAGGCAATCAAATGGATGGAATATGCAAACATACCATCAGAATTAAATGAAAACCACATTATAAAAAGAATAGGTCAATCTATGGGAACATTAATAGGTTTTGAATCAAATAAATACAAAACAAGAAAAATAAGATTTTTAGTTAAAACTAATCAAAATAACCCCATAAATAAGAAAATCATAACAAATAGATCAATATACAAACTAACATTCACTAAATAAATAGGAGAAATCAATAATATTATAGGAACTGGCTTTAATAATACTAAATAAAAAATAACATTAAGAAATTACTAAGGGTAGGTAGGAAAAATGATGGAAAACTTGAGGAAAACAGGGAAAAAAGAATACCAGAGAAGGATAGAAATAAAGACATAAAGAAAGCAAAAATAGATCAAGAGACTTAAATAGAGGACTTGGAAAGGAAAAAAGAGGTAGAATACATGTTGATGACAAATACAGATTATCAGCATTGACTAGAGAAATATAGGAAATGTCATGACTATAAAACAAAGACGGACTCAATAGATGAGATAGAGATAAATGTCAAAAAAAAAACATGCTCACTCATGAGATCTTGTTATTACAGAATGATTTGGAAGACCAGTGCATCATAGCAAAAGCTAATCATACAATACACAAAGGTAAGAGAATTTTGGAGATAGATGCAGAGGAGGAAATACCAAACAACAACAGTATACAATTTAAACAAGTAGAGGAAGAGATTTATAACAACCAGTTAGAAAAAAGAATTCATAAAGAATTTGAACTAGAGCCAGAAATAAATCAAGAAAAAGATCAAACAATGAAGAAGAAAAAACACAGTCCAAGTATCCCACCAGTAGAATCAACACAATGGAGTAATATAACTATTAGGAAAAAACAAAAAAGAAGAGCTATAAATTTTGGCAGACACCAAGTGACAAAAAAGATATGTTCAATCAGGACAAAGAAGAATCTAGAAAGGAGATGGATATAGGAAAAATGAAATTAGGAATAGTACAAAGAAAAAAGAAAATAAGCATGCAAAAAGAAGAATAGGAAAATCAAGTAGACGAAATAAGGGAAGATTATGGACCTTTAGGAAAGAAACACTAGGAAGAACGAAACAATAGAAATAAGACTAGATGAAGAAGGGAAAACTCTAGAAGCAGAAGATGATCAAATAGATAACCCACTTATCAAAGAAATCTTAACAGAGGATAAACAGATAATAGAAGAATCTGAAACTGCAGAAAGAGTAATCAACCAAATAAATTTGGAAAAGTTGGGTATAACAATGAATCAAGGAAGGCATAAAGACACCCATTTGTGGAAAAAAAAATAGAAAAGAGGACAAAAATTATTGAAAGAGTTAAGGGAAGCAACATGATAGGTAAAAGGACAAACTAAAATAATAGAAATCCTACAAGGAGGGAAGGGGAAGAACCTTCCCAAGGAATAATGAAAATCACTACATGGAATGCTAGGGCCCTAAAAATGCTTATTGAAGCATAACCTAACAATATTTAATATAGAGATTCTATTAATTCAAGAAATAAAACTAAGAAAATAAGGAGGTCTTAGATTAGGACAAAAACTAGGAATCTAGAACTCAAAATTTAAACCATCTCAGGGAACCTCAGGAGGATTGGGAATTATTTGGAACAACCAAAAAGTTAATATAGAAGACATCATTTCACACTCAAACTAGATGGGAAGCAAAATTTCCAGTACTAAGACAAATTTATAGATGATAGTAATTAATGTCTATGGACCTATACAAATAGCAAAAAAATTAATAGTCTGGAGTGAGATCAACACCTACCTCAGCACATTATAGGAAGAGAACATCATTATTGGGGGTGACTTTAATGCAATTTAAAATAGAGACAAAAAATATGGTAGGGTCAGAACATTGTCTAGAGCTGCAGAAGATTTCAAAGAATGAATAGATAGGAACTCTCTCATTAACATTCCAACATCTAATGGAGTGTATACTTGGAATAATAAAGAAAAATCTTTAGCTATATAGCAGAAAGATTGAATAGATTTTTCTTTAAAGGAGAATTAAGAAACCTAAACAAAGAGATCAAGGCATAAATTTTACAAATGGCAAGATTAGATTATTTTCTAGTTAAAATTGAAATCAAAGAACAAACCAAACCCAATAGAAATCCATTCAAATGTGGAAAGATGTGGTTCACGGATAAAAAATTTATGAATAATATAAAAAATTGGTGGTAAGAAGAACAATTTTAGGGATCTAAAATGTTCTTCTTTGTATCCAAACTTAAGAGTATAAAAGAAAATATACTAAAATGGAATAACACACAATTCAAAAATATTTTTAAAGATAAGTTAGATATAGAAGAAAATCTAGAAAAACTAAACAAAGAAGTTATTAAAAAAGGAACGAATAATAAAACCTACCAATTAGAAAAAGAATAATTAATAAAACAAGATGAAATATTGGCCAAAGAAGAAGTATACTGGAAACAAAAATCCAGAGAAAAATGGCTAGCAAAAGGAGACCGTAACACAAAATACTTTCATAACAACATCTTACACCACAGGGACTATAATAACATACCAAAAATAAAAAACAAGCAAGGAGTACTTGTTGATAATCCAGACAACATAGCAACAATTTTTGTAGAACACTTTAAAGATATTCTCAAAAATTATGAAACATCTAATAGATTAAAACAAGAAATATTGAAAACTATACCCAAGATTATCACACTTGATGATAAAAAAATTCTCAATAAACCATTCACACTACAGGAAATCAAGATGACTCTCTTTAATATCAATCCAGACAAATCTCCCAAATTTGATGGATTTCAAGCTTTCTTCTTTCAACAATTTTGGAGATAATAGGAGAAGATTTATGGAAAGCATTGGAAGCATCCAGGAATGGAGGAACACTTCTAGCAGAAATCAATCACACCTTTTTGACTCTTATACCAAAGAAGAATAAGAGTGAAGAACTAGGAGAGTATAGACCTATAGCTCTTTGTAACACTATATACAAGGTATTCTCCAAAACCTTAGCTAATTGCCTCAAAAAATTTCTCCCTAAGTTAATATCAGAAGAAAAAATAGGTTTTGTACCTAGGAGATATATCCTTGATGGCATCTCAATCATCCAAGAAACAACCCATTCAACAATAAAAAATAACGAAGCATGTATGTTACTAAAATTAGATATACAAAAAGCTTACGATAAATTCACCTAGAGATTTTTATGTAAATCTCTTGAAGCTTTTGGTTTTTCAAAACAATGGATAAATATCATTTTCAATGTATCTCTACCCCTAAAATATCAATCCTCATTAATGGGACCCCTAAAGGACTCTTTAGTATATTGAAGGGGATCAAACAAGGTGACCCTATTTCACCTTTCCTATTTATCATTATGGCTGAATCCTTTGGAAGAGTGATCAAAACAACACAACTTCAAAAAAAAATCTTAGGAGTAAAGGTCACCAAAAATGTGGAAAATACCACTCACCAACAATTTTCTAATGATACGATTCTAGCTAGAGTAAGTACTAAGAAAGAAGCCAACCACTTCAAAAATATCCTACATAATTACACTGAAGCTTCTGGTCAAAAAATCAATGCAGAAAAATCAAAAATCTTTTTCTTAACTACAACAGTGGACAGAGAAGATTATATCTGCAATAGACTAGGATTCAAAAAGGGTACATTCCCCTTCAAGTCTCTAGGAATATATCTAGAAAAATGAAACAAAAAAAACCAAGGTTGGGAACAAACTTTGGAAAGAATAGACAAACAAACAAAATCTTGGAAAGGAAAATGGCTAACTAAGGCAAGAAAAGCTACAAAAATCAAAGCAGTATTATCAGCCTTACCTATCTATCAACTCTCATGTTTACAACTACCTAAGAACATAAATCAAAATATTGAAAAGAAGTTTAGAGACTTCTTTTGGAACAACATAGAAGACAAAAAAAAAAGTAGCATTAATCAAATGGGAGAAAATATGCAGACCTAGAGAAGTAGGAGGTCTAGGAATCAAAAACTTAGAATGGCAGAACAAAGCCTTAGGAGCAAAACAAGTTTGGAGAATGTATCAAGAAAGAACTAGTAAATGGGCTAGAGTTCTATACAACAAATATGTAAATGTAAATGAAATAACTTCATTATTTAGAGCAAGGAATCCCCCCAGAGGTTTGGCAACTTGGAATTTCCTAATGAAGTGTCATCCCCTCGTAACCAAATATACAACTTGGGATATTGGGAAAGGAGATAAAGGGTTATTTTGGGAAGACTCCTAGAATGGATACCCCCCCTTGAAAAATTAGGTTTGAATCACAATGTCATTAGTCATTTAAAAGATAGTTGGGGCTCTAAAGTTAAAGATTACATTAGAGTAACCCAAAGCCTTGTAGAAACCTCCTAGGAATGGAAATCCTTAGTTGATAGAGGCTTGAATTAGACTAATAAGGAGATAATATAAAATATTTTGAAAGATAGGCTAATCAAAGTAAAAAATAGGGAGGATAGGCTTATCTGGGCAGCATCCAAAGATGAAAACTATAAAGTCAAACAAGGATATAAATAAATAACCAACTCATAGAGATGGGAAACATTAAACATCCCAATGAACCTATGTTGGAACCTAGTAGGGCTTCCCAAAGCTAGTATCTTCTTTTGGGAAACTATCTAAAAAAGAATCCTCATAGCGAACAGAATTAGAAAAATGGGATTAGAAGGCCCATCAAGATGTATTTTATGCAAAGAAGAATCAGAAACTATAGAGCACCTCCTATATCAATGTAAATTTGTGGAGTGTTGGACTTGACTCAAATCAAAACTAAATTGGTCAGACCCCCAACCAGAAAAATGGCAAGATTATATAATTGGATGGCCAAAACGTACAAGCAAGAAAGTATATGGAAAAATCTAGAACATCACCCCAACAATTCTAGTATGGGAGATATGGAAAGAGAGAAATAGATGGATCTTTCAAGACAAAGAACTAAATACATTATCACTCTACAATAAAATTGAAGCTAATATAGTGGAAGTTATAAACAACGAGTTAAGAAAAAAGATGATAGAAGAAGGTTCATTCACAAAATTGGACGCCGAAATCAAAAAATACTGGAAACTTCTAATCAATCCACCCCTAACATACATGAAGAATAATAAAATGGGTAGAAAATAATGTAAATGGGAACCACCCCCGAAAGGTTGGAAGAAATTGAATTTCGATGGGGCCTCTAGAGGCAATGTTAGCAAGGTAGGAATAGGATGTATAGTTAGGGAAGAAACGAGGAACTGGATAGCTAAAAGAGCAAAACCTCTAGGAGTTACATCAAATAATATGGCAGAATTAGAAGTAGTTGAAGGACTAAAAATTTGTATCAATCTAAGAATAAAGAAAATTATAATTGAAGGAGATTCACAAATAGTCCTAAATGTACTTAGAAAAGGAAAAACACCAAACTGGATTATAAACTCTCAATTGGAAGCAACTTTAAAATTATTGGAAGGATTCAAAGAAGTTAGATTCTCCCATATATTTAGAGAAGGCGGCAATGAAGCAAATTATCAAGCTAACATAGGTATAGATGAAAAACATATCTTAACTTTTAATCATAGCTAGTTCATGTATTATCCGAAGACTCCAAAATTATTCCCCTTGACACTTGGCTTTATGATTTCCCAAATCGATACATATATTGGCTCACGTTTGTATGATCACATAATATTGGCCTTACAAAAAAAAAGTATCAAAATGATACTTTAATTATGACTTTGAGAGGGAAATCATCATTAGAAAAACTTAGGAATGATGTCACCTTGTGTAGTTCTAGATCCTTCCCTCTAGATATTATATTAAACTTTCCCAGAATCCAATTTCCTCATTTTTACCCCTCCTTTCTAGCAACAGGCGTTGGTTAGCTTTTGCATTATGGAAACTAACATCGCCTGTATCATGCCTTTGAAAGCAAAGCAATGGCATTTTGTGGCCCTGTTAAGCTAGAAAGATGGAACCAGCTATTTCGACCCATTGATGACATGAGTAGAGTGGTTGTTAGCAGGGTTATGGGGGAAAGGGTTTTCAACTATGAATACTTGTGGCAAACCAACAGTAATATACTAAGGTTATGGATAGGATGTCTAGCAAGGGCCAAAGTAGCAAAATAGGACATTATCAGATTGAGCCTCAATCTATTTGATCCAAGTTGGTTGATAGGTTTGGAGGAAGTAGTATTCAACATTGATGACAAATTAAAAATCCCTTTGCCAAAGACCTATATGGAGTACCAATTAGGCAACAACCTTGAATTAGCTAGAAGCCCTAAACACCCTAGTTTGGTTATTTGAGACAACATCCTCTTTTACAACGAATGGTTGAGAATGGAGACAAGTGTGCAATTTTTATTGCGTTGGCTAGCTATCATAGAGGACCCAACAAGGGATTGGTTCACAAACTACCTATAGGTGTTTGATGCCTACATTCACTCAGAGGTGATTTTTTTTGACTTGGATGCAACTGAATTCTACCTACCCAACTATGATAGGTCAAGCAGGTCTAGGAACACTTACAAATTTCATTCGGGTTCAAGGGCGAGAAACCTCCAAGAAGCCACTAAAATTATCATGGTCTTTAAGAAATGGAACTAGGCAGCTTAACCAGGTTTGTAGGTGAAACCTATGTCTTTGCTCTGGTCTTTTCTTTTTCCCTTGTCTATCAATACAACTTCGAAGAGGATATTGCTGTAGTTAGTCTATACTTTTAGAGGATTGGTTTGGATGTATTTTCCTTTGACAATGTATATAATGTATAAAGTTTTAGATATGACTTAGCTACATTTTATCTTGGTAATGTATATAATATATAAAGATTAATAGATGTTGTCATGTTGCACTTTACTTAGGCTGCTAGGATAGTTTATTGGGTAATCAAGGTTGGATAGTTTGTTTTGTATAATTTAGACAATATTAATATGAAATCCATATTTAGTTTACCTTGATTCAATTTCGACTGGGTTTAGTTTGGCTCTTGGCTAGAAAATCTTTAGTGAGTGCATTCTATCATTAATTTTAATTCTTCATATCTCTACCCTTAATCTGAATAAAAAGGTTATAACTTAGCACAGGCGAACAAGCTTTTTAATTATATTTAAAAATCTCAAAATTAAAATAGAATACGAGTAACATTATAATAAAGTTAACAACAATACAATTATTATTAACACTCAAAATCTGTAGAAGAGTACCTTCACCCTTATTTATCTACAATTTAATCCATTAATCAATCTAGACACATATTTTTAGTCATCCAATAATTAGAAAACTAAGGAGAGCGGTTATTTTCTTAGATTCAGTCACTCATGGATCTTTCTGGCTCCTTTGTAACTATTCCCTCTTTGGATTATAAAGTTATAGTCTTTGATTATATTCTAATTTTGGATTAACAATTAACATTGTCTCGTGGTTAGTTTGTGGTGTTTCTTATGTAATCAAAACTCTTACTCTAAACACTAGGCGGCATTCCTCAGAGTGCAAGTGAATTATCAACACTAAAATTACTAAAGTATAAATGTATGCAAAAAAACTATGAAATTTATTTCATCAATTTCTCATTGGGTATGTCCCTTTTATTTTTATATAATAAAGAAATTCAGTCTCCATTCTTTCCTACTAGTGCCCGTCTAAACAGAGACTCTTGTAATTATTCATTATTTCTTTAATATAATATAAAACTTCGACCGTTTACCAATAAAAAAAATAATAATCAGTGAGTAAAATAGCGACGGTGCTGCTAGAGGAGGACATATCGCTTCCAGATTGGATAAAGAAATTATAAATCCAAGCCAAAAGACAATAGATTGAGACAATCGATGAACAAACAAGGATAAATTTGTGCCCAAAAACAAAATATTGCGGATCGATTTGGAAAACTAGTGCTATTCGAGAACAATATTTGTAGATCGTTTTCAAAACCAGTGCTATTCACCAAAAACAGATGAATTATATAAATGCTTGATAAGAACAAGTTTTCATCAAGTACTTAAGCTATGAATCAGTTTGTTTCATAATAATATTCGTTTCGCAATAATCGATAGTTTAGGGTTTGTGTTTTATTTATTTATATTCCCTGACACATTTTTACAGAAGTAGCACGCTTACGTAGTGAATTAAAATGCCGGCTTTAGATAGCTTGCTATAATTCATTTGTTTTGTAGATCGACCGCCAATATTTGTAGATCCGTTTCCAAAACTTCAATTTTTTTTTTGAAATATCATGGAAAATGCCTACAAATATCGCCGATCGGTTTCCAACATTCAAAGCCAATATTTTTATAGATCGAACAAAATGTTGATTTGTATTTACAGATACAAATGAAAATTCACCAAAAAAATAACTACAAAATAAATTCGAAATTTTGAAATATCGCGGGAATGTCTACATAAATTGCCCCACAAAAATTCTTGAGTTGCCAGAAATAGAACGCATTCAACACGATGCCTCTTTTACTTTATGCAATCTTTGCTTGACTTCAATGTAATAAGGCAACGACTCAGGCACTAAATTTGATAAATCTTAACCTCAAAAGCTTATAGTTAAATTTCGAAAAATCTTAACCTAAATAAATAATACGTAATTTCTATAAAACAACAGATAAAGGCGATTTAACGATTTTTACAGCATCTAATCAAACTTAAATCTCCACAGAATTATTAGAACCTGAAAAACCGTATGAGGTAATCCCTCAATATTACAGCAAAACATTTAAATATCAATGAAAAGCACCGACGACCTTATACAATGCAATGGTCTCGGGACATGGAAATCCTGAATAATTTCGTATTTTGTTCAGGCAGTGAAAAGATCTATGAAAAGCACAATCAAATCAACAATTTTGTACCTTTTGTGCAAAATCAAAGAAAGCAAAACTAATTGATAAGGGAAGGAAAGCCTTGATTTGAAACCAGACTAAAACGGTTAGGTAACCCTTGCCTGAAGAGCAAGTAAGGGCTGGGCGATTCAGGAACGGCCGAGGACAAATTGTCATGAAACCTCACCCTCTTCATGGAAACTGGCTGCCTCTGCCGATTATAATCAACGCCATAATAATCATCCTCTTTCCTGCCGCACCTCTTCTTCGGAAGCCCTGGAAGAAGAGGGAGGTTCTGTTTTGCTCCACTATTTGTTGTTGTTGGAGGCAACAGAAAATAGAATTGCAAGTCTCCGATCTCAATCAGATCCTGCGACGATAACTTGACGGGATGGTCTCCAGGGTTGTAGTGCACGCCCCTCACATTGCACCCGTTCCTTCCCATTACTTCCAGAGCAAATGTTTTCCTGTCAAAATCGTAGAAAATTTTGGCATGCTGGCGAGAAATGTTCATGCCTCCTCCCAATTCTGATAAATCTATGTCCGCCTCTGACTTCTTGCTCTTGCGGCCCAGTATAACCGAGTAATTCTGCATGTAGTACACAAAATTCTTCCCTTCCAGCTTTGCAAACCCTGCTTCCACGTCTTCCATGATGACAAGAAATTTCTTGAAACCCTTGCCAATTAATACGCTAATTCATCCTCTCGGAGCTTCCGTCTGGAGGCCTCTTCGCCAAGACAAAATAGAAATACTGCTGAAGAGGAGATTTTATTTATTTATAGAAGGCTTTAAAAATAATCAACGGTTGTGATTAAGCAACATCTAAAGGTTAAGATTTAGCGACAAAATCAAAAGGTTAAAGTGGCAAAATCAATGGTTAGAAAAGTTGAAAGGTTAAGACAACAGAGGCCAACGAATATGAAAATAATGAGGCTTTAGATTATGAGAAGATGAAAGGTTAGAATTAATAGTGACAAAAGGTTACAATTAAGAGGTGACATAAAAGTAAACAAGTGTTACTTAGTGGCTAAGTACTTTGTTTCTTTAGTTATAATAAAAATTAAAGTAAAATATAAATAATAAATTATTATAGAATTAATATCATTAATGAAAATTTAAATTTTAAAAATAAAATTATAATATTAAAAGTATTATGAATCTCCGACAATCTTTATTTTAATTAAATATAGTTTAAGTAATAAATAAACTACATAACTATAATTATTTATTTTTATATAGTGGTAAAAATAAATAATTTTAATTTTAATTTTTTTAATTTTAAAAATCGATTGATCAAAATAAGATAATTACAAAAACCAACTCGGGGGAGAGGCTAACCTCGATCCATCAAGTTCAAATTATAAATAGTTGAACAATTATAACTTATAAATAATTTAAATACTTATTTAAATTTTATTTGTATTAGAAATTTTCATTTTTATTTTTTATTTTGTAAATATCTTTTTAATTATCTATGATTCATAAAATTTAGATTTGGCCTTTGCAACTTAGTATGTTTAAGGATTTAAATGTGAAAAAATAATTATATTTTGAAAAGTTGGAAAAATGGAATTACACTTTACAAAAGTGGTGAGAATAATGTCAAATGTAAATTAAATTGTTGTCCCAAAAATTTTGTATATAAGAGGTAAGCTAGTTTAAGCCAATCACATTATTAAAAATTAATTTTTATAATTTAAAAACTTAAAATATTTTGTTGATAAAAAATAATAATCAAGTCTCTGACAAGTACTAACAAGACAAGTTAAATGACAATTAAAAGATTAAATAAATAATAGTACTTATTTCTACCAAAAGCCAGGATTAAAAGAATATTAATTAAATAAATTATTTTTACTCAGTTAAATAAATAAGATTATTTGTAAATTTTTAGCAAAAGAAGAGTAATTGTAAAATTTTTAAATAAATAAAATAAAATTAAATAAGAAAGTAAAATTTTAGATCTTGTGTAACTTACAATAAAATAAAATAATATATGCAAATTTAAAAATCTTAAAATTAATTAAAGTTTTGGTATTTCAGTACAAAGTAAACTTAATGTTTGAAGAAACAATTAAGTAATTCAAAAAATGTTATAAATATTATGAGGTGAAAATATGAATGGTTAAGATTAAGAGGTAACAATATAAAAAGTTACCATTAAGAGGTGACATAAAAGGTTAGCTTGTATTATGTGACACTAAAATGGTGACGTAAGGTGTCAAAGATGAAATGTTAAGATTAAAATATGAAAATATGAAAATATGAAAGCTTACCATTAAGAGGTGACATAAAAGTGAACAAAACTTTTAAAATCTCACATTGTCAATAAAAAAAAAAGTGAACAAAACAAGTTAAATAATAATCAATAAATTAAATAAATAATAGTATTTATTTTTATGAAAAGTCAAGGATTAAGAATATTCAAGCAAGAAACAATCAACATAGGGTCTATGAATCATTGAAAAGTGATAGTGGTCAAGAACCATTGATTACAAGAATTTATGATAATATTTCATCTAGGCAATATGGAAAAGTGATAGTGTAACATATTCACCAAAGGTGGATCTCCCTCCAAAGATTTGACATATTGTGGCATATTCATCTCATTTTCTCTAAATAAATAAGTTCTAAGTGACACTTTTCCATGAAATTTTTTAAGTGTCTCTTGTTGGCTATCATAACTTTATAAGGTTATGATTAAGATGTAACATAAAAGTGAACACAATAAGTTAAATGATAATCAATGGATTAAATAAATAAATAATTCTTGTGAGTATTTTTTTAATGCAAGTATGTGATTAAAATAGTCATCCATGAAACTAATTTCTTAACTAGTATTATGTTATACTTACATTTTGTTTTCAACAAAAAAATCAAGAGATCCCATCCTTGAAGGAAATGAGTTGAAGATGTTGCAAAATGTTTGCATGCTATTGATTATTTAAGAAACATACATTAAATAAGGTACAAATAAATGTAATATAATTTTTTAATTAATTTTATGTTGGTTTATCTAGATTTAAAACTTTTATTAAAAGAATTGATTGCTTGATTGAATACTCATATATCAAGATATATCTCAAATTATGTAGGAGATTAAAATCTATATGGAATATCTCACATTCCCATGTACATGGATATAATTGAAAGATCTCACATTCCAAAGTACATGGACATAATTGAAAGAAAATTATCATTAAGAATAAAAAGTTCAAAATATTTTTTTAACAACATGGTGCTAATTCAACACAACTTATTACTAGCAAGTTGAAAATTTATTAGATGCTTCCCTTAATTATCCACTTAGGAACAAGGGTCATTGTTGATGGTTTCATTCCTTTTATTATTAAGTATTTTATATGTCTATTTTAAAGTACTATTAAAATAAGAGTGGTAGTTACATGCTTAATGTTTCAAGAGATTTAATGAGAAATATAACTTAGTGAATGTTAAAATACCCTCCTCTATGTTACCAATGTTTATGGAAGGATTTGATGAGAAAAAATCTACAGGTCTAGTAGAACACCTCCATGTATGAACCTATCACAGAGAAGAAAAACACAAGAGAAGGAAAGGGGTTGGCTCTAAAAATATGGAAGAATTTATTAAATCATATTGAAAAGAATGAATGAAAATAAAATGGATCAATCCTAATAAAGGAGATCATAAAACCCTAATAGGAAAAACCTAAAAGGTAAATGATGTTTAATAATTAATATTTAATTATTAAATGGAAATACATGTGCATAAAGTGAAATCTTAAGAAGGGAGTAAAGGTAATTTAATAAATGAAATGAATTAATCCTTTACTCTAAGACACCCCCTTGAGATGAGCAACAATGCAACTATAAACAATGTAGAAAGGAAACTAAAATGCAAAAATCATAAATGAGTCCTAACAACATGGCCTGATGAGATACCTAACAAAACCAAATCTATGAAAAATGGAGAAAGAGGGAAACCCATGTGGTAAAAAACCTACTCCAAAAAGAGATAATAGAAGCTAAAGAGCATGAAAAGAAGGAAGGAAAGACTCATCACTAAGACCCCCAAAAGACAACTTCCTTCACCCCAAGCATAGAATGCAACTAAAGATACCACAGGGATGTAAAAGGTTTAGTGAAGATGTCTGCAACCTGCTTAGCAATGGGAATGTACTCCAAGCTACAAGAGCCATCCTAAATCAGATGTCTGATGAAGTGTATGTGAAGATCAATGTGCTTGATCCTCTAATGCACAACTAGGTTGTGGAAAATGTGTATAGCACTCTAATTGTCATACCAAAGAAAAGTGGAACTATCAGGAGGAAATCCAAACTTTGTCACCAACTGTCGAATCCATAAAACCTCCTAAGTAGCTAGCACAATTGCCCTATATTCTTCCTTTGTAGATGATAATGCATGAGCATGCTTCTTCTTGCAATACCATGTGATAGGACTGGAACCAAGACAAAAAACAAATCTAGAAGTAGACTTTCGATCATCAATATCACCAGCCCTGTCTAAGTCTGTATAACCAACAATGTGAGGATCCCCAAATGTGTAGTGAATACTATAACATGTAGTACCTTGGATGTACCTCAAGATACATTTGGAAGCTTTCCAATGACTCTCATGTAGATCATGTGTGAATCTAGAGATAAGTCCAACCACAAAGGAAATATCAGGATGTGTTGTATGTTTCAAGTAGAACAAACTACCCACAAGCTATTTGTATAAAGTGGAGTCCATTGTAATAGGAGTAGTGCAAGTGGTAGATAAAAGAACATCTAACTAAAAAGGTCTGGGAGTAGGCTTGCAATCAAGCATGCTAAATCTTTGAAGTATATCAAGAACATACTTCTATTGGAGTATAGTTATCTCATCCAAATACTAAACAACCTATTGGCCTAGAAAATAGTGCAAAAGTCCAAGGTCTATCATCTCAAATGACTCTCTCATAACTTGCTAAACACTCTAAATCACAAAGGATGAGCTACCTATAATGACGAGATCATCTACATATAGCACAAGTATCAATAAGTCATCCCCATGATATTGAATGTACACTATAGGATCAGAATAACACCGAGTGAATTGTAAAGAAAGTAAGAAGAAATCCATCTTCTCATACCAAGTCCAAGGGGTTTGTTTGAGACCATATAAAGACCTTTGAAGCCTACAAACCACAGAAGATGCTTGCAAAAAACCATGAGGCTTCTCCATATAGATTTCCTCATGTAGGTTTCTATGCAAAAAGACACTCTTCACATCCATCTAAAATATTGTCCATCCCTGAGAAGCTACAAGAGAGAGTACAAGGAAAATAGAATTCATCTTGGCAATAAGAGAAAAGGTCTCAGAGTAATCAATACCCTCAACCTTTGAAAATATCTTCACAAAAAGGCATGCCTTGTACTTATTAAAAGAACCATCTGCAACATACTTGGTACAATATACTCACTAGTACCAAACCACCTTTCTTCCTTTTAGAAGAGGATAAAGATCCCAAGTGTGGTTCTTTGTCAAAGATGAGTACACCTCATCCATAGCCCTATCCCACTCTAAGTGTCTTGTCTCCTATGAGAAACTTTATGGATCATCTAAATTGGCATGACTTAATAATCTAGTACCAGATGTATGAGCATGAGTGCGACAAGAATTTGAAGGATCTCCTACCATAGGTCTAGCTACATCAATAGTATCATAAGCCCACTTAGGAACTCACTAAACATCTAGTGTTGGTGGTGAAGGGGGGTTCAACATCATGACCTTCCTTAGAGGATACATAATGATGTAGAAGAGAAGAGGAACTACTAGGTAGTGAGGGAGAAGATGGTGATGGAGGCTCCATATGAGGATAATGCTCATCAATCTGGACATCTCTCAAAAATAAGACCTCTCTAGATTTAGGATCAAACAACCTGTAAACCTTCATATCCTCACACTAGCCAATAATTGTGAGTGGTCAGCTCTTCCTCTCCATGGATTTCCTCTAAGAATATGGATGAATGCCCAAGCCTCACTAACAAAAATGTCGAATGTAGAAACATCAAGCTTGAAATGAGTCTAAGCCTCCTCAAGAATTAAATATTGCAATAATGTGTGAGGTATCCAATTCTAAATATAGTTGGCACAATTGATAGCCTTAGCCCAAAATGAAGAATTCATAGCTTGAGACTATATCATACAATTGGCCATCTCTCGTAATTTCCTATTCTTTCTCTTTGCAACCCCATTTTGCTAAGGGGTATGGAGAATTGTGAACTAATGTTGTAAACCATGCTTAGTGCAAAAATATCAAAAAGACTGATTCACATATTCCCTGCCATTGTCAGTGTTTATATGCCTAATAAAAAGACCAAACTACTTCTCCACAAATTTCTTTAAAATTTGAAATGAATCAAAGACATCATACTAGTATTTCAAATAGTTGACCCATGTACATCTACATAAGTCATCTATTAAAGTAAGCACATATTGAGCACCTCAAAAGGATAGAGTGGGGAATGACATCAGATCACTATGTATCAACTCCAATGGTTCTTTAGCACGTGTCGATCTACCTGCTAGAAATGGATCTATGTGATGTTTTCCAAGTACACAACCTTCACAAATGCCATCAGTACAAGAGATCTAAGGTAGCCCAATCACTAGCTTCTGTGTATTCATATGTTGTAGATATCTATAGTTGACATGGCCAAAATGATCATGCTAAAGCTTTCTTGCTATGCCTACATGAGCAATAAGAGAAACACCTATAAAATCAAAGCCCTGAAAGCCATCAAACTGATATAAGTGAGAATAAAGATCAACACTCCCAGTAGCAACAACCAATTCAGGATTATGGAGATCTTAAATAACCACATCATGTGGTGAGAACTCAACTATCTGACTAGAGCCAGAATGAAAAATATGAAAGATAGATAGGGGATTCATAGAAATGGCTAGAACCAAGAAAACATCCAGTAGTGAACCACTCTCTAAAGAGATAGTTCCTAAACCTAAAACTAAAATTTGTTTAGAGTCACCAACTACAATCTATGTAGTAACACTTTGAGCAAGTGAGATAACCAAATTGGGTGAGTGTTTCATATGGTGGAAAGCACTTGAATCAAGAATCCAAATAGATGATGAAGACAATGCTTGTGCAAAAAGAGCATAGCCTTTCACTGAAGGAGGAGGTAATGGCTTTAGAGAATTAAAAATATGCTATTGCATGGCCTCCTCTAAAGCCTCAAGAAAATTTTAACACCTAGAAACTAGATGTCCTTCCTTGCCACAAAAATTGCAAGGATCTCCTATAAACTTCTTAGTCTTGGAGGAATATTCACCAAACTTAGAAGGTTTACCCTTCAGAGTGGATTTTTGAGCATCTAATCTAGGAAAATGTTTGGAGGAACTCTCACCACTTGCTATATTTGATTTGGGCTTTAGTTTCTGCTTTGGCTTCCCTATAGATGTTTGAGAAACCAATGCTTGGTTCTTTGGTCATATAAGAGAGTCCAACTGTGAAAGCTTGACTTTCTCTCTAGTCAACCAATCACAAAATACCTCAGAAGTGGGCATGGTAAATCTAGGACCCAAAGCATCCATAGTGGAATGGAAGGTAGAAGAAAAAATTTGAAAGTTTCCTTTAAACTTTGATAATGTTGGAACTTAAAATTGCATCCCCGATTTGAGTATCATTTTAAACTTTTGAGTCAATTTGAGCCCCTATAAATGCATTTAATGCATGTGTACACCCAATTGTCCTTTTGAGGCCTATGAAATGTTTAATGTTTCTAACACTTTGGATTCAATGTAGTCATGGATTCCATGGTGATAAATTTCCATTTCAAGTCATTCTGTGAAGTTTCATTTTCAGCAATGTTCAATTTTGTATTTTCGCTTGTGTCAAATAGCGACAAGTCTAGTTTACATTTGAATATCTTGCACCTGGTTATGTTTCATGACTCATCACTTTGGGAGTGTTTAGTATACATATTAGAGAACCTATGTTTCATATTTCAAGTCATTTCAATATGTTTTGAATCCCTCAAAGTTGTTTGTTCACTATTGTCATGCTAATGCAAATTGTTTACAATTCTAGGAAACCCTGTTTGACTAGTTGTAACTTTGACCTAGTTGACCATAATGAGAAAATTTATTTTTCATTTTCTTCTAGAGGTCAAGCACTTTCTATGTTCTAGATTTGAGCCCATGAAAAATTAGTTTGACTAGTTTTCAAACGTGATTCCAAATGTAATTTGTAATTTTTTGCTGGTGTCATAAAATGTAGATTGGTTAGTAGCCCTATTCGGGATTTCATAATTCTGCATCCACAAATTTTTGAACTAAATGGATTGTACCACTATGTTCTACTCTGAAAATACTTTAAGTGTGCTATTTTTCAAGTCTTGACCAATCCATCTGCATGATTTCCCAGGTCCATTCTATTTGTGAAAATCACTTTTCTGCTAGTGTTCCCAGTTCTGCATATCTGGGTACCCCACTTTGACCGCTTGCCAAATGTGCCTAGTTATTCATCATGAGCCCAAATCATAGGGTTATATTCTCCTCATGATAGTGAACTAAAGCCCTAGTTTTTATGTGCCCAAGTGTTAGTTTGACTTATTTTTGAAGCTAAAACCAAATGCACTTTATTATTTTCTGACATATTTGTTTGCAAGCAATTTTATAGAAGGCAACTTTGATGGTTAATATATTTTGACCTAGGAATCTCCATGGCACAAGATCTAACAGGGTCAGATTTTAGGGCTCAGTCAGGTGTTTTTGTTAGTTTTTAAAGCGAGTTAGAGGACCCCTTGGCACAAAATTGGTAGTATTTATGAAAAGTTAAAAATGAGATTTAAAGTATTGAAGAAATGATAAATTTTGAATCTAATTAGTATAAGGGCCTTAGTGGATCAACTATGCAGTTTAGGTGATTGAGTTTGAAATTTATTTTATGTTGGGCCACTTTGCAACCCAGCTTACATCATAAGATATTTGTCATTCACATGTTGATCATGTAAGTTTTATCGCTGAAAATATTTATGGTTTAAATGATGATGTGATTTAGATATGATGGAAATGGAATGGCATTATTTCTTTGAGTATTTACATGTAATTTTTTGAGATCAAATAGCATATGGAGATTGTATATACAATGAACATTAAAGGAAGATGGTGAGTGTACAAAGAGGATTCTATGCGAATTCTTATTGAGGTTCATTTACATATGATCTCTTGTGAAGTGATTATCCAAAAACTTATGCATAAGATAAAATGCTATTAGTTCTCCATCAGTTAGACTAGAATTATAGCCAAAAGATAAATGATATGTTTTAATGGCCTTTCACTATATGTGTAAAAGGAGGATGCTATCTTTTCTTGCAAGAAAAATCATGATTTGGTATAATGTCATAGAGTGCCAAATTATTTTTTCATGATTGATAATTCTTGTGGAATAAAGGACGGGTGTCATGACCACTAGGCTAAAACCATAGAGATACTTATTTGGGTGAAATCTTCTTTAGAATGATGAATGGGTGATTTAGTTGGAGATGGAAAGCATGAGGTTGAGGCTGATTATGTGATGATTGATAGGGAGAAAAATATTTTAAAAAGAAATGAAACTCACAAAGTATTTGATTCCTAATATTACGTAGGAATTACATTTTAAAATTGCACCATCATCTACATAGTTCTTCACTGCTCTGGGGGTTTACTGGTTGCTCAGATGGAAAAGAATGAATATGGTGAATGAAGCATTCTAATTTGCTAAGATTTTTGAATGGGAAAAAATGGAATATATTCATACATGTTATCTTTTGTATGAATTAAACATTTTTTTATGAAGAATCTACAAGCAATGTGCACAAGTGGGCAGAGATTTTCAAATAGAGGAATGACACATAATGGATGGAGAAGGCCCTACTACTGCCAAAGGTACCAAAACCCAAAATGGGAGAATGTTTTTTTGATAAGATACTCCATTGTCATGAGGGGAGAGGAGATTAGTTAGTTTCAAATTCAAATACATTAATATGAGCATTGGTGAGCCACACATAATCAGGTGAAATGCTGACATGTGAAAGTATCCATTGAGATTTTGCCTAGCCTTGTAATGCCTAGATGCAAGTAAGGAAGAAATGTGTTGGTTCAAAAAAGCTATCATTAAGGAAGTCATGGAGGTATCAACTGAAGATGAGAACAACTTACATGACTCAGTTCTCATGATTATTGAGAAACCTTGCAAAGCAATCAAACAACTTCTTCTTCTACCATTTGGCATTGTCTTCATCACATGTGTTGAAAGGTAGCATGTGCTTGAACAAAGAAAATGTCAAAGAAACCTACTCAGAATCAATTGTATGGCATTAATTTTCCAAAGTGTGAATGCAACCTCAGCCTCCTCCATTACAAGGCTTGCTACATAGAGAAGTGAAATAAAATTGGGAGATGCTACATTGCTAGAATTCCCTTGAGGATATCTAACCTAAGTTGGATTCATGTCATAAAAGAGATGAATAATCAAGCCCGAGCTTCCCAACATGGCGGTAGCCTCCCTAAGACACCATGTAGAGTCTGTATAGCCTCTTGAAAACACATGAGTGCATATGACATTGCTCTCAATTGCTAATTCCAAGCTCAACCCAATTATTTCTCCCTTTTCCAATTTGTTGCCATCTAAAAGGATATGTAGTTCAACAATAGTGAGAGCTTCAAACAGATGATCAATTAAAGAATCTCTCATAACTTTACCCTAGAAACTCAGAAACACATGATATTTCTTATCGCTTTGGAATGGAATTTTTAGTTGTGGGAGAGGATGGCTCATAATTTTTATCCCACATTCCTTGCGCAGGTGAGTTTTCTAATGTTTAAATACATAACCACACACTTCATAGGTGTCTTAAAGACACAAGGGCTTTTGGAAACCCAAAGCTTGCACAAGGGTCCCACCTTTGGAGGGGCGACAACTGACATGAAATTAGCCTAATCTTGACTAGAACCATAGTTGAAACAAATGGTGATGATGTCATCAAGAGTGCCACATGGCATCAAATGGTGCATTCATAGCACAAATCACACATTTTGGAGATAACTGCGCAATGGTGCGAAACAATCAACTAACTGTTCGTTGTAGCTTAGCGACATAAAATGTTAAGTTTAGAAAAGTTCCCTAACCATGCAAAAAAGCACATTTCACACCTTTGCAAAGCTTAACTATGGTCAAGAAGGAAGCATTCCAATGGTGTGAAAAGCATGTTTCATGTTCACTAGGGTTAAGAGGTGTTTAAGAGTTAAAGGTGTGATGGTGTGAGGAGGTGACACATTGCAAGGGGTACTGAGGTGGTGATGACTATGTAGTAGATTTGGTGAATCACATGCTAACATGTGGCACTTGTGTGGTGGTCAACATGAGGTTGACCTAGATTCAAAAAAGGGGCAAAATATGAAGTGATATAAATGATTTTCATTCAATATTTCACATGCAATCCATGATATGAAAAATTTAAATGGTTTTGAATATTCTATAGTCAAAACTATGTAATATTTTAAAATTTTCAAGTTTTAAATTCCTATTCATAAGTTGGGCCTAGAAACTTCAAATGCATGCCAGAGAGGCAATTTTTATCCAAAATGTAGAATGCAGTATACTGTTGGAATCAAGATAAGACAAGCTATCTAGATATGTAGATAGAAAATGCATAGGTATTCAGTGGTAAGAGCTATAAGAAGATTTGTAAAATGGGGGCATTCTCAACATAATGAGTAGTTTTCATGTTTGAGCATCAAATTTAGTTAGAGAGTAGACATGGAAGTTTGTTGACTCTAGATTTGGAGAAAATGTTTTTGAAAGTTAAATTTAGCCTCTAAAAGTCATTTAACAGTTGTTTTTGCCCTTGTTTTAAAATTAGATTTGGCATCTTAATCGGTTACATGTTTTTATCATTTTGAAGATATTTTCAAATCATTCTTCAGCAGCAAAGAAAAGATCTAATTTTTAGTTATAGGAAAAAGGTAAAGAGAAATTTTGCATCAACAAGTGGAAGAGTTTCAAGTGGAAAAATGATAGAATCTGATTTGATCTAGGGATTCTTCTTGACTTTATATTCTCTTCTCTTCTCTTTCTCTAGGATCGGTTCCAGTTCTTGGAATTTTTTTACTAATGTGATATGACAAGGATGGTCCCAGTTTGGTTGAAATTTCTTTCATGGTTGTGATTCCACCATTTCTTCAACATTTTTCTCATGAAATGAACAATAGTTAATGAGAATACAAATAGTTCTAGTTTATTCAACTATTTTAGAAGTTATTTTCATACATCCTTTATGTATTTGTTTCAAGGAAATGAATAAAAGTGCAATAACAAGTTTATCTTCAATCTAAATTGTCTCCTATTCATGTTGTTTATGATCTTTTGTGTTTTGTGAACAAAGAGCATAAAACTCAGTTGCATCATGTTTTTGGGTTGTATGTGTTGATATAGTTTGCTTAGTCTATCATCACAGGGTTGAATATTTCATGAAGGGATAGGTCGAGTATGAGATTCAAAATTGATGCAAATGTTTGATTCACAAGGTGAATGGATAGATCTAGAAGTCCTAATACATGAAATGTATCGATGATTTCCAAAGACATGTGTTAGTGATTTGTGGAATTTTCCAATAGATAAGGAATTGATCAGCTATAGGATCCATGTGTTTTTTTATTCATGTCTTGGTAATGCTAAAATCAATTTATAATCAAATCCTTTTCCCTTTTTGTTGAAGAGCTAAAAAGAATTGCCTTCACTTAGCTTATCTAGTTCATAGGTCATGTTACTAGCTATTTTATGTCTATATTATTTGCATAAGAATAGAAGATTCAGGGGTATTATCTACTTTATAAGATTCAATTGTATGCTTTGATACTAGTACTATATGAAGAATTCGAGGTTCATCTTCCTAGGTCTTGCAGAGCCTAAAGAAGGAGTATAGCCTTATAGATGGCCCCAATGTGTAAATGAGTATGTTGTAGATGAGAACTAGCTACCCCTAGATGTATTCTATTCTTATCATTAGGTTTTTGAAACCTAAAATTTTAAAACACCAATATATAGTATTAGATAAATACACTCCTTATTAGTCTTCACTCTCCCACAACTCTATAATAAAGATCTTTGTTGTGTAAACCTCATCAAAAAGTCCTCAATAGAGGGAAAAGAATCTGGTACAAGTGATTAAAGCTCTATCTCAATCTGAAGTGTCCTGAACTCATTGATGGTACCAAACAAGTTCTTGAACTTGGTCCACATTTCATGAGGGGAATTCAACCCATCAAGATGAAATTGCAAGCTGTCTGAAACATTCAAAGAAATCAAACCCTTGGCCTCATCCATCTTATTCATGTGCTACATTACCTCAAAAGGCCTTTGTAAAATTGGTTGTGCTTCATCTAAACAAGACCAAAAACCCTTTAAACAGAGAAGTTTTGTCATAGAAGATGTCCATGTATGATAGTTATGTGGGTTTAGAGGAATTAGACAAGAGTAGGTCTTGGCAATTGTTTTTAGAAGTTTTTTTTATATATAAAAATTCTAGTTTACTGATGTAAATGATAGAAACAATAATATAAGACAACCTCCACAATCCAAAAAATTCAAACTTGGATGCCAGAAGGAATGCATATACAAGAAAAGAGCGAAAACATGCTTAAGTTTGAGAATCATATGTACCTTTAAAAAATACTAACAAAATAATAGAGAATCTAGAAAGTTCTCATGAAGAGTTTTCTAGTGCTTCTTTTGGATCAGAAAATGAAGCTAAAATGAGGAACTTATGCTCCCTAGAATGTAGAAAGAATCATTAGACTTTGACAGAAAAAATAGTTACCAAACTAGAAAAAAAGTCTTAAAAAATACCTTCACCATCACATCTGTCTTAGAATCATCTTTCTTAGGATATCTCATTTTCCCACAAAAACTAACAGGTACCTTGAATTTGAAAAATATACTTTGGGGCTTATTCTTAAGTCCATGCGCCTCCTAGGTGATCAAAGGAGGGCTATGCAGAGCAGGAGTGGTGGGCGGGCGGAAGCACCAGTAGCGGTGACACAAGGAAGGCATGCAGGTGACGTGTGAGTTGTGGGTGAGTAGCACAATGGTAGAGCTCCTATGGTGCATTTTTTTTTATAACCATACACATTTTTGGAAAAGTGTGTTTTTTTGTTTTGTTTTTGTTTTTAATAAAAAATTGCATCAAAATGTGTGCTAAGGGTTGTACAACCCTGGTAGGAAAAACCTATTTGCCTCATAATGAAATATTTTCCAAAATAGAAATATTTTGTATGGAAATAGGGGTTTTGACATCCTCTTAATCCCACCATGAGGTTTTTCTGGCCTCAAATTGCTCCGAAATTCAAAAACCCCCTATTTTCATAGAAAATGCTAGAAAACAGCCATATCTTTTTTATTAAACCCTCATTCCTTTTTTAAAATAAGAACAAGTTACAAAAAAATGACTCTAATAACATGGAGGATTTGATGAGAAAAAATCCACAAATTCAATAAAACACTTGCATGCAAGAACTTGTCACAGAGAAGAAAAAGACAAGAGAAGGCAAGGGTTTGGCTCTAAAAATATGGAAGAATATTATCAAACTGAAAAGAATGAATGAAAATATAATGGATCAATCCTAATAAAGGAGATTGTTAAAACCTAATAGGGAAACCCTATTTAATTATTAAATAGAAATTCATGTGCATAAAGTGAAATCTTAATATGGGAATAAAGGTAATTTAGTAAATTAAATCAAATAAATCCTTTAAGATTTTTTGTATTCATTTTTAAGTTTATCTCATGAACTTTAAGTATGTATGTGAAGGCTTCTAAATTTAACTATGATTATCTATTTTTAATAAATATTTCAAATTGTATTATATGATTCATCATCAAGATGGTTAACTAGAGAAGAGAAACTGATAAATAAAGAGAAGAAAATAAGAGCAAAAGAAATATAGAAAATCTTAATGCCTACATGTTATAAATGTAATTTGTTTTAAAAATCTCTTTGACTTAACCCCACACCACCTCTTTATTATTTAGTTTGTCTTTTTCTACTATTCACTTATTATTTTTGTATATCTCACAATTGCGATGATGGGTCATGGAGTATGATCTAAAATATTTATTTAAAAGTATCTCCACATAGTTACATCCAAGAGGGTTTCAAGAATGTTAACATGGATTGTGGAAGTCTATCATCTCCAATATTATGTAGAGTTAAAATCCTTGCTATCTTGAGTGATATTTGTGTATTGTTATCTCTTGTATCAAGAGAAAAAAAAGATAAATTTTGGATTACCAAAGTCATACCACACCCACATATTATATGGGCTTATGATAAAATCACTCATAGATAACTCTAGTAATTGAGTGTCTCGATAATAAACTATATTTTTACAGTCCCAAGTTCTTTATTAACTAATCCAACATCCATAGGGGAGAGATATGATGCTCTATGAGGTATTGAGAGAGATTTTAGTAAGAAGTTGCATAATTGGGAGATGATAGAGGAGCAAGTCATGGAGCTTAGAGCTCAAGAGCCCTTAGAAGAAAAAAAGAATGAGATTTTAATTATCTTAGCTTCAATGAAAGGGTCTCATATGCACTTGGGTCAAAATATGCAACATTTTTCTACTCAACATAACAAAGCTCGGGATAAGACAAAGAAAGATATTGGAGGTATCCAAGAAAAGCTAGTGGAGAGGAAGATGGAGAAGAAATGAAGAGAGAAAAGTCATGGAAAAGACTTAAGAGTCTCCAATTCATGACTAGGAAAGATGTGGCTTTGAAAAACATGACTTCATCTAGGCCTCTTGAGTAGGTCTCATTTCTGGAGAAGCTCAAGGATTTGAAGAAATAACAGTCCTAAGTCTTGTCTATTTGGGTCCTACATTGGTATGGAGTTTTTGGTTATTCTTTCAATTGTTTGGTTTTACTTCTTGCAAATCCCTATTTTTGTGTCCACTAGAATTCATGTTACTTTTTATTATTATTAAGGCTTCAAGACTTCTCCCACTTTATCTTATCAAAACTAATCCAACATCTAACCAAAAATTGCATGCCAACATTACACACTAGTCAATACATGATAGAAGCACTTATCAATTGATCCTCTTCAACATCATGTGATTTTGTACATCAAGTATATGCCGATTTACAATTTAGATCACTAGCACAATGAATTATTTTAACATTTTGTTATAATCAAACATGATCATACTTTTTAATGGTCTCCAAAATGTATAAATGCATCATATATTACACTCTTCAACACTAACACATATATTTATTCACCCTCAAGTATTTTTTGATATTCATATATTGCAATTATGTTCTTATAGTTATTAAAATATCTCTAAATATAACTTGTAATGAATCATGCACTTACTGATGTAAAATTATTTAAGGTGACAACTACCTCAATTGGTATATGTAATTTTTTCATAATAAGGGTTTCTTTCTATAACATGTTTAACTATGTATATAGTCACCAAATATCTAGAGACCTAAGGGTTCAATCACAATAATAAGAGAAAATCAATATGACAAGAATAACATGTGTTATCACAAAGAATGTAATAGACTAGATCAAATGGAATGAGTCAAATCAATTGAATTGATCAATTTATTACTACTTTAAGGAGATCATTTGATTAAGTAGGTCAAGGTGATACATTAGATGACAAAAAAATCAAGTAAGCTTATGAAATGATAGATAAAATGAAAAATTGTCGTATACCCAATGTGGAAAAGTGATAGTGTGACACATCCAACAAAGGTGGATCTCCCTCAAAAGATGAAATTTTTTAAGTGTATCTTGTCCACTAGAGGTGGTGTTGGTTTGTAGAGACTAAAACAAAAAGCACTGTACACTTACCATTTATTATAGGGTTGACTTGTCAAGCATTTACCTAGGTTAACTCATCAAGTATTTTTAGGATTTACTTGTTAAAAAATATTTTTAAAACACCTAAAGGGTGTGCTTTAAGTAAGTTTCAATAAAATTTAAAATAGATTAAACTATATATTTCTCTTTCCCAAATAATAATATTTGAATCTCTATTTGGTGGATGTAGCCCAAGATTGGTGAACCATGCTAAATCCTTGTGTCTTTTGTTCTACTTACGTGTGATTTATATTCCTTTGGATTATTGGTTATATTGGAAAAGTGATAACATGATTATTCCACCAAAGGTGAAATCTCACTTCATGTGAGAAAGTCATAATTTAGTAATACCACTAAAAGTAGGAATGTTCCTATATGGTCCCCAAGTAAAATTAAATATATGTGTGTTTAGAACCTAGGAGAAGAAATTATTAAATGTACAAAACTATTAGAATATAAGAATTACATGTCTCAATTAACACTTTTCAGGATGGTATAAGTATAGAACCTTGTCAAAATCTTGATCGAGTAAAATTTGGACTCTTAAATATGTACATCATAGGCCTATTAAGAGCTATTAATAAATTTGTGTCATTTTGTGTTGTGTTAGAAATGAAAAATTCTTCATAAGATCCATTTCATTCCAAAGAGAAATATGAACTAAATATCAATATGTTTGTCATTTCTATCTATGATTGCACTTAGACTTGTTTTGATACAATGGTATAACTTGTTATCTTCAAAACCTTACACCATGGTATCTGTTTACTTCACAAAGAACAAACTTTTGATAACCACCCTAGATAGCCAAATAACTTAGATAAGAATAATGAGGTTTAGACATGTTAACATATATTCCATATAATTTTTTTTTTGAGGAATCTCTAAGTTATTCGTCATCATCACATTCAAAATTGTGAGAGAAAATGATGTCTTATATTATGAGAATCATATTCAAAGATTGATCAAATTAATCTCCATATCTAGGAGTTATTAAATTTTGTATTCTTCATGAAATGGTGTTAAGAGTAACACCATTTAAGTAGAATGCAAAATTTAAAACTTGTAATAGGTTGTTTCCTTATATTGGATAAGAAAATATAGGTGCCTAGTTTTTTTTCTCAAGCATACATGCCATTTCAAAAGTGGTGGCAATGGTTTTGATCTCATTCATATTAGAAATTGTAATAATTTGTTTCTCCTCCTAATCTGACATGATTTTCTTCTAACACATTGTCTTTGATTTTCTATAATTGGTTATACTTTTGTTTTATGCCTAATATTGTATTCTTTCAATTGTTATTTGTAATATATCATTAATTTTTTTAAAAATGGATTAATTACAAAAATAGCTTTATAAGGGACTCAAAATCCCTTACAAAATTTACACTAAGATTTTCAAATAAATCCCCTAGATAAAATTATGCTAGACAAACCAGAAACATCAAAACTACAACAAAAAACCAAACCTAAATAACCATCAACAAACATGACCAAAACCCAAACCTAAAAATTGACAAGGAGCAAAAGAAAAGAAGATTAGGTTAGCTCTTTAATAGAGGTTGCCATCTCCTCTTTTAGGTCGGTCATTTTTTTGCTTACCAACCTTGATATCAATGATATTATGAGGGGGCTCAACAACCATCTTCTTCTTTCTACTAGCATTCACACACATTTTCTAGGACCAACTACTTGCCTAGAGAAATCCTTGACATGCACATCTAGCACAACTGACACACTAGAGTCATATTTCATCTTACCAATGAGATTATTGTGATAATCCACTAAGGCTAACATAGTTTGGACTGACTATTGTTTGGAATATTCTTTAGAGTGTTTTCCATTTTAGTCATTCTCTCCAGTAACCCCTCCATCTTCTTGTTTGACCCATAAAAACATTTTAGCCCCAAATTAGTAGTACCTTCCTGAAGTTGATTGTGACTGTCAATAAACCTTGCATTTAGAGATCTATAATTAAAATTTAGGTTATTTATAGAATGAAAATTCCATTTCCAAGGTGGAATAAGTACAAAAACATATCCTTAGTAGTCTAAAGGATGCCCAAAGTCAACTCTTCTTTATCATGCAAATTCTCCACCAAGACTTGAACATTTAGCTCTTCCGAATCAATGTTCTTCAAAAGATGAATGCAATTTTGAACCTCACCCTTATATTTTTCCGTAGACAGAGTAATAATTTCTTCCTCCTTCCTGATTTTATGGGATGGCAGACATAGATGGAAAGGGTGGACATGTGAAAACTTGGAAACCTAGCTTATCTTTATGTATATACAACTTTATAGTTAATATTTTTAAATTGATTGCTTTTTTATTGAGTAGATTGAGTACTTAGAAATATACCTTTGAGAAATTATAGTGAATTTTGTAAATGGTTTTTCCTAATGATAAGTTACCATTTTTTTTAAAGCCTTCTGAAATACCTATGTGTAAACATGTTAAAACTCTATTT
This sequence comes from Cupressus sempervirens, assembly GCA_028749045.1. NCBI lineage: Eukaryota > Viridiplantae > Streptophyta > Pinopsida > Cupressales > Cupressaceae > Cupressus > Cupressus sempervirens. The sequence goes on from CM053788.1 coordinate 397,141,873, forward strand.
TTTATGAAGCTACTTTCTTATTGAAGGAAATTGTATCTATATATAGTAGTACAAGTCTTACTTTTAACTTTTTACATCCCTAGCTCAAGAAATTCATTTTAAGTAATTTCTCTATTATTTTCCTTAGCATTATCAGTAGTATAGATTAGTGTTATGTGATAATACCAAGGAAATATATAGAGATTCACTTCATCTTTAGGTAACCCATAGTCTTGAAGTGTTGTAATGTTTAGCAATGAGTGAATGAGTGATCCTAAATATTTCTTAGTGGTGTAATCAAGTTTGATAATAATTATAAATAATAATTAATTTTAATTAAATGATATAATATATTAAATATTAAATTATATGTTGAAAACTTTGCTAATATTCATTTTATAATTTATTTTGATAACTATTATATTATGATATATATAATATTTAAATATATTTTAATATATATTTCATGATTTTTTTAAAACATATTATTAATTAACAGTCTCTCTCTCTCTCTCTCTCTCTCTCTCTCTGTCTCTCTCTCTCTCTCTCTCTCTCTCTAGTGCTTGCCCCTAGTTTACATTTTGTTATTATTGCTGAACACTTTTAGGCTAGTTTATGTTTGATGATTAGTAGCATTATCTTTTAGATTATTAGATATTGTTCCACACTTGTTGATTTTATGATGAGACTACTTGGTACTATTTATTTCACGTATGCATGATTATACATTGATGATGATGATTATTATAGTGATTTTAGTTATTTGATGATGATTAGTAGATGGTTTATTAAATGTGTTTTCTTATAGATACCCCATATTGCATGTGTATGGTGTGCATGTATATTTTCTTTATGTATGACGTTTTTGATATGGTTAAAGGGAGTCGTAGTCACCTGCTAGTCAAAATCTACATGATGCACCACTTCCTACCATTGCCAATTTAGTTTATAATATATGTGTTTGTACATGCATGAATTTTATGCAAATTGTAGGTGTTGGGTATTGACTTCTCCGAATTGCCAAGATGAGTGTACCCTATCGCAATATCTCAATAGCAAGAGAGGGGAGATAAATTCTTAAGTCCAAATCCTAACCTTTAAACCCATTTATCCTAAAATTCAAGGCAAGTATCTGACATGATTACCCTTCCGAATGTGTTGTATGACATAAATTCATGATTATAACCCTTAAGTTTGGTCTTGTATGTGGTATTTTATGTTGGGTTTTCGTATTTTGTGTTATAGGTCTTTGGTGATTTTTCTATTAATTAAGTCAAATTAAAAGATTAAAATTAATGATTTAACTTAATGAAAAAATAATATGATATTTTCAATATTTAATTATATTTAATTAATTAGGAAATTAATTAAATAAAAAGAATTAAATTTAAAGAGAAAATTATAGTCTAGTTTGAGAGCATAATAATATTTATTTAATTTAAATATATATATTTAGGATATCATTTTTAAATAAATGCTAAATGTTATTATTACTTAAGTTAATAAATATTTTATCAATTAACAGTTCGAAAATAAACTAAAGATTGAAAAAGAAATTAATTTATTAAAGATATTTAAAATTACATAAAGTACGCATGAAGTTTTGAAAAAGAAAATAAAGAATTAAAAAGTTGTGATCAAAGAGTTGCCTTGGGTGATTGCACAATTAGTGCCTTGAATTTAGGAGAGAACTCCTTATCATTTGAGGGTCCTTTTTCCAGGGACTGGAAATTTTGGAGAAAGGAATTTTCAGAGAGAAGGTTTTGAGAGAAAAGATTTCTCGCACAATCTTTGGGTGTTTGCAAATTTAGCATTAGAACCAGGTAGATCCTACTGTTTTGTTCACCCAGTTAAATTACATTATTTAATATTCCTATATTCTACATGATTGTTGAAATCTATTTTCCAAATTTTGTTTGTATGAATCTGTCAATCTTTCATTTTGAATATATTGATATTCATATCGAATTCCATCTATATATCAGGATTCAAAAAAAACAATTAGAAACCTTCGTTCTATAGATGAAAGAAATTAGTATTCTAATCAGGAAGGGTTTGAAATGAAATCAAAATTTTAGAATATAAATTTGATGGGTTTGTCATATTTTTTCTATTAGAGTATTATTAGAATCTCTTATAAAAAATATATATAAATAACAATTTGAATTGTGATGTAATTGTTTTTGTTAAAAAAATTACTAAGTTTAAAAACTAAATTTTTAGTTTATAAGGAAAGACATTTAATATATATTTCAGAGGGCAGGGGTGGGCTGCCAATTCCCACACCCCCTGACCTTTGTCGCAACTTTTAAAGCTATGACAGTAGGTTGTATTGCTGCTGTCTGAGGTAGCAGTAAAACCTGTTGTCGCAGGGAAAAAGGATGGCGAGCGATCAAAAAAATGCTTTATATATATATATATATATATATATATATATATATATATATATATATATAGTTTTTTAAATCGGTAAATGGCTAAAGCCTAGATTAATTATTATTATTTGTTAGAATTAATTATTATTATATGTTAAGCGAAGGTAGATTCAAACCCAAGATCTCCCACATGGAAGGCTCGCAAGTTACCGTTGCATTGTAGGCCTTTGCCTATATAAAAATTGTTTTATTAAATATTAATAATATTAAATTTAAATTATTATTTGTTAATAATTTTATTAATTATTGATATATATATATATATATATATATATATATATATATATATATATATATATATATATAGTTTTGGTGTAAAAATTATTAAATTTTTTAATTAAATTTAGTTTTAATTAAAGTTTAATTAATAATACACATTATATAATAAAGTTTTAAATTTGTTTATTTTATTATTATTGTTGATGTGATTTTTAATAAATGGTAATTATTTTATTAGAAAATTAGAAAATTATTATTTTAATAATTTAATAAACAATTACCTTTAAAGTATTTAGAACATTTAATTGTAATTTGATAAGGGTGATTGTGTAAAATGTTCAAATATAAGTAATGGGTTAAGTTGTGAGAGTTAAAATGTAAATCTCATCTACTTGAAACATACATTGAAACAAATACTTAAACCTTATCGTTAACTCAACTATGTGTTTTCAAAATCAAATCCAACTATGAAACTACACTATTATCTGTATGTTGTCTATGTTTTGGGTTTGAGTTGACTAGAGTGTTGACTAGTTTTAGGATGTCTACTAGAGGGTTAAGAGTTCTATGTTTGTGGTATTATGATGATTTGAACTTGATCTTTTAAACTTGACCGTGGTAATATGTTTGGTATGCTCTATGATGAGTTTGGTTATATTGTTCATTATTGCTTTTAGTGTCCTTGTATGATTGCAAGATAAATGGTATGACATACTTGTCTTGACCTTTGAGCTTTCGATTAGTTATGTTTGGGATACTTTCCAGTTGCTTGTAAAGAATTGAGGGATTATTGTGAATTATCTTTTGACGCTTTTCAGTCACTTGTATAAGACTGAGGGAAATACTATGATTCTTTGATTTGTGATTTTATGAGCTTAGGGTAGGTTATCTAAATGTAATGTTGGGAAGTGGCTTGCAATGGAGGCTGGGGCCCAAAGTGGTTGCCAGGGTAACCCATAGTAAGTTGTTTAATAAGTGAAAACACTACACTAAATGAGAGTAAAATGAACCTAATAAGAGTATTTGTATGTTCTCGCCCATGCTTGGTTGCAACCATGCATCATTAGTATGCCTTGTCAATACAAAAGGATACTAGTGCCGTATAAAATCACTAGGGGGTCGGGGTCAAGTTAGATTGCTAGGGTAACTCTAATGTTGATTCGTACAATGAATCTTGCCCGCTTACATGGTATATTCCCTATGTGTCTATGTAAATGCTTCTGGGTCTAGATGTTGATTTATCTTGGAACCTTTGAGTTAGATTACTTTTAGGGTTTCCTTGACATAGACATTACTTTTGATTTTGGGATTGATATCCTATTTGAGACTTGAGATTATCTCCTTAGCATGGTGGGAGTGGACCTTTTTGGGTTGCCACGAGGTCAGGTGGTAGTGCTTTTTACTTTTACCATTGAGATCCATTCATTGATGCTGTGGTTGGAGTTCTTTGTTTGCAATTCCTTTCATTCTATCTTTGTGTATTATGATGGATGGTTATATCTTTGTGATGGATGATTTCACTTATTGTATTGTACTTTGTTTCATGGATCCGAAAGGAATGATGTAAACTATTTTTATAAATGTATATATTCTTTCAGCCTTTCATACCCTGTGACATATATAGTGGATGATTGTGCATTCTAAATTTTATTGTCAAGTGGCATTCAGAACAAATGTATATTATTTAAATAGACTTGGACTTATAGTTATACTTTTAGATGGATGTGTTAATTATTAGAATTAGTATTATTTAAATTTAAATGTGATTCAATGTCTTGGGATCCTTAAGCAATGTAATATGTTATGTTTGCTTATGTATGATTGTATGTTATTTTTTCCACTACTTTATGATTGTTGTACATGTTATTCTTTAAAAAAAAAAGTTTGGAAAACTTAATAAAACTTTAAGTTAGTTCTTTTGGATTTCTTGGCAATGCGTTACTCTCTCTCTCTCTCTCACACACACACACACACACACACACAGACACACACACACACACACACACACACACACCTCTTCATCCCTTTTTCTCTCTATTGTGTTGTCTCTCCCTCCTATTCTCTCCATATCCTACTACTTCTCATCTTCATATCTACATCTATATCTATCTATTTACCTCCCCTCTCTCTAAACCCTTTGTCTCCCTCACATTCTGTTATAACATAATATGAACCTGTTACATTTATTATCTACCAAATTTGATTACTTTGCTTCAATCATTTCTTTATCCATGTAAATAGATGGATTGTTGATTTAATATAATCCATTCTTCATTGAGACCTTTACTACACAAAAGCCTTCATTTTCTTAATGTTCTACCCATTGACCTCATGTAGTGCACAAATGTATACAAAAAAATAAAACATTTTTTTCTCCTAATTGACCTTCAATACCTATTAAATGTACTTACTGGACACCAAATTACACTCAATATTGGATATTGTTTAACATTTATATAATTTCTTGTTACTTTTGTAACTTATCTTTATTTATCTAGATGAAACTTATGTTTGGATTCATATTGAATCTTATAGGAATAATTTGCATTAAACTTACCAAAGTATGCTTCTCATGTTTTGAGAATGAAATGTGACAATGGGGATAAAATACTAGGTACATGTGATCTTATGATATTATAATGTATATTGAGTGATGGTGATGTCAATGTGTAGTACACATACCTTAAGTTAGTTATATTGAGTGCATATACTTTGTAAGTCATCCCACTAGCTAATTAAAACAAAATATGTGTCTCACATAAGAAGGAAGTGTAAGTGGTAGATAGTTGAGTGTTATATGTTATGAAATGTATATTATAAAGGCTTTTTTTTTTTTTTGAAAACTTGTATCGAACTATCAATATCGACATCAAGTTTCACAAATATCATTATAAGAGGTTTGCCTACTTGAAAAGTTCATTCCATTATTAAATATATTTTATATTATGTTAGAGAATTTCTGCTATCTTAAATAAGTTCATAATATATTCTTCCTTTAAAAATAATGATGCACACATATTCTTCTTTTAAAGATGATATTCTACACATTCTCATAGACTAGTTGCACTCTTCATCTCTTATGTGAACATAATGCCATGTCTATCTTGACAAGTGTCTATGGTACAACCATAATTCACCATTCTTTATGTATATATATAAAAGACTCGATAAAAACGAGAATTTCTACTATCTTAAATAAGTTCATAATATATTCTTCCTTTAAAGATAATCTTCTACACATTCTCATAGACTACTTCTACTCTTCATCTCTTATTTTAACATGATGTCATGTCTATCTTGACAAGCATTATATGGTACAACCATAATGAACCACTCTTTATCTACATATATAAAAAAAACTACATTACACTAAGCTAATCTTTCCAAATGACCAACCTTGCGAATAAACTAACCTGGATTCCAACTGAATTGGTAGGAAGGATGGGAAATTTGGAGAAAAATCTTTATCTACATATATAAAAAAACTACATTACACTAAGCTAATCTTTCCAAATGACCAACCTTGCGAATAGACTAACTGAATTGGTAGGAAGGATGGGAAAAAACTACATTACACTAAGCTAATCTTTCCAAATGACCAACCTTGCGAATAGACTAACTGAATTGGTAGGAAGGATGGGAAATTTGGAGAAAAAAACAAGGCTCATCTGTTGAGAGTGGGATTTGAACCCACGCCCTTTCGGACCAGAACCTTAATCTGGCGCCTTAGACCAACTCGGCCATCTCAACACATATTCTTAATTCTTCATTTCTCGTGTCTTCCGCTAACCATGCACCCAAAATATTAAAATGGTGATTCTATATATAATATATCCAAATGTTCAAAACATTTTATGAGTAATTTTTTATATGGTTGAGTGAGATCCATTTCAAATTGCTTAGTCTATCCATAAAGAATGAATATTTGTAGAACTTAAGTCAGATGATACATTTCAGTTTTGCTGTTCTATTTTGTTCCATGAGTGGTTATGGAAGAGTATATAATTTGCGCCTACATCAGCTAATGAATTTTCCTTGCAGATACGAGGAGAAACCAAAAATGCAAAACTTGAACAGCAAAACTATGCTAGGTTTGCAATACTTATCCAATGAAGCAATTATGGGCGACTACCTACTGCAGCTAACTCACAAATACGGTTTGTTACAGCTCCTTAGGTGGGCAGTGTCATAACGCCAAATTCATGATGTACTAGCCATTTTTAACAACTGTAAACTCAATTTATGACTGCTACTTCTACAAAATTTGGTTTGTTTGGTTCCTTCAAACAGGAGGAGCATAAACCCAAAGTTTAGATCGTTAGCCTTTGTAAATAGCGCCTCTAATCTCAAAGCCTGTCATGTCAAAAACATAAGAAAGATAATTAAGCAAAATTATAGTATTTGCAAATCTGATCTAACTCCAATAATAACAATCAGGGCCCCGACTCTTCAAATACCAATTAAAGTTCTGGGTATAATCTTGCACTTCTACTAAGCCTCTTATTAGATACCCTACTTTACGTTATCTTAAAGGGAAAACCGTATTAGTTCTTTCCATAGAAACTAAAATTTGAACCATGATCAGTAAGCTTCTTGAACACTGAGGCCTGACCCTTCAAGGCAAAGGGACAGGCTAATCTCCATTTAAAATGTACTAAAGATAAAATAAGGTCAAACTTTCTTTTTTCTCAGATTCACGAAAACGTAGTGATTTTTTTCCAATTTTTTTGTTATTTTTGACTACAAACTATGTAGATCATGAAGATCAAACGCTGAAATTTTCAGAAAAATCCATGATGTTTTCAATCTTTTGAAAATTGGTCAACTGTACAGTTTGGATGGAGGATAGTTGCGTCCCCAGGCAAACACAATCTGACATCTTCATTACCCCTGTCAACATGTGTGGCTGACTTTGGAATGCTTATTCATGTTGGAAATGATTTAGTTCTATATTGTGCTAACCATACGGTGAGAATTGGGTGTGTTCAAAGTACAGTAAGTAGAGGATATTTGCTATAGTACCTATGTGGTGATGGAGTGGCTGAAGTGTTCGCATTACTGTAGGCTTCCACATAACCAAAGCATCCACATGATCATAGACGTCCACATGTCTGGATGCTAAAGGGAGTTTCCCATTGCGAAGGGAGTGTCCAAAGGCCAAAGAGAGTATCTGATGTCGAAGGGAATTAGTTGATGCCGAAGGGAGTCACTGTCTAAAGGTGTGAGCATTAGAATGATGAGTGAATGCTCGGACTATCAAATGGAGGAGTTCCAAGGCTGCTAGTAATTATTTTGTTCTTGACAGTTAAGGTACTAAATCCCATAATGAATTGCAGAATGTATAAATGTATGTAGAATTTGTGAGGAAAAGCGAGTTGTGAAGGCTAGAAGATGACATAGTGTCAAAATGGTGTAAGGTCAAGTTGATTATAAAGGCAATCGAACCTATGTAAAAGTTCATTATTCTTTGTATGTGACATTATTACTATAATACAAAAGGCGACACTCAGGTTCTTGTGTGGTGGGTTTTTCCTGAAAGGGTTTCCCACATTGAATTTGATCTCCTATGTTTAGTTCATGTGCATGTTATTTTTTTCTCTATTCTTATTTTTCCTATGCATCTCAATGTTCTAAAGTAGCATATTTCCCCTATAAATTGGCATTTGGAAGGCATTTTTAAATGTAGCTTTTCTAACAAGTGGTATTAGAGCCTAGGTTATCCTTGTCAGGCAGGGTTGTTTTTAGTGTCAATGTGGTTCTAGTGGGAGTTTGTAAAGTGTTCATCAGTAAATTAAATTGAGATGGCAAGTACAAGGAGAATATAAATTGAAAAGTTCAATGGCACAAAGTTTGAGTTGTAGAAACTTAAAGTTGAAGATATATTGGTTGATCATGATATATGGGTTATTGTGTCTGATAACAAGACTTCAAGAATGAAGCAAGAATATTGGGATCTAGCATATTGAAAGGCCAGAGGATTGATAAGGTTGTGTCTTACAGATTCTATTATGTTGAATGTTCATGAGAAAAATGCACATTCTTTATGGAAGAAGCTAGGATATATTTATCAAAGAAAATCCTTGGTAAACAAGCTCTTCCTAAGAATAAGTTGTACTCTCTAAAGATGGATGAAGGAATAGTTGTGGTAGATCCTTTAAACATGTTAGATTTGATGATTGCATGACTAACATATGTTGGTGTGTTTGTTATTGAAGAAGAGCATTTCATGTTACTAGTGTGCTCATTGCCTAATTCATGAGATCATCTTGTCATGGCTATTGAAAGTACTACCATGTAGTTAAAATAAGCAAAGTGGTTTCTACACTTCTATTGGAGGAGATGCAAAGGAAATATTTTGAGGTGGCTAAGGAGGTTCTCATCATTCAAGATAGAGTGAAGGAAAAAAGCAAGAAAGGTATTAAGCTTGAATGTTTTGGAAATAAGTCCAAAGTGAAGTGTTGGAACTATGGGCAAGTTAGTCATATCCAAAAGGATGACAAAGAGAAGAAGGAGAAGAAGAAGAAGAAGAAGAAGAAGAAGAAGAAGAGTTTTTCTGATTCTAAGTCTTCTCAGAGTGATGACGAAGATGCTAGCAGTGTTGCTTTGGCTAATTAGTCATCTGATGACTGGTTAGAATAATTCAATCTTCTTGTGGGAGATGTTTTTCATGATGCCATATATGACTTGGCACCACCGTACAATAATAAGAACTAGGTTCATATATGCCAATCAAGGATTTTCAATTTATTGAAAACTGAATAGAAAATTGGTATAGAAAATGACAAATAAATCTAGAAAGCTATCTTATAATAATACTTCTTAATGTATTAATAGTAAAAAAATGGCAAACAAAAGTGTGAACTATTTTAGTAAAGAAAAATAATAATAATAATAGACATGCCAAACAATAATAAGAACTAGGTTCATATATGTCAATCAAGGATTTTCAATTTACTGAAAACTGAATAGAAAATTGGCATAGAAAATGACAAATAAATCTAGAAGGCAATCTTATAATAATACTTCTTAGTGTATTAATAGTAAAAAAATGGCAAACAAAAGTGTGAACTATTTTAGGAAAGAAAAATAATAATAATAATTGACATGCAAAACAATAATAAGAACTAGGTTCATATATGTCAATCAAGGATTTTCAATTTACTGAAAACTAAATAGAAAATTGGCATAGAAAATGACAAACAAATCTAGAAAGCTATCTTATAATAATACTTCTTAATGTATTAATAGTGAAAAAAATGGCAAACAAAAGTGTGAACTATTTTAGGAAAGAAAAAAGTAGTAATTTTGTGATTAAAATATCCAAACCTTCTCTTAAATCTAAAAAAACCCCTAAATTGATAGCTCAAAGGCACAGAAGATGCACAACTAGAAATCTAATATGCTCAAATATATTTAATTTACTTTTCCAATTGTTCGAGGCCGAAAATATCTACCAAACCCAACTTTCATTTAATCATCCTTATGGACTTGCAACATCAAATTCTTTACAAAATTAGATTTTCAATTGAATGGAAGATTTGGGTTATCATCATTGCCAAATTTCCTTAGAATATATCAAAAAAATCAAATGAAGAATGTTGGACTATGGTTTGGAATTACAGATCTAGATCAATGCAAGCTAAGAAAAAGGAAAGAGATGGAAAAGATTGTGGGTAGCACCCATTTCCACTATTAATTTTGAAATAACATCAGAGGCTAGCCAAACCCCTTTGGGAAGCTCTAGTAGAAATTTAAAGAAGACAACCCAATCACAAAATCCAATTCAAGATAAGCGATAAGAGGAAAGAAAATTTGAAATCCTTAAAGGGAAAATGGAAAACTCAACTAAGCCATTACTAGTTAGCAAAATTAGCCTTTCCCATAGATGTTTAGATACAACAAGTGACACAAAAAGAAGGGTTTCTTTTAATTAATAAATAGAAATATTGGAGCCAAAGTTGAGAGAATCCCCAATTCTAAACTTTGTCTTACAAATGCCCATTTCTCCTTTAGGGCCCATTTGGTTGCTGGAGTATAATTTAAGAATTAGCATTCAAAATGCTAAATTTAGGATTTTGGAACTTGAAATCTAGATTATAGTTTTGGGAATTTGATTTGGGACCGTTTGTTTCACCAAGAATACATTATGATAATACACATTTCCTTCATTTAGTTGCACCTTTGCAATTGGAATACCAACCAGAATAAGCATTATTTTTCAATAATTTTTTAACATGAATGAAATGTTTTTTTAATATATCATTTTTACTTGAGTGAAATGTGATTTAAATGTACAATACATTATATGATTCTTAAACTCATTTAATTCATTATCATTAAATCCAAGATACACAAGGAAAATACTAACTCCAAACAAAAAATTACATTAATTTATAAATTGTCGTGACATTAACATAAAATTTACCAAATGTCCATATATAAAATAAAAATATCTTGGTAACTCATAAAATATGTAGCAAGTTTTCATCTTTATTAGGCTCATTGTCACATAAGGTTTCAACATACGCGAGAAATAATTAGACATAGAAGGATGTGTAAAAAGATTATTTCAGCCTCTTGTGCCTTACACATTTTGCATTGATTTCCTTCATTATGTATTTCAACTTTGGTTGAAGCAATGCTAGCCTTAGCCACCTCTCATGCCTTACATATTTTGCACTCATTTCCTTCATCTTATGCAATTGTAGAACGCACATCATCAACCCACCCAAAATTTCCACAATCATTGTTCCCCTACAATACTTGAAATCTATATTAGTTCATAATAAAGAGATTACACGTCAATAATTTGAAACATACAATATATAACATGTAATTAATAACCTTCATATTGCCCAAGTAACACCAAAACTAGCGAAAAAGATTTTTCTTCATGTACGACACTTTTACTAGACACAACCCAACACAACATGGGAAATCAAGAATTGACACATCTCCCACAATCGTGAATCTTGTATCAATAATTAAATAACCCATATAGTTTAGATACTACATAATAAATGATAACTATCATTATAAGAAATGAATAAATGAATCTTGAATCAATAAATAAACAACACATTAACAAGGTACTACCTAATAAAGGATGATATAAATGATAGTACAAATTATAATCAATAAAGCTATTCCAATTTTTAAAAAATCACCCAATTATCAATAACTATACAATTAATCTTCCATAGTATTTTAGAGACAAATAGTAACAACTAAAAGAACTATATGCAAGCTTCATGGCACAAATACCTCATTTATGTTAGAAACTCTTCCTTGGGACATATGAGAAAGGGTTCAAAGAATATTTAAAACAATAGAAACTCATGTCCACCATTGATTCTCAAATTGGATTTTTCATTATGACTAATATGTAATATGTACATTGTGTACTATTTTAAAATAAATTTGAGAAACATCATTTCTATGAGAAAGACTTGAGTCAAATCATTTACTGTTACAACACCAAAAGAGACTTGGATAAGATCAAATCAGAAGGAAATATATTAATACCAAGCTCAAATAGGAGGGGAGATCCTGTCAGATCACAATTTGTGAAAGAATGGGAGGAACAATACACAAGAGTATGGTGCAGTAAAAGCACATATCAAAGTTTACCACCATAAAATGAAATATGTAAGGCAACAAATGTGCATATTGGTTGAGTAATAGACATAATTGAAGAGCTAAGTCTTTCTAAATTATATGGTAAAAATAGCTACTAACTAGGTGAGAGTGAAGGATAAACAATTGACAACTTAACTATAATCCACATATTGGTATCTTGGACTAAAATATGCCCAACTGATTAGGCATACAAAGAAAGAAGGGTAATGTCCTAATTTTTATTTTTTTTCATTTTCTTAGACCTTCAACAATGTAAGATCTAAAGTGCAGAACCAAAAGAGTTTATATTACATATTGACCTTCAAAAGAGTTTTACAAATATTTAAAAAAATCCACACTCAATGTTCATAATACATATTAACCTTCAGTGGACATTGAGTATATTTGAGAAAATAGATTTTACATAAGCAAAATAATACACAGATTGATTTTATATTACGTATTGACCTTCAAAAGAGTTTCAATAATATTTAAAATGACACATTGTTATCCACACCTTGACCTTCAAAAGAGTTTCACAATACCAATATATAGAACCTCTCACAGATAATGCAATATTCCATTTATAATTTCAAGTGAAAAGAAGCTTCAAAAATAAATATAATATATATGCATATCCAAAATTACTGACAAATAGCTACCAAAAAAATAGGTTCTATATCCATCAAATGAAATGTGAATCACCAAAGTTAAGCAATATTAAAAAGTTATAAAACCAATCATAAAAGTATGTGAACTAAAGGTACTAAAGCCCTATAAATTTTATGCAAACATATTCTTCTCTCTCCTCTTCATTCATTATCAATTGTAAGAATTTGGTATAGCTTTGATAACATGTAAGAATTTTCCTGAGGCAAGAATGAAATGCCAAGATCTAGAAGCTCAAGAGATAGCTCAAGAGAGACAAGATATGATCAAATGAGAATGGATATCAGATGATTGGATGAATACATCATAGAAGTGCCTTGTATATGAAGGTAATCAAGATGACTAGGAGTTATGCAAAGAGATAAGAAACAACTAAGTACATGTCCACCAAGAGTGGATTATCCTCCATTATGTAAGACAATGTATAATATAGTGGCAAATTTTCGTATTTTGGCGAATTTGACATTTTGCCAATGTTATTTTTGGCAATTTTTGAGCCCTTCCATGGTTTCTTGGTTGCCAAGCTTTGTTGGGTTTACCTGGTTGCCTAGCATTGTAATCACCAAGGCAAATGTTACGTTTGAGTTTTTCCCTGGCGGTATCGCCTTTCACGCAGCCGACCAGGTAACACTTATCATGGAATGTTCATCGAGTTTCAAGTTTTCGTTTCATGCAGTATGGGAGAATTTGCCATCCCAGTTTCATTTTACCGTGGAGGAGTCAGCTCGTTTCACGTTATGGGAAGTGGAGGAGTTGGCTCATTTCACCAACACTCTTTCATTTTGTCGTGGAGGAGTCAGCTCGTTTGGCGTGGTAAATTGGTAATTGTATTGATTTTTAATATGTATAAATCCAAATTTTCCCAAGTAATGAGACATTCACTAAAAACCACTGGCACTCCATCAAATTTCTAGCAGCGCAGGACACATCGCAGGCACGACTCAGACTCTAGAGATAGCTTCCATAAGTGGTGGTACACTGGTATGTACAGCTGTGCTATAAAATGCTCTCCTTGAGCTTATGTAGTTTAATTTAATTAGAAGCTTATCTATAGTTTCCTTTCTTATCTCATTTTCATTAGAAATTTTTCAAAAAGTGGACGCAATGCTGAAAGTTGCTGGTGACGTTAATGGTTTTTAAAGCTTGCATGCATGGATTCATGAAAATGTGTAGTCTATTTCCTACCAAATTTCAAGTGAGATTCGTGAAAGATTCCCTCGAAGTCTTTTCCCTTTAACCTCTGCGAACATGCGAAATCCTTCCCATCGCGGTCTCGCGCTGTTGGAAGTCTTTTCCCTTTAACCGCTGCGAACATGTGAAACCTTGCCATCATGGTCTCGCAGCTGCTGGAAGTCTTTCCTTTAAATCACTGTGAACATGCAAAATCCTTGCCATCGTGGTCTCGTGGCTGCTAGAAGTATTTCCCTTTAACCGCTGTGAACATGCGAAATCTTTGCCATCGCGATCTTGTGGCTACTGGAAGTCTTTTCCCTTTAACTGCTGCGAAGTGCGAACATCCAATGGTGTGATCTCCCTTTTTCGTGACTTCGCAACATAAAAGTTCACCATCATTTAAACCTATGATGATGCGATCTCTACCCTCCTCGCGGTTTCGCAACACAATCTCCTTTATCTTTTCAACCGGCGATGATTGGATCTCTGCCCTCCTCGTGGTTTCGCAACACACAAACTATTAACTTTCACTTTGAGAACGACATTGCGATAGACCTGATAAAGCCTTTCTCACGGTTTCGCAACTGCCAAGTAGCCAACTTCAAACTGATAAAACTATCATACCACTCCTTTGTACCAATTCCCTAGCCCTTCCATGGTATGTTTTTTTTAACCTTGAATACAATGAAATGATTCACCCAAAAAATTAAAATTTTACTATGATTATTATTTTTTGTTCGCCAATGTATAAATATTTTGTGGTTTTAAACGGATACTGAAAGTAATACTACTTATTCTCAGGGAAGTAAAGTTTAAACAGATTATCAGTGGATTGAGATGTCAGGGGAGGGTGAGTCTGTAACTAATATTGCTCAGTCTCAGGGAAGTGACAAGGGAAAGACCCCCAAGGGTAGTGAAGGGATTAATCTTACATCAAAATGCCAAAAACTTAGAGATACTACCATAAAGGCTTTCTTTGGAATTGATCACTACCAGTAGTAACTACTACCTTTATTTCATTTGCCTTAGAATGTCAACTCATTAGTTGTCCAGAATCAGATAATAGATTTGAAAACCTATTCTTTTGTACTTTCAAAGTTTCAAGCTTCAAAAATACATTATCATTGTACAATCTTATGAGTTGTGAAACCCTTCGTTCTACGCTCTGTCGCAATCAGTTCAACTTAACCTTGAAATCTTTTCACAAAATTGTGAAACCCTTCTTTTTCTTTTCTCGGGCTATTGCAACAGTTAAATCAAATATTCACTTTATCCTTGCAACCCTGCGATAAGCCTTATATCCTCTTCTAATGAGATTCCCCTTCTGTCACAGCTTCAGAACTTAAATGTTTCAAATCGTGTTGTCGCAGTTGTGAAAACCCATTTCCTTCTAACCGGTGCGAAGTGGCAAACACTGCTTCATCTTAACCTTTTGCGACTTGGCAGGATGACATATCTTTCCCCTTTCACCACTGTGAACATGCAAAAACTACCTGAATTAACATTTCGCGGTCTCGCAACCAACAGACTAACTGCCTGCATAAAACCTCCGATGATGCGATCTCCCTTTTTGCGACTGCCAAAAATCCTTTGCCTTTAACCGCTGTGAACATGCAAAAATTGCTTGAATTAACATTTTGCGGTCTCGCAACCAATAGACTAACTACTTGCATAAAACCTCCGATGATGCGATCTCCCTTTTTGCGACTGCCGGAAGCCCTTTCTCTTTAACCAATGTGAACATGTAAAAACTGCTTGAATTAACATTTCGTGGTCTCGCAACCAACAGACTAACCGGCTGACTAAAACCTTCGATGATACGATCTCCTTTTTGCGACTTCGTAACATAAAAGTTCAAACTGATGAAACCCTTTGCGAACCTCCGATGCCATTGACTTCGCATATGTTTTTTTAAACCTTGAATAAAATGAAATGATTTGCCCAAAAAATTCAAATTTTAATGTGATTATTATTTTTTGTTCACCAATGTATAATTTTTTTGTGGTTTTAAAATAACACAATTCACCCAGATTTTACACATTGTTTGAGAGACTATGAATGATTTGCCAATGGAGACTATTATTTTTTCTTTGTAAACTATTTTTTTCGCCACAAAAAATAAATTTTTTTGTCAGGTGTTTTACACCTTTCGCCAATTTTTTACACCTTTTCTAAAGGAGGGGTTTCTTAAAGTATACCTTGGTGCAAGAATGCATGTGCAACAATGAGAGGATAAGAATGTAGAGGTGTATCTCATAAACAGATGTAGTAGACAACATGTGCTCAATTAGAGTGCAAACTACTATGTTGTCAACATGACAACTCATATGAATATGTGAACTCCTAGGTGTCTACATGACAACTAATATGAATATGCATTAACCTAAGTAAACTTAAGTAAAGTGTAAATAGTAAATACTTATTTACACCAACATCAATAAACCTCTAGCTCTATTAGGATTAGCCACAAAGGTGTCAAATGCTGCAATCAAAGTACTAATACTAAATTCACTTATGGTTTTTAGTGTAGCATAGACATCTTGTAGATGTTTTATCTTATACTCTTCACCCAATTCAATAAGATGAGGCTGGAGGATGGTCTCATTTAGCTAATTGATCAACTAAGACATAGCCATACTAGCCTTCTTCCTCCTTGGACTCCTTGATGACAATGTTGAATGAGCATGTTTTCCATTTGTTGCACTATCCTAATTAGACGTAGGAATATTCATATCCACATCATCCAAACCAACATTAGCATGAAAAATTGTATGAATATCCACATAATCATTGTTAAGATCTATAGTCTCATCCATATTGTCTCCTTTTATTTCTTGTGTTGTTGCAACTATTGCACCCTCATCCATATCATTACCCACAATCAAGGCTAAATCATTATAGTATTGAAAAGACTACCTCTTGAAGACTCTAGCATTTTAAAAAACCTTCCTCTACATATTGGCATAAAGATTGAATTACTTATTTGACTTTCATTGATAATAAATTAGTTTTAAGTAAGGTTAAAACATTTGAATGGGTATGTTACCTTCAAGAGTTCTTCCCAAACACTATCATCAACATCCATAGATTATGTTGATTCATTCCAAGAAAAGCCACTAGAACTTTTCATCTCTTTCTATATCTTGTACCCTAGCTTCCAAGTTTTCATCTTCTTCTTGAAATTATCCTTGGACAAGTTCATGTTCATCTCTGCATTGAACTTTCATTCAATGGTATTCCATGCTTCTTTTTTAAAGCCACCCTCACCTTTCCTTTCAGGAGTGATTTGTTCATGGAGCAAGTCAAAAAACCTACACTCCGTGAGTGGCTTCCAAAATACATTCTTAGAAGAATTCAAAAGTGTTTACGAAACTTTAACATCATCATTGTCCATGATCATCAACAGTGTTGTGTATGACATGAACAATGTTGAAGAAAATAGACAGACTAATTATATTCCATCAACTAGTTAATTGAAACTAGCATTCAATAGGGTTGAGAACATAGATTGTGAAATACTAATTTCAAACTATAGGTTGATATAATCCACTATCTCAAAATAAGATATTGTTCATATCGAAAAATATAGAAATAACATTCTATTACATATTGATGTTATTACAACTTATTCCATTTATCTAGTGTAATTTCTGGTCATAATAAGAAACTATAAGAATCTACTAATATCTAATACAATGGGGATCACAAATTTAATTCCAAAAACTAGACATCCATTCACAACACATGATTGTAAGTGGGTTGATGTTGATGGCTACTTATTAGAGTAGATAATAAGGTGCATTACTTGTTCTAAAATCAAGAAAAATGAGTTTTGTCTCAAATTAAGGAAAAAAAATCATAGAAAATTGTTAAGATTGAAACAACAGAAATTGAATTCTAGTTGGAAAAGAGAAGAAAAATGTGCCAAAGGGAAAATAGAGTAGAAAGAATAGAGCTATAAATTATAATTAAATTCTCTCATTAAGTCTTTACAAATTTTTGGAAGTAAAACAAAAGGGATATAGGGATAGGTACAATAATACATACAACATACACTAGACTAATGGTATAAAAGTGTGTCAATGCATTGAAACTCAAACTTCTTGATCCATTTCAGCTTAATTAGATTCTTTAAAGGGAATCGATCCTATGTACCTTGAATATTTTCCACCTAGAAGGATATCTAGCCTATGCTTAGTTAGAGAAAAATGAAATTCACCAAACCAAATGTTTTCAAGATACACCTAAATCTGATCCAAGCTTTTCAAATGTTCCACATGCACTCTTCTTAAACATCACACTCTTCAACAATTAAATGACCACTAACAATAATAATCCATGTCCCTACTATAAGTGATAAATGACTAACCCACTTTTATTGATCAAAGTTAAGAATAAATCCCAAAATAAGACCTAAGAAAAATTTAACTTCATACAACTATTTGGAATCCTTTTAAAGAAAATGGTTGTAGGGCACAATAAAAGATATGTTGTAGAGTAAAAATGCTCAAGTTTGAACAAATTAATTGAAATATTATGAATGAGTAAAATATTCTCTCAATCTTGAGGGACAACCATTTAGAAGAATTTACTTAAGAAATCATATGTGGATAAAACATTTTTATAAAGCAAAATCACTTAGAACTTTCTATGTCAATTTCAAGTATAACTAAACTTACCTTTAAACTCATCTTTTGATGACCCTATGTTAAGGAAATATGAAATATCATTTGATTACTATCAATACCTGACCTTAATATCCACATAACTTCTCAAATTAAGAATGATGGGAGATAAGACTTTAGTCTTCAATCATTGATTATGCCATGTTAGATCCAAAGAGAAAAATAGGCTATGTTGATCAGTAACATGGCTTCAAGGTCACAATGCACTAGAAAAGTTACGAAACTATTTGCTTCACATGGTATATTGCATTTTAGTTCAAAGTATCTAAAACATGAAAAGTCCAACTACTAGAGTCATTTTGCTTTGATAAAGTAATCAAAGATATATGGAGAAAATAGTTCTCATATATGGAAACATAGAATGTTTGCACAATGAATATTGAACTAATTTTTACTAATATTAAATGGTTTTTAATGCCTAACTTATCCTTTCAAATGAAATGACAAGGTTAAACAATATAGTGAAGATCAAAATAGCCATTCGCTTGGAATTCATTAAGAATGATAAATTTCTTGCAATCCTAGTCATTTCAAAGGAGGAGATACATGGAATGAGAGAATGAAAGAAAAAGTTGTTGTGACAAAGACAATCTAGTCTTTAAAAGAAACTTTATTTCATCCATTGTTGGACTCCAGAATTACCACTCTCAAGTAAACAATGAAAAAAAAAGTGTCATTGTTTACCTTTAGTGATGGTTGTAGGCACTTAAATCTGATTACACCATGCTAAGTAATCAAATTTAGTCATCTTCTTAGACATTATTGATAAATATTTTATATTTAATTAATTAATCATCATCCCCTAGCTAATTAATTTAATTAACTATAGTCCAATTGATAAAATCACATGATAACCCAAAATCAATTTATCAATAAAATTCTCATTCCTCTATTAAATTAAATAGATGAAAAGTCTATTTAATTTAATCCCACACCCCCATTTATTAAGTAAAACATTTCACAAATAAATCCCAAAACTCGAAACCAATCTCAAAAACCTAAACCAACCCATCACCCATACCAACCTCACTTAGCCAACTAACTAACCCATCCCATCAATGCTAAAAAACTTACCTCCTAATCCCCTCCTAAGCTAAGCCTAATACCCCTCCTAAGGATGTGCACCACTTTAAGCTAGGGTTAAGACTTTCTAATCCAAGCCAAATTCAAAAGTCTTTCCTCACCCTCTTATATTCCAATCCAAGAGAATTAATGGCTCTTACATGCCTTAAATGCCCTTAAATGCCTCACACACCCCTCTTTCACACTCCTCCTCCCTTTGACCCTCCACTTTGACCATCCACTCCCCTTGTGACATTTGTCACAAGTTTAGAGATTTGAAGAAGTGCAATCCACGTGCTTCCCCCTCCTTGCATCCTAGCCCTTCCTCACCAATCTCTCATCCTTGCATCCTAGCCCTCAATCTCACTACCCTTTAGCCTATAAATTGGACCCTTCCCCTCTCACAAATCATTTCAAATTTTAATGCAAACTTTTAATGCTCCATTAGCCACCATATCCTAGCTATTGCATCTTTACCATATCAAAATGAATCCACACCTCAATTACTGAATCCTTCACCCATCTCCATGCTTGACCACAAAACCCACCACTTGAATCTTGAGCACACATGAACACACATCCCTCAATTGCTAGATACATAAAAAAATCAAGGCCACACTTGGGGAGCTTACCATTCTTGGTTTGCCTTCCTCCATAGTGTTCCTTTAGTCTTATCATAAGTTTTGCTTGTTATTTAGATGTGAATGTTAGTTTAGTTCTTAATGCTCCTTACACACTAGATTTCATAGCTCTACAATGGTCATGGAGGACATGCTTTAAATAAAATATTCAGAAGAATAAACATCTTTTATTCATAAATAAATATTTAATCATGTAATTCAATCGCAATCCATTAAATTTTAGATCTAATTCATCCCCTGAATAGCTTAGTATACTTTTTCTACTATAAATTTATTTTTAAATATAATGAATTTAGTTAAATGAGGGATTTTTTAGTAAAATACAATCCCCTAATTTTGAAGAAAAAATAAGTTTGGATACTCTATTGTAGCTAAAATATGTAAAGAGAGGTAAAAATATGTAAAGCAAGGGAGAAAAAAAGAGAATACAATACTCAATATGTTTTGGGGGGCTATAACATGGAGGCCATGAAAACCATGCAAGTCACATCATCTGCATATGAACAAAGTATAAAACCAATCATCCATTTTGATATATAATTCTAATTTTGTTAGTCAGAGAACACAACCAATCAACAAATAAGCACATGGCAATAGAGGACCTACACTAGTAACTAGTTAATGATACCTATTACAATCATTCTCACTAAAATCACATCAAGAAACAAAATAATACAAAATCATTGAAATATGTTGCTTCCTCACTAAAGCATGACCTTTTAATATTATCACATTTATAATCTCAAAGAGTTCTAATAAAGCAGAACAAAACAATGAAACATGAAATTGTAGTTTGTTGCATAATAGATGAATATATTATAGAAAGCTTGCATCATGCCTCCAAATTTAAATTGGAATACACCATTATCATTTAGTATGCAGATACTAAATAATACACTTTCACAACTAAGATTAGGATCTCTAATCATCCCACATCCTTTTGTCTATGTCATCTCTCAACTTCCCTCAATCCTCTCTATCACATTGAGTCATCTCATATGTCCCAAGTATCAATACATTTATCTTCTTGCGATCATCTTCCTCATCAATGTCTACTTTTGAAGGAATATCATCTTCTATGGTAATGAAGTTGTGCAATATGAAAATGCCAAAAAAACTTCTTTTGAGTAATGATTTGATGTGACATTACATGCATCAAGATAGGAAAGTGTTTCTTCAAAATTCCAAATGTGGGTTCTATTGCATTCTTGAGTGAGGAGTGGCAGTGGCTAAACAACTCTTTAGGAGTATTTATGGGGTTTTCGCTTGAGAATTCTTTTAGGTGGTAATGGGTGAAACAATAAGGTGTGAGGATTCTAGGTACTTTGGGATATCTAACATCAAACAAATAATATTTACCTACTTCAAATAAAATTATATTAATATAACTTTGTAACTATTTTCATATGCATCACTATATAAACATATTCAACATACCTAGGGGCACTACCAATGGATCAAATCTAGAGAGAGTTGATGCAATATGTGGAAGACCTTTCCCATCCATCAAGGATGTATTGAAACTTATAATAAAATGAAGACACACCCAAAAAAATTTGTGACAAGTTTTTCTATTGCGATATGGAGCTTGAGTGTCAACATTGACAGTGACTAGAATATAAGTTCCATCAATTGCTTCCACACAATCCTACAATAGGTAAATTTATAATCAAACAAACATAAAATTATAGGATTCATATTTAAGAAAAAATAAATGTATAAATAAGATATCTACCTTTAAGTATGGATCAAAATTATCCTTCCCACTAATTTCTTAAGGAGTGGCTAGACCAAGTGGAAAAATATAATTGCCACGAAGTGCCAATATTATTGTCAAAACCTTGTGGAAGTATTGACTTATTGTCTCTCTTGAGTGATCCAAAGATATGGGAATGATTCCTCAAATTATGACCAAGGGTATGGAGGAACATCACGAGTTGTTCTTCCAATGTTGTAGTGCATCATATTTGTGATGCTTCCTTTTTCCCTAAAAGTAGTTGCTAGACGAAAGAAGGCTCCTCTACTCACTTGAATTTTATCATGAAAATCAGTGTCATTCAAATAAATAATACACTTATAAAAGGGAATCTTGCCTCTTTTCCACTTATGTATTTCTCTTCTACTTTCTTGTGAAAATGCTGCTATAGATGCAACAAAGGCAACTAGACTAACTACAAGAGCATAAATGCGTCTTCTCTTCCTAGAAATGTGTCCTAAAATGTTTTTATTTTTTAGTAGATCCATCAACAACCTAAAACCATTTTATAGGCACATTTCATTAGATCTATGAAATTACTAAAATAAAATTAATTCTATTATGAATTTATTGTAAACTTCAATAAGAAAGAACTTAACAAAAAGATTTTTTTTTAATCTCAGAGGAGTATGATGAAATCAGATTGTGTGTTGCTAAACCAAAAAAATACAATATTAAACTAGCTATATGGAAAAAGAACATGTGGAGGTAAAAATCAATTAGCCTACACATCTATGTTGTAATAAAAATCAATTGTCAGGCTTTCTTTATTATCTCTTCTATGGAGTTAAGTCTTTTATTGGAGCATGGACAAATATATATTAGTTGTTATTGGACATCACTAGAAGTTACAAAAGTCTCTTGTACTATAGATGGTCATGGCTATAAAAAAATTCATACAAATGTAAGAATCCAGTGATATTGTGGAACTTCTAGAACTGCAAAAATAAAGCAAGTATTGACTAAATGAGCCAAGCACCAAGGAGAAGTATGCAAAGGAAGTGGAGGGGATTAAGGTAGGCCAAATAGTTTTAAAACTAGTATCCAAATGAAAAATAAAATAAACAAAATTCAAAATTTACAATTAAAAAACATTTCTACAATCCCCAAAATTAAGTAAATAAAAATAATATTCTAGTACTGAAAAAAATATCTTCCATCTCATACTCAAACATCATCATATGTTCTAATATTTTTTAATATAAACCATTATTTTTCAATCATACCATGACTTACCATTATGTTTTATTTAATTATTAGATTCCTTTAATGATCATTTTATCAATGCTCACTTGATTAATCTATATTAACACGTAAACATCTATGTATATCTAGTCAGATTAATACAATACTTCTTTGAAAAAAATATAATGAATTAGGATAAAAGGAATGCATCAAGTATTGACTAAATGGGCCAAGCACCAAGAAGTAGGAAAAGGAATTGGACGGGATTAAGGAAGGCCAAAAATTTTAAAATGGTCAAAGATAACGCATCTAGTGCTAGTAAACATTTAAAATATGTAAGAAGATCTAAAAAGATGTGCAAACTATTGAACCCTTCCCAAAACCAATCTTTCCCCGTTTAGTATGTACAATGTATTTCATCAAAACCCACTTTTTGCCCATTGGATTTTATTGGAGGTTTTTGAAGCCCTTCAACAAATAGACAACACCTTTCTTGAAAGTGTTATGTCAAACAATTCTCCTACCTTTCTTTTGTTTCACGTTTTGCATACAAGTTTAGTAGTGCTCTCTAGCTACGCTATATTTTTTGTAGAATCTATGTCTTTCATCATGTTTTAATGGAAATTGTAGTCAATTCCAAAATGACCACTATATAGATTAGAGGGTGTCCAAGGATGAGGATATCACAATGAGGTTTGACTATGATCATAGAACCTCTTTTATATAGTTGTGATGCATATTATAAAAGAGGTTCATTAATTATTTTCTTTATAAAGAGATAGTGAGACGTTATGTTTCAATATAGGTGTAGAAGCTTCTCAAATCCTCATTTCCATTCTCTCTATTTATACAACCTTTCTTCACTAAAGGTACAATCGACAACACAAATTTGTTTTGTAAATACAACTTTGGTTTTTAAATTTTGAATTTACATTCACTCCAAAGAATTATTCTTGAGGAGCTATTGAGTTTGATATCTAGAGATAGGTTTGGACTATTAAAAAGTTTTTAAGGTAGGGCAAAGTGCTACAGATGATGATTTGAAGAAGGCATATGAAAAATTGGCAATGAAATGGAATCTTGACAAGAATCTACCAAGACATTGACATATGAGAATTCTCCACTGGTTTGTATCATGGGTGATCTACTCTCATTAGGGAACCTATAACCTAAAGGATGTGAACTTGTGAAGAGAAATATGAGATCACCCACTATATGGTAAAAGTTGAAGTCTTATCTGTGCATATCTTGTAGTGGTGGTACCTTCCTACTTAACAAGGTGATTAGTCCTCTGAATTAACACAATAGAAAGTGAAGGTAAAAATTATGAGAATATGACATCTGATACCAATGTTTGCAATTAAAAATGCCATATTTGGACATCTCCATATAAAATAGAAAGATGGTTAAATGTAGTCTGCATAATGTTGGTTATGGGTTCCATTTGTGTTTGATAGAAGATGAAAAACTTAACCATTAGTAACTCTAATTCTCTTTTTTCTCGTGTCTAACCATAGAAAAAGACCCACCATGTTGGCCAAGTTCTATTTTCAAAATTACTCATGCCACATTGAGAAAACATCTGTTCATTCCGATCCAATTTCTTCTTGGTAGTCGAGCCCTACTAAAATCACTTGTGGACTAGCTATATTGGCCATGAAAGATAATAATAAATATACAACTAAATATTCCATGTTTTTCTAAGATCTTAATTAACACCATTGCAGTCACTGATTATTAATCTCCTATCGTAAATGATTATTAAACTGCCAAAAATAAATTCCCAGCTAATATCAAAAAATAACACTATTGCAACTTCACCAATAAAATATGGAAAGAAATTCACAACACAAAGAACATAGTATTTTTGGATAAATCATCCCTAGAAAAACCCCTAAGGGAAAGCCAGTTCTACAAATGGAAAATATATTAACTTCAGCAAATCAAGAGACATAAATTCCTTTCCTCTTATTGGCAGAATTCAGACAACCTCCTAATTTCTCCTACTGATATTCTCCACTACTATCCCCAATGCTATCACCATGCCCTTGCTAACACTGCAAGACTATTTGCTATCATTGCAAACTCATTTGCTAACATTGTAAATGCTTCTACAACTTCTTGTTGTTCTCTATTTTGTTTTGTTCACCAAATGCCTCCCTTGACTCCCCTTTTATACTACCTAACCAAGAAGTATCTAATTTATTCTCAATTAAAACAACCTAACCAATAGCTTACTAGTTGCTTCTAGAAGGAGTCAATTAATTAACAAATATTTTTCGTAACTCTAACAATTATTTGCTAATTAATCATATATGGATGAACAACTATCCAAGCTACATAAAACCAATACTCCCTCTTAGTGAGGAAGTTGTTTTGCATGACACCCAACTTATCTCTGAAGAAGATGAATTTAGCCTTCCCCAATGCCTTAGTCAAAATGTCTGCTACTTGCTCCTCTATAGGCATGTACCATAGATGAACAACCTCCTATTGTACATAATCTTTGATGAAATGATATCTAATATCTATATGTTTAGACCTATCACGAAACACTAGATTCTCAAACAATTTGATGCAACTCTAATTGTCATAGTGTATCATAGTAGTCTCAACCTTTTGACCAAAAAAGGCTACTAACAACTTCTAAAGCCATATAGCTTCACATGTCACCATTCTAGCTACTAGTTATTCTACTTTTGCTAAACTTAGAGCCATAGACTTTTTCTTCCTACTGAACCAAGATAAATTCTTGATCCCAAACTAAAACAACATGTTGAAGTGCTCCTTTTGTCCATTATAATTCATGCCCAATCTGCATCAGTATAGCCCATCAACCTGATACCTTCAGATCAGATATATTTGATCCCATACTCTACTGTACCATGCAAGTAACACAATACATGCTTGGCCATTGTCTAATGCATTCTCTTTGGTTCAACCATGAACTAACTAGGAGAGTTTACTGCAAATGCAATATCTAGCCTAGTGTTGACCAAATACATAAGAAAACCAATCAACTATCTATATAAGATGGGATCTACATCCTTCTCCTTCAATGTATTTACCTTCTACCAATTTGTGATCATGGGTGTAGACATGGCTTTGCAATCCTCCATCTTAGTTCTCTTCAAGATTTCAATACAATATTTTCCTCAACCAAGGAAAATCTCTGCATCTATCTACCACACCTCCATGCCTAGAAAGTAGTGCATAAGTCATAAGCCTTCATCTCAAACTCTTCTACAAGGTCCCTCTTGTAGTCTTCTATGAGACCCAGTGAGCCTATAAGAAACAAGTCATCCACATAAAGAATAAGAATGAGAATCTCACCACGAACAACCAAGTAGTAGAGGCTAACATTTTATTCACTCTTTACAAAGCCCATTTCCTGCAATTATGTGTCAATGTGCTCATACCATGCTCTAGGAGCTTGTTTGAGTTTGTATAATTCTCTCTTCAATCTACACACGTAGGTCTCTTTACTGTGTGCTATAAAGCCTTCTAGTTGCTCTATGTATACCTCCTCCTTTAATTCACCTTAAAGGAATGCTATCTTGACATCCATCTGATGGATTTACCATTCCATTTGTATTGCAAATGAGATCACAACTCATATAGAAGTGTACATGGCCATTGGAACAAATGTCTTCTTGTAGTTTATTCCCTCCTTTTGAGAGAACCCCTTGGCCATGAACCTTGCCTTGTATTTCTCAATGCTGCCATCTACACCATGCTTTATCTTAGAGATCCAACATGATCCAAATATTGCCTTATCTATTGGTCTACAAAATATCTCCACACATCATTATGCATAATTGAGGAATACTCCTCAACCATAGCATCCTACCATACCTGATGCTTTGTAGCCTCTTAATAGTTGGAAGGTTCACTATCTACCAACTGACTAACTAATGCCACATAGTCATTGAATTTGGTTGGTTGTTTCTACTATCTAGTACTCTTCCTAGGAGCTCCCACAAACTCTTGAGTATCCCTTAGTGTCTCTTGAACCTTACAATTCCTGCTACCAACTATAGAGAATCAAATATCGACCTCTAAGTATTCTAGATGCATTTCTTGTTGCTCCATGCTCTGTGAAACTTCACCACTTGAGCCTACACTTGTACTAGTAACTGTACTTGTGCTTTGTTGCCCTTGACTAGGCCTTGGAGCTTCTGTTGGGTACTCACTTTGATCATCTACTTGAAAATCTCTAGACCTTCTAAATTCCTTGTCCTCTATGAACTTTATATCATGCTTGACAATAATTCTTCTAGTCCTAGGGATAAAAATCGTATATGCCTTTGAGGTTTCATTGTACCCAACAAAGTACCCCCTCTCTACAGTCTAATCTAACTTGGTACATGTATCACCTAGAATATAACAATATGCCAAATCCCCAAATATTATGAAATGGCTAACATCAAATTTCTTTCTTGTGATAGCTTCTTCTGGTGTCATCCTCCCTAGTACCTTGTGTGCAACCCTATTCTAAATGTAGACTGTTGTACTACATGTTGCTACCCGTAAGTAGTAGGGCATATCCTAGTTATGTAGTATAGATCTTGCCACCTCTGATATAGAATGGTTCTTCCTCTTAGCAACTCCATTCTCCTATGGATTGTAAGGAATAACCCACTCTCTCTTAATTCCTTCCCTGGTATAAAACTCATGGAAGTTATGTCCTTTGTAATCACCTCCATTGTCTAACTGAAAAACCTTTATCTTCTTTCCTATCAAGTTTTTCACTAGAGACTTGAACACTTCGAACCAACTAAAAACTTCATCCTTGGTCTTCAAGAAGTATATCCAAGTCTTCCTAGAGAAATCATTGATAAAAGTAACATAGTACTAATATCCTTTGATAGACTTTGTTGACATCATTCTACAAACATCTAAATGTAGTAGATTAAGAACACCTTCAGAACTAGTGTCACTCCTTGGAAAAGATGCTTTCAAAAACTTCCCCAACATGCATCCTTTACATACATCATCATGCTCTGTGCTCACCTCTAGAACACCTATCACCATCTCATGAAGTAATTTGAGTGCTCCTATGATGCAGCTCTCTAAGATCTCTAGGATTATAGATGCTCATGAGTGCCTTAGGAGTATCAAACTACAACCTATAAAGGTAACCATTCCTAACTCCAATAGTTATGGGTGATTTCCAATCCTTGTGCTTAATTAACACATGTGTCCCTCTAACAGTACATTATCTTTCCATTCTTCCTCTAAATTTGAACAATCCCTTTCCCAACTAGATCTAGTTTGGACAAGTTTTCCTTAAAAATTTGGATATTGGTGTTCTCCTCATAACTAGAGAATTACTCTTTAACTCCTATCATATGAAATGATGCTCCACTACCTATATACTAGATAGCCTATGAGGTTGAGCTCACCATACAAGCTATAAGTGAAAACTCATCTTCCATTTTGCTAGAGAGTTCTTCTACACTTGCTAAAGCTACCATCTACTTCTCTATCTTCTTCCTTTCTAGGTAATCACTAACATAGTGACCATACTTGTGACATCCAAAGCAGTTGACCTTAGAGAGACCCTTCTTCTTTTTCTCACTTTGTGAATTTAGTCCTTTGCTAGACTCCTTCTTTGCTTTCCTTTTCCCTGCTAGGGAAACATTTTCCTATTCAACCTCACTTTTCTGACTCTTGTTGGCCCTATTGACAAGACTTAGTATAAACTCCTCCTAAGTGAAATTAGTCCATATTTGATCCCAACTTAGTAAGTTATTTCATCCACTAACAACTTTAACAAAGACACTCCATTATTTAGAAAACCCATTTAGAGCTATTCTCACTAGCTCATCAACATTGGGACTATCTCTAATAGCTGCTAACTCATCCTTGACAAGTGTAAGCCTAGTGAGGTAACTTATAACATCTTCTCCCTAGTTCATCTGGGTATTCTTTAACTTCTCTCTAAGAATCATCTTCCTATTGGTGGTAGCATTCTATTATAGATTCAAAATGGCATCCCACATCTTCTTGGCTATGTCTAGTTTTGAGATATGTGGAACAATATGATCCTTAACACCATCAAGAGTAATCCTCCTTGCCTTGGCATTTTCCTTCTTATATTTTTCAAGCTATGTCACATCTATTGGTATAGGTACCACACTGGTAAAATAATCCTTGATACCATTCTCTTCCAATAATAAAGAAATTTTGGCCTTCCAAGCACCAAAATTTGAGGCACCATCCAATTTGTCCTAATCTCTCAAACTAGTTAAAGCCATCTCAAGGGATTAAAGCAATAATAAATCTAAAGAGATCAATCTAGGCTATATAAACCCTTAATTTCTTTCCTAAGGAAAAAAAAAATCTACCCTCAACAATGCTCTGATACCATGTGAAAATTACCACTATTACAGTCATTGATTATTAATTTCCTATCATAAATGATTATTAAACTACTGAAAATAAATTCACAACTAATATAAAAAAATAGCACAACTATACCTTCACCAATAAAATATAGAAAGAAATTTACAACAAAAGAACACAATATTTTTGGACAAATTGTCCTTGGAAAAACCCCTAAGGGAAAAGTAGTTTTGTAGATGGAAAGTATATTAACTTCAGCAAATCAAGTGATACACAATTCCTTGCCTCTCACTGGCAGAATTTAGACAACCTCCTAATTTCTCTTGTGGATATTCTCCACTACTATCCCCAACACTATTACTGCATCCTTGCTAACACTACAAGACTATTTTCTATCATTGTAAACTCATTTTCTAACACTGAAAATGCTTCTACAACTTCTTGTTGTTCTATATTCTATTCTATTCACCAAATGCCTCCCTTTAGCCCCCTTTTATACTACCTAACCAAGAGGTTTCTACTTTCTTCTTGATCAAGAAAACCTAACCAATAGGTTACTAGTTGCTTCTAGAAGGAGTCAATTAATTAACAAATATCTATCATAACTTTAGATATTATTTTCCAATTAATCATATATGGATGAACAACTGTCAAACTACCTAAAACTAATAGATCTTACAATCATCCATCATGGAAAATATTTATAGTCATCATGGAAAAATTTATTTAAAAAATACAAAAAAAATATTTCAAACTATTATCATTAACAAAAATTTCTAATTTTTAATTTCATACTGTATATTTCCAAGGGATATTCAAATACAAGGAGAGTGCAAATGCTAGAGAGAACTAATGCAAAACCATGAAAAAACTAATCAGATGCTTAGCATTCAGTAATAAGAAAGGGAGAATAAATGGATTGTTACCTGTTAATAAGAATGAGAGAATAAATGGAGCATGCTTAGATGTTACCTAGAATGAATAACTAGATTGTTGGCTTGACGATGGAATGACTGGATGTTGGCTTTGTTTGTCATTTCCCCCACTTTCTATCTATATAAAAATAAAATCTTTCTTAAGCTGAAACGAAAGACCAAAAAGCCCTAATGAAAGACCAACAAAATAAAATCCTTCTCAAGATCAAACAAAAGATCAAAATGCCTAATGAAAGACCATTAATGAAAGACCAAAAATCCCAAATGATAGACCAAATGAGACACAAAAGGTCCTAAATGAGAGACGAAGAACTACCTATGTAGAGCAACCAAAGACATGCCAAAAATATGAGAAAGTGAAGTGTGCAACCAAGATTAATAATGAAGAATTGAGTGGGAAACAAAATAGGTCATTTGGACCTCAAAAAAATCATTTAAATTGTTATAGAATACTCATTTTGGGAAAAATGAATTAGAATGAGAATTACAACAATTCCACCTATTTAGATGAAAGACCGAATCCAAATTTTGGGCGTTAGATGGGCATACTAGATTCTCATTTTTTCTAGTTCCAATTCTGATTGTGTGGACCCAAATAACTAATTAGATTTTTTTTAGAATCCCAAATGCTAATTCAATTTTAATTTTGGCAACCAAATGGGGCCTTATGATGGTCACAAGGAAGAATAGACAATGACATTAACATGGCATTCTTAAGTGAAAAATATATAGAAGGATATTGACACCAATGCATAAAATATAGCATACATGCATATTGGTGTTTCCCCCCTTCCTCCATGAATGACAATGTTCAATGGATCATTCAACCTTTCAACAGTGAGCTAAGTACCACTTTACTTTCAATTTTTTTAATATATTTATACTGTAAGGATATATCATTCTAGAAATCTTTTCTAAATAGTTTAGTTTGGTTCTATGAGGGCTTTTGCATTATATTTTTAGAGTGGAGACTTAATTTTAACCTACTTAATTTTTCTAAACTTGTACCTACATGGGTGAAAATTGTTCTTTTCCTATTGAGCAATTACACACTAAAATTCATAAATGCATTGGGAACTTGATGGGAAACTGTATATTTATAGAGACTAAGAACCTAGAATCTAATACAATTTAATTATTTATTAGTTTAAGATTAGATGCACACAATATTAAACCCCTTAAAAGGTAATCACAAATTCATCATTATACAATCTATCTTCATTCATATTTAAATGATATATGAATGATACAGTAATATTCAAATATTAAACAAAGGGACTATAGAAGGTAATATATATAAGCTGGGTTAGTGCAGGAAGTTGGGTCTCACTTTTGAGCAAAAAAGTGGAAGTGTTTTTCCTATTTTTAGAATTTATTGTCAAATGATATAAAAATTTGAGGCACTTATAGTTTGAATATCAGAAAACTTCAGTAATAGAAATTGTAGTGCTCAGAGTCTACTTTTAGAATGTATAATTTATTTGAATACTCATATGATAGATTATATATTTTGTATAGAACTTTAAAAATTACTTTTTCAAAATGTATGTTTCAAGACCATACCACACTTGTTTATGGACACCATAATTGGATACAAAAAAATGAATTTTGTGAACCCTTTTAAAAGAAGTTACCTGACACACCAAAGATTGATGAGAACATTTTCCCTTAATTTTGTATTGAATTTTTATTTTATTTATTTTGAAATGACAATCAAGCTATTTTTAAAAACCTCTCATGTACAGACATCATAATTTGATCTAAATTTTACTTTTAAAAAATTACTTTTTTTTTATTAAACTTCAAAAGAATTATACACAAATTGATGATGTGTAAATTAATTTAAGAACTATAAAATTAAAAAGTTATTAATGTTTTAGTGAACCTCACCATTTTACATTTAGGTGATATTTTTGTTTAATAGATAATGTAAAATTAATAAATAAAATCATATAATTGTTAAATTTACAATTATTAAATCAGGACAATAAGAGTTGTAATGGGTTTTCATTTTGTCAAAAATTTTGATTAGGAAGACCCTCATAAATTTTTGGCAATGTCCAAAATCATCAAATATTTTCCTTAGTTAAATTTTGATAGATCAAGTCATAGGCTTAGTCCCACCAAGCCTGTATGATGCCTTTTTTGGGAGGTTGGTGCCTTTGTCCCCTCTAGGAGCAGGTATTGTTCAACATAGACTGATGAATTTGTGACATATGCTTAACCATCTCTTGTAGGTCCTTGTCTCTAGCTATTGTGACATTCATTGATAGGTCAATCTTTTGGTGTAACAATAAAAGTGATTATAACAAGTGGCAATAGAGTGCTAGGTTACAGGTTCAAATCTCTCGAGTCATGCTAATGGGGGGATGAGGGAGGATTGTTGGGAGGTTGGTACCTCTATCCCCTCTTGGTGGAGGTATTGTTCAACATAGACCAATGAATTTGTGACATGTGCTTGACTACCTCCCATAGATCCTTATCTCTAGCTTTTGTGACATTCATTGATAGCTCAATCTTTTGGTGTAATGTTAATGGTGATTCCAATAGCTTTCCCCAAGCCAACAATGCCAATTGAAAATTCCTGCCCATGGATTTAGAATCGGGTGCTCAATTTTTTAATTGAAAAATTGGGCACTTGAATTCAATTTATTTGTTGAGAAAATTAGGAACCCAATTTATAAATCTATCTCCTAGTTCTAAGATAGCCCACTAGGGCCCAAAAAATGGCCCGCAAGAGCAAAGAATAATCATTTCAATCATTCTTTGATAGTCCTAAGATGCAACAACATAATTCTATCATATTATTATGTTTTCTTGTCATCTTTTGCATTTCACAAGATCTCTTTGATTTGAATTCAAAATTGGTGCAGGCATGGGATCAAAACAATGAAGAGAGAAGAAAATGAATTTTTTAACAAATGAGGAGATTGTAACAAAAAAAGAGAAGGAAGCACAAATTTCAATGGGAGAGAAGACAAAGAATTAAAAAGTTGAGCAATGTTAGGGATTCAATTTCAAATATGATTTCAGAAGATAAGTACATTGAAGATACTATGATGGATGAAGAGGCTAGTAAAGTGAACCCAATACAAGGATATTTAGGCACACATTCAATATAGGCGTGTCTCCAAAACCTCAATTTTTTTTCTCATGATTAAATTGGAAATATTTTAGAAGTGGGTTATACTTTAAATAATTTAGATATTCTTCATAAGAATAGATTGACAAATTATAATGCAGAACAAATTTCAATCA
The DNA here is from genome assembly GCA_028749045.1 of Cupressus sempervirens. Lineage (NCBI taxonomy): Eukaryota > Viridiplantae > Streptophyta > Pinopsida > Cupressales > Cupressaceae > Cupressus > Cupressus sempervirens. Next base: position 397,175,836 of record CM053788.1, read on the forward strand.
AAATTTAAACAAAATGAAATACAAAGAAAAATGAAAATGAGATTCAAATTCCAATTAACATTGAAAAATAAACACCAATTGGAAATAACAATATGAATGTAGACATGGCACCAAGGGAGAAACATGCTTGAATGCTACTGAAGTACATGACATTTTTATTTTTCTAATGATGTGCTACATAATCTTTGTGGACTAGTTTCATGGAGATAGATTAGGACACATGCTAATAGATTGTATTGACAAAAATTTTTATAATAAAAAAAATGGGTTTCAATGTCAATTGATTTAGCAACTAATTAAAATGTAAAAATTATAAAAGTGATGAAAATGTTAGAAATTTATGCAAAACCAAAGAATAAAGATGAATTGTTATAAAAAGTTGTATCCAGGTATGCATAGGATCATGGTCAACCAAATTATGGTCTAAAGTGGTAGTAAAAAAATTAGAAAGTTAGGGTTATGTCAACTTGATGTATTATTTTTAAGTAGTTGTGAACTCTATATCAAAAAGTTGTAAGAAAATAATACTTAGGAAATTGAATGTAGTTTGTAAACTACTTGGGCTTATCTAAAAAAAATTGAATGGTCAAAATTTTGGATTTTAATGGAGTAGTACAAAAAATTTTGGACAAAAATAAAAAGTAGGGTGTATGTTTGACAACCTTAATGAAAATCAAATGATAGTATTTTTTAGTATAATTCTAGATATAAAAAGTAGACTAATTTGAGTATTTTCATTCCAAATAATTAATTAATTATGAATTTTCTACTATAATAATTTTAATTAAAAAATCCCATGTCTCACCACCTTAACTAATTGGAAAACTTACAAATTTTTTTTCTTATTGTAGGAAAAGCATAGAATGTGACACAACTTTTGGATTTTAAAAATGCTATATTGTTTGAAAGTTAAAGTTGTTTTTCAATCAATATGTCAATCACCACTTTACAAGTACCTACATTAGAAATTAACTAATAAATACTTATCAAACTCATAATTTGACAACAATTATATTGATGGAATCTTGAGATGGTTTTGAAGAAACCCTTTTCATTTCATTGAAGTTGGAAAATGTTGTTAGATGGTCAGTCGAAGTCTAGATGTTAGATAAAGATGCCTCAAACATATTTTTTGAGTTTCCTAAATAGGCTTGGTAAATACCAAGCCTAATCAAGCACTTGAAGCCAAATTGAGTGGCCAAAAACTTTGGGTACTTGATTACATTTCCTATACCCCAAAAGTGGTAGCAAAATAAAAAAAATCAAATTTCAATTATATGAGACAATGTTGTACATTTAAAACCAAAAGTTTTACAAACATATTTAAATATGTTTGAGTAGTATTAGTAGTTACGATATAATAATCTAGGAATATTATTATTTCTTATTTTATTACTATATATTATTATTATTATAATATTATTTACAATATTAAATATAATTACATAGTATATTAGGATAAATATTATATATAGTATTAAAAATATAATTACATAGTATTTGTTTTTTGTTAGATAAAAGGCCCTAGGGCCTATTTTTGCTCTTATTTAATTTAGAGTTTTTTGTAATTTAATTAACTGGAATGATATGATAAATTTATCGTTATTTTGAGTTCTCCACATCATTTTCTTATTTAATATTTCAGAGAATTTGCATTAAGACTTGGCTAAGATCAAATTATTACATTTAAAAAAAATAAATGAGATTGTTACTATATGAAAAAATAAAGCTTCCATATGAACTAAAGGAAACAAATTTTTTTTCTAAAAAATTATTTATTTATATACTTTTGGAAATACTTGAATTGAATCAAGACTTTAGATTTTGTCTTAACAATTACAAGTATAGGTTTTTAGAAACATATCGAGAAAATTTAGTAATTACATCCTATATTAGGATCATAGTATTTTATATCATCTATAATAATAATTTTTTGATCGATAAATGACTGTAGCCATGATTAATTTTTATTAATTAAATCAAAATTACAAGTTGTCCATCATTCTGACGGGCACTGGTAGAAAAGAACAGGGAAAGAAAACCTCTAGTCTTGCCCATGACCAAAGTCCTATATTATACATAAGTAAAAGGGGCATACCTTAGTTAATTACAATCTTAAAGATCAAAAATCATTTTTGTGTTTGTCATACAAACTAGAGGATAAAAGGAAATAGAAACCTTATCTCTGTATACATATCACCACAACCAATCCAAATGTTAGGGATTAGGAAAAATAAAGAAATCCATCAATACCTTAATATTAGATTAGGATAGTCCAATCCATAAAGATATTATAAAGAATAATTAGAAGTTTATAGATTTCATTATTATTAGAATTAATTATTATTTTTAATTACTTTTTCTTATTTTTTACTGATTTTAAAAGATATTGAAAAATTATCAGAAATTAGAGTATGAAATTATAAATTATTATTTTTATCACATGATTAATGCATAATGTGATGATTAAAAGGATGAGTATTAATTAGGGGTAATTATACGAATTGCAACTCTGGCAGGGGGAGCAAACTGCTACAAAACTTATGAGGAGGAGATAATCAAAATTTCTATCATGGTAGAAAGAGGGTTAAATTGTATATGCATTTCATATACACTATTTTGAGTAGATGCGCAAAAATTGTAAACTGAATAACACAAAATTGGGAGAAAGATATAATAGAAAGTAACCCTAATTCAACACTTTCCAAGTAATGAGAAAATTTAGGATAGACCACATTCTAGAGACTGTAATCAATACCAGAGGAAGAGGCAAGATATTAGCTACATAACATATATCTTTATTATAAGATTCGATATATACAATTTCAAAATGCCCTTGATGTAATAAGAGGTGACACAATTATAGTTTTCCTTGCATGCAATCATTTAACCTTAGTTGTAGTCAATAGAGACATCTAAAAAAGAAACCATACTACTAATTGAGCACAAAACCAAAATTTTGGGTCGATATAACAAACAAAATGACCTACATTACAAAATTTTGGGTCGATCTAACAGTGAAACACAGTACATAAGATTGTCAAGTTCTTTTAAATACCATAATAATTTTGAAGGCTTCATGCAGTGAGGAGGCCTTTGAACTTGGAGGGAATTTGAATCTTGTTCTTCCCCTGCTTTTTTTTATCATAATTGGGCAAACCAAATTCCACTTCTTCGAAGTTTGAAAAGTCTACATCTAGATGAATGTAGACGTTGTATACCCTCAGATAGTTGGTTAACTAGTCCCTACTAGGGTCTTGAATAATTCACCTCCACCTTAACAAGAAGTTAATGCTCAACTCCATTCTCAGCCATTCACAGAAAAACTTGACATTATCCCTAATCACCAGGCATGGACGTCTTGGACTCCTACCAATTTTTGGACTATCTACTTCAAATTTCATATAATACTCAGGGAGGGGGATACAGAGCCTAGCATCAATATTGGCGACTACAATTTCCAAACCTACTAACCAATAGGGATCGAAAATATTATAGGTTAACCTAATAATGTCCCACTTCTCCACTCTCGCCCTAGCTAAACAACCCACCCAAAGCCCTACTATGTCACTATTAGTCCTCTAGGAGTATTCATAGCTGAAGATCCCTTCTCCTAAAGCCCAACTACTAGCTACTTGACTCATGTCATCAATTGGCTGGAGGAGCCGATTCCACCTCTCTAGTTTCATCAGCCCACAAAAAGCCATTGTGTGGTTTTCAAAGGCATGATAAAGACTAATGTTGGAATCCATAAAGCCAAATCTAGACCTCAATCTATGACTCTATCTAAATCAATCACTGTCCAATATAAAATGAAAAAAAAGTTTTGAAATACAATAATATATAGGGATGAGAGAAAATTCTAGACATGAAATAATGGCGATGATGTTGCAATGATCAAAGTTTCCTCTCGATTTCATCATGGGGATATCGATCACTCAAAAGTAAGATTTTAATAAAATTAGGTACTCTACCCAATTCAAACCAAATGAATTCACACACATAAGTATGATTCAATTATGATGAGTTCAACCAAGTATAAGAATCAATGATATGATTAAAAGATAGGGTGTTAATACCATTGGTACCTAAATTGGCTAATTTATCAGCTTCCTTATTGCCTTCTCTCTATATATGTGAAAATCTTACTTCTTTGAATGCAGAGAGTGATTTGATGATTTCTTCTAATTTGGAATTCAAAACCCAATTTGGGGTAACTCCCTTTCTCAGAGTGTTAATAATAATTTGGGAGTCCCCTTCGATCATAAGTTTTTGAATTTTGAGTTTAATGCTAAGATTAATTCCTTCTTCAACTACTTCCAACTCTACAATATTATTTGTCACCTTGTCTAGAAATTTGGATCTTTTTGCTAACCAGTTACTATTTTCATCCCTTATTATACATCCTATTCTAGCTTTTCCAAGATTCCCTCTTGAGACTCCATCGAAATTCAATTTCTTCCATCCCAGTGGTGGGGGTTCCCATTTAAAGGTAAGTCTGGTGAGATTGTTCTTCTTTTTGTAGTAGAGGGGTGGGTAAATTAATAGTGGCCATCTTTTTTTAATTTTTGCATCCCATTCTGAAAGGGATCCTTCTTCTCTTGGTCTCTTCCTGAGGTCACTATTCATCACTTCCGAGATAGCCACTTCTATTTTTGAATAGAGAGCTTGTTCAGATAGGCTTTGATTTAGAAAAATCCTATGGTTTTGTTCTTTCCAAATTTCCCATAGAGCTATAGCTGGAGAAATATTCTCAGAGTTTACCATAGATCTTCTGAGAGGCATTTTTAGGCCAGCCTAAAAAATGATCTATCCAATTGCTAGCTAACGGGGAGGTCTAATTTAATTTTCTTTGAAGCCATCTCCAACAGTCTTGAGACACTTTACATGTATATAAAAGGTGTTTTGCCTTTTGTTCTACTTCTTTGCATAAAATGCATCTTGAGGGTCCTTCAAATCCCATTTTCCTAATTCTATCTGCAGTTAATATTATTTTTTGTATTGCTGCCTAGAGGAACATTCCTACTTTAGGAAGGCCTACTGGATCCTAGCATAGGTCCAAAGGGAGGGTGTCAATTTCCCATTTTTTGGAATTTGTGATCATTCTATATCCTTCCTTCACTTTATAATTCCCATCTTTTGAAGCTACCCAAATTAGTTTGTCCTCCCTATCTCAAATTGTAATAATTCAATTTTTTAGAATGTGTTCTAGTTTCTCCTTATTAGACAGGTTAATTCCATCTTCAAGTAATGATTTCTATTTCCAATTTTTATCTGAATCTAAACCTAATTCTTCTATGCAATCTTTCACCTTTGTCCCTTATAAAGTATTAAGGAGCGATATTGCTTCTGGCGATAAATCATAACTAATAAGGGGGGATAATCCATTTCATGAAAGAATAAAGCTTCATCTCCATTCTGTATGTCCCATGTTAGGTACTTGGAGATCAAATTTTTGCTTTTAACCATGAAATTCCAGCCTGTAGAGCCTTTGGGGGGATTTTTAATTCTAAATAATGAAGTTTTATCTAAAGGATTGAGATATTTGTTGTAAAGGATTTTTGCCCATTTTCTATCTCTTTCATGATATAATCTCCATACTTGTTTAGCTCCTAGGGCTTTGTTTTGCCATTCTAGATTTTTAATCCCTAATCCACCATATTCTTTAGGTTTATAGATTTTACTCCAGTTGATTAAGGTTGCTTTTTTCTTATCCTCCAATCCATTCCAAAAGAAGTCATAGAGTTTTCTTTCTAATTTAGAGTTGATATTTTTAGGGAGATGAGAACAAGAAAGTTGATAATTAAGGATGGCTGATAAGACAGCTTTGATCTTGGTCATTTTGCCTGCCTTTGTTAACCACCTACCTTTCCATGATTCTATATGATTGTCAATTTTCTTGAGAATATGATCCTAGCCTGGGTTAGAATAATTACTTTTATCTAGATATATCCCTAAATATTTGAATGGAAACTTGCCTTTTTTGAAGCCAAGTTTTACAAATTTGGTCTTCAACTTCCTCAGTAGTGTTGAGAAAGAAGATTTTTGATTTTTTAGCATTAATCATTTGTCCTAATGCTTTTGTATATGTGTCTAGGATATGTTGAATATGAATTGCCTCTTGGAGAGTGCTGATTCTAGCAAGAATAGTGTTATCAACAAATTCTTGATGGGTGGTATTCTCCACTTCATTTGTGACTCTTACCCCTTTAATTTTGTCTGCAGATTGTACTTCTTTAATTGGCCTACTGAAATCCTCTGCCATTATAATGAACAAAAAGGGGATATAGGGTCTCCTTGTTTGATACCCCTAGAAATGCTGAAGAAACCTTCTAGGGTGCCATTAATGAGGATCGAGATTTTGGGAGTTGAGATGCATTGAAAAATAATGTTAACCCATTATTTTGAGAAGCCACATGCATCAAATGTTTTGGAGAGAAATCTCTAATTTACCTTATCGTAAGCTTTTTGAATGTCCAATTTGAGGAACATACAAGCTTCCTTATTTTTAATTGCCAAGCATATAGTCTCTTGTATGATGGAAATATCGTCTAAAATAGATCTGCCAGGTACAAAACCGGTTTGTTCTTCTGAAATAAGTTTTGGAAGAAATATTTTGAGATGGTTAGCTAATATTTTAGAAAAAAACCTTATAAATAGTGTTGCATAATGCAATAGGCCTAAAATCCCCAGGCATAATACTATTGCTTTTTTTAGGGATAAGAGTTAAGAAAGTGTGGTTAATTTCAGTTAGAATAGTGCCTCCATTACATGTGGCTTCTAAGGCTTTCCACAATTCTTCTCCTAGGATGTCCCAACATTGTTGGAAGAAGAAATCTTGAAAGCCATCTAGAGCTAGTGATTTATTTGGGTTCATACTAAAGAGTGTTGTTTTTACCTCTTGGAGAGTAAAGGGTTCATAAAGGAATTTATTATCCTCTTCAGTTATCAGCTTTGGGATGTACTTTAACATATCTTCTTGGACTATTTTGTTGGAAAAATCATAGTTATTAAGTGTGTTACTCGAGTGTTTAGTTAAAATTTCTGCAATTTCTATAGGGTTTTCAGATTACTCCCCCTGTGAGTTCTTAATTTTTGAAATGTTAATATAATTTCTATTAAAAAGAGTGCTATTATGAAAAAATTTGGTATTTCAGTCCCCTTCTAGGAGCCATTTTTCTCTAGATTTCTACCTCTAGAATATTTCTTCTTTTCCTAAGATTTCTTCATGTTTTAGTAAATATTCTTTTTCTAGGATAAATGATTCATTATTCATTCCTTTTGCGATGATTTTTTTATTTAGTTTATTGATTTCTTGTTTTTCTTTGAAAATATTTTTAAAGTGTTGATTATTCCATTTTAATATCTTTTCTTTAACACTTTTCAGTTTTGAGACAAGGCAAAACATTTTAGAACCTTCAAACTATTCCTCCTGCCATCATTCTCTGACATGAACCATAAAAGTTTTTTCTTGAAACCACATCTTTTCGCATTTGAAGGGGTTCTTGTTGAGTTTTGTTTTCTCTTTAATTTCTAATTTCACTAGGAACTGGTCCGAGCTAGCCATAGGAAGAATTTCTAACTTAGCCATTTTGTCCAAACTGAGTTCTCCTTTTAGGAGAAATCTGTCGAATCATTCTGCTATATAACAAAATCCTTTTCTTCTATTATTCCAAGTATAGATACCACTTTTTGTTTTGATATCCATCAGTGAATCTTTTTGAATCCAATCTTTAAAGTCTTCCATAGATTTGCATGCTTGAGACTCCCTCCCTATTTTTCTTCCTTACTTAAGATTGCATTAAAGTCTCCTCCAATAATGATAATTTCTAGGGGCATCGTATTGATGAATGCACTGATTTCTTCCTAGACTGCTAACTTGTCTGTTGTAGGTGTTGGCCCATAGACATTTACTATGACAATTTTAAAGTTTGATTTAGAGTTGATAATCCTTTCTCCCATCTAGTTTATTTAGGAGGAGAGTAATTCTATACTGATTTGCCAAGGGTTCCATATAATTCCTAGTCCTCCTGAAGCTCCTTGCGAATACTGTAGCTCTGATTTCCATTTTCCCAAATTTTGACTCAACTTCATTCTTTTATCTCTATTAAGTTTAGTTTCTTGAATTAATGTAATATCTAAATCAAATAGAGTTAAGTTATGCTTTAGCAAGTATTTTTTTATAGGGGCATTAAGACCCCTAGCATTCTAGGTAGTAATTTTCATTGCTCCTTGGGAAGGAACTTCCCCTTCCCATTGTATAGATGATCGAGAATCTTGGTTTGTTCCTTAATTTTTCCTACTGCCTCTCTAAATTATTTGAGTGATTTCCTTCCCCTCTTCTATTTTGATTTTCCACAAATTGGAGTCTTCATTCCTTCTTGATTCGTTGCTATACAAATTCTTTCAAGATTTTGTTCATTTACTACCATTTCTACAATTACTGATTTCTCACCTTCCTGATTTTCTTTTGAGATGATTTCTTTAATCAGTAGATTGCTAATTTGCTGATCCTCTTCATGTATGGTCTGGATAGACCTTAACTCTTCAACCTTTGTGTTACTATTTTCTTTGATAGGGCTACTCATGGTCATATTCGACTAGATTTCATCTATATCTGAGGAAAAAGGTGGCTCTCTTATAGCATTATCAATTTTTCTTGGTTCTGATGCAAACATATCCTGCCTATTATGAGGGGTTTACCAAAATTTATAGCTTTTCTTTCTCCCTTTTTTCCTAATTGTTATATTGCTCCATTGGGTGGAGTCTACTTATGGTATGATAGTCTCTTGCTCTAAGTTTTCCTTTTGAAAAACTATTTCTTGAAAGACATCTGAGTTTTTCTCTTCTCTCTTTTCTACTCTCTATTCTTCTTGCCTAATGAGAATCAATTCTTTCTCATTCCTCTACTCCTCTATTTGAGTTTCACAACTTCCTAATGTCTCCCCTATATTTGAGATTTTTATATTCTTCCCTTTATGTTCCTTGTGAAGTTCTTTTGCAAATAGACTTTGATCTATTAGATCATTTTGAGTCAAGAGAGCTTCATGCATCAGTTTCTTTTATTTTAGAATGTTCTGATCCACTTCTTGAATTACGTCCTTTTCTAGCTGACAATCTATACAGTTTTTAAATTTATTTAATGAGTGCTAATAGCTGATGTCTTCCTTCCATTTAGATTCCAACATTTCCTCTATATCCCTTCTGATGCCCATTGCTTCTTCTCTATTTTCTGGTCTACTTTCCATAATAAAGTTTTCCTTTTTTTCCTCAGTTAGATTTTTTTTAGAGTTTGGTATCTCTCTAGTTTTCTCTTCCTCTCTTGCTAATATTTTGCCTGTCCTCTTTTTTAGATTTTTAATATTTTTTTTTATATATGATTTTGCAAGGTTTGGATCTATTATTTTGTTAATGTCTCCTAAAAATTCTTTGAAAGTTAGATTGTAAATAGATCTATTTGTAATGACTTTCTTCTTTATTGATTGGATTTGGTTTATTTTAACCAAATCCCTAATTTTATTAGATTTGTAGATGTTATCTTCGAAACCTATTACTGTTCCTAATGAATTACCTATCTTTTTAATTGTTGTTTCTTCCATTAATTCTGATGGTACCTCTATGCTTTCCATCCATATTATAGATTCTAAATTTTTAATATGGTTTTTGTTGAAATTTGGTTGCCAAGCTAAAAATTTAATATGGTGACCTTTGTAAAAAAACATAGTCTAATTTCAATATTTGCTCTTTATCCTGTGGATTTTGGCATAGAATAAACTAGAAATTTTTAGTAAAAAAGTTAATGCTACTTACCTTGTCACCCCAAATCCTTGAGATAATGCGCTCCAGCCTGGATCTCTTCCTTGATGAACCATTCTAATACATATAGATACCCTTTTCTTCACAGTCTTTCCATCTCCCTTCACTATAGGCATTGTTGATTATAATTTCTTCACCTTTTGAATTCCTCTCTGTGAAACTAGGCTTTGGATGATTTTCCACATTTTTCTTGAAGGTAGATTGATCTCTTTTTCAGTGCGGTGCGATGTACACTTCTTTCTCCTTGCTAGGAGTTATAATCCGTGAGTTACACTCATAATACTATTTCGAGGGAGCTGAGGGGCTTTTGATTTTTGAAACAATTTCCTGAGCCCTTCCTAAGGGGATAGAATTGGCCTCAGAAACCACGCAAGGCTTTTCTGGCATTTTCAATTTGGGGCTAGGGTTAAATTGTGGATCTGTTGCATATCTTGTTTTATTGTAGAAGGTTTTTTGTTGTTGAATTTTCCCCCCTATTCCATTTTTATTATGCAAGAATTGTGGTTACCTTTTCCTTTTGCACACCATCTGCCATCCATCCTTTTTATGGGATTGATTGTAATGAATCTCCTTATTTCATTTGATATGTTGTTAAACAAAAGTTTCAAATTTGTTTTTATTTTCATCCCAGATGTAGCCTTGTTCATGACTGTGTTGTGAAAGAGCTTTGAATTTATTATAGGTTGTCAAATGAGGTTGTGTTCCTATCTTCCACTGAAATGCATTAAAACTTGATTTGAGGCGCTTGCTTTTTGAAAGGTTTTTCACTACTTTTGTTGTTTTCATCATTTTCGTTGAATTCACAGAGTAGAGCTTTATTAGAAGACTTTTATCATCTATAATATTATATATATATATATATAAAGTATTATAAATATATTGCTAAATATATCTACTATAATACATATTTTAACATAGTAATAGAAATTATTGTATAGTATTATAAATTTTATTTAATTATATTATATTATATTTAATTATAAGATAACATACAAACCCTTATAACCTATTTAAGAAAAACATACATGTTCGTAGGGGTCCTAACTAGGAATAAATATTGTCATGTCAATGGCCAAAAAGAGTCATAGGGTAACTTAGGACACCTTTCAATCAATCTGAAAATATGTACATCCCTAGAGGTCCTAAGACACAAAGGAACACATGTTTTCATAAGAATGGACAAAAGGGATCATAGGTTATCCTTTCAACCCATTGGAATAAAGTAAGAATGCAAAGAGGGGTCCTAGAACCCCTAGGAACACATGTTGTCACGTGAGTGGTCAAAATAAGTAATAAGATAATCAATGACCCCTTAGGATCCATAGAATCACAACATGCATGTTTGCATGTGAATGGTCAAAAAGAGTCATATGCTAATCTATGACCCCTTACAACCCATAGGAACACAAAATACATATCACGAGGTCTCCTAGGGTCCATAGGGACATATGTTGTCATGAAATATGTTGAAAGGGGTCATAGGTTATCCTATGACCCCTTTCAACCCACATGAACAATTATAATATGTCCTTAGGCATCCTAAGACCCCTAAAGACATGTTGTCATGAAATGTGTCGAAAGACGTCATGACATCCTATGAACTATTTCTACCTATTCAAAAAAATGAAATAGGTCTGTAGGGGTCCTATGACCCCTAGGGACATATCTTGTCTTGAATTACATTAAAAAGGATAATAGGTTATCTTATGACCCCTTTTGATACCCACTTGAACAAATATAATATGTCCTTAGGGCTCCTTGGTTCCCTATGGACATATATTGTCATAAAATGCATCAAAATAACCTATGACCCCTTTTGACATATTCAAACAAATAAAATAGATTCCTAGGAGTCCTAGGGATATATGTGTTGATACCTGATTGAAAAGATCTTTGATTAGAAAGATTGCTGAAAAAGACTATGTGTTTCAATCATTGTTTTGTCATTGATGTCAAACCTACTATTTGCTAGTAAGACAATTGCTTATATGTTTCAAGTACTATCACTTAGTTAATTTATGGGGAGGATTTGATCAACAAGATGTAGCAAAAGTACCTAGAGGAAAGGTTGAGTTATGATTATGTAATGAAGTACAAGAGCTAGTTAAGACAGTGATAACATAACGTATTGATGATCTACTTAAGGTTACAACATGGTTGGCTACACTTCGAAAGTTCAAAAGAATAAAGTTTTAAAAAGTTCATTTGCCAAGCTTGACCAAGTGGACAATAGATGCCAAGCAAAGTTAGTTTAAGCTGAGCAAAAAGTCAGTAGGAGCTGAGTGAAAACAAATTCTAGTAGATGTTGAGAAAGTTTATAGATGCCAAGTGATTTTTAGTTGATGCTAAGCATGAGTAAAATACAGTTGATGCTGAGTGATTTTATAGTTGATGCCAAGTGATGTAGTATGTGCTGAGCATCAAAAGATTGATAATGCTGAGCTGCTACATTATGAAAAAGATCAAAGATTCACCAAATAAGAGATGACAAGTTTATTTTGTAGGAACTTATGAATCAAGAGGAAGATAAGATTGATGAGCTGGTGGCACAAAATCTTATGTAAAATATTTTGGAGGCGAATTCAAATGGATTCCAAGAGAAGTTTCTAGAGAAGACAAGATATAGGGTAGATACATTGTATCCTATCTAATCCATCCATAAACCCTAATTTAGATGAAGGATAATGAGTAGGAAAATGTTCTAATTTCCTTTATATAGGAATGTCTAGTTAGGAAGCAAAAGAGTAAGAGAGAGTTTGATGCGAGAATCTAATAAGGAGAAGGAGAAAGGGGTTTTGCTTCATCAAGTGACCCAAGAGAAGAGTCTACAATAGTGTACTAAGCAAGAAGGCTTAAGAAGATGAATGCTTGAAGGGTGAACAAGCTGTCAAATATGCAAAGAATGAAAGCCAAGTAGAGTTGAGGGCTAAATAGAGATCTATAATCTGCAAGTAAGGTTGTAAGTTTTATTAGATCAAAGCTCTATTATTACTTTCTAATAATTGTGTCGGTCTAGGGTAAATCCTTTGGAATAAGGTTGACTTAACAATCATTGGAAAATCCTTTAATAGGGTGGCATTTCAAGTGAATGTCCTAAAGTCCTCTAATAAGGCTCACTTTTAGTAGGGTGACTAAAATCTCTTAACCAAGTCACATTTAACAGTGTGTATTGTAACCTTTAATAGATTTTTCCTTTAACAGGGCATCACTTCAGAAGAGTGAAAAAGGAGTAGCATGTTACTAGTGGTTTTTCCCAAATTGGGTATCCACATTAAATCATTGTGTCAAATGTGCTAATGGACGTGTTGTGTTTCATGCTTTACATTTTTGCAAGTTAATTGATAGTAACATTTAAGTCTTAGTTGATACACAATGAATGCATGCATGGGTATGAATGTTTTATGGGTTCACTAAATTGTGAAAAGTTTTATTTGTACATTTGGACCTTGAATAAATAATTCACCCCTCCCCCCCCATCCCCCTCCCCCGTAAGTTATTCTACAAGAATTCCAACAATTGGTACTAGAAGCACAAAGGTCAAGATGTCAAAAAGAGAAGTACCCAAACTCAATAGAGATAACTTTCCTGTATGGAAAAGTTTGATTAAGCTACATCTTGGAGGACATGGAGATCATGCACAATCTTGTATTTCAATGGAGCATGTTGATCCAATAGGAGCCCTAATTGTTAAAGGTATAAAGAAAAAGAAAGAACACAATTAGGTAATGTTGGAGATCACCTTTGCCCTAACCTATGTCGAATTTGATGATATCAAAGGTCTTAACAATTCAAAGAAGATGTGGGATACCCTAGCCACCATCTATGGGGGAGACAAAAATATTCAAAGAGCCAAGTTAGAGAGTCTTAGAGGTAAGTTTGATGACATGAGAATGGAAGAAGGTGAGAATATTTCCCAATATGTTGCTAGGATAAAAGAATTTGTTAGTGCAATAAAAGGTGCTACTGGTAAAATAGATGATGATACTATGCTAAGTAAAGTCTTGAGGGAATTATTGCCTATTTATGCCATTAGAGTTTTTGCAATCCAAGAGTTAAGATGTATATCAAAAACTAATCTAACCCTTGAAGGTCTAGTAGGTAGACTCACTACTTTTGATCTATCTAATTTTGACAACTACAAACCAAAGAGTATTGAATCAGCTTTCAAAGAAAAAATATTATTAAAGGATTCTGAGGAGGTAAAGCATAAGAAGAAGAAAAGAAAGATAAAATATGCATCTAGTGATAGCAACACAGATGAGGAAGACATTGAAAAATTGGAAGCATTATTGGCAAGAAGAATTCATAGAGGAAAAGTCATGTTCAAAGGTAAGTTACCCATCATTTGTTTGAATTGCAATGAAGTTGGCCATATAGTTGCAAGGTGTACACAGAAGAAGAAATGCAGAGAAAGAAATAAGTACAAAAATAGAAAAGAGGATGATGGTAGAGACTACAAAGACAAAGGAAAGAAATCATGCTACATTACTAATGAACATGACTCAAATGAACATGATGATGAAGTGGTATATGTTGTAATGAAAGACAAATCTAATGAGGATGAGGCAACTACACTTGTGACTTGTGTGAACAAGAATGATAAATGGATCATTGACAATGGATGCTCACATCAAATGAATAGAGACAAAAGTAAGTTTGTTACCTTAACTTATTATGATAGAAATAGTGTAAGGTTTGGTAATGATGCACCATGTTTGATAAAAGGAAAAGGGTCTATCAAAATCATAGACAAAATTTCATGTGACAATGCTTACTATGTTGAAGGATTGAGTTATAAATTGTTAAGTGTGTCATAATTGAATTATTTGGGATGCAAAGTTGAGTTTGAAAATAAAAACACCAAGATATATGACACAAATGGAAAGTTGATTGGAAAAGGTGATCAAACTGGAAGTAATCTATTCTATCTAGATATAGAAGATGCTACTTGTCTTATTGCAAACTTTGATGATGTAAGGCTTTGGCACAAGAGATTATGTCATGTTAATTTTTATAATCTAATTAGTATCAGTAACATGAAAAGAATTAGAGGTTTTCATATGTTGAAGAAACCTGATAATATAATATGCAAACAATGTCAGCTAGGCAAGATGACAAAGTCAAGCTTCTAAAAGTAAAGCTTATACCTCTAAGGAAATACTGGAAATGGTTCATACTAACTTGTGTGGACCTATTGAAGTGCAAAGATACAAAGGAGATAAGTACATAATGCTATTAGTTGATGATTACTCTAGGATGATGATAGTCATGTTTCTAAAACAAAAAATTGATGCTTTTGAAATGTTTAAGTGGTACTTGGCAAGAGTTGAAAAATAAACAAGTAAAAGTATGAAATGTTTGAGATCAGACAAAGGAGGAGAATTCAATTCAAATGAGTTTGAGATGTTTTGTAATGATAGAGGAATCAAAAGACAGACATCTGCACCTAGGACCCCTTCGCAAAATAGAATTGCTAAAAGAAGAAATATTTCAAGTGTATAATAGACTATGCCATCACACTTATGATGGAAAAGAATGTTGCTCTAAAGTACTAGAGAGAAGTTGTAAGTACTACTATATATACCTTGAACCATGTGCAAGTCAAAAAAGGTACTCATTTAACACCTTTTGAACTATGGTATGGATATCCACCTAATGTCAAATACTTTAAAGTATTTGGAAGCAAATATTATATTCTTAAAGATGTTAGGAGTGGAAAGTTTGATGCAAAAAGTGAAGAAGGCATATTCCTTGGCTACTCCACAAGAAGTAAAGCTTACAAGTTTTTAAATACTAACACTAACAAAATTTTGAAAAGTGCAAATGTGAATTTTGATGAGTTTATAGAAGTACATGAGGCTGAGCCTACAAAGGAACCAAAAGAATACAAATCATTTGTATATTCCTATGAAGGAATGCCTACTAAAGGAGATGCTACAAATCATGTTGCAAACCAACAACAAGTCTCAATAACTATCGAGTCACAACCTATGAATGCCAAGTTGCATTTAGGAACTGGGCTGCATTTAGATGCTGAGTTGTAGAATGAGGAAAATGCAAATTCTAAATCTGAGATCAACATACATGGAAGAGATGTTGAAACACCTGACAAAGATGTACACAGTGACACTGAAGCTGAGAGACAAAATGTAGTTACAAGAACTAAGCCAAGATTGTCCAAATATGTCAAAAGACATCATCCTATAGATCAAATAATTGGAGACAAGGATGCAAGGCCAATGACATGAAATATATTGAGAAGTGAATCATGTTTGTTAAGCATGAAGAAACCTAATATAGTGAAAGATGCATTGGAAGATGATGACTAGTACAAGGCTATGAAAGAAGAAATTTAGTAGATAGAGAACAACACGACATGGACTCTAGTTCCTACACCAAAAGGCAAGAATGTGATTGGAACCAAATGAGTATTTAGAAACAAGCTAGATGAGAATGGTGAAGTGACAAGGAACAAAGAAAGACTAGTTTGCAAAGGATATACACAAGAAGAAAGAATTGACTATGGTGAGACATTTGCCCCTATTGCAAGAATGGAAGGAGTGAGAATTCTGCTTGCTTATGCTACATACAAAGGTTTCAAAGTTTATTAGATGGATCTTAAGTCAGCATTTCTGAATGGCATATTAGAAGAAGAAGTCTACATAGAATACCTAGAAGGTTTTTTTGATAAAAATAATAAGAACATGGTATGTAGACTACACAAAGCCTTATATGGATTGAAACAAGCACCAAGAGCATTGTATGAGAGAATTCATACTTATCTTGTGAAGATTGGATTTGAAAGGACTAATGATAACATTAATTTGTACATGAAGATAGATAAGGACAAAGGTTTATTGTTATCTAAAATATTTGTAGATGATATCATATTTGGAGGACAAGATGCTTTGTGTAAGGATTTTGCAAATCAAATGAAGCAAGAATTTGAAATGTCAATGTTTGGTGAGATTAAATTCTTTGTGGGACTACAAGTATATCAGATGAAATATGGTATATTTATCACTTATTCAAAATATGTCAAAGAGATATTGAAGACATTTGGACTAGAGGATTCTAAACTAGTAAGTACACCTATGGTGACAACACTCATGCTATCAAAGAATGATGATTCAACTGAGGTAAATCAAACATTATATAGATCCATGATTGGCAAATTGTACTCTGTAGTACATAGTAGATCTGATATTACATTAGTTGTGAGGATAGTTGCAAGATTCTCTACTAATCCCAAAGATAATCACTTGATGGCTGTGAAAAGGATAATGAGATACTTGAAAAGAATAGAAGAGTTTGGTTTATACTATTAGAAGAATGAAAAGTTTTTAATAAGATCCTACACTAACATTAATTGGGCTAGAAATATTGATGATAGAAAAAGCAAGAATGGAGGAGAATTCTTCTTAGGTGAAGGACTTGTTACATGGACTAGAAAGAAGTAGAGTTATACTTCCTAATCTACCGCTGAAGCATAATATGTTGTTGCTGCTATTATTTACAAAGATATTGTATGGATCAAATAACTACTTAAGGGAATGAAGGAAGAAATCATAGAACCAATGACACTTTATTGTGACAATACAAGTGCTATCAATATATCAAAGAATCTTGTGATGCATACAAATACAAAGCACATTACAATCAAGTATCATTATGTAAGGGAATTGGTTCAAGATAAAGAGGTGAAGATGGAATATATTAACACAAATTAACAAATTGTTGATATCTTCACAAAAGAATTACCTAAGGGTGCTTATGAGTATCTAAGAGGTAAACTAGGAGTGATACCCTTATCAAAGGCTATGTAAAAGACAAAAGGAGTGTCCTACATCAAACAAGTTGAGATTCATTTAATAAAAATTGATGTAGTGGATCTTAGTTTAGGAATTTCCTAAAGTAATCACAGATTTGGAACTACAAATCAGTCAAAAGCAAGGTGATAGAGGGAGAAATTGAAGAAACTACAAAAGCCTATATCTACATATATTAAAGATGTAAAGTGTTCAGTATATGCCTTTGGCATTATTGTCAAAGAGGGAGATAGAAAACTAAATTGATCAAGTGCAAGAGGAGCAATGAGAAAGTACATCATTAGAAGATCAAAATATTAGAAGAAAGAAAGAGGGAGAAGGTAGAAAGCAATAAAAGGAAGGATCAGAACAAAAGAGGGAGATATTCTAGCTGATCAATTCACTATGAGAGAGAATTAAGAAGGAACAAAGAGGGAATTATATTTTGTAACCTAAAGATGGAAGTTATTGATAGAGGGAGAAATTTTCAATACAAGTCTTCTTTTTGGTATTGTCTTACTATTTTAACCTAGTTAGTTTGATGGAACAAGATGTTCATCATTTGATTGATTTGGTTGATCAGTTTGGTTTTTCATCAATGCCAAAGAGGGAGATTGTTGATATCTAATTGAAAAGATCTTTGACTAGAAAGATTGTTGAAGAAGACTACGTGTTTCAATCATTGTTTTTTCACTGATGTCAAACATGTTATTTGTTGATAAGATAATTTCTTATATGTTTCAAGTACTATCACTTAGTTGATTGATGAGGATGATTTGATTAACAAGATGTAACAAAAGTACCTACAGGAAAGGTTGAGTTATGATTATGTAGTGAAGTACAAGAATTAGTTAAGACAATGATAACATAATGCATTGATGATCTACTTGAGGTTACAAAATGGCTGGTTACACTTAAAAAGTTTAGAAGATTAAAGTTAAACAAAGTTCATTTTCCAAGCTTGACCAAGTGGATAGAAGGTGCCAAGCAAAGTTAGTTAAAGCAGAGCAAAAAGTCAATAGGAGCTGAGTGAAAGCATTTTCTAGTAGATGTCGAGCAAGTTAGTAGATACCAAGTGATTTTCAATTGATGCCAAGTGATTTTATAGTTGATGTTGAGTGACACAATATGTGCCAAGCATTAGAAGATTGATAATGCCAAGCTACTGCATTATAGAAAAGATTGAAGATTCTCCAAATAAAAGCTAACAAGTTTGTTTTCTTGGAACTTGTGAATCAGGAGGAAGATAAGATTGATGATCTGGTGGCACATAATCTTATGTAAATCATTTTGGAGGAAAATTCAAATGGATTCCAAGAGAAGTTTCTAGAGAAGACAAGAGATGGGTTAGATACATTGTATCTACCTAATCCATCCATAAACCCTAATTTAGACGAAGGATATTGAGTGGAAAGATGTTCTAATTTCTTGTATATAGGAATGTCTGATTAGGAAGAAAAAGAGTAAGAGAGAGTTTGAGGTGAGAATCTAATAAGGAGAAGGAGAAATGGGTTTTGCTTCATCAAGTGACCTAAGAGAAGAGTCACTACAATGGCATACTGAGCAAGAAGGCTTAAGAAGATGAATGCTTGAAGGGTGAACAAGCTATTAGATATGCAAAGAATGAAAGCCAAGTAGAGTTGAGGACTGAATAAAGATTTTTAATCTACAAGTAAGGTTATATGTAGTATCAGATCAAAGCTCTACTATTACTTTCTAATAATTGTATCAGTCTAGGGTAAATCCTTTGGAGTAAGGTTGAGTTAACATTCATTGGAAAATCCTTTAACAAGATGGCATTCTAAGTGAATGTCCTAAATTCCTCTAACAAGGCTCACTTTTAGTAGGGTGATTGAAATCCCTTAATCGGGTCACATTTAATAGTGTGTATTATAACCTTTAATAGGGGTGGCCTTTAATAGGGCAGCACTTTAGAAGAGTGAAAAAGGAGTAGCATGTTACTGGTGGTTTTTCCCAAATTGGGTTTCTATGTTAAATCATTGTGTCAAATGTGTTGATGGATGTGTTGTGTTTCATTCTTTACATTTCTACAAGTTGATATGATAGTAACATATAAGTCTTAGTTGATACAAAATGAATGTATGCATGGGTATGAATGCTTTATGGGTTTACTAAATTGTGAAATTTTTTATTTGTACATATAGACCTTGAATAATTGATTCACTCCTCTTCTTAGTAATTCTAAATGAATTTCAATAATATTTTATCATGAAATGTGTTGAAAGGGCTCATAATTTATCCTATGAACCCTTTTCTACCTATTCAAATAAATAAAATAGGGTCATGAAATGTATTGAATGGGGTCATAAGTTATCATATGACCCCTTTTAACCCATTGAAATAAATCTAAAATGTTCCTAGGGGTCTTAGGGTAACCTAAATCCTCTTACAACTCATAAGAACACAATATACATTTCCCTAGGGGTCTTTGGACTCCAAGATACACATGTTGTAATGTGAATAGTCAAAAGGGGTCATAGGTTAACCTGAGACCCATTTCAACCCATATAAACAATATGTCCCTAGGAGTCCTAGGAACCCTCAAGACATATCTTAGGACATATCTTGTCATGAAATGCATTAAAAGGGGCCATAGGTTATCTTATGACCACTATTAACCCATTCAAATGAATGAAATAGGTCCCTAGGTGTCCGAAGACCCCAAAAGACATATATTGTCATAAAATTAATTGAAAGGGATCATAAGATAATATGTCCCTAGGGGTTATAGGACTCCTAGGGACACATGTTGTAATAAATGTGTTGAAATGGTTCATAGGTTATCCTATAACCTATGGCCACTTTTGATCCATTCAAATAGATGAAATAGGTCTATAAGTATCCTAGGACCCCTAAGGACATATGTTGTCATAAAATAAATTGAAAGCAATCATAGGATAATATGTCCCTAGGGGTCCTATCCTATGACTCCTTACATCACATTCAAAAAAAATGAAATAGGCCCCTCTGGGTCTTAGGATCCCTAGGGACATATTTTGTCATGACATGCATATAAGTGACCTATGACCCCTTTCGACCGAGTCAAAAAATTTAATATGTCCCTAGGCATCCTAACATAAACTACAACCCCTTATAACCCATATGAACACAACATGCATGTCTCTAAGGATCTTAAGACCCCTTAGAACACATGTTGTGATGTGAATGGTTGTAAGGGATCATAGGGTAACCTATGATCACTTACGACCTATAGGAATAACACATGTATCTCCCTAGGATCCTAAGAAGCCCTAAAGACATGTGTTGTCATTAAATATGTTGAAAGGGGTCATAAGTTATCTTAAAACCTATTTCAACCCATTTGAACAATTATAATCTCCTTAAGAGTGTTAGGACCCATAGATACATGTTGTCATGAAATGTGTTGAAATGGGTCATGGGTTATCCTATGAAACATTTCAACCCTTTGAAAAGAATAAAATTTGTCCCTAGGGGTCCTAGGATCCTTAGAGACATAGGTGTAAAGTTTTAAGATCCATTCAAACAAATGAAATAGGTTCATGAAATGTGTTGAAAGAGATCATAGGTTATCCTATGACCCCTTTCAACCCATTAAAAAAAATTATAATATGTCTCTAGGGGTCTAAGGACCCCTATGGACATAAATTCTCATGAAATGTGTTGAAAGGGTTCATAAGTTATCTTATGTCACCTTTCAAACTATTACAATAAATGAAACAAGTCCTTAATGATCCTAGGACCCCAAGGGACATATGTTGTCAAGAAATACATCGCTTTTGACTTATATGAATGAGTACGGCTCTAAGGAGCCCTATAAACATAAGTTTTCATGAAATGTGGTAGAAGGGTTCATAGGTTATTCTAGGACACCTTTCAACCCATTCAAATAAATGAAATAGGTCCCTAAGGGTCCTTGGATCTCTAAGGACAAATTGTCATTAAATGCATCAAAATGGTTATTAAGTTATCCTATGACCCCTTTCAACCTATTTGAACAAATATAATATGTACTAAGAGGTCCTAGGACCCTTAGGGACATATGTTGTCATGAAATCCATCAAAAGGAGTCATAGGTTATATTATGACCCCTTTTAACCCATTAGAACAAATGAAATAGGTCTTTAGGGGTCCTATGACCCCTAAGGGCATATGTTGTCATGCATTGTGCTAAGAGGGGTCATAGGTTATCTTATGACCACTTTCAACCATATGAACAATTATAATGGGTCCCTATAGATTCTGGGGCTAATAGGGACATATATTGTCATGAAATGAGTCAAAATGAGTCATAGTTATCATATGACCCATTTCAACCCATTCGAATGAATAAAATACGTCCCTATGTGTCCTAGAACCCCTAGGAACATATGTTGTAATGAAATTAGTTGAAAGAGACCACAAGTTATCCTATGACCCCTTTCAACCCATTTGAACAAATCTAATATTTCCCTAGGGGTACTAAGACCTATAAGGACATATATTGTCAACTGATGTGTTGATTGGTGTCAAAGGTTATCCTATGCCCCCATTCTACTGATTCAAACAAATGATATAGGGAACTAGGGTACTAAGACCCCTAGGGACATATGTTATCATAAAATTTGTTGAAAGGGGTCATAGGTTATCTTATAACCACTTTCTACCCATTCAAACAAATGAAATAGGTCTCTAGGGGTTTTAGGACCCCTAGGGATATATGTTGTCATGAAATGTGTTGATCATGATGATAGTTTACACCATGACTCCTTTTAACCCATTAGAACAAATAAAATAGGTCTCTAGGGGTCCTAGGACCCCTAGGGAGATATATTTTCATGAAATATATTGAAAGGGATTATGGGTACATATATTTTCACGAAATATATAAAAAGGAGTCATGGGTTATCCTATGATCCTTTTTGACTCATTTGAACAAATCAAATATGTCCATAGGGATACAAGGGTAACCTATGACTCCTTTTGACCCATAGGAAAGAAAATGGTGTCTATCCCTATAAATCCTAGGAACCCTAGGAGCACATGTTCTCATGTGAATGGTTGAAAGGGGTTATATGGTAACCTACGACCCCTTATAACCTATAATAATACAATATCCATGTCACTAGGTGTCTTAGGACCCTTGGGGATATATGTTACCATGAAATATGTCAAAAAGGAACATAGGTTGTCCTATGATCCCTTTTGATCATATGAACAATTATAATATTTTTCTAGGGGTCCTAGGACCCCTAGAGACATGTTTTGTCATGAAATGAATTAAAAGGAGTCATTGGTTATTTTATGACCTCTTTCAACCCATTTGAACAAATGAAATAGGTCCAAAGGGTTTGTAGGATAACCTATGACCCCTTTCAACATATTTCCCTTAGGGTCCTAAGACCTATAGGGACATATTATATTTCTTCAAAACGGTCAACAAGGTTCATAGAATAACCTCTAATTCCTTTCAATACTTTTCATGATGAAATTTATCCCTAGGGGTCCTAGCCAGAAAAATATATATATTTGTTAGAATGGGTCAAAAGGGGTCATAGGACAACCTATGACCCCTTTCAACAAATTTCATGACAACATATCCCCCCTAATGGTCCTAGGACCCATAAGGACCTATTGCATTTTTTAGAATCAATTGAAAGGGGTCATAGGATAACCTATGGCCCCTTGCAACCACTTTGATGACAATATATGTCCCTAGGGGTCTTAGGACCCCTACGAACATATTAGATTTCTTTGAATGGGTCAAAAGAGGTCAAAGAATAACCTATGACCCCTAGGAATCCTAGGGACTTATGTAGTCATAAACTATGTTGAAAGGGGTCATATGTTATCTTATGACCCCTTTCGACCCATTCAAACAAATAAAATAGGTCCCTAGGGTTCATAGTATCCTAGGGACATATATTGTCATTAAATATGTCGAAAGAGGTCATAAGTTATCCTATGAGCCATTTTGACCCATTCAAACAAATCTAATATGTCCTTAGGGATCCTACGGTAACCTATGACTACTTAAGACCCATAGGAACAAAACATGCATGTCCATAGAGGTCCTAAGACCCCTCAAAATACATGTTGTCATGCAAATTGTTGAAAGGGATCATAGGGTAACCTATGAACCCTTACACCATATATGAAGACAACATGTATGTCTCTGGGGATCCAAGGAGCCCAAAGGATATAGATTATTATGAAATGTGTCAAAAGGGGTCATATTTTATCTTATAACCCCTTTCAACCCATATGAACAATTACAATATGTCGTTAGGTGTTCTAGAACCCCTAGAGACATATGTTGTCAAGAAATATATCGAAAGGTGTCATAGGTTATCATGTGACCCCTTTTAACCTTTTCAAACAAATAAAATAGGTACCTAGAGTTTCTAGGACCCCTAGGAACATATGTTGCCATAAAATAATTTAAAGGGCACTTCTAACCCACTTGAACAAATAAAATAGATCCCAAGGGGTTGTAGGACCCCTATGGATATGTGTTGTCATGAAATGTGCTTAAAGGGGTCATAAGTTATCCTATGACCCCTTTTGACCTATATGAACAAATTATAATATGCCCCTAGGGGTTCAAGGACCCCTATGGATGTAAGTTATCAAGAAATGTGTTGAAAGAGTTTATAAGTTATCCCATGACACCTTTCAATCCATTTGAAAAAATGAAATAGGTCTCTGGGGGTCCTAAGATCACTAGTGACATATATTGTCATGAAATGTGTCAAAAGGGACCATAGGCTATCCTATAACCCTTTTTGACACATTTGAACAAATATAATATGTTCTTAGGGGTCCTAGAACCCTAAGGGACAAATGTTATCATTAAATGCATTAAAAGGGGTCATAGATTACCTTGTAACACATTTCAACCTATTATAACAAATGAAATAGGTCCCTAGGGTTCGTAGGACTCCTAAGGCAATGTGTTGTTGTGCAATGTGTCAAGAGGGGTCATAGGTTATCCTATGATTCCTTTCAACCTATATGAACAATTATAATATATCCCTATAGGTCCTAGGACTTGTAGTGACATATGTAGTCATGCAATGTGTCAAAAAGGGTCATAGGATAACCTCTGACCCATTTCAACCTATTCAAACAATTCAAATATGTCCCTAGTAGTCTTAGAATCTCTAGGGACATATGTTGTCATGAAATTTGTTGAAAGGGGTCATGGATTAGCCTATGACCACTTTCAACCTATTTGAACAAATTTAGTATGTTCCTAGGGGTTGTAGGACTCATAGGGACATATAATATCATTGAATGTGTTGAAAGGTTTCATGGATTATCATGTGCCCCCTTTTGGCCCATTCAAATTGTAAGCATTTGCCTAAGGGCAAAATTCACCCAAGAACTAAGAACTCAAACACAAGCACACAGTAGACCAAAGAGAGAGAGAGAGTATGATCAAAATGATGATATATTCAATATGCCATAATTAAGAGTACACTAGGAGTGCCTATATACAAAGGCCTCTCAGGAAGCACCTAGAATGTCTCTAGAAACAACCAAAAGACAAGAAAACTAAGCACCTTATCCAACATTCTAGATGAATGGATAAGAATGAAAAAGTGTCATATGTGTGTAGAAGATTTCTGTGTTGTAGACAACATGTGCTTAAAAGAGGTGCGGACCCCTATGATGTCATCATGACAACTCACAAGAGTGCACATACTCCTAGGTGTCTCAAAAATAAAATAATGCAAATTAAATTAACTAATGCATTAACCTAAGTAAACTTAAGTAAGTGTAAATAGTGAATACATATTTACACTAAAACCCCCCCTTAAGTGTAACTTAGGGGAATACCCTTAAGCTTACAAACTAGGATGAAGATACATAATGGGTCCCGACTACTAGACCATATTAGGTACCCATTTACATAATGAAGATTCAAATCTCTCATAAAGCGGGGAAAGAGGGAAAACCTCATGGGAAAAGCCCTTCCCCAAAAAGAGAGATAAATAGGGATGCATCGATGGATGGAGTAATCAAGACCCCCCCCCATTACGACATACATCCAATATATACATCAGAGAATGAGAGAAGGAAGAGAGATAGAATAGGCTCCTGCACCAAAAGAAAAATGCCAACAAGTGAAATCTGCTTTGATGAAGAAGCTGGTCCAAGAATGTAATATGGTGTTCCTCCCCTTAGGAAGAAACAAAGGCAAAGGTACACTCCTAAAGATGTATGCTATCCCTAAAACTTGCTCAAGTATCCCTGTGTTGAGGCTGAAGTTCACCCCTTCCAACTGTGCTGAAAAGAATGAATGCAGATTAGGCAAGGATGTCTATTGAACCTGTTCCACTAAACCATCTATCTCCTCTACTGAAAAAGAGACCTCCACTAATTTTTGTTCATAAGGATCCACAATCACACCAACCTATTTAGATTGATCATATAGAGAATGGACATGAGTGTCAGAGTGAGCCCTCACATCAACCGTAGAAGGATCACCTTCATCAACGAGAAGATGTAAGTCCTCAATTGTGTCTCCCAAGTCAACTGAAGCTGGAGTTGGAAGATGAGATGTAACATGATGTGATGGACCTTTCACTATGGAAATGTAAGCATGTGGACTAGATTGATGTGACCTCTCACTATAACTGTCGATAAAACCCCATGTGTTTGAACCTGTTGAAGCACTATCGCTGGTGTCACTATTAGTTTCCACGATGTATGCTTTGTGGAGAGGATTAGAGGATAAGCTAGGTGCACTTTCCTCAAAGTGAACATCCTTCTCCACAAAAATCTCATGAATCTTTGGATCCATCAGTCTGTAAGCCTTCACATTGTCTTCATAATCGATGAAGGTACAAGGCCTAGGTGCTAGTGCCTTGCAACTCTTGGAGGATAGGTTTTCCCATGCTAGACAACCAAAGACTCTAAA
Organism: Cupressus sempervirens; assembly: GCA_028749045.1. Lineage (NCBI taxonomy): Eukaryota > Viridiplantae > Streptophyta > Pinopsida > Cupressales > Cupressaceae > Cupressus > Cupressus sempervirens. Next base: position 397,202,365 of record CM053788.1, read on the forward strand.
GTGAAACACAACTAGTTTTCTGCCATACCATGCCTCAAAAGGAGTCTTGCCATCTAAGGTTGGATGAGGAGACCTATTAAGTATGTGAGTAGTACTGCTAATGGCTTCAAATTCAAGTATAGGATCGAGAGACTTGGCCTTAATCATGCAACTTGCCATGGTCTTGAGAGTCCTAATCCTCATTGCTGCAACATCTATCTTGTGTAGACTAAATGCTAGTAAGTTCTAAAGATCAATCCCCTCAATTCTACAAAAGTTCTTTAGTCTTCTATTGACACATCTATTCACATTTTCCACCCTTAGTACCTTGATGGATTTCGTTGACTTGTGTTCAACACGAGTCTTTAAGTCTTGAAGCTTATGAACCAATTCATTCTTATGATGAAGGAAGTAGACCCAAGTGAATCTTGGAAAGTCATCAACAAATGTGAGTATGTAGCGGCCTTGGCTAACTGAAGTAACTACAAAGGGTCCTACTAATACCATGTGAACTAGTTGAAGAACAACTAGAGCTTGAGAAGACTTTCCTTTATCATATTTCTCCTTGAGATTCATATCCATTGAACAAGATGAACATTCTCTCATAGAAAAGCTAATATTGGGTAAACCTTTGACCATATGTTTTGAGCAAAGTTGCTGAAGAGAGTGGAAGTTAAGGTGACCAAACCACTCATGCCATAAGTCGATTTGTGAAGTAGAGTGAGTCAACAAGGCTTGAGAAGGAATCTTAGGCACAAATTGGGAGAAGGAATAAAGTCTCTTGTCATCATTGACTTTGCCCACTGCAACCAATGAATCATCTCTTAGACTTCGCACCATCATAGAATTGGGAAGGAACTCAACCTTATGACCATCTCCAAGGTGAGTGATTTGGTAAACTAATAGGAGATTTGAGCTAAGGTTTGGAACATAGAGAACTTCTTTGAATTCCCCATTTTCCATTTCCACATGTCCTTTCCCTTCAACTTCCATCTTAGTATCATCTCCCACAAAGATGTGTGGTACCTTTGACTACTTCAATGAAGAAAAGTCTTCCTTTGAAGAACCCATATGGTAAGAGGCACCTGAGTCAAGTATCCATTCTGAAGAACTTGTGTTTTCCATAAGTGCTTGACCTCTACCCTTCGAAGAAGTTGGAGCAGAATCCTTGGAAGTACCTGGCACTTGAATCTTGTTCTTCTTGAGTATATTTTCTAACTCATCAATTCTTTTTCTCTTACAATGATGCTTGTCATGATTTGGCTTTTTGCAATATGCACAAAAAAGTTTGTCCTTCTTTTCATTACTTCCCTTCTTGTTGGAAGAAGTACTACCTTGTTGAGAGGAGGATTATTGTGTCTTAGATTGTGTTTTATGCTTCCACTATTTCTTCTTGTTGTTGCTTTTCCCTCCTTGACTTGATTTGTGCTCATCACTAGCCACCAAGGCTTTGGTCTTTGATGACTTGAGAAGTCCAAAATCCACCAAGTGAGATTGTTCAACAATCAACATCTCTACAAATGCATCAAAGGAAGGCTTGTGGTAAGCAGATCCCATGGTCAACCTATGAGTATTAAAACTCGAAACAAAGTTAGAGTACTCAGAAGGTAGCCTCTTCAGGATGTGATGAATCAACTTGTCATCCTTGATGAGATTTCCACAATCTTTTAAAAGTGCCCTATAGTCATTGATTTTAATGATGTAATCCTAAATTGTGTCAAAATTCTTAGGATCCAAGAGAAGTAGATCATCCTCAATTTGAAATCCCTTTTCTTCATCCACCTTACCATACAACTATTCAAGTTTATCCCAAGCTTCTTTAGAGTTTGAACAATTTTTAATGTGAAAGAGAAGATCCCCATGTACACAACTCCTGATAACTCCTAAATCTTGTCAATCTTGATTTTTCCAATCAATGAGTTCTTTAGCATTAGTAGGTTTGGTAATTGTACCATCAACATAAAGACTATATCCTTTTTCCATTAATCTACTCCATGCAATATCTTTCCATGTAGAATAGTTGTGTGAAGTTAGAGGAGGAGATTTGAAACTCATGATGTAGAAATGAAAAGAGCACAAAAGAGAGACACAAAAAACACAGTACACCCCCCCCCCCTTTTCACTCAATCAAAAGACCCCCCCAAAAAAGATGTTGTTGGCACTTTATAAGTAGTGCATTTACAATGGGCCACTTGTCAAAATGAACAAAGTGAACTTTCTAATTTTGCTTTTACAACTACCTTATGAGGCTGAGATCTATCACTTAAGCACTATAGCTTAGATTTACAACAATTTTGAAAAAAAATCAAAGCTTTACAATGCCAAAGAAGGCCTAATTTTGAAAGTGAGAAATTGGTCCACACAACCCTAGAATTTGACTTCAAATCCAAAAAGTAGACAAAAAAAAATGCACTTTCAAAAAAATAGAACCTTAAAAAGTGACTAGATGTGCTTGTACGGAGTTTCTGAAGTTATAAAATGCTGGATTATGTAGGTATAGTTGCCAAAAAATGTAATCTCTGCAAAATTTTCTCACCAAAACTAGAAAAAAACACCATCACTAGAAAATTTAGGAAATTTTACCTAATTTCAAAAAAAATTTCACTTGAATCAGAGTCCGCATGTCTGAGTTGTGAGCTCGTGAAGTCAGGCTGCCAAAATGAAAAGCAATCTAAAGAGGGGTCTAGAGGGAAAACTGCAAGTCTAAATTTGATAGTCAAATAGCTATCACTATAGTTGTAAAATACTTGGAAATTATGGTCAAATGGCCATCAATTTTAAGATAGTGTTATGCTGAGGTCAACAAAAAATTTACGCCCTGGGGTGACGTGGCAGATGATGTGTCTATCTGTACAGTACGACCGCTACACATGTAAAAATTATAGCTATCCACGTGGCTGAGATGGCAATGCCAAATGATGTGGCCCAATTGGTAGGTGAGTCAGCATGGTGATGACATGGTCTTTTTCTAGGTGGCAGCTTTACACTAGAATACATGGTTGTGTGCAGATGATGTTGTGTGGCACCACTGTGATGCCTCCATGTGTCCTGGCTAGAAGGCTTCCCATTGTGCAGGAGGGAAAGTTTGTATGTTGGAAATCTGAAACCACCTACCAAAAAACACTTTATCGAAGTCAAAAACAGTGCAGGCCAGAGTTAGGGTCACATCTACTGGATACTGACAACAAGTGCCGTGGAGGAGAGATCAACGCTAGAAGTTGAATAGGGTTGCCAATGAAAGTGGGTGTTTCAAAAAATGTGGTCGAAGTTCCTTTCTGCATGGCCGAAATAGGAGATGTAGAGGCCAGAATTTGTATTAATAATTGCTATCGTGGAAATCACTGTTGCATGGGCTAGACTTTTTCACCATTGTAGGAGAACTAAGTGGGGTGGTGGACAAGATTTAATAATCCCACATTGACCAAAAATGAGGTTAAAGTGCCATTTAAAATGCTTAACCCACAGGGCTTATACCAAAGCAAGCCTCCCCGATGGGGATGAAGGTTGATGCCCGGACGGTGAGTTCAGCCAAAACATATTTGGAATATTCTTTGCGGTAGAGGTATATTGGCTATGAATTGTGTACGGCCCGAAATATATGTTATGTCCACTTGCTGAATTAACCTACAATTAAATAATAAACCCTCCAAATGGTAGAGCCAGGAATTCACTATTCGGTTATGCTAAAAGAATTTCTCTACTGGGTGCCCGAAGGGCAAAAAAAATTGATGAAAATATAGAGAAAATACAGATCCAAATCAAAATTAAATCATAGATCTAAAAATAATGACCATACTCAAGCTACAAATCGGGGCCTCTAGGTTCCAATTTGCAAATTTTTTTTTTTCTCACGGTTGACTTTGGGCCAAGGTAGGCATGTTTATAGTCGATTTTCATCGGTTCAGCATTTTGGATGCAATGGCAAGGTCAAATTGGCTCTTGACACTCCCAATTTCTACAATACTATAGATTCAGGTTGAGGTGATGAAGCAAGCATGGTCTCGAATGGCTATGTGATGAGAAAAATCTCCAAGTTGCTCTGATACCATGTAAGAATTTTCCTAAGGGAAAAATTCACCTAGGAACTAAGAACTCAAACACAAGCACATAGTAAACCACAGAGAGAGAGAGAGAGAGAGAGAGAGAGAGAGAGAGAGAGAGAGAGAGAGAGTATGATCAAAATGATGATATATTCAATATGCCATAATTAAGAGTACACTAGGAGTGCCTATATAGAAAGGCCTCTTAGGAAGCAACTAGAATGTCTCTAGAAACAACCAGAAGATAAGACAACTAAGCACCTTATCCAACATTCTAGATGAATGGATAAGAATGATAAAGTGTCATATGTGTGTAGAAGATTCCTGTGTTGTAGACAACATGTGCTTAAAAGAGGTGTGAGCCCCTATGATGTCATCATGAAAACTCACAATAGTGCACATACTCCTAGGTGTCTCAAAAATAAAATAATGCAAAATAAATAAACTAATGCATTAACCTAAGTAAACTTAAGTAAGTGTAAATAATGAATACGTATATGCACAAAAACCAATAAATGAACTAGGTACCCAATGGTCTTAATACCCCTAAAGACATGTGATATGAAATTTGTCAAAAGGGGTCATAGGTTATTGTATGACCCATTTTGAACAATTCAAACAAAATTAATATGTCTATAGGTGTCTTGGGACCATTAGAGGCATGGTGTTATGAAATGTATCAAAAGCAGTCATAGCTTATCTTATGACCCCTTTTAACCCATTAGAACAAATAAAATAGGTTCCTAGGTCTCCTACCGCCCCTAGGGACATATGTTATCATGGAATGTGTTCAAAGGGGTCATAGCTAATCCTATGAACCCTTTCAACCTATTCGAACAACTCTAATATGTCTCTAGGGGAACTAGGGTAAGCTATGACCACTTACAACCCATAGGAATAAAACGTACATGTCCCTAGGGGTCCTAAGACCCATCAAATCATATGTTTTCATATGAATGGTCAAAAAGGATCATAGGGTAACCTACGACCTCTTTGGACACATAAGAACACAAAATGTATGTCCCTTTGAGTCCAAGGAGCCTTAAGGACATTTTTTTATCATTAAATGTGTCAAAAGGGGTCATAGGTTATCCTATGGCCCCTTTCAAAAAATTCAAACAAATGAAATAGGTTTGTAGAGGTCCTAAGACCCCTAGGGACATATATTACCATAAAAATATCGAATGGGGTCAGAGGTTATCCTATGATTTTTTTGACCCATTCAAACAAATGAATTAGGTCACTAGGGGTTGTAGGACCCCTAGGGACATATTTTGTCATGAAATGTGTTGAAAGTAGTCACAAGTTATTCTATGACACCTTTTGACCTATATTAATAAATTATAATATGTCCTTTGTTGTTTGAGGACCCTATGAACATAATTTGTCATGAAATGTGTTGAAAGGGTTCATAGAATATTCGTTAACACCTTTCAACTGATTCAAACAAATGAAATAGGATCCTAGGGGTCCTAGGACCACTAGGGACATATATTGTCATGAAATGCATTGAAAGGGGCCATATGCTAGTCTATGACCTCTTTTGACATATTTGAACAAATATAATAGGTTCTTAGCAGTCTTAGGACCCCTAGGGATATACGTTGTCATGAAATGCATCAAAAGGGGTCATAAATTATCCTATGACCTTTTTAACCTATTAAAACAAATGAAATAGGTTTCTAGGGGTCCTAGGACCCATAAGTGCATATGTTGTAATGAATTATGTTAAGAGGCATTATAGGTTATCCTATGACCCCTTTCAATCCATATGAACAATTATAATATGTCCCTATAGGTCCTAGAACTCCTAGGCACATATATTGTCATGTAATGTGTTGAAAGGGGTCATATGTTATATTGTGACCCATTTCAACTCATTTGAACAAATGGAATAGGTCCCTAGGGGTCCTAGGACCCATAGGGATATATGTTGTCACAAAATTTTCCTAAAGGGGTCATAGGTTATCTTATTATCCATTTTGACACATTCGAACAAATATAATATGTCCATAGTGTTGATATAAGATTGTTTTGAAGTGACCAACCTATAATGGAATAATCACTATTTTTTCAATGATGTCAAACTTTCTACCTACTGGTGAGACATTTCTTTTTGGTCTAAACGATATCATTTAGTTGATTGATGAAGAGGATTTGAAAAGAAAAGATTGTAATAGCACCTAAAGAAAGGTTGAGTTATTTGGTATGTAAAAGAAGCACTAAGACCAAGTAAGACATTGATACTATATTTGTATTGTTTATCTACTTAAAGTCTAAAATGAAAGATTACTCATGTGAAGATTGGAAGAAGATAAAGTAAAACAATTGTCTGCCAAGCCTTGCCGAGTAGTTAGTGCAAGCCGAGTATAAATCAATGGAAGCTGAGTGGAAAATAAGAGGTGTCGAGAAAAGATAAAAAATAGTGCAAGCTAAGTGATTTTTAGTATATGTTGAGTAAAATTTAGTTTATCCTGAGCATCAATAAACTTTAGTGTTGGTCGAGTGAACTAGTGTTGGTCGAGTGATAGAATAGTATAGTTGCTGAGTGACAACAAATAGTGTTAAATCGAAGATTTGATGAATTTGAGCTAACTATTTTTTTTTCTTGATTTTTGTGAAGCGTGTGGAAGATAACTATGATGAACTGATTGAAGAGAATTCAAGGTAAACTATTTTGAGGTTGATTCAAGGAAGATTGTAGAAGAATTTTCTAGAGGAACCAAATGAAAAGTGGGTAGATTCATTGTATCCTACCTAACTCTAAAATGGACTATTATGGTTAAGTGACAAAAGATCTAAATTCTTTATTTATAGAGATAGCTAGTTAGAACAAAATGTTTTCATGTGTGAGAACCTAAGGAAGACAAGGAGTCTAGGGTATTGCTTCATTTGGTGGCCAAACAAAAGTGTCTGGAGTTGGCATGCAAAGTAAGAAGACTAAAGAGTATGAATTCTTGAAGGGTGAATATGCTACCAAAGATAAAGTTTGTGAATGCCAATTATAATGGAGGACTGAAACAGAGATCTATAATCTAGAAGTGGGTATGTGTAGGATCATGGTGTGCCAAAAAGTGGCAATATGAAAAATCTGTAGTTCTGAAATATCTCAAACCATTTCAAAATCTATTCCAACTTTTTTCTCACCCACCTTGATACTAAATGAAAACCATTAATATCTTTATAAGGTCTACTATATATTTTGATACCAAACCTATATGGTCAACTTTAAAAACATCCTAAAAAGTTGCTTTTGACTTGTTTTTATGTGATTTTAATTTCAAAAATGTATCTGACAACTTTTTTTCACCAAAATTTGATGAAATAAAAAGATTTTCTTAAGAATATTTTTATCTTTCCATAAATGTAAGGTTTGTCAAATTATGAGTTTAGTAAGTAATTATTACTTATTTTCTGATGGAGTTACGTATAAACTGCTGACTGACACACTACTTGAAAAATAAGTATAACTTTCAAATGGTACAACATTTTTAAATCCAAAAGATGCATCACATTCTATGTTTCTTCTACCATAAGGAAAAAAATTGGAAATTTGAATTTTACAGAGTTTTGAATTAGTTAAGGTGGTTAGACATGAGAGTTTTTTAATTCCAAAAATACTAAAGTCAAAAATTAATTATTAATTATTTATTTAGAATAAAAACACCCAAAAATATGTGTCACATCTAGGCATGAATCTACTAATTATATCTATAATATTTTAAAAAAATATTATAATTTGATTTTGATTAAGGTGGTCAGACATACATCTACTTCTTATTTTTATTCTATTTTTTTTTGTAATATTGCATTAATTTTGACCAATCAATTTTTATTTTTTTGAGATAAGTCCTAGTAGTTTAGAAACTAGATTGAATTTGCTAGAGATTTTTTTTTCTCAAATTTTTGACATAAAGTTAATAAAAAGTAGAAAATTACACATCAAGTTGACATAACCCTAATTTTTTGATTTTTTATTACCAGTTAAGAGCATAGTTTGGTTGACCATGATCCTACACATACCCAAGTGAGTTGTAATTTTTTATCAGATCAAGCCTTACTATTACTTTCTAATCATTGTATCAGTCTAGGGTAAATCCTTTGGATTAAGGTTGACCTAATAGTCATTAATAATTCTTTTAACTAGGTGGCATTCTAATGGAATGGTATAAAGTCCTCTAATAAGGCTCACTCTTGACTAGTTGATTGAAATCCTTTAACTAGGTCACATTTAACAATATGTATTGTAACCTTCAATAGGGTTGGCCTTTTAGAAGGCATCAATTTAAAAGAGTGAGAATTAGTAGCATGTTATTGGTGATTTTTCTTGAATTGAGTTTCCTCGTAAAATCCTTGTGTCAATTGTGCTATTAAATCTATTATGTTTCATGTTTACATTTCTGCAAAGTTTTTTTGACCTAGGATAGTAACCTACAAAGTTTGAGTAGTCTAATGGATGCATGCATGATAAGATTTTATGGATATGGGTCTACTAAGAATTGAAATTTTTTATTTGTACATCTAGACCTTGGATAATTGATTCAACCACCCCCCCCCCCCGTTATTCTAAAGAATTCTAACAATTGGTATTAGAGCACTGTAGTGCTTAAGAGGACTAGTTTGAAGATACTAGAAACAAAAGATCAAGATGTCCAAAGGAGAGGTACCCAAGCTTAACAAGAAGAAATTCAAGTCTGATGAAGCTACACCTAGGAGGTCTTAGAGACCATGCATAATCACCATCACCACTAAGCATGTTGACCCTATTGGAGCCCTAACTCTCAAGGATCTAAAGAAGAAGAAAGAACACAATCAGGAAATGTTGGAGATCTCATCTGCCCTAAGCTACACTAATTTTGATGACATCAAGGAATGTGATAGTGCTAAGAAGATGTGGGATGCTATAGAAAATATTTATGGATGAGACAAAAATGTACTATGAGCCAAATTTGAAAGTCTTAGAGGTAAGTTTAATGATATGAGAATGCAATAAGGTGAAAATATAGTTCAGTACTATGCTAGAGTAAAAGAAGTAGTCAATACTATTAGAGGAGGAACTAGTAAAATTGAAGATGAGACTATGATTAGCAAGTACTAAGAACTCTATTTCCCATCTATGCTATTAGAGTCTCTGTCATACAAGAACTAAGGTGCACATCTTGTAATGATCTAACCTTTGAAGGATTGATAGGTAGACTCACTACTTTTGAACTCTCAAATTTTGATAATTTTAAATATTAGAATATTGAATTTTCTTTCAAAGACAAATTGTTATTAAAAGAACCTAAAGATAAGAAGAAAAAGGTCAAATATATTTCTAGTGATAGTGATATATATGAGGAAGATGTAGAACAGCTTGAATCACTACTAGTAAGGAGATTTCACAGAGGCAAAGGAAAATTCAAAGGTAAGCTACCTATCATGTGTTTTAATTGCAATGAGGTTGGTCATATTTTTGCTAGATGTCCAAAGAAGAAGAACAATAGATGAGGACAACAACTCTTGGAATTCTTTAGAATAACTAGGGGGGGGTGTGAATTAGTTATCCAAGGTCTAGATGTACTATTATAAAATTTCATAACTTAGTGAACCCATAAAACATTTTCATCATGGATGCATCCACAAGATTATGCAATCACTTAAAACTTGTAGGTTACTGTCGAATCAATTTGTAGAAATGTAAACATGAAACATAATAGATTCAGTAACACACTTGACACAATGATTTATGTAGAAACCCAATGTGGAAAAAGCCACCAGTAACATGCTACTCTTTCTCACTCTTGTAAAGTGATGCCTTGTGAAAAGAAAACCCTATTAAAGGTTACAATACACACTATTAAATGTGACCCTCTTAAAGGATTTCAATCACCCTATTAGGAGTGAGTCTTGTTAGAGGACTTTAAACCATTTACTTGGAATATAATCTAGTTAAAGGATTTACAAATGACTATTAGGTCAACCTTATTCCAAAGGATTTACCCTAGCTTAATACAATTATTAAAGAGTAATAGAAAAGCTTGATTTGATAACAACTTACAACTCCATTTGTAGATTATAGATCTCAATGACAATCCTCCATTTTTCTTGGCTTTCACACACTTCTTCTCTATTTACTTGTTTACCCTTAAAGCATCCATACCCTTAAGCCTTCTTGCTTAACTTGCCAATGAAAACTCTTCTCTTATGTCACTAAATTAAGCAATACCTTAGACTCCTTTTCTTCCTTAGGTTTGCGCACATGACAACCTTTGCTTCTGACCATCTATCTCTATAAATAGAGAATTAAGATAATTTGTCATTCATTCTCTATTGTCCAATTTAGGGTTAGGAAAAATTAGGTAGGATTCAATGAATCTACCCCTTATTTCATTTCATTCCCTTCTAGAAACTTCTCCTTCAATCCTCTTATATTCACCTAAAAATGGTTTCCCATGAATTCTGTGCCACCAGCTCATCAATCTTATCTTCCACACGGTTCCTTCTCCTTTAATCCTCTTGACCTTAAAATGGTTTACCATGAATTCTATGCCACCAGTTCATCAATCTTATCTTCCACATAGTTCACATAATCCAATAAATCAACCTTGACAACTTAGATCCATTGAATTCACAATATTTTGTATAATGCTGATAGTTGGCATTAACTAGCTTCTTATGTTCAATTTATGCTATGTTTCTTGGCATCCATTGCAAAATCACTTGCTATAAACTAAAGTTTAGTAGTGCTCAGTATCAACTAAAGTTTACTCAACATCAATTATTTCACTTGGGTACTAAAATAGATTTTTACTATGCTCCAACTAATTTTCTACTCATCTTGCACTAACTTTTCTCGACACCTACTATCCACTTGGTCAATCTTGGTAGACAAACTTTGTTTAACTTTTTCTTCTGACCTTACTTAGTCTAACCAACATTTGCAACCATAAGTAGATTATTAATGTACTATGATATCATTGTCTTAGCTGATTTTTATACTCCTTTTCCATATCATAACTCAACATTTCATCTACGTGCTCTTTTTACCTTATTTGATCAAATCCACTTCATCAATCAAATAAATGATAGTACTTAAATCATATAAGTAGTTGTCTTACCAACAAATAATAGGGTTGACATCATTGACAAAAAAATGATTGAAACACATTTATCATACTTATATCAATTTTTTTTCAACAATAAATGATTATAAAGATAAAGGAAAGATGTCTTGCTACATTTCTAAAGAGGAAACCAAAGATAGATCTAATGACCATGATGATGAAGTGGTATATGTTACAATGAATAATAATTCTAATGAGGATGATGCAACTGCACTAGTGTCTTATGTGAACAAGAGTGATAGATGGGTTATTGATAGTGGGTGTTCACATCACATGACTTGAGATAAAATTAAGTTCATTACCCTTGATTATTATGATGAAAATAGTGTAAGGTTTGGTAATGATGCACCTTGCCTAATAAAAGGAAAAGGATCTATCAAACTCATAAAAAATATCATGTGTGACAAAGCTTATTATGTAGGACTTAATTATAATCTATTCAAAGTGTCACAACTAAATAGTTTAGGTTGCAAAGTTGAGTTTGAGAACAAGATAGAAAAGATCTATGATACTAATGGGAAACTAATTGGGAAAGGTGATCAAACTAGAGATAATCTATTTTATCTTGATATGAATGATGCTACTTATCCTTTTGTATAATTTGATGATGTGTGGTTATGGTACAAGAGGTTATGTCATGTTAACTTTGTTAACTTAATCAGTATCAGTAACATGAAAAGAGTCAGAGGTTTTCCTAAACTAAAGAAACATGGCAATATGATATGCAAACAATGTCAGTTAGGCAAGATGAAAAAATCTAGTTTTCAGAGTAAGAATCACACCTCTAAAGAAATTATGGAGATTGTTCATACTAATTTGTGTGGACCAATTGATGTATAAAGCTAAAAAGGTGAAAAGTACATTATCCTATTTTTTGATGATTATTTTAGAATGACAATAGTTATGTTTCTAAAATAGAAATTTGATGTTTTCCAAATGTTTAAGTGGTACTTTGCTAAAGTTGAAATGGAGATAGGAATAAACTTGAAATGTTTGAGATCTAACAGTGGTTTTTTATATAAAATGAGTTTGAGATGTTCTATAATGAGAGAGGAACCAAAAGACATACTTCTACACCTAGGACCTTTCCACAAAATGGAATTACTAAAAGGAAGAATAGACCTATAATGGACTGTACTAGGACACTCATGATGGAGAAGAATGTTTCTTTGAAATACTGGAGAGAGGTTATAAGTATAATTGTCTATACCTTGAACTGTGTACAATTCAAGAAAGGTACTCATTCAACACCTTTCAAATTATGGTATGCATACTCACCCAATGTAAAATATTTTAAGGTATTTGGAAGAAAGTGCTACATTCTTAAGGATTTTAGGAATAGAAAATTAGATGCTAAAAGTGAAGAAGGTATATTCCTTGGCTATTCCACAAGAAGTAAATCTTATAAGTGTTTAAATACAAACACTAAAAAAGTTGTGGAAAGTGAAAATGTGAAGTTTGGTGAATATATAGAGGTACATGAAGATGAACCTATGAAGGAAATTGAAGAGTAAAAATCATTTTTATACTTTTATGAAGGCATGTCTTTTGATGAAGACATCATAAACCAAGTTGCAAATCAATAGCAAGCTTCACTAAATGTCAAGTCACATATAATGAATGTCAAGTTGCATTCAGAAACCAAGTTACAATCAAGAGCTAAGTTATAGATGGAAGCTGAGACCTATTTTGATTCTGAGACAAGTGTACATGAAAGAGATGTTGAATTACTATATAGAAAAGTACATAGTAATTTTGAAGTTGATAGACCTAATGAGGAAAGAAGAGCAGAACCAAGATTGTCAAAGTATGCCAAAAGACATCACCCTGTCGAAAAAATTATTGGAGATAAATATACTCGAACAATGAAAAGAAATAGGCTAAGAAGTGATACATGATTGTTGAGCATGCTTAAGCCTAAAATAGTAAGAGATGGCTTAGAAAATAAGGATTGGAGTAAAGCCATGAGATAAGAGATTGAGCAAATTGAGAAAAGAGAGACATGGACTCTAGTGTTGGAAATATATGTGATAGGCTAAGTTACCAAGAGGGGAGGGACAAATTAGTAACTAAGAAAAATTAATCCTTATTTAGCAATTAATTATTCATGAGTAATCTAATCTACCTACATGCATGAGAAACTAAAAACATTAAACAATTAGCATGAATGCTGATGCTATGGGGGAGCATTATAGAACATTGATATGATGATTGTGTTTATCATTGATGATAACATAGTAATAAATCTATAAAGACCAACAGAGCAGCAAACTATGATTTTTTGTATTAAGAACAATATATTACTTACTTGTCTATGCACAATTGCTAGTGCATACTATAGTATGTCTATATTGCAAGGGTAAGCGTACAAAACCTAATTTGCCAATGTATGAAAGATATGGTTGATCTACAGAGAATCGTATGGAAATAGAGTATTATGAAAGTAATTCCTATTGTGTGATTGCTACAGTTCATTAGAAATGTAGTGAAAGGTTGTGTAGTTAACTAGAGATAGTATATTGACTATTGATGATGCCAGAGAGTGTGCATGTATGGAAGTCACATGTGTGAAAGTTTGTTTATAATTGTGAGCCAATAACATTAAATATGTATTCATTTAATTAACATATTATAATTAAGTGGAAAGTTGACTCAAAGATTTATTATTGAGCATGGTATAAAGGAAAGATGTTTTCCATTTCTAAAGTGTTGTGAGAGTAGATAAGAGTTGCAAATTATTGAGCAGTAGAACAGAGTAACTTTCCCATGACTGTAGGTGACCTTAAGAGTTAGTGTTGCTAAGTATAGAGCTCCATATCTAATTGCATGGTTTGAAGGAGAAGAAGTTCAACATACTGGATAGAGGAAGAAGTAAAAGCTTATTTCACATCTATTATTCTAAAAGGAATAGTAGCAAGGTCAATTGGAAAGTGGGTTTGTTGATGTAATCTTGAAGCTATTTGGACAGTGCATTCAGCTACCTTCTACAACTCCTAACAGGGTTGGAATCTCCTAATAGGGATTTAAAGTCCCCTAACAGGGACTCTTTTGTACTAAATGCTATAATAGAATTCTAAAAAGATCCACCCTCTAACAAGGAACATTCATATTAGTACATCATCTTGTGGGCATCATTTCCACCGGGGTTTTCCCTCTAATCAAGGGTTTCCCTAGTCAACACATCTAGTGTCATTATTTATGTTCATCTTTATGGTTTCTATCTACTTTGGCTGAATGGCTAAGCTTTTTTAAAGAGGTTAAATGTTTTAATTATAGAATAAATTATTCACACCCCCCTACCCTCTCATTTATCTTGGTGGACTATTGTTTCTAACAATTGGTATTAGAGCATTAGGTCCTTGAAGAAAAAGTTAACAACTTTGGGAGATCCATGGAAAACATGTTTAGGAAGGAAATTTTGAGATTTGATGGCACCAATTATGAAAGCTAGAAGGATAAGAGGAAGACTCATCTTTTATGCATGGGTCTAGGATATTGGCTTGTAACCAAGGCATCTAAGAATATCATGAGAGAAGAAAATCTTGAAATTTGTATTGAGGAATAGAGAGAAGTATTTATGTGCAACATAAGGGCAAGAGAAGAAATATTTTCAGCTCTACCTAAAAGTGAGTATAACTAGGTAAAACTACTCAAAACATCTCATAAAATTTGGAAAACTTTAGAAGCTAATTATGAGGGTGATACACATCCAAAAAGAGTTAGATTACAAAATTTTCATTGTGCATTTCAAGATGCTAGAATGATGGAAGATGAATCTATAAGAAGTTATATTGGTAGAATATCTAAGATTGTCATAGGAATCATATCTCATGGTGGAAAGAAATCTGATGAAGTAATATGGAAGATCTTAAAAGTCTAACACCACCTTTCAAGAAAATAACACAAATGATTTAGCTGGTGATTCCCTATACTAATCATTTTACCAAAGAAGCATTGCTTGGTAGATTGGAAGCTACAAAATTTGATCTGAAATAATCTAGAGAATTAGCAGAAGTTGAGACAATATTTAGTACATTAACTATTAAACTTGGTCAAGCAAGGAACACAAAAACACAAGGAGACATTGCTAGTAGTAACAAGTCTATTGAGGAAAAGATCCAAGAAGGAGTGGCTCTTCTTATGGAAAGAGAAAAAGATGGTAAGAATATCTTTAAATATTGGACATGTAATGAATATGGTCATTAGGTATCTAAGTGTCTTAAAAGAAAAATAAAGTATAAGGTAAGATTCAAATTGAGAAGACCTAGAAATTGCTTTTATGCTAATGAAGAAGAAGAAGAAGAAGAATTTGATCAAACTAAAGTGAAGATGAATTAGGATTTGTAGCTATAAAGGAGGATGATCTTGATAGAGAGATCTAAGAAGAAAGTGTGTTGATTTCACAAGTTGAAAGGAAAGATTGGATCATTGATAGTGGTTGTTCACATCACATGACTGGTGATATAAGAAAATTTTTCAAATTTAGAAGCCATGATGGAAGAATTGTCAGAGTAGGGAGCAATGTAGCTTGTCACATTATAGGAATTGGATCTATCACACTTGATGGTAAAACAAATACTGATGATGTTTACTTTGTTGATGGACTAAAACATAAATTGTTAAGTGTTGGATAGCTTATGGACAAGAGTTACCAATTATAGTTTGGTAATGATGCATCTATCATCAAGGAAAAGGAAGAAAAATTGCTTGGTACTGGTACAAGAATTAGTGGTAATGTATTTCAATTGAACACCACTAAAATAACATGTTTAGTAGCTAAAGTTGACAACAACTGGTTATGGCATAGACGATTTTGTCACATAAACTTTGATAACATTGTGAAACCTAGCAATACATTTCTTGTAAGAGATCTACCTAAGATCACTAAGCCCACTGATATTGTCTGTAAGGAATGTATCTTGGCTAAGAAAAAGAAAGTTTCATTTCCTAACAAGCAGTTTAGTACTACACAAAAGCTAGAATTGATCCATACAGATTTGAGTGGTCCTTCAAGAACTAGAGGATTCTATGGAGAAAGGTATTTTATGATTTTTATTGATGATTTTACCAAAATGATGTGAGTAGCTTTTCTTAAAGAAAAATTAGAAGCATTTAATAAATTCAAGATATTCAATAATATAGTAGATAGAGAATGGATCTAGAGTTAAGATCAAGAGCTTAAGATCTGATAAAGGAGGAAAATTCACTTCTAGACAATTTAACATCTACTATGAAGATCATGGAATTGGGAGACAACTAACTTCACCTCATACACTTAAACAAAATTAGATTTCTAAAAGAAGAAATAGATCAATTGCTAAAGCAACAAGAGCTATGTTATTGGAGAATGATGCACCAAAGACATTTTTGAGAGAAGCAATTAATACAATAGTATACACTCTAAATAGAGTATAGATTAGAAAAGGTATGGAGAAAACACCTTATGAGTTGTGGTTTGGATACCAACCATCAGTCAAATATTTTAGAATATTTGGAAGCAAATGTTACATCAAAAGAGATGATGATGTTGGTAAGTTTGACCCAAGGAGCAATGAAGGTACATCTTTCTTGGCTATTCATTAAAATGTAAAGCTTACAAATGTTTCAACTATATAAAAAAAACTATAGTAGAGTGTGCAAATGTGAAAATAGATGAAAAGTTTGGCACCAAAAAGAAAATGATGGATTATAACTCTAATGGAGATGATTATTTTGGGATGACCAACAAATGTAATGAATTATTTCTGAAGACTAACAATGATTTGTAAAATAATGTGCAAATTGAAGAAGTAAGAGAAGAATAGAATATAGTACTAGAAATAAGAATTGAAGTAGTAGCTCCTACTCCAAATAAGAATATGATAAAAAATCATCTTGCTAATCAGGTAATAGGAAGTAAAGAAAAATGAGTAATGACAAGAAGTAGATTCAATGAAGAACTATGCCTAATATCTCAAGTAGAACCAAAGAGTATAGATGAAGCAATCAAGACTGATCATTGGATGGAAGAAATCAAAGAAGAACTTCAATAGATAATAAAGAATGACACATGGGAATTAGTTCCTAGACCTAAGGACAAAAATGTGATTGGAACAAAGTGGGTATTTAGAAAAAAAATGAATGAACAAGGAGTAGTAATAAGAAACAAAGAAAGACTAGTATGCAAAGGCTACTCTTAGCAAGAAGGAATTGACTATGAGAAAACATATGCACCTATAGCAAGAATGGAAGCATTCAGAATGTTCTTGGCATATGCAAAAAATAAAGACTTCAAGGTATATCAGATAGATGTTAAGTTAGCATTCTTGAATGGAGAACTTGAATAAGAAGTTTATATTGAGCATCCAAAAGGTTTTCCTTTGACAGAAGGGAAGGATATGGTTTAAAAATTAAAGAAAGCCCTGTATGGATTAAAGCAAGCACCTAGAACTTGGTATGGAAAGTTAGATAAACACCTAGCAACACTTGGATTTGCTAAAGGAACAATAAACATCAACTTGTACCTAAAAGAAATAGAAAATGGTTTGTTAATAATCATTGTATTTGTTGATGATATCATTTTTGGAGGAAATGATGAAGCTAGTACAAAATTCTTAAAAGATATGAAGAATGAATTGGAGATGTGTATGATAGGAGAATTAAATTCTTCTTAGGATTACAAATTGTTCAAAACAAAGAAGGTATATTTATTTCTTATACCAAGTATTTGAAAGATTTTCTAAAAATATTTGGACTAGAAAATTGTAAACCTATTGGAACTCCTATGGTAACTGGTCACAAGTTATCAAGTAAGGATGAGACACCTGTGATTGAATAAAAGAAGTACAAATTTATGATTGGAGGAATGTAGTATCTAACTCATATTAGACCTAATATAACAAATGTAGTTAGAATTGTGGCAATATTTTAGGCTAATCCTAAAGAATATCACTATGAACAATAAAAAGAATATTTAGATATCTCAAAGGGACATTTGATTATGGGATTTGGTATGATAGAAGTAATGATTTTACTCTTTGCACTTATACTAATGTTGATTGGGCTAGAGATATGGATGATAGAAAAAGTAATAGTGGAGGAGCATTCTTTCTTGGCGGAAGATTGGTTTCTTGGCTAAGCAAGAAACAAGATTGCACTTCACAAAGTACTACAGAGGCAGAATATGTTGCAACAACAAACAACTGTAATCAAGTTTTTATGGATGAAGTAGATGATGAAGGATATTGGAATTACATTCAAAGAACTTGTTATTATTTATTGTGATAACACAAGCATAGTTAACATGTTTAAGAATCCTATTCTACATTCTAAGACTAAGCACATCTCTATAAAGTATCACGTGTTAAAAGAGAAAGTTGTAGAGAAAGAAATCAGAATAGAGTATATTAACACTAAGGAATAGACTGCAAACATTTTCAAAAAAGCCTTACCAAAGAATACATTTGAGTACCTAAGAGGTATGCTTGGGGTTATGCCCCTGCCTACTTTAGAATAGAAGATGCAAAAGTGCATTAGTCCAAGGAATATAGCACTAGTAATAGATTGGACTAAATGTTGATGCTTCCTCAATGGGGGAGTATCTGTGATGAATAGAGTTAGCAAAGGACTCTTGGTAATTGGTAATTGGTATGCAATAGTGTCCTTAGACACTTGAGTTGTTTATGGATTTACATATAAAAGTTGTAAACCAACATACTGGCTTGTGGTCATGTTGATAAATTACTATATCATCTTTGACATTGATGTCAATGGGAGAGAGAGTGACATGAAAACCATAGTATATAGTTCAATTGGGAACATGATAATGAAGAACATGCATATTTGGTATTCTTGGAACTTAGATGTTTTTCATCTATGTTGCCATCAATGCCAAAGGGGGAGATTGTTAGCATGAATGTTGATGCTATGGGGGAGCATTACAAAACATTGATATGATGACTGTGTTTTTCATTGATGACAACATAGAAATAAATCTATAAAGACTAATAGAGTATAAAACTATGATTTTGTGTATTAAGAACAATATATTACTTACTTGTCCACGTGCAGTTGTCATCACATGCTATAGTATGTCTATGTTGCAAGGGTAAGTGTACAGAACCAAATTTGTGAATGTATAGAAGATATGGTTGATCTATAGAGAGTTGTTTGGAAACAGAGTATTAGGAAAGCATTTCCTATTATGTGATTGCTACAGTTCATCAGAATGTAGTGAAAGGTTGCACAGCTAACTAGAGACAATATAATAATTGTTGATGATATTAGAGAGTGCACATGTATGAAAGTTTGTTCATAATTGTGAGCTGATAGCATTGATTAAATGTGTATTCATTTAATTAATGTATTATAACTAAGTGGAAAGCTAACTCAAAGATTTATTATTGAGCATGGTTTAAAGGAAATATTTTTTGCATGTTTAAAGTGTTGTAAAAGTAGATAAGACTTGTGAGTTATTAAGCAACAAAGTAGAGTAACTTTCCAATGAGTGTAAGTGACCTTAAGAGTTATTTTGTTGACTATAGAGTTCTAGATCCAATTACATGGTGTGAAGGAGAAGAAATCTAACATACTAGATAGAGGAAGAAGTAAAAGCTTATTTCACATCTATTATTCTAAAAGGAATAGTATCGAGGTCAATTGGAAAATGGGTTCAATGATCTAATCTTGATCTTGTTTGGACAGTATGTTCAACTGCCTTTAGCAACTCCTAACAGGGTTGGAATCTCCTAATAGAGATTCAAAGTCTCCTAATAGGGACTGTTTTGTACTAAATGTTGTAATAGACTCCTAACAGGGTCCACCCTCTAACAAGGAACATTCATATTAGTACATCATCTTGTGGGCATCATTCCCATTGGGGTTTTCCCTCTAATCAAGGGTTTCCCTAGTCAACACATCTGGTGTAATTGTTTATGTGCATATTTATGGTTGTTGTTTACTTTGGCTGAATGGTTTAGTTTTTTTAAAGAGGTTAAATGTTTTAATTATAGAAAAACTGATTCACCCCCCCCAGCTTCAGTTATCTTGGTGGACTATTGTTTCTAACATAAACATTCATAACACTTTGACACATAATTTAGTGACCCAAAAAACTTCCAATTAGAAAGTAATACTAAGGTGAGGGTGATAGACACAAGCTTTAGTTCTACATTATAAGGTTGGTTTGTTAAGGCTTACAATGATCACTTTTGATGATTTTCCCTCTTAGGAGATATAAGAACTACTAGGTCCACCTTACAAAAGGATTTACAAACATACACTAAAGTATGCACTTAGTAAAGAGATTTACAAAAGACTGTTAAGTCTACCTTATGAAAGGATTTAACTGATCCAACTATTAGGATAAAATAGTGGTTGATCTCTGATCTACAACTTGGTTTGCTGAAAATACTACTTGTAGCCTTGTATTTTTCACTTCTACTCTTCTATGCTTGTTACATTACTTCATACTATGTTTTGGATGTGGTACAATACATTACATTTATACAAATCCAATTTAAAAATTGACAAAGTTGGCTACATTACAAGTTTACACAAAATACACAATTTCAGCCCAAACTATAGGAAATCGGGTTCTAAAGACTAGTTCAATGAGGTTCTAATACTTGACATCCACAATCAATGCTCAAGATCGTCATGCATTTGGTAGAAGTAGAAGCTCGGTCCATATTGATCACTTTCCAAGTAGTTTGACCTCAGTGTGCACTAAGGACTAAATGAATACTTGTGAGATTCAACATATAAATTGAATCACTTGATTCATACTGCATGGCTCAGTAAATTCTATCACTATGAGCTTGGTATAAATTGAATCACTTGGTTAACACTAAGTGGCTTGCTCAACACTAAATTCACATTATTGTAACCAAAAAATTGGTAAGCATTGCATAACTTGGTTTTCACTGAGGAACTTGGTAAACCTTATGAAGTTTAGTTTACATTGTTGATCACCATTATGGTAGAAACTACTCGACACAAACTAAATACTATCCTTTGGATTCAGTAGCAACTATAGAACTTAGTCGATAGTTACAATCTAAATAAGTGTGTGTCACTAATAACAAACATGACTGTAATATCAATAATCTCCCCCTTTGGCATTAGTGACAAAAAAACTTATTAGTCAAAATTGAATTTCAAGAACACTATTTATTCATCACCTTGTGTCTCCAACTCAGTAGAGTACTCTTTTTTTGAGACTTTTCAAAATTGTTTTTGTAGAAACTGTATCTCTAAGTATCTATACATATATAATGCTCCCCCATACATATATACAACATACTTTTCATCTTTTCTCATTTGATATATACATTGTCTTCCCCTTTGTGTATGCTCCTTTTCTAGAATATTCATCTTCTTACAATAGACATCTTCACACAATATACATCTTCTTACAATATACATCTTCTCACAATATATATCTTCTCCCCCTTTTTGACATTGATTCCAAAATGTGACAAGAAATTTAAATGTACCTTTAAAATTAGTGCCATTATCTTGTCCCAATTTTCTTGCAAAACCTTACATGTGTGCAATGCAACTTGAACTTCTGCTGAAAGTTCTATCATATGATCAACAATTGAGAAGTTGTTATCATGGATGAGCATTTTGGCATGTGTAATATGTTTTTGCAATGCATCCATGTTTAGAAGAATCATATCTGAAATGTATACCAATGTAGTTCTTATTCTAGCTTCTTCTCTTAGCAATTCTACCTGTATATCAGTTAAGAATCAAAACTTTTAGTAATGGGAAAAGCTATAACTCTGGTCAAGTTGCAATTGTTGTGCACTTGCTCACAGATCTTTATCAATATTTGATAATTTATCTCTTATTTCTTTGGTGAAAATTGTATCACAAAGTTTACCAAATAATTAGTCACATTGTTACAAGAGGTCTCCAATGAGCCTAGAATAGTAGATAGCTCTACTTGATGAATAGCAATATTTTGAGCAATAAGTACCAAAAATTTATTCTCAAATTTATTCTCAACTCCCTAGAACAATTTTTCCTATCCATTCAAATCTTCATTAAATTTATAGACCACGTTTGCTAACTAAATCAAAATTGGTTGCGAAGTGTCAACCTTTATATTTAGTGCCTCGCTTAAAAAATTCTTTACAACTTCAATTATTTGAAACTCTTTATTTCTTTCTTCTCTAAGCCTCTACTACTTAGCTTTCTTCTGAAGAAGTTCTCCAAATGTTTACATTTGATCAGGGTTAAGATTGGAGATGTCCCAAATTGAAATAACAATCTGCTTATCAGGATCAATTTCTTCTTCTCTCCCTTTTCCTTTACTCAAAAAATTTGTACTCGATTGAGACTCGATCTCAACTTTCCTTGTACTTATTGTTTGCATGCTAGGAATGGAAACAATGGTAGAGATAGTAGGACTAGCTGAAAAAATAAATACTACACATATCATTGAAATACCAATTGATCTACCTAGTATAACCAAAATTGAGGTAGAGGGAAGTGCAAACTGCTTGGTAGATGAAGTGCTTAACACTTCTATCAATGAAGTACAAAGATAAATAGACCCAAAAAATTGGTTGAGTGTTTGTACTTATAGTGTTTGACACAATCAATCATGTAGTAGCTTTCTCTAGGCTTGATGTTTTCAATGTTTTGGTCAGAGAATGAGGAAGTTAGGCTATGACCACTACTACAATTTTCTCAGGGTCAATCTCCTTTATGTTATGAACACCTAGTAAATCTTCCTCAGTAGATTCCTATTCCTATTCCTCTTCCTCATCATCTACATTGTCAAAATGTGTAACTTCCTCATTATCAATTTCCTCATCTTTTTCATGTTCATCATCACCTTCATCCTTGTCACTGACATGAACTACAAAATCATTTTTCTTGTGAATATTGAAAATGTTTTTCCAAGTGTTGGTGGCATTTCTTACCACATGTTCAATGCCATTTATTAATATAAGACAAGTGTTGAATCTCAAAGTAAGCTTTTCTTCATTCTTATTTAATAATTCTTTTACTTCCTTATCATTCAAACTTGACATGATTTGCCTTAGGGTCTACTCATATACATCTTTAGCAATTTTCATAGCATTCTCCATCTTGGCTTGATCTTCTCCATTAGACCACTTAGAATCTGCTGAACAAGCTAGTCTGGGGAATATTTCCACTTACCCATTTTAGACATTTTCATTTCTTCTATTTTCTTTTATTGCTTTGTAGTCCCAGTCTCATACTTTAGTGATTTGGAATTTTTTATGCCAGCTCCTGAGTCCATTTCTTTTAATTTTTCTTGAAAGGTGGTTGGAGGTCTTCTAAAGATCACATCTCCTCCTTCTTTATCAAGTTTCTTCCTTGATGCCCTCCTTGTGAATATAGCAATAGATGGTTTGGCAGGCTTGGTTATTATAACCTTGCCTTTCTTCTTTACTAGCTCTTCTTCATCCAATTTCTCTTCACCTTCTACTTTACCTTCCTCAATGTCTTCTCCTTTGCCTTCAGTCAATAGAAGAGTAGAGCTAGTTTTCAATTTCACAATTCTCTTCTTCCCTTTGTTACTACCTAAGGGAGTTTTATCCCAAGTTCTATTCTAGCCTTTGCTTCTTCATAGGTGCCAAAGTATGTGTAACACCCTGCCAAGGGATCCAAAAGAATTAGCCTAAAGTTTTCCAAACTTTTTTTTTTTGAAACATGAAAGATAACATCATACACCTCAAACACATAGTAGCAAAAGCAATGACACATAATCATCTAAAAGAATACATGACAGGTTACATTCCTTAAGGATCCCAAGACGTTGAGTCACATTTAAAATAATTAATACTAAGTCTAACAACTACCACATCCACATGCAGGAATAATTAGAAAGTCCAAAGTCCATAATACACATTTGTTCTAAATGCCTCTTAGAAAATGAGATTTAGAATTCTCAATCATACACTATACATGTCACAAGGTATGAAAGGCTTAAAAGAATATACATATGTAAAAATAAAGGTGTAATGTCCTCATTGAGTTTAAGATACAAGTACAATAAAGTAAATGAAACTAATAACATACATGATACATCCATCCATCAATAAGGATATAAAAATCATCATAAAATATAACCATCCATCATAAAACACAATTAATCTAAACGTGTGGTTCCTCTCAACCACCAATAGAATCATTAGACCATCGTGGGCCCTAGCCATCCCTCCGCGTGTAACATCCCAAGTCACCAAGGAGATCATCAATATTATCATAGTAGGAATGTCACTCTTAAAACATACTACATCATATGTAGAAAGAAATCTAACATGCTATAACATACACATAAGAAATCTAATCATGCAAAATAAAGCATAAGATGATTCTATAAGTAAATAGCATCATCTATCACATGCTAATCATCAATATAAAGAATCGTGTTAGCAAATAACATCCAACATAAGATATAACATCCATCATAATGATCCAAGAATAGAAGGAAGGTAAAAACCAACAAAGAATGTGCTGGAGGAGATAGGCTCAAGTCAAAATCCACATGTCAAGAGTACATCAACCAAAAATCACCAATCATCATCAATGAAAGTAAATAACCACAATAAGCACATTCAACAATAAGTACACCACCAAAGGTACACAAAAACTCTAGAGAGGAGACTTAGGCTACATTCTAGGGAGTGTCATCGCATGGTTGCTTGAGTTACCCTAGACTGGTCTCTCAATAGACCCCAGACCCTCAAGTGTTGAGTTACCTTGGACTAGTTACTTTGAACCTCAGAACCTCAACATGGAACATGTGGAACTAGAAAGCCCTCTCATGAAGACGAGGCAATAATCCTATTCCCATCCTTAGTCTATACAAAAACTTAAGGTATGGGTGGGTCAAATATCTCTAACTTATCTTTTTAGTGTGTTTCCCCAAAATTATTAATTACTAGATTATCACTTATTACATAACTTGCAATAGGTTACCTTGGTACTAACCACTTTGGGCCCTGGACCCCTACTGCAAGCCACTCCCAAAGACATGTACCTAGAAAACCTCTCATAAAACATAGTTGTGTCCCATACCACAACATTCACAATAATCAAACTCAGTTCCTTAATAGGCAACCTGGAAATATGCTAGCACTTCCACCCAAGTACACATAAATGCTCCACAAAGTAAACCTCATAAATATAATTTCCAATTTGAATCACAAGATATATCATGACATCCAACCACATAAATAGTATTAAAGATATCTCACAAAACATCTAGTGTTCGCTTATGAAATCACAAACCCAAGAATCATATAAAAATACCTCAATCCTATATAGGCAACTAGGAAGCCACTATATTCACATCAGTCCTGTATGAGCAGCTGAAAGATAACAAATGCTCAATCAAAATATCTATAGGTTCTCAACATGACATCATTAGGAATGAATCATTCAAAGGTAAGATGTAATTTCATGTTTTAGTTTCATTTTGAAACACAGTGTCAGTTCGCAACAAAGTTCCAATTTTCATTTCAATGTGAGTTTCCAAATACCAAGGGGTACATTTTAATCCCTATAGTTTAACCATTTTCCCATATTAGAATAAAAGTCCAATTACTCAACATGATCAATTCTCTAAATTATACCAAGGGTAAATTATGTTTATTTAAATTATTAAAATATTGCTTGTTGATTTTCAAAAGAATACTCCAAGGATTCTATCAATATTATAATAATCTAATACATTTAAGATTCAAGTTATCCTACTATCTTTATTAATTAATCTTAATTAAATTACATTTAATCAGATTAATTAATAAATATATAATTCACAATATAAGACTCAAAGTCATTTTAATAATATCATAATTAAAAATTTAATTAAATATTATTAAAACTTAAGTCTCTCAACTATTAGTTAAGTATAACATTAATTTATTCACATTTTATAAATTGAAAACTCTTTAAACATTTAACATATATCAAATAACATTGAGTATACATTAAATGATATAAATAAAATCATAAACAATATAAATACATTTTATAAAAACTAAATCTAACATAAATCAAAACTTAGTAAATGTTAATGTAAAACAAAATAAATCATAAAATACATTGTACTCGTGAATCGAACATCATAGTAGGCACTTGTTTTATGTGAGCTCATCAATATATATTAATACTGGTAAATATATATTGTTAAACAATTTTTTATATTAAAACGTTATAAATTTAAAAATATTACTATATAAAACAAAAATTAACAAAGCAATTTAAATAGTTGCATTGCATTAACATGGCTGTATGATTGCAGCTGTTGTCTGCAATCGCAAGCACGGCAGCAACAACACCATTAGCTCATATAACTGCTTAAGAAAATAATAGCATTAAATAAAATCATGATTCTTCTATTCCAATTCATATGTCCTCGTTAATGAAAAATGCCGATATAGATAAAAAAAATAAGTTCTATTTGTCCAGCCATCCAATGTTTGACATGACAATAAAATAATGGTCCAATTGGATGCTTTTCCAAATGTTGTCCATTTCTTAACCTTGGAAGAAGGACTGTTAGTAGTGAATGCCCATCAAAGCCCCTCAGTCTCATATATAGATTATAGTACTTAAAATTACAACTGAATTATAGTTGTTTTGAGATTTCATCAGCATCCAAGCTGAATTCAGCTTTAGATTGGCTTTAACAAAGGGAAAAGAAGTTGCCGATAGTTAAAAGACAAATATACAAATAGTTTATGTATTTAAGTAGATAATGGTAAGTAGGGTGTGTTAGCTTCATATGAAAGATGTGGGGAGCTATAGCTTCTAGTCCAAATGCAATGTGGGCTCTTTTGACAGCTACATGTTGTTTATCATTCTATTTTAAAATGTACTAGTCTGTGAATTAATCAATAAAATTGCTGCACTAGTCAGAGTAAAAGATGTGAATAGCTTGGGTTGGCACCCAAGCTTGATAATCCAAATGTTCCATCTTGGAAATATTTCACACTTCTTGCAGAGAACAATAAAAAAAAACCAAAACTTAGTCACAATGCTTTTGAACTTCTTAATCACTCTTAAAAAAGAATCCAAATCCAAAAACAAACTCGTACACTCCAAAGGCCCATACTTTAGGCAATCTAATCTATAAAATAAGATTAACCTTGAAAGGATTAAATCTTTTCATGGATAGTAATTAAAACATATATTGGCAACTTTAAATGGCTCAAACGATGACAGGAAAATAGGGCCTCACTAAAGATAATAGAAATTCTACAAGAGGAAATAATCTTTGACTGAATTTGAAAATAAAAAGAGGAATTTGATATCTGTTGATTCATATGGATAGGTATCAATTTAAAATTGTGAAATCACAGATTAATCCCTTATAATAAAAGTGCTAACATAGGGAAATTATGCGTTGGCATTATAAAAGGATTCTACGATATTGGGCACAATTATAGACATCATGATGCATCGAGCACCTGCAACCATCTAGTTGAAACATTTCATTGGCACTTTTTGCTAAAAATGTGAAAGATCATGATTATATAATGTAAACATTGTTTTATTTATTATTATTATTATTATTATTAAACTTATAAAACCATGAAATCCACAAACCATAAAAAATTATTTTGTGTTATTAATTTCTATTTAGTAAAAAAAATGCTTTTTATATTATACATTTTCTAGAACCATTTATTTCCTTCTCATTACAACTAATGAAATTTCAGCACCATTTAATTTTAAATATATATTTATAATTTCTTAAATCCCATATATATATATAAATTCTTTGGTATTAGTATCTGAATTAGGCAACTAGTCATTTAGCAGACATGATGAAGATAGGAAGAGGAAATGCATAAGAGAATATGCAAAATAATCACGAGTGCCTACCTGGACTTTGATGCTAATTCGCTACTCCTTAGAATCTATAGAGGCCAGTCCCTTCCTTCTCCAACCTTTTCACAAAAAAAAAGCCCCCAAGCTACTAGGAGTGCTTGTAGAAGCATATGAGGATGTCCATACACACTAGGAGAGTTTGTATATAAAGGCCTCGAAGATGCATCTAGAATGTGTCTAGAAAGAACTAAGAGATAAGCATGACAACTAAGCACATATTTTCCATGATAAGAAGATAAACATGATGAGGTGTCTAGAATGTTGTAGACACCATGTGCTCAAATAATGTGCTAACTCTTAAGTGTAGACAACACATGCATAATTAGAGTGCAAACTCCTATGTTGTCAACATGACAACTCACAAGAGTTCACATACTCCTAGGTGAATAATTATTAAAATAATGCATGTTACTTTATTTGATACTCACGTGACTCCTTTTAAAACAGTTTATTAATTTTAAATCTCATGAAATCATGAAAATTTTAATTAAATTAATCTATTTTCCACTTTAAAATTTATTTTCGAAACTTAATTAATAAAATATTTATTGACTTAAATAATAATATTATTTAGCATTTATCTAAAAATGAACTCTAAATATATTATTATTAAGTTAAATAAATGTTATCACGTTCCAACTTTAAACTCATAACTTTCATCTCCAACTTTAATTCTTTTATTTAATTAATTTTCCAATTAATTAAATAAAATTAAAATATCATATTAATTTTCCATTTAATTAAATCTTTTTATTAGATTGAATTAATAGAAAATATACCAAGGACGCACAAGGTAAAATATGAAAATCCGTCATAGCGAAATGCAAACTAGGGTAGGTACTACAGTATGCAAAATTAGGATTAACAAGCTCATTAATTAGTGCTTCAATAATGTCCTTGCTTTCATCAATGTTAACCTTATAACCTAGAGGCCTAACCCATGCAATTCTCAATCTAACTGCCTAAATATATTCTTTTTCACTATCAACT
Source organism: Cupressus sempervirens (assembly GCA_028749045.1). Lineage (NCBI taxonomy): Eukaryota > Viridiplantae > Streptophyta > Pinopsida > Cupressales > Cupressaceae > Cupressus > Cupressus sempervirens. The sequence goes on from CM053788.1 coordinate 397,231,343, forward strand.
GTGAAACAAGCATCATCTTTGTAATCATCAACAAGTTTCTTTGGTATCTTAAATTTTTTATTCTTTTTGTCCTTGAATGCATCAAAGTAACTATCCATAATACTTACATATTTTTCTCCCATTTTAGTTATATATTTATTAATCTGATAAAGATTAGGTACATCCTTTCTACATACAAATGTACCTTAAGATGTGAAGAAATTTTGCACATAGAAAAATAAGTAAGAGTGAACTAAACTTACAAGGATTGTTCTTTTAAGTTCTTATACTCTCCATGTTTTTATTGAACTAGTTCAACATCGACTTAGCAAGGTCAAGTGACATGTTATTCTTGACCACTTTATATGCAAGATCCATTGCTTCACATGATACACTGTTAGGTCTTCTTGAGTTGTATATCTTATGTGTAATTACATGAATTTTAAATTTTAGTTCCATATATATAACACAACAGATCTTCATTCCACTTCCATCCCACTTGGCAAGGGTTTTCTTTTCAATCTTGACCTGACTTAGGGTCATGGTCATTTTGGCTTTTGCTAACATAGGAAGGCTAGTGATCCTATGGAACATCTTCTTGGTTATCAAAATAGGTTGTTCTAACTATAAATAACTATTATGCACATGCTAGAGAATAAATCTTATCCATTTAATCTAGAAATCTTATGGCATATGTGGAATGCATGTTAAACCTTTCACTTCAAGCTGTTGATGCTTAGGTTTTAACATGTTGTTCACATAGCTTCTCAAGGATTTCATCCATTTCCAATGTTCCAATATCTTAAATCACACAACAAAAATGTGAACAAATGTCATTGATCAACAAGTACCTTTGGTGGTATTTGCAATTGAGCTCTGCTTGGATCTAGGGCTTCCATGATGGCCAGACATAACTTAAAGTTTGGTGCCTTCCATTCCATGCCTCGAACTAGAATATCAAATCCTTTATTCAATTTTCTATTGGTGGATGCCATTTTTCTTTTTAGGGTTTTGAGAAAACATAAAAATCTCCAACAGTGATTCACTTAGATTGCTTGAATTCTTAGAAATCACTTTGCACAAATAGCTTTTTAAAATTCATGGTGACAAATGATTTTGATTTCACCCTTTTATCAAAATTTCACCTTTCGATTGCCATAAATTTTTGGTATGATAGTTCATTTAAATGATAGACTATTATCCATTTCTCTTTTATTGAATGCTTGGTAGAGTCATCCATGACTCAGTTTCTATACAAAACTTAGTTACTTCCAATCTTGCTTGGTAGGTTCTTGCAATTTGACCTTGCTCAATAAGGACTGTAACCCAACCTCACTCGGTAATGGCTTGCATCTTTGAATGCTAATATGGATCTTTTATTTTGTTGACTAGAATTGGTGTGAGATTTATTCTTTAGAATCCTAGTTCCAATTCTCGTTAAGTGATCAAGTAGAAATACTTAAGTCACCCAATCACTGCTCAAGCTTGAATTTTCAAAATATTTTGGAATCCATTATTGTCTCATCTACTTTATGATGTTATTAGATTTTTCCTTCTTTTCATCTTCAGTTCTTCTAGTATTCATATATTTCTTAGCAAGATGACCAAGTTTTGTATAGATAAAACATCTTTTGGTCGTGTCTCTTGTCCTCATGTGATGTTCTACACAATTCATTCCAATGTGTCCAAATTCTCCATAGTAATGACATCTATACCAAGTGTTATAGTCCCAAATGAATATAGCTTTTATAATCTATTTTACTGGGTTTAGTATCTTTGTTTTGCATTCTAAGGATTTGTGCCCACGATTCTTGCATTTGTGACATTTGCCTTCAAATTTAGGTTTATTTTTGCATTCATTAGCTCTATGACCATGCTGATTGCAATTACAACATTCTCTATTGAATTTAGCTTTCCCATTACTCCAACATTTGTTTGATGTATGATCTTACCTTAGTGATTGCAAGTAGGTCTTTGATTCTTTTGAGCTCCTTGCTTGGATGATTCACCTTCTTTAATATATCCAAGTCCTACTTTTCCTGTTTATCTAAAATGAATTTTCTCATTCAATAGATTCATGTCTTCTTGAGATTTGATCATCCTCTCATTCGTTTACTTTGCTGTGTTTAGATCATTCAACAATTTTTCATTTTCTGATCTTAGATTCATGATTTCTTCATTTGCATTGGTGAGTTGATTAATGAAGTCTACTTGCTGAAGGGATAAATGTTGAATTTCATTATTCTTTCCTTCTATTTCTTCTTTTATCTTGTTTTTCTCTTCGATGAATTCACATAGTCTTAATGACTAAATTTTTGCTCTCTTCTTAGTTTTCTTACTTCTTCTTGAACTGAACCATTCTTTTTTAATAGTTCTTTAATTTCTTCATTGGCTTCATCTAGATTGCTTTTTGAATGGATGTCTTTAATTTTTTTCTTCAATATAGAGATGGTCATTCATCTAGATTGAAAGATGTTTTCTTCTTTTCAAAGATTGAGAGAGCGGCTCCTTTTCTTTCTTGAGTGGTCCAATAACCATTTCCAAATCCAACTTCTCATTGTTAATAGCTTTGTCAAATCTGAATACCTCCATAGCCTTTGAAATTTTCTCAAGCTATTAAAATTTTCTTTGAGAACCACAAAGCTTTGATACCAATTGTTTGAAATATATATGATAGGCTAAGTTACTAAGAGGATAACTAAGAAAACTTAATCCTTGTTTACCAATTAATAATTTGTGAGTAATCTGATCTAACTACATGCATGAGAAATTGAAAACATTAAACATGCTTAACACTTTGACACACAATTTGGTGACCCAGAAACCTTCCAAACATAAAGTTAAATTGGGGTGGGAATGATATGCACAAGCTTTAGTACTATAGTATAAAGTTGGCCTATTAAGGCTTACAATGATCACTTTTGATGATCTTCCCTTTTAGGAGCTATAAGGACTACTAGGTCCACCTTGCAAAAGGATTTAAAAATATACAATAAATTATGCACTTGTTTAAAAAGATTTACAAAAGATTGTTAAGTCTACCTTATGAAAGGATTTAACTGATCCACCTATTAGGATGAAATAGTGGTTGATCTCTAATTTTCAACTTGGTTTGTTGAATGTGATTCCTTTGAGTGTAATGATCACCTTGCTATGATAGATAAATCTATGTTGCTCCTTATACTTCTTGTAGCCTTATATTTCACACTTCTACTCTTATCTACTTGTTACATTACTTCATACTATATTTTAGATGTGATACCATACATTACATAAATACCAATCCAAACTACAAATAACAAAGTTGGCTACATTACAAGTTTACACAAAATACAAAAATTCGGCCCAAACTGTAGGAACTCATGTTCTGAAGAGTAGCTTGGTGAGGTTTTGATACTCGACATCCATAGTCAATAATCAACATCATAATGCATTCAATATATGTAGAAGCTCAGCCCATACTAATCACTTTCCAAGTAGTCCAAACTTTCTCTACATCGATGACTCAGTGAATATTTGTGCAACACGACATATAAATTGAATCACTTGATTCATACTATAAGGCTTGGTAAATGCTACCACTACAAGCTTGGTATAAAATGAATCACTTGGTTAACACTGAGTGGATCAATCAACACTAGATTCACATTACTATAACTGTGAACTCGATAAGCACTACATAACTCACTTTGCATTGTGAAACTTGGTAAACCTTATGAAGCTCAGTTTACACTATTGATCACCATTATGGTAGAAACTACTTGGTGCAAAGTGAATACTATCCTTTAGATTTGGTAGCAACTATAGAACTCGATAAATACTTACAATTTGAATAAGTGTGTGTCACTAATAACAAACATGATTGTAATGTCAACATCTAGTTCCCAAACCAAATGACAAGAATGTGATTAGAACCAAGTGGGTGTATAGAAACAAGTCATATTAAAATGATGAAGCCATAAGAAATAAGGAAATATTAGTTTGCAAAGGGTATGCATAAGAAGAAGGAATTGACACCGGAGAAGCATTTGCCCTTGTTGCAAGATTGGAAGGAGTAAGAAATCTATTTGCTTACTTTTCATACAAAGGTTCCAAAGTTTATCAAAAAAATGTGAAGTCAATATTTATAAATGGTATATTAGAAGAAGATATTTATATAGAAAAACTAGAAGGATTTGTTGATGCTAACAACAAGAAAATGGTATGTAGACTACACAAAGTTTTATATGGTTTAAAGCAAGCCCCAAGAGCATGGTATGAAAGAATTCACAATTATCTTGTGAAGATTGCTTCTAAGAAGACTGATGATACCTACAATCTATACTTGAAGACAAAAGGAAGTAAACATATTTTACTAGCTAAATTTTTTGTGAATGATATCATATTTGGAGGTCAATAAACATTATGTAAAGTGTTTGCAAATGAAATAAAGAAAGAATTTTTGATGTCTATGATTGGAGAGATCAAGTTCTTTGTTGGTTTGCAAGTATATCAAATGAAATATGGTATATACATCACTCAGTCTAAGTATGTAAAGAAAATATTGAATTTTTTTGGATTGAAAGATTCCAAACCAGTTAGCACACCTATGGTGACAAGACACAAGTTGTCAAAGAATAATGATTCAGATGATGTGAATCAAACATTGTACATGTCTATGATTGAAAAATTGCAATATGTAGTGCATAGTAGACCTAACATTACATTATTAGTTGGGATTGTTGCAAGATTCTCTACTAATTGTAAGGAAAATCATATGATGATTGTTAAGAGAATAATGAGATATTTGAAAGGAATATAAGACTATGGTTTATACTACAAGAAAAATTAAAAAATTGAGTTGATAGTTTACATAGATGCTGATTGGGCTGGAAACATTGATGATAGAAAGAACACAAGTGGTGGAGCATTTTTTCTTAGGAAAGAGGTTGGTCACCTGGACCAACAAGAAAAAAAATTGTATATCTCAATCTTCTATTGAAGTTGACTATGTAGCTATCGTAGTAAATTGTACAAATGTGGTATGGATCAAACATCTACTCAAATGTATGAAGAAGGAAATAATTGAACCTATGGTGCATTATTGTGATAATACAAGTGCTTTAAATATATCACAGAATCCTCTGATGCAAACAATAACTAAGAATATTGCAATCAAGTATCATTACTTGAGAGAGTTAGTTCAAGAAAAAGAAGTGAGGCTAGTATATGCAAATACAAAAGAAAAGATAGGTGATATCTTCACAACATATTTACCTAAGGATGCTCATGAGTATCTAAGAGGAAAACTAGGGGTGATACCCCTATCCAAAGCTACTTAAGAAGCATAAGTAGTGCCTTACATCAACTGAGTTGAATGTTGTATCTTACAAATTTATGTAGTGGATATTAATTTAGGAGCTACCAAAAGTAATGAAGGAGCTGAATAAGAAGATTTATAGTCACATGAAAGGTGACAGAGGGAGAATCTGGAATTAATTATATCTGCATATAGAGATGACAAGTTTATTGTTGTCAAAGAGGGAGATATAAGACTGAGGGATATAAGGCAAAGGGAGAAATACATATACATATACCTAGTAAGAGGGAGAAAGTACTAAGAGAGATATAAGAATAGAGTAGAGAGATAGATACCTAAATATTAGAAAAAAAAAGGGAGAGATACTCTAAAAAAGGAGGTATAAGAAAGAGGGAGTAGTAGTGAAGGAACTTGATAAAGCTCACATTACCCTACATAAAAGAAGGACATATACTACATTGATAGAGGAAGAAACTTCAAATATATTTTTTCTTTTTAATATTGTTGTTGATATTAGTTTGCCATCAATGCCAAAGAGGGATATTGTTGATATAAGATTCTTTTGAAGTGAAGAACATGTAATCGAAAAATCATTGTTTTGTCAATGATGTCAAACCTACTACCTACTGGTGAGACAATTTATTTTTATTCTGAAAGCTATCATTTAGTTGATTGAAGAAGAGGAGATAACAATAGCAACTAGAGAAAGGTTATTATTTGGTATGTAAAAGAAGCACTAAGACCAAGTAAGACTTTGATACTATAGTGTATTATTTATCTACTTAAAGTTTGAAATGAATGATTAGTCAAGTGAAGACTAGAAGAAGATCAAGTAAGAAAAGTGTCTACCAAGCCTTGCTGAGTAGTTAGTGCAAACTTAGCATAAATTAGTGGAGGTCGAGTGGAAAACAAGAGGTGTCGAGAAAAGATGAAAAATAGTGCAAGTCAAGTTATTGTTAGTATATGCTAAGTAAAGTTTAGTTGGTGCTGAGCATAAGTAAACTTTAGTGATTTTTGAGTGAACTAGTGTTGGTCGAGTAACAAAATAGTATAATTGCTAAGTGACAACAAACAATGTTACATCAAAGATTTGATGAATCTGAGCCAACTATTTTATTTTCTTAAATTGTGTGAAGTAAGTGGAAGATACTATGATGAGCTGATGGCACAAAATTTAAGGTAAACTATTTTCAAAAAAATTCAAGGAAGATTGTAGAATAAGTTTCTGGAGGAACCAAACGGAAAAGTGGATAGATTCATTGTATCCTACCTAACCCTAAAATGGATGATTTTGGTTAAGAAAAAAAAGATCTAAATTCTCTATTTATAGAGATATTTGGTTAGAAGAAAAGGTAGTCAGGTGCGAGAACCTAAGGAAGAAAAGGAGTCTAGGGTATTGCTTCATTTAGTGGTTGAATAGAAGTGATTGCATTTGGCATGCAAAGAAAGAAGACTTAAGAGTATGAATGCTTAAAGGGTGAACAAGCTATCAAAGTTGAAGTGTGTGAATGCTACGCCCTTAATATTATTATATATAGGGTTATGAATAGTCAAATTGTGGCTATCTTAATCCTTAATTAATTCATGCTATCATTATTATATGATAATTTAGGTAGGTACATAGGTAGGATAGGTGTTATGAAGGGTTGTGTCTATTCAACCTAAGCATTATTAGGTATATATAGGAGGTTGTGAGTCTTATTTCATGAGCATATTGTGAAGTGTGTTCTCATTGGAGATATTTGGAGGTTGCCCCCTAAAAATGGCCTATTACTTTTAGATATTATTAAGGATTTATATTATATTTCAGATTATTTCTTCTATTGCTCAAATTATATCATTACAAGTGGTATTAGAGCATGATCTTGGCACCATAGGGGCAATATTTTTTCTCAACATTGGGGCAATTTTGGGAAGAGCATAACTTTAAGATTTTAGGGAATTTTTCAAAGATTTTAAAAGGGTTTTTGGAGAACATATTAAAAATTCTATAGTCCAAAATTTAGAGGAATTGGAGCAAAATTGAGGAAATTATTATAGAATTACTATTTCTACTATAACTCTTCATATCTCTCACATCCTGCCGAATTAGACTATAACTTGTATTGGGTTTTTCAATACATAGTAGAGGAGCCTAAATTCAAAGCTTGGAGAAATTAAAAACAAAAATAAGCAAGATATTGTAAAATTAGGAAAATTCTCTCTCAAGGCAGAAAATTTGCTAATTCTTTTTGGGGATTTTATCAAGTAAGGATTTCTTGGCCCAAGTAAACTACAATGAAAAAAATAAAAATTAGAGAATTTACATATCATTTGTGTGGTTTACTTCAAAAAAAATTGGTTTCCATCATGATGGGGCCTCCAACAAGAGGCAAAAAGAATTCTACCACATCGGGGAAATCCTCTAATCAAGATTGGGAAGCAATAGAGGATAGTAAGCCCAATGAGGAACTTAGTAAGTTCAAGGAAGAGGTTAAGAAGGATATGTGTGACCTACAAGGAGATATATTAGATATAAAAAACATGTTGAGAACTTATATGAATGAAACAAGGAAGAAGCTCTCAAACAATCAAGGTGAAACCTTCAAGTCGACTAATAATGATACAAATTTTATTAAATCTATCGGATCCAGGATTTTTTTTCCAAAGGTGGATATGCATCAAATTTGATGGTAAGGATTCCCTAACATGGATAAATAAAATGGAGATGTTTTTTGAAATACATCAAATCCCATATGGAAAAAAGGTTATGATGCCTTTCTTATATCTAGAACTATATCAATTCATTTGGTATCATTGGCTTTGTACTCATAGGAGGAAAAAGGGTCTCACTATATCATGGTCAATTTTTATAGAAGAACTACAAGAACAATATAGCAATAGTGTGATAGAAAAATTCTTTAGCCAACTTGCTAAGCTCCAGCAAATAGGATCAATTAAGGATTATATTCGACAATTCCAAAATCTATCCTTAAGAGTGGATACAATTACAGAAGAGAACTTGAATGATTTATTCTTGGGTAGTCTCAAGGATCAAATTCAACATGAGGTATGCATGTTTTGTCCCAGTTCAGTAAATGCATTTTCTATATTGGCACACAAGGTAGAGGAGAATTTCTTGATTTCTAGAAAGTAGGGGGCTAATATGACAAGAGAAAAAGGATATTCAACACCTTATCTTCCTCAACCTACTAGGTTGGCTCCACAATAAATTGAGGAGAAAAGAGAAAAAGTTTGTGTTTCAATTGTGATAGCAAATATAGTCAAGGACATAAATGTAGTGAAAAGAAATAGCTCTCTATTGAAGGTCTAGGTGAGAAGAAGAGGATGATCCTATATCAAAGGAGGATAGGGAGTCAAGTGAGGAATCACATGATTCTCAAACAATAATTTCTTGTGATGCACTTTTAGGTTTCAGTTCACCACATACTCTCAAGGTAGTGGGTTTCCTAAAGTAGCAAAAAGTAATAGTGTTGATCAACTCAGGTAGTACTCATAATTTCATCAACAGAAAGTTGGCAACTCTTCTAAATTGTTTTATATATCTAGCCCTAAAGTTTTAGGTTTTTATTTTAGATGGGGGCATAGTTTGTTGTTCAAGGAAGTGTCATAGCATCAAATTATCCATGGGAGATTATCAATGTGGTACCCAATGTATGTGATATCCATGGGTATAGTAGATATTGTTTTGGGAGTACAATGGCTTACTACATTGGGAACAATTGAGATGAACTTCCAAAAACTATTCATGCAATTTCAATCACAAGGAAATATAGTGGAGCAAAGGGGATTGAAGGAAAAATCCCCACAGATGGTAAGCTCTCATCAATTTAAAAAACTTCTTAAGAAAAGTGTAGATGGATTTGTGGCCCAACCATGTTCATTAGAAGTCTCTCAATCTAATGCTCTTACTCATCTAGATTTACAAGCAATAATTGATTGTCACTCAGTGATTCTTGGAGATATGCCTAAAGAACTTCCACCTAAGAGGGATCATAACCATACCATAAAATAGTTCTAGGGAGTTAACCACCAAACATTAGGCCTTATAGGTACCCACACATACAAAAAAGTGAGACAGAAAAAAATTGTTGAGGAAATGCTAGAGGTAGGATTATCTAGCATAGACAAAGTGCTTACTTCTCACCTATTATGTTGGTGCATAAGAAACATGAAACTTGACATAGGTGTCCATATTATAGAGTTCTCAATAAGTACACCATTAAAGATAAGTTTCCTATTCCAATTATTAATGATCTTCTAGATGAATTAAATGGAGTTATGTATTTTACCAAGTTAGATCTTAGATCGAGTTATCACCAAAATTAGATTAAGGAGGAAGATATTTGTAAGATAGTATTTTGAACTCATGAAGGTCATTATGATTTTTTGGTGATGTCATTTTGTCTTACCAATGCACCTTCTACATTTCAACATTTGATGAATTCTATTTTTAAGAAGTTCTTGAGAAAGTTTGTGTTAGTATTTTTTGATAATATATTAATTTACAGAAAGACTTGGGAAGAACATTTGTAGCATGTAGATCAAGCATTACAATTACTCAAAGATCATCAAATCTATGCTAAGCCATCCAAGTGTTCTTTTTGTCTTAAGGAGGTGGAGTATTTGGGATACATAGTTTCACATGAAGGAGTAAAGGTGGACCCTAACAAAATTAAGGCTATCATGGAATGGCCTATTCCAAAAACTATTAGGAAGTTGAATGGATTCTTGGGATTGAGAGGATACTATAGAAGATTTGTGAAGAATTATGGTTGTAGAGTAGTGTCCCTTACAAATCTATTGAAGAAAGATTCTTTTCATTGGAATAAATCTGCTAATGTATCATTTGAGCAATTGAAGAAGGCCATGTGTACAACTCTAGTGCTTGCCACTCGAAACTTCACCAAGTAATTCATTGTGGAATGTGATGCTTTTGGAAATGGAATAGGAGTAGTACTCATGAAAAAAGGTCGACCAATTTCTTTTAAGAGTCATCAATTAAAAGGTAAAAATCAACTCAAACTTGTTTACAAGAAGGAAATGTTAGCAATCCTTCTTGTAGTTAAAAAATGGAGGCCTTTTTTAATGGGTTGACACTTCAAGGTTAAGACAGATCATGATAGCCTAAAATATTTTTTGGAACAAAGACTATCATTAGAAGAGCAAAAAAAATGGGTCACTCAGATGTTGGGATATGACTTTGAAATTGTATACATGAAAGGGAAGGAAAATACTATGGCCGATGCACTTTCTAAGAAGGATGAAAAAGATGAACCCTTATTGTGTGCCCTTTAAATTTTATAGGAAAATTGGGTGGTAGAAGCCAAAGAGGACTGGAAAAATGATGTTGCAACAAGTAATCTCATCCAACAAATAAAAAGTGACCCTAGCAGTTCAAATAAGTTTTTCTTAAAGGGGGATATTATTTGGTATAAAGAGCACTTGTATCTTTGCAATAATTCCACTCTTAAACACAAGATTCTCAAAGAACTACATGAGTCCCTAATTGGTGGTCATTCAAGATTTTTGAAGACATATCATAGGGTCAAGCAAGATTTTATTTTGGGAAGGGCTAAAAGAAAATGTTCAAAAGTATGTGGCTAAATTTTTGGTTTTTCAAAGAAATAAGGGGGAAACAATTAAGACACCATGTCTATTGCAGCCTTTATCTATTTCTAGCCAATATTGGGAAGAGGTATCCATGGACTTCATCATAGGGCTCTCCAAATATAAATATCATAATGTCATCATGATAGTAGTTGATCACCTCACTAAATATGCACATTTTGTGCATTATCACATCCTTTTACAACAAGTATAGTGGCAAAAGTTTTCTTGGAGAATATAAAAAAGCTACATGGTACACCTAAGGTTATTGTTAGTGATTGTGATCCTATATTTACTAGTCATTTTTGGAAAGATTTATTCTCATGTTTGGGTACTCAATTGGCTCATAGTTCTTCATACCATCTACAATCAAATGGGAAAATAGAGGTGGTTAATAAATGTTTGGATGGATATCTATGTTGTTTCATTTTACAGAAACAATCTCAATGGGTAGATTAACTACCTCTTGCAGAATGGTGGAGCAATACTTATTTTCATAGCTTATCAAAAATGTCTCCATTTTTGACACTTTATGGATATCATCCTCCTTCTATCACATCATCATTAAAGGTATTCCCAAGAGTTCAAGCAGTAAAGGATCACATGCTTCATCAATAATAGGTACTTTCAAGAGTCAAGGAGAATTTAGCTATGGCATAAAATCAAATGAAACAACAAGCAAACCAACATTGTAGTGAAACAAATTTTGAAGTTGGGGACTGGGTCTTCTTGAGATCTTAGCCTTATAAACAAATATCAATGAAGCAATAAGAAAAGAATTATAAGTTGTTTCTAAGATATTATGGACAATACCAAATCATGAAAAAGATTGGTAGTGTTTCCTACAAGCTTGAGTTTCCACCAACAACAAAGATACATCTAGTTTTCCATGTTTCTTGTTTGAAGAAGGTAATTGGGTAGAGTATTCCCACTCAAACAATACTACTAGAACTTGATGAAGAAGGAAGAATAATTTTGGAACCAGGGTACATTCTTTGAACATGCATGAAGAATCTGAGGAATAAAACCATGACTAAATATCTCATCCAATGGAAGAATTTAGTAGTTGAGGAGGCCATATGCAAGGATGAGGAGTTCATTTAAAAGAATCTACGCTTGGTTAGCATTAAGGACAATTCTTCTTTCAAGAGAGGGGGCATGCTACAACCTTAATATTATTGTATATAGGGTTATGAATAATCAATGTGTGGCTATATTAATCCTTAATTAAGTCATGTTATTATAATATGATAATTTAGGTAGGTAGGTCAGACTAGGTGTTATGAAGGGTTGTGTCTGTTCAACCTAAGCATAATTAGATATATATAGGAGGTTGTGAGTCTTATTTCATGAGCATATTGTTAAGTGTGTTCTCATTGGAGATATTTGGTGGTTGCCCCCTTGAAGTGGCCTATTACTCTCAACTATTATCCAGTATTTATATAATATTTCATATTATTTCTTCTATTGTGCAAGTTATTTGATTATAGTGAATGCCAAGAGGAATGGAGGACTGAAACAAATATCTATAATCTAGAAGTGAGTTGTAATTTGTTATCAGATCAAGCCTTACTATTACTTTCTAATCATTGTATTAGTCTAGGGTAAATCCATTGGATTAAGGTTGACTTATTAGTCATTTTTGAATCCTTTAACTACGTGATATTTTAATGGAATGGTCTAAAGTCCTCTAATAAGGCTCACTCCTAATAGGGTGTTTGAAATCCTTTAACCAGGTCACATTTAATAGTGTGTAATATAACCTTTAACATGGTTGGCCTTTCATAGGGCATCACTTTAGAAGAGTGAGAATTAGTAGCATGTTACTAGTGGTTTTTCCCAAATTGGGTTTCTATGTAAATCCTTGTGTCAAATGTGTTATTGAATCTATTATGTTTCATGTCTACATTTTTGCAAAGTTGTTTTGACCTAGGATAGTAACCTACAAAGTTTAAGTATTGTATGATCTAGTGGATGCATGCATGATAAAGTTTTATGGATATGAGTCTATTAAGGATTTAAAAGTTTCATTTGTACATGTGGACCTTGGATAATTGATTCACCCCCCACCATTCTTAGTTATTATAAATAACTCCAATACTTAGGGGTCTTAGGATCTGTAGGGACATATCTTGTCATCAAATGTGTCATAGGTTATCCTATGACCCCTTTCGACCCATTCAAAAAAATAAAATAGGTACCAAGGGGTCATAGCACCCCTAGGGACATTAGTTGTCATAAAATTTGTGGAAAGGGTTCATAGGTTATCCTATGACCACTTTCAACCCATTCAAACAAATTTAATATGTCCTTAGGGGTCCTAGGACTTGCAGGGATATATATTGTCATTGAATATGTTAAAAGGTGTCATAGGTTATCATGTTCCCCCTTTTGATGCATTCAAAATAGAACTAGGTACCGATTGGTCCTAAGTCCCCTATGGACATAAATTTGTTGAAAGGGGGGTCATAGGATAAGCTATGACCCCTTTAGAACCATTTAAAAAAAAATATTATGTTCCTAGGGGTCCTAGGATCCCTAGGGACATATTTTGTCATGAAATACATCAAAAGTGGTCATAGGTTATCATATGACCCCTTTTAACCCATTATAACAAATAAAATAGTTTCCTAGGGATCCTAGGAGCTCTAGGGACATAATATGTCATGAAATGTATTCAAAGGGGTCCTAGGTAATCCTATGACACCTTTCAACCCATTCTAACAAATATAATATGTCTCTAGGGGTCCTAGGGTAACCAATGACCACTTATGACCCATATGAATATAATGTGCATATCCTTAGGGATCCTAAAATCTATCAAATTAAATGTTTTCATATGAATGGTTGAAAGGGATCATAGGGTAACATATGGCCCCTTTGGACCCATAAGAACACAACATGTATGTCAATAGGGGTCCAAGGGTCCCTAAGGACATATGTTTTCATGAAGTGTGTTGGAAGGGATTGTAGGTTAATTATAACCCTTTTCAATCTATACAAACAATTACAATATGTCCCTAGGGGTCCTAGTAGAGATATATGTTGTCATGAAATGTGTCAGAAGTGGTAATGGGTTATCCTATGACTCCTTTTGACCCATTGTAACAAATTAAATAGGTCCTTAGGGGTTGTGGGAATGCTAGCGACATTTTTTATCATATAATGTGTTGAAAGGGGTCATCAGTTATACTATAACCTCTTTCAACCCATATGAACAAATTATAATATGTGCCTAGGGGTTTGAGGACCCCTACAAACATAATTGGTCAAAAAATGTGTTGAAAGGGTTCATAGGTTAGCATATGAAACCTTTCGACCCATTTGAACAAATGAGATATATCCGTAGGGGTCCTGAGACCCATAGTGACATATGTTACCATGAAACGCATCAAAATGGGCCATAGGTTATCCTATGCCCCTTTCAACATATTTGAAAAATATAATATGTCCCTAGGGGTCCTAGGATCCCTAGGGACATATGATGTCATCAGATGCATCATAAATGGTCATAGGTTATCCTATGACCCCCTTCAACTAGTTAGAAAAAATTAAATATGTCCCTAGGACTCCTAGGAACTCTAAGTGCATGTGTTGTCATAAAATGTATTGAGAGGGATCACAGGTTATCCTATGACCTCTTTTGATCCATTTAGACAAATTGAATATGTCCCTAGGGGTCCTAGGACCCCTAAGGACACATTATCACCAAATCAGTTGAAAGAGGTCATAGGTTATCCTATGACCCCTTTCAACCCATTCCACTAAAATATAGTAGGTCACAAGGGGTCTTAGAACCACTATGGATATATGTTGTCATTAAATTTTTTGAAAGGTGTCATAGGTTATCCTATGACCCCTTTCGACTCATTTGAACAAATTTAATATGTCCCTTGGGGTCATATGACCCCTAGGAACATATTTTACCATGAAATGCATCAAAAGGGGTTATAGGTCAACCTATGACCCCTATCAACCCATTCAAACAAATATAATGTCCTTATGGATCCAAAGACCCATAGGGACACATGCTGTCATGAAATATGTTAAATAGGGTCATAGGTAATCCTATGACTCATTTGGATAAATTTAAATAAATAAGATAAGTCACAGGGGAACTAGGACCCTTAAAGATGTGTTATCATGAAATTATTTGAAAGGGATCATAGGTTATCCTATGACCCTTTTCAACCCATACAAACAAATCTAATATCTCCCTACGTATCATAGGAACCATAGGGACATATGTTATCATTGAATGGGTCAAAAGGTTTCATAGGTTATCCTATGACCCCTTTCAACCCATTTGAATAAATGAAATATGTCCCTAGGGATCCTATGACCCCTAGGGAGATATGTTGTCATGAAATGCATCAAAAGTTGTCATATATTACTGTATGACGCCTTTTGACCCATTCGAACAAATGATATAGGTCCTTAGGGGTCCTAGGACCCCTAGTGACATATATTGTCATGAAATGTATCAAAAGGGTAATACGTTATCCTATGACCACTTTTGTGTCATTCAAACAAATATAATATGTCCCTAGGGGTCCTAGGACCCCTAGAAACATATGTTGTCATGAAATGCATTGAAAGGAATCATAGGTTATCCTATGACCCATTTTGAACCATTTAAACAAATGAAATAGGTCCCTAGGTGTCTTAGGACCCTTAGGTTATATGGTGTCATGAAATGTGTTGAAATAGGTCATAGGTTATTATATCATCCCTTTTGACCATTAGAAAAAATCTTATATATCCCTAGAGGTCTTAAGGTAACCTACGACACCTTATGACCTATAAGAACATGACTTCCATGTTCCTAGGGATCCTAAAAACTCTAGGAACACATATTGTCATGTGAATGGTTGAAAAGGGTCATAAGGTAGCCTATGGCCCCTTTTGACCCATTGGAATACAAGATGCATGGAACACATGCCATGAAATGCATTGAAAGGCCCTTTCAATTCATTCAAACAAATATAATATGTCCCTAGGCATCCTAGGATCCCTAGGGACACAATTTTTTTATTAAATGCATTGAAAGGGGTCATATGTTATCTTATGCCCCCTTTGGTCATGTTAGCATGCTTTTAGCACTCGAGTTTTAAATTCTAAAACTAAGCCCATGAAAATTATTTCCAAAATTCTCATACTTTGTAGTGAATTTTTTTAACAATATTTTTGTAAAAGGATTCTTTGTAAAAGGATAATGCAATAAGGAGTTATCAGAATTGAACATTGAACCTCAAAGTTCATACTTCAAGTTCAAAGTTTAAGTTCATTGGCTAAAAAGTACAGGTGCAAAGTGCAATTTGAGTTCGAAGTTCATGTTCAAAGTTCAATTTTAGTAGTTCAAGCTAATAGGTTCAAACTACAAGTCTAGAACTAGAATTCAATAGTTATGAGTTCAAAGCTCTAATTTAGTCCAAAATTTCAAAATTCATATTCAAAGTGATTAGGAACTAAATACTGATAGTAGGCCTTAGATGGTGGATAATTTAAAGTGAGTAATAACCTTGGTGGGTATCCAAGTTTGATTTTAATCTATTCATCTTTCTATGGGAAATAATAAACCCAAACCATGAGTTGAGTCATGATCATGGGAAGATTCCTACTATTTTGAAATATTGAAATCAGTCCACAAGAGTTATAGAACAAATCTAGTAGATTGAATAGAAAAATAGTGTGATAATTTAGATGAAAATATTTGGCACATAATTGATTTTGTTATTGCCCAAGGTGTCTTTTTGTTATTGCCCAAGTTGTCTTTGCTGCTACAACTTGGAGAATTCTAATGGAGAAGGTTGTCTTATAGAATGAAAATGCACCCCAAGATTGACTATAATGCACAACAATTTGGAGAAATTAATATAGTTATGAGAAGAGTTCAGACATAGCTATAAATTGTTTAACATAATGTTGACCCAATCATGATAGTGATTGGAACATTTTTTAGGGTAGAAATAGCAAATACGAATGCAATATAAATAGTAATCACTCCTATTATGGCCAACCCATATGATTATTGTAATTTTATGAGAACAAAAATACACAAGTCTTTAAAGAGGCTGACATGGATGGTTACAAAGCATGTGAAAGTGGCTGGAAACTCTATTTTACCAATTCTGATTATATGATAGATATATAGACCCATAATCAGTAGCTAATATCTTTTGACTCCATCATTATATCTCCAATCTCTCTAGTCAGAATGTAGAAAATTAGGTTTGGAAAAACATATCTAAAAATGAACTCAATCCAACTTTGGAATAAAAGGAGATGCCTCCCACAACAAGCCCCTTTTTTACTGGTAGAAGTATATCTTTAGTCCACCCAAGAAAATAATTATTTTGATTATGATTTAAGATATTTGTATGTCATTTATTTAAACATATTTCAAATATGTTAACATATACTCTTATAAACTTTAAAATAATTTTTTTATAAATATATCATATTTTAAAAGAGAAAATAAAGGAGATGTTACAAAGAAGATAAAGGTAAAAAGAAATATCATTTCAAGAATCAGTTATGGAAATTGAAAGAGACCGTTGGGTGGAGGAAAGATAAATATGTCATAGCCAGGGAGGTCAAAGGGTTCTTCTTTTTCCCAAGAGTTGTGTGGCTATAGGAAGGGGGGAAACAACATATTTTTTGAATGTTACTGTAATAGGGGAAGGAAAAGGGATTTTGTTTTATGTTTTATTTTTTGCTATTCTAATTGTAATGATAGAGATGAAGTGATTGTATGGTTGTTTTGTTATGATTTTCAAAAATGAAATTGATTATATATATGTTAGGTCTTGAGGTCTAAATGTTTATTTTCCTCATTGAGTTAGATCATATAGACTTTGCTTTCCCATTTCGAAAGCAACTGTGTTATTATCTTTTGTAGAATAAGATGAAATGTGGAAGACTTAATAAGTGGTCGTATGGTTGCATGTTGACATTTTTGACATTGTCTCATTATAAACTTGCTAATCAAAATTTTTCCATGTGGATGGATGAATGTTAATATGCCTTTGTGTCTTCCAGTTAAAGACATACCAAGCCCTTTCATTAATTATAAATCTAAAGAAGGGAGCTGAACCTTTATATCAAAACTTAGAGAGCACTTGTACATAACCATTACAAGTGACTCAGCTGTTAGTCATAGGTTGTGCCTTGTTATTTGGGCATTCTTGAGCCATTTTGTAGACATTTATAAAAGGGACAAATCTATTAACTAACAGGTCACATTTGAACAAATGAAGTACATCCCTAAGGGTCCTAGGACCCCTAGAAACATATGTTGTTATGAAATGCGTAGAAAGAATTCATAGGTTATCCTATGACCCTTGTCAACCCATATGACTAATTATAGTATATCCCTAGGGGTTCTAGGATCCCGAGGGACATATGTTATCATGAAATGTGTTGAAAGGGGTTATAGGTTATGCTATTATCCCTTTCAACCCATATAAACAATTATAATATGCCCTTAGGGGTTCTAGGACCATTAGGGACACTAGTTGAATATTACTATTATATAATATATTATTAAATAATATATGTTCTATAGAATAAATACTAATTTATATAAATTTAATATATAATTATACTATATAATACTATATAAAAAAAATGTACTTATAATATAGCTAATAATCTATAAAAAATATTAATATATAAATAATATGTAATTATAATAATATAAAACTATATTATAATTTACTAATTCTAAATAGTAATATATATATATATATATATATAAAGTTTATATATACTAATAATAAATAGTAATACATATAATATTAGGTTAAAATAATATATACTAATATACATTATAGTATTTTTATTAATATATATAATAGTTATGTCCCTAAAAGAAGTGGTCCCTCTTTTAAAGCATATATCCCCACTTTATTTCCCTCTATTATTTAGCCACATGTTTTGTGACCATAGTATGGGATTGGGCACTCGATCTAGTTTGCTGGTAAATTTTTACCAAAATATCCGTTGTCATTGCAACCCTAGCAATCACTTTTTTTAAACTTCTTTCACGACTTTAAATAGTTCTCTTACAAAATATAAATGGTTTTGGGCCCATTGTTTCAAATGGTAACTAAAATATTGGATAAGATGTCCTAGATTGTTGTTTGAATTGGGAATAGTAGTTGTTGAAAGGATAAATGCAAAAGGAAGATATCAAATGAAGAAATCAAAGTCTACAGGGAAATAGACAAGAAAAATAACTAAAGGAAGAGACAACGTATGTTAAATTTTATTCAAGTTGACAACGTATTGATCAAAGGTAAAATTATAGAGTTGGAAAATGAATATGTTCATTTGGAGAGTAAAAATGTACCAATTCATAATAACAATGTTGAGACTAAAAATGTATTGATTCATAATGTCAATGTAAAAAATGATAATGCATAAGAAACTTACGTATCTCCTAATTATAACCAAAATGAAGGTCCTAGAACACCATAATGTTTAATTGAAATTGACAAAATTATTATTCACAATTTTGAAGGGTTATTACAACTTCTTTGGTAAGTCATTGTTTGAGAAATGGTAGATATACGAGACAAACTTATCTTGACTCAAACCTAAATTGTACTACTTTGAGAAATGTGTCAAAATGGGTAATATATTATCCTATGACCCATTTCAACCCATTTAAAAAAAATATAGTAGGTCCTTCGGGGTCCTAGGGTCCACAGAGTCATGAAATGCATTTACATGGGTCATAGGTTATCCCTTGACCCCTTTCAACCCATTCAAACAAATGAAATAGGTCCCTAGAGTTCTTAGGACCCCTTAGAACATATGTTTGTCATGAAATGTGTTAAAAGAGGTCATAGGTCATCTTACGATTGCTTTTGACCCATTCAAACAAATCTAATATGTCCCTAGGGGTCCTAGGACCTTGAGGGACATGACATATGCTTTCATGAAATGCATTCAAAGGAGTCATAGGTTATCCTATGAACCCTTTTGACCCATTCAAACAATAATAATATGTCCCTAGGAGTCCTAGGACCCCTAGCAACATATATTGTCATGAAATGCATAGAAAGGGGTCATAGGTTATCCTATGATTCCTTTCAACCCATTCCAACAAATGAAATAGGCCCCTAGGGAGTCCTAGGACACCTAGAGACTTATGTTTTCATGAAATGCAATGAAAGGGGTCATAGGTTATCTTATGACCACTTTCAACCCATTCAAACAAATGAAATAGTTCCCTAGGGGTCCTAGGACTTCTAGGGACATATGTTGTCATGAATGTGATCAAAGGGGGCATATGTTATCCTATCACTACTTTTGAGCTATTCGGACAAATATAAAGTGTCCCTAGGGGTTTTAGGATCCATAGGGACATATTTTATCATGAAATGGATCAAAAGGAGTCATATGTTCTCGTATAACCCCTTTCAACCAATTTGATCAAGTGAAATAAGTCCCTAGGGACATATGTTGTCATGAAATATGTCAAAATGGATCATATGTTATTCGCTAAACCTTTTTGACCCATATGAACAATTATAATATGTCCTTAGGGATCATAGGCCTCCTACGGACATATGTTGTCATTAAATATGTCAAAATGGGTCATAAGTTATCCTATGACCCCTTTCAACCCATTCGAGACATACAGAGTCATGAAATGTGTCGAAAGGGGTCATAGGTTGTCTTGTGACCCCTTTCAAAGCATTTGAACAAATCTAATATGTCCACACTAGAATAATCTAAAATAGAGCCCGTGGGGGCCTCTCCAAACTCCAAACTAGGACCCCAAGGGACATATATTATCATTAAATGTGTCAAAATGGGGTCATAGGATTATCCTATGACCCCTTTCAAACCATTCAAACAAATGAAATAGGTTCTTAGGGATCTTAGGACTTTGAGGGACATATGTTGTCATAAAATGTGTTGAAAGTAGTCATAGGTTATTGTATGACCCCTTTCAGCCCATATGAACAATTATAATACCCATAGGGGTCCTAGGACCCCTAGGGGCAGTAGGTAAATATTAGTAATACACACACACACACACACACACACACACACACACACACACACACACACACACACACACACACACACACACACACACACACACACACACACTATAAAATAAATACTAATGTATATAAATTTAGTATACACTTATAATATATATGATAATATATGATAAATACTAATATATAAATAATATATAATTATAATATATAATAAACTATATTAGAATATACTAATTTTAAATCAGAATAATATATTAATATATATTACAAAATACTAATAATAAATAGTAATACATATAATATTAGATAAAAAATACTAAACACTAATATAAATTATAGTATTTATAATAATTATATCTCATAGAAAAAGTGGTCCCTATTTTAAATAATATGTCCCCACTTTATTTCTCTCCATTGTTTGGTTGTATGTTATGGGTATCCATTCCAATTTACTGGTGAACTTCTACCAAAATATTCTTTGTCATTGTAGACTCGACAATCAGATTTTTTTAACCATTTTCATGGGTTTCAATAGTGTTGTTGCAAAAAAAAGGGCTTGGGACCCATTGTTTTCAAAAGTGGCTAAAATACTAGATAAGGTGTCCTAGATTGTTGCTTTAATGGGGAGTAGAAGCTATGGAAAGGCTAAACACAAAAGGAAGGTATCAAATGAACAATTCAAAGCCTATAGGGAAAGAGATAGGGAAAATTACTAAAGGAAGAGACAAGGTATGTTAAATGTCAATCAAGTTGACAATGTATTGATCAAAGGTGAAATTATACAGTTGAAAAATTTATATGTTTAGTTGGAGGATAAAAATGTACCAAATCATTATGGAAATGTTGGGATTGAAAATGTGGAGAATGAAAATGTACCAATTCATAATGTTAATGTCAGGCTTGTAAATGTGGAAAATGATAATACACAAGAATCTTACATATCTTCTAATTGTAACCAAAATGAAGGTCCTAGAACACCAAGATGGCTAATTGAAATTGAAAAAACTATTATTAGCAATTTGGAAGGGAAGAAATCACAAAGAACTATTTAGTTATGGGCTTCAAAATTGTATGAGATATTTTTTTGGCAACAAGATAGTGGTGGAGCAATGTCAACTTTTTGTACACTTGTTAAGATAAAAAATATGTGACCCATGATTTCTAAATTGAAGATTTATGTCAACTAGAAAATGGAGAGAAATTCCATTATTGTGAAGAGTATTCTTAGTTCTCTCAATGGAATTGGAAAAAATAAGAGGGAGAAGGACAAGAGTGCTTCTCGAAGGGTTATTATAGCCTCTTTTTTAAGTCATCATTTGAGAAAGGGTAGGTATATGAGAATTTTTTTTCTTGACTTGAACCTAAATCTTACTACTTTGAGAAGAGCACATGCTAGAAGAGAGAGAATTGATTATCCTCTTCAAAATGATACATGGACTTATGGTTGGAGTCTTCCACATTTTGATAAGAAACTAACAAATGGTGTGAATCAAGAAATTACACAATTTTGGCACTCTAGGTCAAGAGTCTAAGCAACTACCAAGGATATATTTAATTTGAGATTTGACAATAGAGAATGCACTCCACATCCTAAACATTATTTGTAGGTAATTCAAAGTATGTTGTATAGAAAATTTAGAGAGTCAGGGATTTTGAATTGTTGAAGCCATCTTATTGTGTGCCACTTAAGATTTAAAATACATGTTGTTTCAAATATCATGTGGACTTTTCTATGCACCACAAACTATTACACTCTATTCATTATAGTTTTCATAGTAATGAAATGTTGGAGAATTGTGGTGTCAACAGGCTTCTAAAATCATCAAGACTTGCTAGATAAATTTTTGTGTCCTAGAGGTGATGTTTTTTTCTTTTATAGAATTTATTAATTAAATGAGAAGTGTTCACAAAATGGTGGCTTATCCAAGTTCGTAACATGTTTCCATGAGGGGAGCAAATAAGATCTTGGGAGGAAAATAGTAAAAAAAGGTAAATTAAATAGTGAAATACACATTGAAGAGTAGAGGTGAGGGCTCTATATGTGATTTGGTTGCAAAAAAAATCAATGTGGCTGATTTTATTTTAGATTTCAAGAAACATATACTCTATAGGTATGCAAGGCATAGTCACAAGTCTTAGTGGTTGGATCAAAAATTTAGATTGTATAAGAACACTTTTCCCATTGGCAGTATTATATCAACTTTTTAATTTGCAAAGAACTACAAATTGAAACCCTAAAATGAGACACAATGTTAGTATTATACCTTAATTTGGATTGTAATTTTTGTCTAAATAACATATAGACATACTCCTAATAATGTAGAAGATAATTATAGAGTACCATTTTTACATGACTAGTGATAGATCTTACTCTCCGGAGTTTGTGCAATATTGTTTCAAGAATTATTTTAATTTCTATTGGGAGCATGATATTGCTATGGAGAGAAATATCATTTGGATAGATAATTACATAGGTAATTCAAGAATTCTCACATGTTTTATTGGTTGTGTAGGATGCACATAGAGAGGGGGGTGTCTCATATTTGAAGTTTTCTTTAGTATGGCCATGGGAAAGGGTAATATTGGCCAAAATTGCCTTCTTGCCAAAATCACCGCATTTGAATTTAAAAGATAATGACCACTCCCCATTTTATATTCAATACCTTGAAATGTAATGTCATAAGGTCGAGAGTCAAAGTCAAGAGGCCTATGATACTGCAAAGGTTAGAGGATGTCATCAGATCGGAGAACCATAGCATCAAGAAAGGAGAAAGAAAAGCTTAAATGTAGGTCAAGTGGTTAGAAGCCCTAAAGGGGTCATTGTGATGTTATGACAAAGCTTGAACCATAGCATTAGGAAAGAGAAAAAGAAGCACTATGATATTAAAAAGTGGAGGATGTTGTAGGATTGTGAAAGGAAAGAGACCACACTCCAATGCTACGATGGTTAGAGGATGTTGTCAGATTGGGATATTGTAAGATTGGGGATGTTGTAGGATTTTAAAGCCAAAGATGAAGACACGAGGTCTTATGATGAAGCCATATTTCATAAGGTCATAAAGGTGATTTTACTGTGCTCTAATCTTACACTTAAGAAACATGTGGGCTATAGGGTAGAAAAGTTGTTAGAGTACATTGGTGGATTAGTTTCATTTTCATCATTAGATGCAAGAAGATCAATGGATGGTACTTCAATGCATTGCAAAAGTGTCCAATAGTTAAGGAAAGTAGTAATGCACCTATTTGATGCATGGAAAATGGGGGCTAGTAGGGTTAAAAAGTGATGCCAGGTTGTGTTGAGTAGTCCATGGGCCAAAGATATTGAATAAGGAAGGCATAGTGATAGTACAGATTTTCATCAACCATCAATCTTCCATAGATCGATGATCAGTGCATTCCCACATCATGGAATTATGAGGACATTAAGTAATGTCGGGAAGCATTTGAATGACATGTGTCCTCGTAGACCCAGTTTGAGGGAAAGATAGTCATAGTTAAAGCTAACTGTTAGGTGACATCCTAGTTAAATTGGAGGTTGGCGCAATTAGTAAGTGATATGGTCAATTGGATGGAGACTTTAATGGGGTGGAAAAATGTGATAAGATTATTGGCCCATGTCGCCTATTTTGGTTGTAGGATTCAGTTGACCTTTTGACTTTGCTGATTTTTCAAGCCAAAAGCGAGAAAGATAGGGTTTCTTTCATGATTCAATCTTCATGATTGATTTTAACCACTCTCCAATGCATGTTGCACTCAATGAATGAAAGAAAACACTCCACCATCTCTAGCTTTTATCCATCTACTTGGTCAAAGTGATTTAGTGGTGTCGTTTCTATCTTTTGAAGGCTTTATTTTGGCAAAATATTGGATTTTATTACATTTGAATTCATGCTAAGATTATATTTTCCTTTGATCTGCATGATTATTCTCTACAATCTTAAATGGTCATAGTTGAGTTTGGTCCAAGATAAACAATATCTTAGTTATGCCTAAGCTCTAAAGGTAGATTTTGTAATCTTTGTAAGGGTTGATCTTTTTCTAAATTCTCTAGTATTGCTTCATGTGTACTACTATAATTTCTCATCCCTCTGAACCATTGTAATCCTTTGCTAAATTTTCTTTAGCCATTAAAACATTGTAAAAGGTTCTTTGCCTTTGGTTAATGTTTTGCTTATGTTTTGCATATTGCATGATTGTATCTACTTTTAACATTAAAATGATATTAATTGATGTTTCTTCCTATACCATTCTTTTTTCATTTGATCTACATATAATTTTTTAATTAAGCAAGGTCTGAACTCTATTCTTTGAGGTTACAATTGGTTGATTGTGCATGCATGGGTGGAGATAAGTTCAAACACTCTATTTTGGTGCATCACCCCTTTAGGTTAGAATAGGTAGATTTTTTTTCATGGATTCCTTCTCCCTTTTCCTCTCCAAGAGTAGTTAGGTGCACCATAATAGTAAACGAAACCAACCTTCTCCAGAGATTCAATCTCGTAGTTCAAGTCCTATATCTTGGATGTTGTTTCCATGTTTTACAATGTCATCCTTAGGTAAAAAATTTGGACAAGGGTGTAGGCCTTTATGAGAAATTTTTTTGGCACACTTGGTGGGATAGAGATTTCAGCCTCATAATTCCATTGGTTAGCTAGTTTGAAGATCCATTTGCTAAAAAAATGGGTTTTTTTCTTGGTGCAATCAGCCTTTGGAGGCATTCATTCAACATCACGGTGACTCTATGCAATTTTTGGTATCATTTAGACCAAGTGCTGGTATTTGTAAAGATCATCTCTGCTCTTTTATGTTTTCAAGATTTTCTATGAGATTAGTTAATTGAATACTTTATCATGGATTCTTTTCATAGAGATCCATCCCACTTTACTCCATATCATGAAGAGGATAGTCCTTGTCCCTCTCACTCCCTACATCAACCTACCCAATCTCCCTTGGAACCTTGTAGTGATTGAATATCAAAGGCAATATTACTCTATGATCACTTAGGTAGCTTGGGTTTCAAGTTTGCTGAACTTGGAAGACTTTTCAACTATATTGAAAATCCATACCCAGATAGAGATTATGGGGATTTTTCTCACATTAAACTCATTATGATTGTTTGGAATGAAGAGTTGCAAAATGACAAGGAGACATGGGATGATGACCCTCTTGTTTGTAGCATAGTGTTTGAGGTTTATGATATTTTTGAGTTGGCTCATCATGTTCCCTTTAGAATGCAAAGGAGAGAAGAAGAGAGGGAGATATAGAGATATTTTGAGGAGAATCTTGCAAGGCAAGTTGCTACAACAAAAGAGGAGGAAATGAGGCTCTAGTTAGCTCATTTTTAGACTACAGAAGTAGAGGGAACTCCTTCTCCAAAATATGTCATTCCAAGCTTTAAGAAGCCTCCTCCATTACAAGAGCCTGTTATTGCAATTTCTCCACTCCTTGTGTGAGAAAAGTAGTCATGAGCCTTCCACATCTGTCACCATTTTAGTCTGTAAGGGTGGATTGATTGTATGAACTCCTGATGGCCCAAATAAGGAGTTTTGGGAGAATGAAATGAAGTAAGAAAAACCACAAAGGAAGGAGTTTTAGCCTACTAAGGATAGCAAGGATGTAGTTGTTGAGGAGAAGGAAGAGGATCCAATCCTCTTATTTGAAGAGCTTACCTCCTTTGTTGAGGAAGAAGAAGACAATGAGGTTGTTCATGTTCTTGAGGAACAAAATTTGGCTTTTAAGCCTAGGATGGAACTTGAGGGCTTGCTGCAAAAAGAAGAAAATCCAAACCATGTGTTGTAGTAGGAGGTCTCTTGTGATATGAAAGAGGAAGTCTTGCCTTTATTGCCTCAAGTTCATGAGGTATCGATTACTACTCATGAGCCACCACACACTCTAGAGGGAGAAACCTTGTTACAACAGCTAGAAGCACAATAAGTATACCTTGAGGCAAAGCTTTCAAGGAGATTTGAAGTAGAAGTTACAAAGAGGCTAGAGGCCCAACAACAAGAGCATGAAGCAATTCTTGCAAGGGAGTTGGCTGTACAAAAGGAATGGTGTGAGAAGGAGCTAGAAGAGAGGCTGATGAGCATTATGAGTGCTACATCAGAGGTAGAAAAAGTATAACCACCCTTCCCTCCTACATCACAAGAGATTGTATAGGTGTAGGAGGTGCAGTCCCTTATTTGTAAGGATTTAGATGGGCTTGAGGAAGGATTCATGTTGCAGCCACAACATAGAGAAGAACACACACTATGAGCCATATCATCAGAGCTAGCCCCTTCTGGTCAAGAGGATACAACTATTGTAGAGAAAAAATGTGAGGTGAAGGCTGATTGCCAAGACCCAACACCATCAGGAGGATGCCTCATAAGGCATCTAGCTTTGCAATAATGCAAGTTACCCCTGATCATGCCCATTTTAGAGTATGAGGGAGAAAACCACGAGGAAGAGGAAGCATGTTTTTCTCAATATCAAGATGTCCTAGTACTAGAGGAAAGCTTCATTATTTTTAGAATTGAGAAGGAGCTGTTCCATGTAGTAACATGTTTGTGATGCTTGCTATCATTTTCAGTTGCCTTGTTGTATGAAAGAAGAAATCAACTAGTGAGGAAAGGGAGCTATTTCAACAAACTAGTCAATGAGTTTGTTTAAACTTGCATATATGTAAACACTTGTACATAGTAGAGTAGTTTTTTTTCAGTTTTTACTATTTTCCAAGAAGTACATGGAAACAAGTTTACTCTTTATGAGATAGCCAATTTTTTTTGAAGCTGCAAAGTTCTTTTTTTATAGTCAGAGGTAGAATTTTCAATGTTTTGCTATCATAGAGGTAGGGTTAAGGTTTTGTAATGCATAGGATCCATATTTTCACAAATCTATAGCCGAATGAATGCTTTAGGTTACTGGTCTATGCATAGTTGGATTGCATCTCCTTTTAGTCACCAAAATTGTTGGCCAGAATTGCCTTCTTGCCAAAATCACCACATTTGAATTTAAAAGATAATGGCCACTCTCTCTTTTATATTCAATGCCATGAAATGTGAGGTCATAAGTTTGGGAGTCAAAGTCAATAGGCCTATGATGCTATGAAGGTCAGAGGATGTCATCAGATCAAGGAACCATAGCATCAGGAAAGGAGAAAGAAAAGCTTAAACATCGATCAAGTGGTTGGAAGCTGTAAAGGGGTCATTTGCAATGTTATGAGAAAGCTTGAACTGTAGCATTAGGAAAGATAAAAAGAAGTTCTATGATATTATGAAGTGGAGGATGTCGTAAGATTGTGAAAGGAAAGAGACTATGCTTTGATGCTATAAAGGTCAAAGGATGTTGTTAGATCAAGATATTGTAAGATTGGTGATGTTGTAGGATCGTAAAGCCAAAGATGTAGACATGAGATCTTATGAGGAAGCTAGATTTTGTAATTTCATAAAGGGGATTTTTCTAGGCTTTGATCTTATGTTGAAGAAACATGTGGGCTATAGGGTACTAACATTGTCAAAGCATATTGATGGGCCAGTTTCATTTTCATTGTCAGATGTAGGAAGATCAATGGATGGTGCTTCACCACATTGCATAAGTATTAGAAAGTTAAGGAAAATGGTAATACACCTATTTGACATGTGGAAAAGTGGGGCTACTAGGGTTAACATGTGATGCTAGGTCATGCTGAGTAGTTTGCGGGTCCAAGATATTGAATAAGGTAGGCATAATGACAGTATAGATTTTCATTAACCATTGATCTTCCTTAGATCAGTGATCAGTATGTTCCCACATCATGGAATTGCAAGGAATTTATGAAATGTGGGGAAGCAATCAAAGGACACATGTCCTTGTAGACCTAGTTTGAAGGAAAGGTAGTCACAATTAAAGCTAACCATTATGTGACATCGTAGTTAAATTGGAGGTTGGCATAGTTAGTAAGTGATATAATCAACTGCATGGAGTCTTTGATGGGGTGGTAGAATGAAATAAGATTATTGGCCCACGTGGCCTATCTTGGATGTAGAATTTAGTTAACTTTTTGAATTTTCTAATTCATTGAGCTAGAAGTGAGAAAGATAGGGTTTCTTGCATGATTTGATCTTCATGATCAATTTCAACCACACTCCAATGAATGTTGTACCCAATGAATGAAAGAAAATGCTCCACCATCTCTGGTTTTTATCCATCTACTTGGTCAGAGTGATTTAATGACGCCACTTATATCTTCTCAAGGATCTATTTTCGAAAAATATTGGATTTTAGTGCATTTGGATCTGTGCTAAGATTAGATTTTCTTCTAATCTACATGATTTTTCTCTACAATCTTAAATGGTAGCAGTTGAGTTCAGTCTAGGACAAAAAATAATCTCAGTTATGCCTGAGCTATAAAGGTAGATTTTGAAATCTTTGTAAGGGCTGATCTTTTTCTAAGTTCTCTACTATTGCTTCATGCATACTACTATAATTTCTTATGAATTTGAACCATTGTAATTCTTTGCTAATCTCTTTTAGCCATTAACACATTATGCAAGTTTCTTTGCCTCTGGTTAATGTTTTGTCTATGTTCTGCATATTGCATAATTGTATCTACTTTTAACATTCGAATAACATTAAGTGAAGTTTCTTCCTATACCATTCTTTTTTCATCTAGTCTACATATAATTGTTGAATTAAGCAAGGTTTGAACCTATATTCTTTGAGATTACAATTTTTTGATTATGCATTCATGGGCAGAGATAAGTTCAAACACTCTATTTTGGTGCATCACCCCTTTAGGCTAGAATAGGTATATTTTATTTCATGCATTCCTTCTCCCTTTTCCTCTCCAAGAGTAGTTATGTGCACCCTAATAATAAATGAAGCCAACCTTCTCTAGAGATTCAACCTCATAGTTCAAGTCCCATAGCTTAGAGGTTGTTTCCATCTTTCACAAAGTCATCCTTAGGTAAAAACATTGGACAAGGGTGCATGCTTTTGTGACAATAGTTTTTGGAATGCCTGATGGGACACAGACTTTAGCCTCATAAGTCCATTGCTTAGCCAATTTTAAGATCCATTTACTAAGAAATTGGGTGTTTTCTTGGTGTAATCAGCCTTTGGAGGAATTCATTCAACACCAACGTGACTCTATGCATTTTCTAGTATCATGGATTCTTTTCATAGAGATCCTTCCCACTTTCCCCCATATCATTAAGAGGATATTTTTTGTCCCTCTCACTCCCTACATCAACCTACCCAGTCTCGCTTGGAACCCCATAGTGATCACATATCAAAGGCAAGATTACTTTATCATCACTTAGATAGCTTGGGTTTCAAGTTTGCTGAACTTGGAAAACTTTTTAGATGTGTTGAAAATCCATACCTAGATACAAATTATGGGGATATTTCTCACATGAAACTTGTTATGACTATTTGGAATGAAGAGTTGCAAAATGACAAGGAGACATGGGAAGATGACCCTCTTGTTTGTAGCATGGTGTCTGAGGTTTATGATATTTTTGAGCTAGCTAGTCATGTTCCCCTTAGAATGTAGAGGAAAGAAGAAGAGAGCAAGAGATATAGACATTTTGAGGAGAATCTTGTAAGGAAAGTTGCTACAGCTAAAGAGGAGGAAATGAGGCTCTAGTTAGCTCATTTCTAGACTAAAGAAGAAAAGGTAACCCCTTCTCCAAAATATGTCATTCCAAGCTTTAAGAAGCCCCCTTTATTACAAGATCCTATTGCTGCAATTTATCTACTCCCTATGTGAGAAAATTGGTTAGTTCATGAGCCTTCCACACCTATCATGATTTCACTTTTGAAGGGTGGACTAGTTGTTTGCACTCCTGATGGCCCAAATAAGGAGTTGTGGGAGAATGAAATAAAGTAAGTAAAATCACAAAGGGAAGAGTTGTAGCCTACTGAGGATAGCAAGGAGGTAGTTGTTGAGGAGAAGGAAGAGGATCCAATCCTCTTATTTAAAGAGCTTCCCTCCTTTGTTGAGGAAGAAGAAGACAATGAGGTTGTTCATATTCTTAAGGAACAAAATTTGGCTTTTGAGCCTAGGATGGAACCTGAAGGCCTACTGCAAAAAGAAGAAAAGACAAACCATGTTTTGTAATATTAGGTCTCCCATGATATGAAAGAGGAAGTCTTGCCTTTATTGAATCAAGTTCATGAGGTATCGGTTACTACTCATGAGCCACCACATGCTCCAAAGGGAGAAACCTTGTTACAACAAATAGAAGCACAATGACTATAGCTAGAGGCAAAGCTTTCAAGGAGATTTGAGGTGGAAGTTGCAAATAGGCTAGAGTCCCAACAACAAGATAATGAAGCCATTCTCGCAAGGGAGTTGGTTACATAAAAGGAACAATGTGAGAAGGAGCTACAAGAGATGTTAATGAGCATGATGAGTGTTGTAGTAGAGGTAGAAAAAGTACAACCACCTTCCCTCCTACATCACAAGAGCCTACACAAGTGAAGGAGGTGCAACCCCCTTGTTTGCAAGGATTTAGATGGGCTTGAGGAATGATTCATGTTGTAGTCGCAACATAGAGAAGAACACACACTACTAGTCGTATCATCAGAGCTAGCCCCTGCTAGCCAAGAGGATACAACTATTCTAGAGTGAAAAAGTAAGGTCAAGGCTGATTTCCAAGACTCGACACCATCAAGAGGATGCTCCATAAGGCATCTAGCTCTACAACAATGCAAGTTACCCCCAGTTTGCCCATTCTAGAGTATGAGGGAGAAAACCATGAGGAAGAGAAAACATTTTTTTCTTAGTATCAAGGTGTTCTAGTGTTAGAGGAAAGTGTCAATTTTTTTAGCATTGAGAAGGAGGTTTCCCATGTAGTAACATGTTTGTCCTACTTGCTGTCATTTTCAGCTACCCTTTTGTCTGAAAGAAGAAATCAATTGGTGATGAAAGGGAGCTATTTTAACAAGCCACTCAATTGATTTGTTTAAACTTGCATATATGTAAACACTTGTACATAGTATAGTATTTTTGTTTTCAATTTTTCCTCTTTTCTAAGAAGTGCATGGACACAAGTTTTCTCTCTGTGAGATAGCTAGTTTTTTTAAAGCTACAAAGTTCTTGTTTTATAGTCAAAGGTGGGATTTTTAGTATTTTTCTATTAAAGAGGCAGGGTTATGGTTTCATAATGCATAGGATCCACATTTTTCATGAATTTTTAGCCCAATGGGTGCTTTAGGTCACTGGTCTATGCATAGCTTGCTTGCATCCCCTCTAAATCCCTAAAATTGTTTGCCAAAATTGCCTTCCTTCCAAAATCACCACATTTGAATTTAAAAGATAATGACCACTCCAAATTTTATATTCAATGCCATGAAATGTAATTTTTTAAGGTTAGGAGTCAAAGTAAATAGGCATATGACACTACAAAAGTTAGAGGATGTCATTAGATTGAGGAATCATAGCATTAGGAAAGGAGAAAGAAAAGCTCAAATACCAGTCGAGTGGTTGGAAGCCTTAAAAGGGTCATTTGTGATGTTGTGACAAATCTTGAACTATAGCATCAAGAAAGAGAAAAACAAGTGCTACAATATTACAAAGTGGAGAATGTTGTGGGATCATGAAAGGAAAGAGACCATGCTCCAATGCTACGAAGGTTAGAGGATGTCATCAGATCGAGATATCATAAGATTGGGGATGCCATAGGATCATAAAGAAAAAGATGAAGACATGAGATCTTATGATAAATCTAGATATCATAAGGCCATAAAGGAAATTTTATCAAGCTTTGATCTTACATTAAAGAAACATGTGGATCGTAGGGTAGAAAAGTTATTAGAGCACATTGGTGGGCCACTTTCATTTTCATCATCATATGTAGGAAGATCAATGGATGGAAATTCACCACATTGTAGAAGTATCTAAAAGTTAAGGAAAGTGGTAATGCAACTATTTAATGGATGAACAAGTGGGGCCACTAGGGTTAAAAAGTGATGCCAGATCATGTTGAGCAGTCCATGGGCCCAAGATATTGAGTAAGGTAGGTGTAGTGACAGTATAGATTTTCATCAACCATCGATCTTTTGTAGATCAATGATTAGTGCATTTGCGCATCATGGAAGTGTGAGGACTTTAAGCAATGTGAGGAAGTGCTTGAAGGACATGTGTCCTTGTAGACCCATTTTGAAGGAAAGGTAGTCATAGTTAAAGCTAACTATTATGTGACATTGCAGTTAAATTGGAGGTTGGCATGGTTAGCTAGTGATATGGTCAACCATGTGGAGACTTTGCTGGTGTGGTAGAATGAAATAAGATTATTATGGCCTATCTTAGTTGTAGAATTTAGCTGACTTTTTTACTTTGCTGATTCATTGAGCTAGAAGTGAGAAATATAGGGTTTCTTACATGATTCAATATTCATGATCGATTTCAACCACTCTCAAATGAATTTTTCACCTAGTGAACAAAAGAAAACACTCCACCATCTCTAGTTTTTATCCATCTACTTGGTCCAAGTGATTTAATGGCACCAATTTTGTCTTCTCAAGGCTCTATTTTGGTAAAATATTGGATTTTATTACATTTGAATCCATGCTAAGATTAGATTTGCTTCTAATCTATTTGATTTTTCTCTATAATCTTAAATGGTAGCACTTGAGTCTAGTCTAGGACAAAAAACATCTGACTTGTGCATGAGCTATAAAGGCAGATTTTGTAATCTTTGTAAGGGTTGATCTTTTTCTGAATTCTTTAGTATTTCTTCATGCATACCACTATAATTTCTCATGCCTCTGAACCATTGCAATCCTCTATTGAATCTCTTTTAGCCATTAACACATTGTGCAAGGTTCTTTGCCTCTGGTTAGTGTTTTGTCTATGTTCTGCATATTGCATGATTGTATCTACTTTTAACATTCAAATGATATTAAGTGAAGTTTCTTCCTATACCATTCTTTTGTCATCTAATCTACATGTAATTATTGAATGAAACAAGGTCTAAATCTTTATTCTTTGAGGTTACAATTGGTTGATTATGCATTCATGGGTAGAGTTAAGTTCAAACACTCTATTTTGGTGCATCACCTCTTTAGGTTAGAATAGGTAGATTTTTTTTCATGCATTTCTTCTCTCTTTTCCTCTCTAGGAGTAGTGAGGTGCACCCTAATAGTAATGAAAGTTGACCTTCTCCAAAGATTCAACCTTGTAGTTCAATTTCCATAGCTTGGAGGTTGTTTCCATGTTTCACAAGGTCATCCTTAGGTAAAAACTTTGGACAAGGGTACAAAATTTTGTGACAATAGTTAACATGATGGAGTAGGGGCATGTGTGAAGATATCTATAATTAAAGAGTAATTGAAATTTTTTGGCGCAAATATTCTTCATTCTCATAGCATTATTGATTGGTTTAGTTCAACATTATCACAAGGAGGACTCTTGATTTCTTAGTATTCAAGTTCTTTTGGTTTGTTGAGGAGGGGTCCATATGTGATAGATTGAATTTGCTACTTTTATAGATTCTTCAAAAATGTATTTATTCTAGAGCTCTAATTCTAGTTCATAGACCATTTTAAGTAGACAACTAACTTGCTTTTTTCATATTTATTTTAATGTTATTGGGATCATTATGAGTTGAGAGAGTGGGTGGATACATGGGCTTGACATAATATCTTACTCTATTATGTCTCTACCCACTATAAAAATGATGGCATGGAAAGTTCAATTGAGCATAACAATATATCTAATCTTCTTGTTGATCTCAAATTGGTTTTGACAAGTGAGTATCAACACACTTAAGCCATTTAATTAGTTCATGTTAAACTAGTAATACATGTTGAGCACAATATGTAAATATTAGACTATGCCGAGTTGCAATAAGTGTCAAGCAGATAGACCATGTTGAGTGATTCAGGAGCTAAGTAAATAGTTTATGCCGAGTAATACAGGTGTTGAGTTATAGTATAAATAATAGTACTTTCCAAGCATCAGAGAATTCATATGTCGTGATGGTGCTCAAAATTGTGTTCCCATTTTGAGTGTCCATTCCAAGTTTTGGGCCCCCTATGAATGCTTTTCGTGCATATGTAACCGACTATCATTCCAAGGCCTAGGTGGTGTTTTATGTTTCTAACACCCTTCATTAAGCCTATCTATGTGTTCTATGATGATAAACTAACATTCCAAGCCATTCTATGAAGTTTCATTTTGAGTAGTCCTCAATTCTACATTTCTTGCCTAAGTGTCAAATAGCAACAAAAGACCCAGTTTGCCTTTATATATATTTTACTTAGTTAGGATTCATGACCCACCACTTTGAATATGTTTAGTATGAATACCAAAGAACCTATGTTCCAAGTTTCAAGTCATTTTGAGTCCATTTGACTAGGTTTTGAACCCCTCAAAGTTGGCGATTTACTGTTTTCATACATCTACATATTGTTCATATTTCTAGGTAGCCTTGTTTAACAGACTATAACTTTTGACCAGTTAACCCAAATAAGAAATTTACTTTTGTATCATTTTCTAGGGGTTAGATACTTGCTAGGTTCCTGATTTGAGCTTATGATGCATCCTTTTGATTAGTTTTCAAACATGATTTCGAATGCAAATTATGACTTTTTACTAGTGACATGAAATGCAGAATGGTTGGTAGCCCTATTT
Organism: Cupressus sempervirens; assembly: GCA_028749045.1. Classification (NCBI taxonomy): domain Eukaryota; kingdom Viridiplantae; phylum Streptophyta; class Pinopsida; order Cupressales; family Cupressaceae; genus Cupressus; species Cupressus sempervirens. The sequence continues at coordinate 397,266,852 of CM053788.1, forward strand.
AGGACATTATAACTATGAATCTATGATTGGTGAGATTGAATGGTTTGTTCCCTTGTATTGTTCTCTAAAAATATTACAAGTGTGTCATTTTTCAAGTCTTGATGAATTCATCTACACACTTTACCAGGGTCATTCCATTTGCAAAAAACACTTTTCTATTGATGTCCCTAGTCCTGCAAATCTAGATAGCTAACTTCAGACCTTCACCAATGCGTCCTATAATTTTTCATGAGCCCAAATTATAGAATTATGTTCTCCTTATAATGATGAACTATTTCCCCAATTCTCAAGCCTTCAAGTGCTCATTTGCCCAGTTTTCAAGGCCAAAACCAAACACAATTTCTTGTTTTCTGACATGTTTATCTACAGGTAATTATATGTAAGCAACTTTGGAGGTTGATATCTTTTGACCTTGATTTCATCATGTGACTATATTTGGTAGGTCTATTGAATGTGTTAGAGAGATAAGATACCTAGAGTTTTGGAGCCTGGCGAGGTGTTGATGATAGTTTTTAAAACCAATTATCAGGCCTTCTTGTCAGAAAATCACAATTCAGAAAAAAGGTAAAATGAGTTTTCAATGATCAATTTGTGATCAAGTTTGATTCCAGACAGTTCAAGGTGATCAATGAATCAATTTTCCAAATAAATTGTTCGAAAATGAAATTTTTGTTAGCCAAACCCACTTTGGGGCCCAACTGATTCCATTAGGCTAATGAAAATATGTGCAAGTCAAAGATTTTGAAGAGGAAATGGTAATGATTTTAATCATTTCAATGTTTCACCATATGCATTACCATCATCTGAGTTCAATAAATGTGTGGGATTGGATATTTTCTGAGTAGTAAAGGAGTTCAATAAGTGTAGGGGGTTGTTTGTTTTGACTGAACAATGTTCTATTAAGAAAGGAGTTAAATGTGAATGGATTTTACTCTTGACTTAAAATCAAACGTGACAGAATATCAAATAGTGTTTTAAAATTTACATGTCTTTCATTGTGGAAGTTGTACAATGATTTAGAAACATAAATAAACAATGATTTGAGTTCCTTGGGCAACCATTTTCCATGATAAGAGAATGAGATAATAAAGATGGTTCGTGAGCTCCACGCATCTTGAAGGAGAAACCATTTATATAAATATAAAGAAACAACCCATGAACCTGGCTGGAAATGCCATCTACAACAGGGGCAATCCAACAAAATGGTGACAAGGGGAACTCCACATCAAAAAATAGCTACCACCCACACATGAAGCAGGGTCCACAACAGAGCCTCCCCCCAACATTGAAAGAAAGAAGCCAACTAGTTCCCATGTTGAAAGAGAGAAGGCCAAGCCCCATCCATACATGAATAGGGAGCAACCCACAATAAAAGTAGAGGGAAGCACACTCCACATATAAGCAATAAAAGCCTCACATTTTGAGGGGGAAATCCACGCATGAAAGGGGGGGATTTTCTAGTTTCATTCCCACAAGAAATGGGCACCCCAATGCTAAGTAAACAAGGCCACAACTTTAAAAGAGGGCACTCCACGACTGGAACAAGGAAGAAGTAGATATATGGGAGGCTACAGTTTTGATAGGAAGGCAGGAGCTTCAACATTCTAAGGAAGGGGTTCACATTTGCAGAGGGTTAGCAACCCATGTTTTTGAGCCAAGGTGTCAGCAAGAAACATGAATAGAACAAGGCATCTCATGCCTAAGAAAGTGAAGCAGGGGAAGCAAGCACCCCACGTCTAGGCATGGCTCACACAAGGCATCCCATGTCAAAGAGAATGTAACCAAACACAAAAGAGAGAGGGGCCTCACACAATGAAGAAAGGCCATCCACAATAGAAAACAAGGAGAGAAAGCTATAGTATGTGAAGGCAGTCCACAGAAGAAGAGTTCAGTAGTGAACAAGAAGGGTCGGTAGTAGGCAATGGCTTAAATATTAATCCCACATAGGGAACTTGGAAAAATTTATAAATGTTTAAATAACACATCCTAGAAGTGACTAGTGTTTGAAGTGGATGCTTAAGATAGGCATAACAAATCCTTGGAGGGACCCACTTGGTCATGGCTTAGTTGGAGTCAACGAAGGTTTTGACTCATTGACCACTCATGTTATCATGAAATCATGCATTGAGTTTGGAGGAATTACGACCCTATGAAATTCATAGGATCGTAAGTGAAAAATCATGCATTTAAGATGCTACAACACCCTCCCTTTTCTATGAGATCATAAATCAAATTTTTGAGCTCTCCGATATTATGATTCAAAGCTTGTCATATCATTAGGAAGGTTGAGTTTAAGAGCTATGGTATTACGATTTGGTCATAATATGTAGGCTTTAAAAACATTAATTAATGTTTTTCAAATGATGATTGTTGAATCTAAATTGACACTTGGCATCAGAGAGATAAAGTGAAAAATGAATTAAAAAATCAAAAATCAAAATGGTTCAACGTATGATTTTCAAATTTTCAAAGATTTGAATTATTTTTAAATTTTTATATAGTTTGACTATATAACTTTTTAAATTTTTCAATTTTAATGGCTCTGTTTAGTCTGGGAGCCATATTTTTGAAATGTTCTTGGGGGGGTTTTTTTATCCGAAATGTATAGTGTAATATACCAACATAATTGGCAAAGAATGAACTATCCATTTTTAGGATTAGATTTTGTGTAGGTATTAACAAGAAGCAGCTACAAGAGGTTTTCTAATTTCAGGGGCTTCACAGTATAAAGTGCAAATTTAATGTTGCAAATGAAATTGCAATTAGATATAGACATAATTTCATAATATTTGACTTCATCAGCAATTTTAAGGGTGAATTGATGGTTTTTAATACAATTGGAAGCAATTAGTTTTTGCTAGCAGAACAAGTTGATTTCATGGCAAAGGCTAAAGTGACAAGTTGGATCAAGTTTTAAAAGCCCTAGTACAGTTTGTGATGAATTCTTGATATTTCTCCATAGGATATTTTTAAGATTATGTAGGTGAGATATATCAAATATTTTGGCATCATTGATGATTTTAATTATAGGCAGTTGAAGGAAGTTCAGTTTCAACAACTTTAGAATGAAGATTATTTCAGTGGGACACATGTCAATTTTATATTCTAGATTTTGAAATATCTTCTCTTATATATATCTCCCTTCTCTACTTTTTGTAAGGGTTCCAATTTTTGGATTTTTTTCATTATAGTGTAACTACTTTATGGTTCTAGTTTGATTGAAATCCCTTCCCTTTTCTGTGATACCATTTTCTCAGTGTTCTTCTATTATGAATAGCATATTGTATTTCTTTTGAAGCATTTTCACATTATATAGTCATTCATTGTGTATTTTTTGAGTGTTAACATGCAGATGATGTATTGGTTTCAAGGAAATTAATGCAAGAGTTAAACCTTCTTAGTTTCATTCTGATTCTCATCTCCTTCTTCTATTATTTGTAATGTTTTTTGTTTGAGAATGAAGAGCTTGAACTCAATTAAAATCCCTTATGGTTGTATGTCATGATGAATTTTTTGTTGGAATAAAGATCCATGTAAATGCTTGTTTACATTGATAGGGTTGTAGGTTACACCAGAATGATTTCATCATAAGTATGAGAGTTGTTATGAAGATTGATGTCTATTTGCAAGTCAAATAGATAGATCATATGCTTGAATATATGAGTATACTTTAGGTATCCATCTATGTGTTAAGGTTTAGTTGATGCCCAATGGATAAGGGATTGGCCAGCTTGGAGAGTGCATGTCCTCTATTGTTGCATACCTGAATTATGTTGAGAGATCCAAACTTTAATTGAATATTAATTTCCCATTTTATGTATTGAAGAACAAGAAGTGCAGGTCATGGCTTATTTGTTGTTACTGTTTGGTTGTAATTAGCTATTGCAATCAGAAGGTTAGATATTGACCATTTTTTCTATAGGGGATAGTCTTGAATAGAGAAATATCAAGTTAATTAGACAGATCCCTTAGGTTTGCCCACCTTGGCTTAGTAAAGCCTAAAGAGAAGTGAGTCCTTATGACTTTGTTAATTGGCCCAAAACCAATATTTAGCCTTGCTGAATATAGGATTTAGCTCATCCTTAGGCTTGTTCTTGTCTCTGTTTCTTGGTATCAGGTTTAAATCCACCTAATATGTTCTTTACAAGAAAGAACTCCAACATGTCAAGTGACACAGTTTTGATATATTTGTTTGTGATGGTGCAAACAACTAAGTAAACCATTTTTTAGCTAGCTTAAGTTAATATTTTGATATTTTGAGGATAAAGATCAATCTATATTTGGATTCTCTATTCAATTACATGCAACCAATCATAAAATGAGAAGGATTAAGTAGCAAAATGTATGAATCTCAGTCATATATTCATACCTAAACCTAAGCCACCTAAGTCTTCTTAAGGAGGATGAAAGCCCTAAACTCTTTAGTGAGTGTGTAAGAAATTGAAGGAGTGAACATGATAGTTTGCACACACAACATTCAAGGTGACTTAGAAGTTATGATAAAAGAGTGAATCTAGAATCTATTACAGAAGAACAAAGTATATAGTAAAGGATAAAACATTGAGACATCTGATTGTGAAGGATCAAGAAGATATTTGATAGAGGTGATTTTTTATCAAGCAAGCAAGTTCCAATTGCAGGGTCTATGTTGAGACATTTTAACAGGTGATTTCAGTTAAATATCTTAAAAAAGTAGTCCTAATAGGCTATATGAAATATTTTAACAGTGTGTTTACTTAGTTGTAAGTTAAATTACTCTAGAAAGTCACACTTCTAACAGGGTGTTGAAATCCTCTAAATAGATGAGACTTAACAGTCTTTGTAAGCCTTTAACGGGGCAATTGTTTCATAGGGTACATCATGTTTCATGGTCAAAACATTGTAACCTTTGTTGGATACACTTTATTACTGTAGTAGTGGAGATTTGTGGGTGTCATCCCCACCCTATTTTTACCTTCTCACTTAGAGGCTTTCTAGGTAATCAGATTTGGTGTTATGTGTGTGAATGCTTACATGGTTATATGATTTAGATGGATATACTTTACATGTTATTTCAGTTTACATATTGAATGCATGTGATGAATGTATGGTGAAATTGTTATGGGTCCAAGTTTAAACTAGTAATTCATCCCCCCAGAAGTTTACCTTTCCTCTTGTAATTCCAACAATTGGTATTAGAGCTTTGTTCTCTAAAAGGGAAGCTATGTAGCTTTGAGGAAAGATATTGAAATGGAAGTCTATAGGTTGGGAAACACTTTTGAAAACTAGAAGATTGAAATACATCCCATACTACATCAACTAAATAAGGCAATAGAGGAACTAAAGAAATCCTTGAAGAGAAGGAAGGAGATTGCTATTGTAGAGAATGACACATTATAAAAAGAGATATTCACTACCAAGTTATTTGTAGATGGTGATTCCAATGAATTTGATGCAGAAGTTGCAAATCTAATGGAAAAGAATAGATTCCAAGCTGAGGAAATTAAAAATCTCAAGATAGAATAAGAATCATAAGCTATATTGCTATGTGAAGTGACTGAACAAAAGAAGAAAACCATGGAAGATAAAGCCATGATTGAAGAAGACAAAAGAATTCCATCCAACAAATTGGAAGAGAAGCCAATAAAGCTAACCAAGATTTCCAACATGCAATTGGATACCCTAAGTCAAATGACAAATGCCAACTATGTACTGAATGCCAAGGATATTGAGATAACTACATTGAAGTTGCAAAATGAACAATTGCAAAATGACCTAAAGAGATAAAAGGAATTTGCTAAAATTTTCAACAAGAAAAATTAAGCAATCAAATACTTTGAGCAATTATTGAGATCCCCTAGATCCAACAATGATACATCAAGATTGGGCTACACAAGTACTCAAGAAGGAGAATCATCCAAAGTTGTAGAAGAAAGGAACATCAAAGATAAGAACTTCAAACTTACTTGTCATAATTCTGGTAAGAAAGGACATACTACTAATGTGTGTAGGATTGAGATTACAAATCAGAATGTCAAGCCTAAGAACATGACTCATTGTTACAAGTGTAACAAGAAAGGTCATCAAGCACATAAATGTAGAAACAAAACCATGCACATACAAAGATTTGAAGGATATTTCTACAATTGTCAAAAGTATGGACATAGAGCTTTCAAATGCAAATCCAAATCTATGTGATCATCAAACAAGGTAGCAAAGGTAAGAAATAATGGGAACTCTTACAATTGGGATTATAATAAAAGATATAGCTATCATTATTGTCAAGAATATGGACATGTTCATAAAAATTGTATTAGGACACACTTCAGTGGAAATTTAAAAAGATGGTTAACTCAAACTACATGTTTTAGCTATTTGAAGATTGGTCACATCAGTAAATATTGTCCACCTAGGTCAAAGGCACCAAGTTGTGAATTTGATAAAGGTAAAGGCAAGGCATATGTTGAAAACATCAAAGATGAGATGAACAAGACATGGAAAAAGAAATATGTTTGTAGCACATCAAAAGGAGAAGGGATCACTTCACCTAATGGGTTAGGTGATCACCGATCATCAAAATAGGCAAACAAGAGGTATGTGGGACTGATATTTAAGGGTTAAATCATACATTAGTTCCAAAAGGAGATAGTACTGAAAAAAATACATTAGCATGAATAAAGATGCAAAGATGTTATTAGAAATTTGAGACAAACATTTAAGATTTTCATGTTGTTGCCAAGTATGAAAATTTACTATATGTGCCAAGTGGAATGTTAGTTGATGCCAAGTTGTTAGACTAGGAATTTGATGCTAAGCTTATAGTAGCTATTGAGTGATGGAAATGTCAATGGATGTCGAATGAACCCAAAATTGGTTATTGTCAAGCTTAGAGCTGTGTAAGAACTTAGCATTAAATGCAAGGTTTTCAAAGGGTATATGATCGATTTGAGCTCATTTTCCATCATTTCAAAATAAAAAATGAGTGAGAAGAGCTAGAAGCAACCTAAAATCCATTAGAAGCAATTACAAAAAATTTGTTCGGTGATTCATTGCCAGTTCGTCAAATTTTTTAAGGTATTTATCAAGAGTCAAGCTAAATAGTTTAAATTTTCATAAACTCTATCTTGTCAAAATGGCATCAAGTTCAAAAAATGTTGAAGGGTAAGTAGTTTTAAATGTTTAGCTAGTCAGTAATGAAGTTAAACAACCTATATTTAAAGCCATTCCTGACATCACCTATAAACAAGACCCTTCTGGTGCATTGTCTATGATCTTGCCAAATCTAATAATGGTGCAAGATGTGCGCAAATGCTACAATTGCAAGATAGGAAGAATTGATGACATAGAAATAAGAGGTGTGTACAATAGATTGTGTGAAAATGGTGTTTTAAATGAAGAATACAAAATTATTGAGAAAAAGGGTTTAACACAAGCCCTAGATTTTTTGAATGTATTAAAAATTGAGTAGATACGAATTGTGCTAAGCAAAATTCATGATGGTTCCTTGTGGCTAGAAGGAGGACTAATCAAATTAACTAAGAGAATAATTAATAGGATTAGTAGCTATCCAACCTTAGATTGACCCAAGACACTTGTTGTGGTGCCACAACTCATGCCCCATTTCCTAATTGAAATGGAGACTCCCTACTTTATTTTAGTCTCCTAATATAGGATCTACAAAAATTTTGAGGTCTTACCTACCCTCTTTAGCTTAGGTCCCAAGTCCTAGTGGAGAAATCATATAAGCAAAAATCATATTCAAAAAAAAAAAAAAAGCACACCAGCGCACTTGATCTGGTGCACTAGTTTGCAATTTAAAAGAGAAAGTACAACACTTTTGGTGATGCACCAATGCCCATCTATGCACTAGTGCATAACCAAAAGTGGGTGGGGTTCTATGACATGTAAAGGCTCATGCATCCAATTAATGAATAAAAATGGATGGAGTCCTACTAAGCACTAGTTAGATTGTTAGTTTGTATGTAATTAGTTTGTTTTATTAAATTAAAAGCATTTTATTACATGAAGATATCTCTCACTCTCAACACAAATTAAGGAGATGATTTCTTATAAATGCTCCTTTGTAATATGTAATTGGGGCTACCATTATTTTGAAATAATATTATTCTTTTGGTGCTCGCGTTTGGAGTGTAGTGATTCTTGCTTAAATGAGTTATTGTTTTGTGAATTTTTGTTCATGGAATTGTGATTGAGACAAAAGTTTATTGCTTTGTTTTTGGTTGTGCAATCACTTTTAGTTCTAGTGTTTGCTATGGTTTTGACAAATTCTACTACCATATCTAGCTTGAGAAGAAATCATCGAATTGTGTTTGGATAATTCCTTGTCTTGCATGAGCGCACTTTCCATGGCATTGCAATTTGACAAAGAGTAAAATATCATACGATTATTAAAGTTTCCCATTGATGATTACATCAATGAAATTGAGGAAGTGCAGCTCCTATTTTCATTGGTTACCTATCAATTTCTTTGAAAGCTTAACTCGCAAATGTGTTGTTTTCATAGCTTATGTCCAGTAGGATTTTACTTTCATGTTATTTTCTTCAAAGTTTTTTTTATTTGCTTTACTAACCCTTTGTTAGATTTGGAATTCATATTAGTTGCATTGTTAGATTTCATTCATCAAAAAATATAAAAAATAAATACAAAAACATAGTTCTTTTGTGTGTTTATTTTGAAGCAACGAATGGATTCTTCATCTCATCTAAAATCAAACAAACTAGTAAAAGCCTCCTCATGAAAAAAAAGCATTTATCTTCAACTGAATAGATTCTAGTAGGTTGCAAGATCACCCAAAACCTTAGAGTTGATCCTTAGATTAGCTTTCAAGAGAGGAGTTCGAAAGGATTCTTGCTATTAAGCATTATGCAAAATGATAGCTCAGTAGAAGTGGCGCTAGAAGGAAGGCCAATATTTTGATTTTCAAAATAGAAGAAAAATTTGCCAAAGTTTTTAAATTCTACATTTTTTGCGAGTTTAGAATTTTTCTGAGATTTTGAAAAATTCAGGTGCGCTACTCTATAGGTGCATAGATCTATAGGTTTATAGATGCATAAAATTCTATGGTGTGTTTCATTTTGTGAGAAAGCGTACTTCTATAAAGGTATGATTTTTCTAGAGTTGATGCAAATTGGAGGATTTTGATCTAGAATCCCTATTTCAGCGAGTGTTAAGATCTTCACCAAATGCCCATGATTTTCTTGACCTTACCCACTTTTGCAAACCACACAGTAATAAAGGAATATCCTTAATTCAACCACTTTCATTCAAACTTTCATCATCTTCTTCAACTCCACCTCCACTCCAACCACCTAGTGGGCCACCACATATTCCAATAGTTTCACCTCAACAACCACCTTTAGGTCTGCCAAATCCTTTGATGGTCTTCTTCCAAAAATCCCAAGAAGTTTTGCCCATGGTTCATTTATGGATAAACACATACTATTTAAGACCACATTAAAGTATTCAAAGAAATTTGCAACTGAAAACATATTGTGAATGAAGATGTGGTCCTTCATTTATTCCCCTACTCTTTGGAGGAAGTTGCCTACAATTGGTATATCAATTTTCCACTTGGATGTATTGGAGATTGGGATACCTTTGGAAAAATTATTTTTAGAACAATTTAAAACTTTATCAACCCAATAGTGATACATCAATATTTTATATTGATTAAAAGGGATCCAACTGAGACAATTTCGTGCTTCAATCATTACTTTCATATGGTGTATCACAGGTTGGAAACACCATATACTATACCAGTTGAAGTGACTATTCAGATTTATCTAAATGCTATGGACCCTCTTGCTACTATCTTTTTGAGAAGGCTTCTTGTAGAAAATATTGATACATTGGAAAAAGTCTTTGCAGAAGCAATAACCTTTACTAAGCAAACCAATCCTAATGGAGGAGGATTAATGCTTCCATCCCAAGCTATCACAACAATGCCAACATACCTTGTTAGAGTACCCACCATGCCTAGTCAATTCATACCTATGAATCTAGTTCCATTATAATAGGCACCTACTTCGCAGAACCCTACTCTAATATATCTAGGGTATGAACCTTCAAAAGTCACCTTCTTTGAGAAAAAGGCAGTAGTACTTGCTAAAGTGGAAAATTGGTTTATTTCTGAATTTGGTTAGATGAAAAAGACTATTTCACAAATAACCAACGAATTGACTCATCTTAAGTTGTCACAAGGACAAAATAACAACTTCCAAAGAAACAATGTTGGTCCTTACAAAAACAATTATGACCAAAATTACAATAGGAACTTCAATGGAAACAAAAATAGCACAGGAAACAATAATGAAGGGAAAAAATTCAATCCTCCTGATCAAAATAATATCTTCCAAAGATAGAACTGATAGTGGAACACCCATCTAAATAATGGAAGTATTCTTGCCAATAATAACAATAACAACATTCAATATGTAGATATCAATCAGTATGACAATGGTCAGAATGCACCTGACAACGATGGTTTGTACTATAATGGAAATCAAGAGATGGCTCAAAGCCACAAATAAATGACAATGCTCCTCCTACACAATTTAACGCTATGCTATTAGAATCCTACAATTCCACATAGAATGCATAGGTAGAATAGTTAGTTGATGAAGAGTTCTCATTTCCATTTAGCCAAGAACCTAACCTTCAACATGAAGAGATGTTCACTTTTCACAATAACAATCGGAATACATACAACTTGAGAAATAGAAAGGAACCTTTGACAAATGGAATTCCCCTAGCACTACAACCATCTCCTCCCAATCCAAGGGCAAGCAACAATATAACACCAGTTAAACCACCATGTGGAGGACAACAAAATTAGAACCGAGTGAATGTACCAACAATATTGAAAAATCCCTCTTGGTCTACTGAAAAATATAGTGCAATGGAGGACTTGAAATGAACAAAGTCCAATATGTCTGTGTTTGACATGTTGTAAATAGTCCATAACAATGAGAGTTGCTCATGAAGACCTTGGATCATAGAAAGACTTCCCACAATGCGAATACTAGCCCTCAAAAGACAGTGTCACAACAAGTTAATGCTATAGAGGCATTGCCCATGATGTTTAAAGAAAAGGTAGATGTGCCCTCATTTTTGCTCAGTATCAAAATATATAGGAAGAATCTTCATAATTTCCTTATTGATTCAAGAGCTTCATGCAATGTGATGCCATTATCCGTAGCACAAAAGTTAGGTGTTAGCCCTCAACCTACCAACTAAATAGTGATATAGTTGGACAAAATAGAGGTGAAAGTCATAGGTGTATTGAAGGATGTGTGGATATAGTTAACAATCAACCCATGAATTCAAGACATCATTGATATACATGTGATTGATATCCTAGAGACGTATGGATTACTCCTTAGTAGAGATTGGACAAATTGTCTAAGGGGATGGTTTTCCATGGATTTCACTCAGCTTTTGTTACCGTGGAAAGGTCTGAAAAATCAAATCAAAATAGATGTAGAGCCAAAGTTAAAGAAGATGATCATAGATTACAATGCTCCTAATGGGGAAACCTTCTTACAAATAGATTTAGACTCCTACAAGGTGATGGGTTTTGATACAACTTTGACCAAAAAACCAAATAATCAAGATATAGACTCCATGATTTCAACCTCAAAAGATGAGGTCATAACATAATTCATAGACCATATAATGGCTAATTCACAATGTCTAGGAGAAGAAGTTGACCCCAATATCCTCCTCCTTCTAGGATTTCGTCGATTACATAAAGTTAGCCATTTAGAGTTTGAATGTTCATCATGTCAAGTAGTTGTTAAGGTATTAACACAAATGGTGCGAGTAAAGAAAGTCAATGACCCAAAAAATGAACCTATAGAAAACCAAATTCTTACAAACACATCTAATTTTTTTAAAGATATTGAAGGGGAAAGTAAAGATCTAAATGCATCATATAGTGATACCTCTTCAGACAATAGAGGTTTTTCTTCTCCTCCACCTGGAATGATCAAAGTATAAAGAAGAAGATGGTACATAAAAGGCTAGGGATGGACTTTAGTGGTCATTCATCCTCTACCTAAAGTTGAAGAAATTGAAGAAGTAATAGGGGAAATTCAATACAAACAAGAAAAGCACACACCTCCTCTATTAGGAATTCACAACAAAGAATCATTAAGTCTGCTTGGCAGAAAATTACAATGGGTTCCTAAGAAATAATCCTTTAAAGCTCGGGTAAAAGAAAAATTGAGGACAAATAAGCATAAGGTTAGAAAAACCAAGGAAAGGAAAATTTGGATGCTTCACTTCGATGGTTCCAAATGAAAATCAAGAGCCAGTGTAGGTATTGAGTTAATTGGTCTGAAAGTTAAATCTTTCTACGCAACATACTGATTGCAATTTAGATGTACTAACAATGTTTTAGAATATGAAGTATTGATTTGAGGACTTCTCTTTGCACTAGAGAAAGGAGTTACAACTCTCATTATAGAAGGAGATTCTCATTTGGTTATCTAACAAGTGAAATCATTGTATTCCTGTAAGGATAAGAGGTTGCTTGCTTGTAGGAAAAGGGTATGTGATTTATTAGATGATTTCAAAGATCTGAACATAAAGTCTATTCTAGGAAAGAAAAACATGGTAGTAGACACCCTTACTATTTTAGTAAATGCATTGCAACCATTTGAAGGAACAAAGTTGAAATGATTTTTAGTTGAATTGGTTACTACTCTATTTATTCTTGGAATTATCACAAACTTCCAACTTTTCTAGGATGATCAACATATTCTAAAATTTATTATGTGCAATGGACACTTTAAAGGACAATAAATAGATGACACCTCGGATGACACACCTAAAGATATCACAACTCATGATGAAGATGGAATCTTGAAATTGAAAACTAATACTATTCCCAAGGGGATGGCCGAGTTGGAGTGCATTTTTGATTGTGATGAATCTGCATTTAATAAAAGAATCATTGAAGAAAAGGGTATCGAGGAATGTGATTCATACAATTTAGGAATAGAGGATGATCCCAAGATGGTGAGGATTGGGAAAGCATGTAGTTTATAGGAAAGGGAAAACAAGCTCAAATTGGTCACAGAATATAAGGATGTCATTGCCTAGAGTTATGAAGAACTGAAGACATATGATCCTCGAATTATTACACATGATATCCACTCAAACCTAAAACAAAACCTTTTTGACAAAGGCAAAGACCTATCAACCCCATCCTCAAGCCTCTGATAATGAAGGAAGTCAAGAAATTGCTGGATGCAAAAGTTATTTTCCCTATGTGTCACTCTACATGGGTGGCTAATTTAGTTCTTATATGAAAGAAGACCAGAGAGATTCAACTTTGCATAGATTTTCACAATTTTAACTTGGCATCTCAGAAGGACAATTACCCATTGCCCTTTCTGGATGAAGTATTACAAATTGTGAATGGTTTAAAAATGATGTCTTTCTTGGATGGATATTCAAGCTATAACCAGGTAATGGTAGAAGAAGAAGATAGACTAAAGACTATCTTTATGACCAAATGGGGAACCTTCGCCTACACAAGAATGCCATTTGGATTGATTAATGTAGGGGCTACATTTTAGTGGGCCATGGATGAAGTTTTTAAGGGACTAAATAATAGATGTATAGTTATCTATATGGATGAATTCACTATCTTTTCAAAGGATCAAACTACTCACATTGTCGATCTAAGACAAGTGTTCAATAGGTGTCATAAATATGGCATATCTCTCAATCCCAAGAAGTGTTCATTTGGGGTTAGTAAGGGAAAACTCCTTGGTCATGTCGTTTTTGAAGCTAGCATCTCTATTGATCATGATAGAGTTGATGCCATTTTGAAGTTATCACCCCCCCAATAGTTGGAAGAAACTCAAATCTTTCTTTGGGAAGATAAATTTTGTGCAAAAATTCATAAGCAGATTTGTGGAGATTATGCATTCTCCTAATGATTTACTCAAAAAGGGAGCTAAAACAGAATGGGTTCTTGAGGTAAAGAAATCATTCAAGGATATTAAGATAGCCATTTCTATGGCTCCAACATTAGTAAGTCATGATTACAACCTTCCCAATAAGATATATTCCTTTGCTTTAGAATATTTATACGTAGGGATCTTAACCTAGAAGAAGGAGAATAAAGATGAAAGACCTATTACTTTTATGAGCTGCCCACTTAGAAATGCTGAATTGAATTATTCTAACCTTGACAAGTAGTCTTTTGCCTTGGTTAAGGTGGTAAAGAAGTTCCACCATTACATACTAATGAGTAAGGTGTATGCTATCATACCCAACCCAATATTAAAGACATTGTTGATGCAAAATGAACTTGGTAAAAGGCGAGGTAAATGGATGGTGATACTTCAAGAGTTTGACCTAGAGATCCAACCTATGAAATTAATCAGAGGTCAAGGATTGTCAAGAATGATAGCTGATAACTAGATTGGTGATGAAAAGAAATTTAAGTTTGGGAAAGAAATAGATACTGAAGATTAGAAGAAAATGATAGTATCTCAAGTTGACATTTTCAAGGTGTGGTAACCAATGTTTGGTACTAAGATATTGTTTACTATCTTCTACAAAATTGGTGCCCTAGTTGGACAAATAGTTCACAATTTAGAGGACTTAAAATGAAGTGTGAGTCCTATATGCTACAAGATAACAAGTTATACCAAAGGAACTATGAAGGGATCTACTTAAAATGCTTAGGACATGAGGAAGCAAAGGAAGTCCTGGAACAATTTCATGACAAGTATGGTACAGGGCATGGTTCGACAGAAGTGATGGTACAAACAATTTTAAGATCAGGTTATTTTTGGCCCACAATATTTAAGGACACTTTTGGGCATGTACGCTCTTGTCATGTTTTCCAAACTAGTGTTAATAGAGAAAGACACCCAATAATGGTACTACAACCCATATATGAGGTATGCCCTTTCATAATGTGGGGGCTAGATTTTATTGGTCTAGTCAATCTGCCATCATCTTTTGAACACACCTACATTCTTATAGCCACCGATTATTGTACAAAATGGACAAAAGAAGGAAACTTTCAAAAATTTCATTACTAAGGTGGTGAAAGATTTCTTGGAGGAGCACATTGTTACTAGATTTGGGATACCATTCACTTTAGTTTGTGATAATGGATTAGCTTTTGCATTGATATCCTTGACTCAATGGGCATTCAAGAATTAGGTCATTATCAAGTGTTCTTTAAATTATTACCTGCAAAGAAATTGGGTAGCAGAATCTACTTACAAGAACTTGATCACAGTAATAAGATAGTTATTGAAGGAGAATTCTAAATATTAGCATACACAACTCAAATATGCTTTGTGGATAGATCGAGTAAGAGTCAAGAATGCTTTGGGAACATCTTCATACTTGCTTGTCTATGGACAAGAACTAGTGTTCCAACTTAACCTTAGGATTCCAGTTTTGAAATTCATTAGCGGGTATGTTGAAGATGTAGATAAAGTACAAATTAGACTAATGAATCTTTTAGAAATGGATGAGAAATGGATAGCTACATTGGAGCACATGGCTAAACATCAAATTGTCATAAAGAGATGGTTTGACAAGAGGACCACAATAAAATCATTTAGGATTTTTGACCTTGTTCTACTTTGAGATAAGGCAAAAGAAAATCTAGGTAGCCATACCAAGTTTCAATGCTTATGGATTGATCTTTATTAGATTGTGAAAATTCTTGAAGAAAAGACTTTTAGGCTTAGTTCCTTGCAGGGGGAATTAGTTTCATTGCCAGTCAACAGACAATTTCTAAAACATTATTTTGAAGCCTATAAGAACCAAAAAAAAAAATAGTTAGATTTTATTTCTACAAGTGTGCTTTTCTTCTGCAAGTGTCTTTGCTTTCAGTTGTGTGTTTGCTTTTGGTTGCATGTTTGCTTTCAAAGTTGCATCAGCCCTACAGGGTAAGGTACACTCGAGATTTTATCTCAAGATATTATACTAACTACTCTTTTGGTTCTAATTTTAGGAAGAGGTATTTCTTTATCAAAATATTTGGACAATTATGTGTCTTATACCAACTAAGAAATAGATGTTTCTTGTAGAAATAGGGAGACTTTCAGTCTTAAATTCAAGATTCTAGACCAACAAGTTCTCAACACTTTGCAAATTTAAAAAAATTGATTATCTTAGGTGTTGTCAAATTAAGGTTGAAGGAAAAAAGGGACAATTTAAACCCCAATTGGTTCAAATAGAAAGGGGTCTTCTCAAAGGATTGCTAAGATCATTGTTTGGTGTGAGAGTTTCTAAAAACTTCTAAAAGAGGAACGCAAGGGATGTTCACAAAAAGATCGATTCTCAGAAATGACATTGATGTCTTGGATACATAGTATAAGCATAGTAAGGATATATATATATATATATATATAAGAAATAAGAAATATATATGATACTGAAGAATTCTAAAAGATCTGAAGTGGAAAAAAGATACACTTTCAAAATAAAGTATCTTGTACCAAAACATTACTTCATCAAATAATGACATAATGAATTACATGGAGCAATCATTCAAAGGATTCACAATTTTTTTGAAAAGAAAAGTGACATCTTGTTAAGAGGCCTTAAACTGATTCTCTCATCTGGTCAAGCAAGTGATCGATAAATAACCTTCAAGAAGATTCTTAATGAATGAGCCAGAAGGGGTGGAAGATTGTTTCCATGTTGTCGAAAAAATTTGATAGATTACATCCTAAGATATCAAAGGGAATGAATACACAAATCACACACTGTGCTTGAAGGTTTTGGATCCTAAAGTTTTGACTGTGAAATCATTCAAAATTTTCTCGAAATGGTTGAGATTTAGTTGGTGTTTGACACACATTGAAAGAATGTTTGCTGATGAAGAAATGCCTTTATCATTTCTTCCTTTGTCAAGGCTATTTTTTGTGGTTCCACAACTCATGCCCCATTTCCTAATTGAAATGGGGACCCTTACTTTATTTTAGGCTCCTAATATGGGATCCACAAAAATTTTGAGGTCTTACCTACCCTCTTTAGCTTAGGTCCTAGGTCTTGGTGGAGAAATCATATAAGTGAAAATCATATTAAAAAAAAAAATGCACTGACACACTTGATCTGGTGCGCTAGTTTACAATTTAAAAGAGAAAGCACACTACTTTTGGTGATGCACCAATGTGTAGCTGTGCACCAACGCAACACCAAAAGTGGGTGGAGTTCTATGACATTTAAAGGCTCATGCATCCAATTAATGAATAAAAATGGATGGAGTCCTACTAACCACCAATTAGATTGTTAGTTTGTATGTAATTAGTTTTTTTTATTAAATTAAAAGCATTTTATTGTATGAAGATATCTCTCACTCTCAACACAAATTGAGAAGACAATTTCTTATAAATACTACATTGTAATATCTAAATGGGGCTACTGTTATTTTGCAATAATATTATGCTTTTGGTGCTTGCATTTGGAGTGTAGTTATTCTTGCCTAAATGTGTCATTTTTTTGTGAATTTTTGTTCATGGAATTGTGATTGAGCCAAAAGTTTATTTCTTTGTTTCTATTTGTGTCGTCTCTTTTAGTTCTAGTTTTGCTACAATTTTGATGAATTTTGCTGACGTATCTAGCTCGAGAAGTAATCATCAAATTGTGTCTGCATCCTTGTCTTTCATGAGTGCACTTTCTATGGCCTTGCAATTTGATGAAGAGTGAAATATTATACAATTATTCAAGTTTTTAATCAATGATTGCATCAGTGAAATCGAGGAAGTGTAGCTCCTATTTTCATTGGTTACCTATCAATTTCTTTGAAAAATTAACTCATAAACGTGTTGTTTTCATAGCTTATATCCATTAGGATTTTACTTTCACATTATTTTCTTTAAATTTTTTGTTATTTGCTTTACTAATCCCTTGGTAGATTAGGAATTCATATTAGTTGCATTTTTAGATTGCATTCATTGAAAAAATAAATGTAAAAACATAGTTCTTTTGTGTGTTTACTTTGAAGCAGTGAATAGATTCTTCATCTCATCTGAAATCAAACAAATTAGAAAAGGCCTCCCTGTGAACAAACACATTTATCTTCAATTGAACAGATTTCAATAGGCCACAAGATCACCCAAAACCTTTGAGTTCATCCTCAAATTAGCTTTTCAAGAGAGGAGTTCGAAAGGATTCCTACCATTAAGCATCATGCAAAATGAGAACTCAACAACACTCAGAAGTGATTCCAAGGAAGTGATTGAGAAAAATATTGGAGCAATCTAGAATAAGAGAGGTATGACTATAGATACAATCACATATCCTCTTATCAATTTTTGTATAAGGTTAATCTCACATAAATTCTATCAATACAATATATTGAATAGTGTACCCTGCATAGTTGTGGATGTTGGTTATAAAATTGTCAAGAAAGATCATAAATATGATCTAGTAGAACTTTAGTTACAACAACTTATGGAGAACCTTGGAGAAATAAGGAAAACCAAGAGTACACAATGCAAGTTTGATTCTATACTAGTTTGTATATTCTTTTATGTATAGAACATATTTCCCTCATTTGGAAAATTCGTATGGAAGACTAACAAATCAATTTCAACACAGATTGGAGAGTAAATTGAGCAACTAGGAGAAAACTTTGAATCTATAATGATTAGTTACTTTGAAGATTTCAAGAAGTCAATGAAGCATAGACTTTGAATTCCAATTTCATTAGTTAAGAAATATTATAATGATGTATTTTTTCTTGTTGATGGTGACTACACATTTGTACAAGCTGCCACACCAAGGGTAAGATGGTTAAGACCCTTAGGTTATGAGGTAAATGTAGATGAAGCCTTAGTAGCCATAGCAACTCTACTTGCAGAAGAAGTGGATAAGATTACTAAAGTTTTTGGAAATTATGAGATGGTGAAATCGTAGATTGCCATGGAGCTAAATACTATATCCATAAACAAGAAAAAAGACAAGCTAGTAAAGAAGCTAAAAGAAAACTTTGGAGAAGGTGCCAAGGATGAAAAGGAAGAAGATGAAGAAGATGAAGAGGATAAACAAACACAAGCTCAAGAACCTCTACCTTTAACTCAAGGATTGAGAGAAGACAAAGAAGAGGAGTTGACTGAAGGTGTCGAGGGAGAAGAAGCCAAGGAAATACCTATTCCTACCAAGTCATAGAAGAGGAAGGCCAAGGCACAACCCATGGCAAGGGCAAAGAAAATTGTAAGACCATGTTAGCCAAAGTCTACTATATCTCCTAAAAGGGCCACCACATGTGAAACTACACAAAAGGCCAAGGAAAAGTCAAAGAAAACAAAGCCAAATGGATAGGAGAAGAAAAGATAGAAAAGGAAATATGTGGCTTAACTAGATTCTAATGAAGAGAAGACAAAATTAGATGATAATAGTCAATTCAAGGTGGTATGTCACAATCCTCTCTCTAATCTTGAGAACTTATGTGAAAATGTCAAGAGAAATGCTGATTTATTACATTTTAGTCATATTTATTTTGATAAACTAGGTAAAGAAGAGAGAAAACAAGTGCAAGAGGCATTATATGCCATGACATCAAAATTCAAAAACACACCACTAGAATTTTCCAGCTCAATACCTAAAATCTTATATGATATTGTTGAGAAAAAATGGCATTATTGTCTGAATTTGGAAACACAAATTAGGGAAACAACATTAGCCCAAGTAATACTAGATTTGAAAAAGGGACAAATTTCTAAGGCTATCAAGAAATATGTAGTTAGGTTCACACCTAAATATAGATCCTTTAGAATTCTCCAAATAATATTGAAGATGTGGTTAAGATATCAACACAAATATGGGAACTCATTTATTGGTTAACCATTGTCAAGATAGGAGAAGTTGACCCTTCTAATAATAAAGATGATGATAGAGATGATGATAAGGAAGATAATGAAAAAGATAACATAGTTGGAGGAGAGACAAAAAAGAAAGATGATGACAAGGCAACAACTAAGCAACAACAAGAAGAAAAAAATGTGCATGGCACACAATTACCAAATGTCAGTCCTCTTCATGACACAACCAGAACCACTGAAACTATAACTATTAAGAATGTGTCTAATCCATCAATTTAGAACATCAATCCTCTTATTATAGAAGATTTAAAGAAGATTTTAGATCAATCTACCTTGCAAGAAAAACTATGTGGTTATCCTATTTTGGTTAGTGTAGAAAGACTGCAAAAGGTAGTAATTGATGTCATAAGCGAAAAGGTGAATCCATAAGAACCACCTTCCATCACCCCTTTAGTTACTCCTATACAACCTTTGACTACAATTGAGAAGAAAGTAGAAGAGCAAGACATAACTACAAGATAATAGGAAGAAATAGGATAGATAGATTCATCTATACATACAACACAAGAACAAGGTACAAGCCAAGTCATAGTGATAGATTAGGGCAAACCTAAAGAGACAGAACCAAAGGAGAAGGAACAAGTGTCCATCCAATCATTGGTAGCCTTACCAACATCTAGCACGCCTTCTATAAAAACTCTTCAAAAGCCAAGCATAGATGCTACTCCATTGTAGATCTTAGTGCCAAGCCCAAGCTCATCAAAGGTTGAAAATGTAATACATTATGGAGACATAAGCATTGATGAAGAAATTTTTATTCCAAAGTATTATTATGATACATTGACTTTGGAACAAATAGGCATTTTACAACAAGCCTTAGAAAGGAAAAAACATAAAGAAATGCTTAGGAGAGAACACAGGCAAAAACAAGCACTTCAAGATATTAAGGACATCTTTTTAGATGCATTTATCCTACCAAATCCTAAAGATACCAAGCCACTAATAGAAAAACTAATAAATATAGTGGAAAAGGTTATAATGAAGACCTTGATACAAATACAAAAATATTGGAATGGTTTGAAATAAAATTTCAAAGCAAAGTAAATGAGAAAATATTTAGTAAGATAGCACTATGAAAAGTTGCATTGGCAACCAAGGTTGAGGATGTGAAGAAGGTACTTGAGAATATATTCTCATTTTATAGAAAACTATGTAATCCTACGCTCTTCACCCAAGAGACCAGAAGCCACATTCTATCCCTGGAAAGCCAAATATCTGCATCAAGGGCAAGACTACCTACAAATCTAGCTTAGAGTCAGAAGCATTTTAGAACAATGCTTTAGACACAAATTTAGTTAGCTATCATAATAGTAGATGAGGCTAACATTAGAGCCAAATTGACAAGCATTTAGGCTACCCTCACCCCAGATATGGAGATAATGCATAAGAAACTAGGCTATTCTAACACTCTATTGAATAAAGACCCCAATATTTCTACTTTAGATGGTCTAGTACACCTTGCTACCAAGCTTGTAATTTAAATTAAGTCATTGGATGTTGCATATGATAACAGGGATGTAGTTCTAAGGATAATAATGGATGTCCATAAATCATTTTTAGACAAACACACCATAAGTGTATAGCCCATTGGACATAAGTGTCAAAAAGGGGGAGAAATATAATATGGGAAAAAGATCATATGGGGGAGTATAAAAAAAAGGGAGAAATAAGATGGATATTAGCTAAGAGAGAGCATATCAGATGAAAGAGTATCACTAACATAGCATATTGAAGTCAAAGTGTATCAATAGAGACACATTTACTCAGAAAGGAGCACCAATTTTGGATACAAATCAAACACATTAACTCAGGTGGGGTTATAAGGTATATAAGTTATTGCATACATTTTTGAAATTTTGTATGTAAGTCGAGTCATGGATATGTTATGCTTGAGAGATTAAGGATAATATTGCATATTCAAAATTTTTTTGACACTCATGTCAAATGGGGAGATTATTGATCTTAGATTGGTTTTGACAAGTGAGTGTCAACACACTTAAGCCATTTACTTAGTTCATGCCGAACTAGTAATACATGTCGAGCACAACATGTAAATATTAGACCATGCTGAGTTACAATAAGTGCTGAGTAGATAGACCATGCTGAGTGATTTAGGAGCTGAGTAAATAGTGGATGCCAAGTAATACAAGTGTTGAGTCATAGTATAAATAATAGTACATGTCAATCATCAAGGACTTCATATGCTGAGTGACATAGTTTTGACATATTTATTTGTGATGGCACAAACAACTGTTTAAACCATTTTTTAGCTGACTTAAGTTTATATTTTGATATTTTGAGGGTAAGGATGAATCTATATTTAGATTCCCTATGTGATTACTTGCAACTTAGAAAATGGGAAGGATTGAGAAAAAAATGGATGATCTCAGTCATAGATTCATACCTAACCCTAAGCCACCTAACTCTTCTTGAGGATGGAAGCCCTAAACTCTTTAGTGAGTGCATAAGGAATTGAAGGAGTGAACAAGATAGTTTGCATGTAGAGCATTCAAGGTGACTTATAAGTTATGATGAAAGAGTGAATTGTAGAATTAGTTACAAAAGAACATAGGATAGAATAAAGGATATAGTATTGAGAGATCTAATTGTGAAGGATGAAGAAGATATTATACAGAGGTGATTTTTTATCAGGAAAGCAAGTGCCAACCACAAGATTTATGTTGAGACATTTTAATAGGTGATTTTAGTTAAATCTCTTAATAGAGTAGTCCTAATAGGCTGTATGAAATCCTTTAATAGGTTGTTACTTAGTTGTAAGTTAAAGTCATCTAGCAAGACACACTTCTAATAGGGTGTTGAAATCCTCTAACAAGGTGAGACCTAACAATCTTTATAAGCCTTTAACAGGGAAAACCTTTCATAGGGTAGACCATGTTTCATAGTCAAAAAATTGTAACCTTTATTTGATACACTTTATTATTGTAGTAGTGAAGATTTTTGGGTGCCATCCCTACCCTAGTTTTACCTTCTCACTTGGAGGATTTCTGGGTTATCATATTTAGTGTAATGCTTGTGAATGCTTACATGGTTATATGATTTAGATGCATATACTTTACATGTTATTTTAGTTTAGTTATTGAATGCATGTGATGAATGTATGGTGAAAATTTTATGGGTCCAAGTTTAAACTACTAAATTACACCCTCCCACCTCCCTTAGAAATTTACCTTTCCTCTTGTAACTCCAACACTTCTTTAGCTAGGAAAGATCTTTGCATTGGTTGCACCACAAGGGAATGATAAGAAATTAGCTTATTGGTTAGCATGTTGTGTAAGAAGTAAAAAAAATCTTATATGACCGATTATAGATGATGATAGATTCACATATCCTACTAGTTTAGTTGTTGTTGCTGAAACATGGCCACAAACATACATGCCTAGAAGGATAGGAATTCCTACATTCAAAGACTATGAGAAGCACAAAACAATTCTCATATATTTACACCTTATTATAGAAAAATATATAAAATCATTGAAGCATCAAAGAAGAAAAAAAGTATAGGAACTTTTAATGCTAGTAATTTTGATCATGAAGCCTTCTTGGAGACCCTCAAGTAGAGAGAAGACCCCATAGGAACACTCAACTTGGTATATTTACTTCTTATTCACTTTTGTTCATAATCATTTGGTGAACCAATTAGTATCTTGAAAAACTTCAATTAACTTATGATAGAATATTGGCTATCAATCTACTTATTATTATGCCTACATAATACTAATATTTTGTATGATATTGGAATGTACGTACATCATGAAGAGTAAAAATACATGAAGATAGAAACCCAATAAGGAAAAGAATGAAGAAAATTATATTATATTTTTGACACTAGGATTTTTGGTAGTTGTGTAATGATGCAATAATTATGAAACAATTGAGATATTGTAAATATGAACTTGTTGAGTTAATATATTTTGTCATAAGGTTCTCTAATGGTCAAAGTATTCTAAGAAGAAAAAGTCAACAAATAACATGGAGGGAGGTAAAAAATGGTGTTTTTACTTGGTCCAATTAATATTGGTAATCTTTACAAAGTTGAAAGTGTGATTGATGTAATCTTGACACAAAATAGAATTATTGTAAAAACTTGTCAATTGAGGAGTATCTAAGATGCACTAAGTGTATTTGGAGATTTATTTTCCAAGTTTCATACATCAAAGCTTGTAAGGGATATTAGTTCTCTATCAAAAGCTACATTTTGGTGATGTTATGGTCAAGAAGAACCTCTCTCATTTTGGAGAGATCACATTATGTTTGAATTTGGCACAACAATCTCATTTGATACCAAAACTTATAGTCTACCTCAACTCATTGGTACATCACTACATATCTTTCAAACCACTATTATGAAATCATATCTACAACACAATTAGCTTCAAATGGGAGGATGTACCCAAGTGACACCCCCATTCTGACCACAAAGAGCTTAGAATGTTCATGACCACCTGATGTTGAATTGTCCCCAAGGTGCACTAAGTGCATTTGGAGATCAATCTTATGATGGTCATAACTCAAAGTTCATGAGGGCTATCAGTGTTATTTCAAATTATACCATTCACTAATTTCAAGGGCTAAAATAACTTCTTTTAGTATGAAGGGATCATGTTTTGTTTGAACTTGGCACAACAATCTCACCTAATGCCAAAACTTGCAATGTACCTCAATTCATTAGTGCATTATTGTGTAAGTTTCAAATTCATGATCTTGTTGGTGTAAATACGTATTTACTATTTACACTTACTTAAGTTTACTTAGGTTAATGCATTATTTTATTATTTTTCATTATTTTATTGTTTTATTTTGTGAGATACTGAGGAGTTTGTGCACCTTTTTGAGTTGTCACGTTGACAACATAGAAGTATGCAACTTTATTTTAGCACATGTTGTCTAGAACTTTGAATTTGCATGTTACAACCTTGTAGGCTTATCCTCTCATCATCACACTTACTTCTATGCTTAATGGAGGATAACCCATATCTGGTGGACATCTGCCTGTTTGTATGACTTATCATGATGTTGATTCTAAGGCATTCTAGATGTATCTTAGAGGCCTTTACATACAGACACTCCTAGTGTACTCTTAATGCATATTGAATGAATATATCATCATTCTAATCATACTCTCTCTTTCTAGTCTCTAGTTGTGCTTGTGTTTGAGTTCTTAGTTCCTAGGTAAATTTTCTCTAAGGAAAATTCTTACATGGTATTAGAGCTTGGAGATTTTCTCATCACATAGCTATTTGAGACCATTGTTGTTTCAACACCTTAGCTAGAATCTAGAGTACTATAGAAATTGGAAGTGTCTAGAGCTAGATCTGACCTCACCATTATGTCTAGAATACTAATTTGGTAAATATTGACTATAAACTTGACTACCCTAGGCCAAAGTTGAGTGCGAGGCAATTTTTTTTGCAAATCGGCACCTAGAGGCCCTGATTCGCAGTTTGGGTATGGTCATTTTTAGATCTCATTGATTAATTTTTTGGATCTATAATTTTTTTCTCTATATTTTTCAACTATATTTTTTCAAAAAAAAAATTTCCCTTCAGACAATAAAGAATTTTTTTCTAGCATAGGTACTAAGCTGTCAGATCTTGGCCCTGCATAGAGTATATTCTATTTGTTCCCAGGGAATATTTGTATGGAATTTTGTAGGCATTTATTCTAAATCAGAAGACTGTTCAAATTGGAAGAAATCTACATTACATTGGCAGAGAGCATCTTCAATATAATCTGACATATTCTGGCCACAGAATCGGTGACTCCCCCAACTTCTAGCAGGGCGAGGCTTGCCTTTGTTAAGGCTTTGCGGCCACTTTGATTTAAACTAGGTTAAGGTTATTATGTGATCGATGTGGGATGTTTAACTATCCCCCCTAGAAAATATCCCATCTATGGCACCAAAAAGTCTCTCTGGTGGCAATCGTAGATGTCTTCTGGCCGAAGCACTTCCTGGTAGTGCATTAGAATATTATGGTGGCCATGACAGGAAAATCAACAATAATAATTGACCACACCATGGTCATGCAACATGCCAAATACTGTGCCACACAGTGCATAGTGACACTACCACCTATCCATGATCTGCTTCTACCTTACCACACACACACTCCACACGATCAAAGATCTATGCAACACCACATGTTCACCAACTAGATGATCGAATCAACGTAGTCCAATACGTAGGTAGATTATCACATAGATAGTCTGCATCAGCCATTGACAAAGACCCTATTAAATTTCCAACAAGGAAACATGTCACTTTTTTGTACTATTCTATATGTGTGACATCATCAAGCCATATGATCGTATGCCCAATCATTTAACATATTAGCCTAGGTGGTCTTCTTTTCACTAACATCAACATTTCACAAGAAAAAAATTGATAGCCATTTGATTATCAAAATAGGCCATTTTCAACTACTATGATGGTCATTTAACCATCAAATTTAAGAGAGTAGTTTTCTTGTCAGACCCCTCTCTAGATTGCTTTTTGATTTGGCAACCTAACTTTGTAAGCCCATAACTTGGTCATCCAAACACTCATTCAGGTGCAATTTTTTTTGAAATTGGGTAGTATTTCCTGAAATTTTTACTAGTGGTGTTATTTTCTAGTTTTGGTGCAAGGATTTTTAGAAATTGTATTTTTTGGCAACTACACCTACATCATCCTACACTTTACAACTTCAAATGCTCCGTACAGGCACATCTGGTCACCTTTTTAGGTTTCATTTTATTTGAAAGTGTGTATATTTTTGTCTACTTTCCAGATCTACAATTAGATTATAGGGTTGTGTGGACAAAATTTTCACTTTTAGAACTAGGGCTTTTTCTACATTGTAATAATTTGATTACTTTTCAGAATTCTTGTATATCTGAGCTATAGTGCTTAGTGAAAAATTTGGGCCTCAAAAGGAAATTGTAATATTCAAAATCAAAAAGTCCATTTTATTCATTTTGACAAGTGGCCTATTGTACATGCACTACTTATAAAGTGCCAAAAGCATCATTTTTGGAGGGGTCTTTTGATTGAGTGAAAGGAGGGGGGGGGGGGCTGTACTATGTTCTTGTATCTTTCTTTTATGCTCTTTTCATTTTCTACATTATGGGTTCATTTAAATGTCCATCTCTAACTTCACACAATTATTCTACATGGAAAGATATTGCATGGAGTAAATTAATAGAAAAAGGTTATAGTCTTTATGTTGATGGTATAATTACCAAACCTACTGATGCTAAAGAACTCATTGAATGGGAAAAAAAAGACCAATAGGCTTTAGGAATTATTAGGAGTTGTGTACATAGGGATCTCTTTGTTCACATTGCCAGTAGTATAGAATCCAAACCTGCTTGGGACAAACTTGAATCATTGTATGGTAATGTGAATGAAGAAAAGGGATTTCAAACTGAGGATGATCTTCTTCTCTTGGATCTAAAGAACTTTGAGATAATTCAAGATTACATCAACAAAGCCAATGAGTATAGGGAATTTCTCAAAGATTGTGGAAATCCCATGAAGGATGACAAGTTGATTCATCACATCCTGAAAAGTCCACCTTTAGAGTACACTTCATTTGTTTCGAGTTTTAATACTCACAGGTTGACCATGGGAACTGCTTACTACAAACCTACATTTGATGCATTTGCAGCGATGTTGATTTTTGAACAATCTCACTTGATGGATTTAGGACTTCTCATGAGATCAAAGACCAAAGTCTCAATGGCTAGTGATGAGCACCAATCAAGTCAAGGAGGGAAAAGCAAGAACAAGAAGAAGTAGTGGAAGTAGAAGTCACAATCTAAGACTAAACAATCCTCCTCATAGCATGGCAATTCTTCTTCGAACAAGAAGGGAAGTAATGAAAACAAGGACAAACATTTTTTGCATACTATAAAAAGCCAAATCATGATGAGCATCATTTCAAGGCTAAAAGAATCGATGAGTTGGAAAACCTACTCAAGAAGAACAAGATTCAACTACTAGGTACTTCCAAGGATTCAACTCCAACCTCTTCAAAGGGTAAAGGGCAAACACTTATGTTAAATTCAAGTTCTTCTTCAAAATGGATACTTGACTCAAGTGCCTCTTACCATATGGGTTATTCAAAGGGACACTTTTCTTCATTGAAGTAGTCAAAGGTATTGCATATCTTCGTGGGAGATGATACTAAAATGGAAGTTGAAGGAAAAGGACATGTGGAAATGGAAAATGGGGAATTCAAAGATGTTCTCTATGTTCCAAACTTTAGCTCCAATCTCCTATATACCAAATCACTCACCTTGGAGATGGTCATAAAGTTGAGTTCCTTCCAGATTTAGTGATGGTGTGCAATCTTAAAGATGATTCATTGGTTGCAGTGGGGAAAGTCAATGATGACAAGAGGGTTTATTCCTTCTCACATTTTGTGCCTAAGTCTCCTTCACAAGCCTTTTTGACTCACTCAAATTCACAAATCAACTTATGGCATGAGTGGTTTGGTCATCTTTCCTTCTGCTCTCTTCAACAAATTTGCTCAAAACATATGGTCAAAGGTCTACCTAACATCAACTTTTCTAAGGGTGACTATTCATCATGTTCAATGGATATGCATCTCAAGGAGAAGCATGCTAAAGGGAAGTCTTTAAGAACACCAATTTTTCTCCAATTGGTTCACATGGTTTTAATAGGACCTTATGTAGTGACTTCAGTTAGCCAAGACTACTACATCCTTACTTTCATTGATGATTTTCACAATTCACTTGGGTCTACTTCCTTTATCACAAGAATGAAGTGGTTCATAAGCTTCAAGCCTTTAAGACTCATGTTGAAAAGAAATCTAGGAAAGCCATCAAGGTGCTACAATTGGACAATGAGAATAGATATGTGGAGCAAAGACTTAGGGACTTTTGCACGCTTGAGGGAATTGATCTTTAGAATCCAACATCATTCAGTCCATACAAGACAGATGTTGCAGCAATGAGGATTAGAAATCTCAAATCGATGGCAAGTTGCATGCTAAAAGCCAAGTCTCTTGATCCTACATTAGAAGTTGAAGCCATTATTAGTGCTACTCACATACTTAATAGGTCTTCTCATAATGCCTTAGATAGGAAGACTCCTTTTGAGGCATGGTGTTGTAGAAAACTAGTTGTGAGTGACTTCAGAGTCTTTGGTTGTCTAGCATGGGCAAACCTATCTTCCAAGGGATGCAAGGCACCAACACCTAGGCCTTTTACTTTCATAGGATATGAAGATGGTTCTAAGGCTTATAGACTTATGTATCCAGAGACTCATCAGATTTTTGTGGAGAAGGATGTTCACTTTGAGGAAAGTTCACCCAACTTATCCTTTATTCCTCTCCACACTTCATACATAGTGGAAACTAATAATGACACTAGCGATAGTGCTTCAACAAATTCAAACATGGGTTCTATTGATGGTTTCAATGAGAGGTCACATCATCAGTATAGTCCACATGCTTATATTGCCATAGTGAAAGGTCCAACACAACATGGTACATGTTGTCTTCTAGCTCTAGCTTCAGTTGATGACTACATGGCAGACATTGCAGGTTTGTTCATGGAGTCACATATTGTAGATTTGGGAGATAGCGTTAAGGACTTACACTTTCTCTTTGATGAACATGATCCTTCTATAGTTGTTGCGAGGGCTCACTCTAACCCTCATGTCCATTCTCTACATGATCAATCTTTACAGGTTAGTGTGATTGTGGATCCTTATGAACAAAAGTTGTCGGAGGTCTCTTTGTCAGTTGAGGAGATAGTTGGTTCATTGGAATAGGTTCAATAGACATCCTTGCTAGATCTATATTCATTTTTTTTAGCATAGTTGGATGGGGTGACCATTAGCATCAACACAGGGATACTTGAGTAGGTTTCAGGGCCACCATACATCTTCAGGATTGTACCTTTTCCTTTGTTTCTTCCAAAGGGGAGGAACATCATTTAGCACTCTTGGACTAGCTTCTTCATAGAAGAAGCTTTAACTGACATGCATTCTTCATTTGGGGGGGGGACTACCTTGTCTCTCTTCCTCTTCTTTCTTATGGGGGGGGCTTTTTCCTCTTATGAGGTTTTGTCTCTCTCCTTCTTCACTTTTGTATATACTGGATGTATGTTGTACTGGTGGGGTCTTAATTACTCCATCCATCCATGCATCCCTTTTCATCTCTCTTTTTCGGGGAGGTTTTTTCCCATGAGGTTTTCCCTCTTTCTCTGCTTTATGAGAGATTGCATTTTTATTATGTACATGGGTACCTAACATGGCGTAGTAGCCAGGACCCATCTTGCATTTCATCCTAGTTTTTGTAAGCTTAAGGGCATTCCCCTAAGTTGCACTTGGGGGTGGGAAGGGGTGTTGGTGTAAATATGTATTTACTATTTACATTTAATTATGTTTACTTAGGTTAATGCATTATTTTATTATTTTGCATTATTTTATTTTGTGAGACACTTAGGAGTTTTCATACCTTTTTGAGTTGTCATGTTGACAACACAGAAGTATGCAACTCTATTTTAGCACATGTTCTCTACAACACTGATTTGTGTGTTACACCCTTATAGGCTTATCCTCTCATCGTCACACTTACTTCCATGCTTAATGGAGGATAACCCATATCTAGTGGACATGTGTCTAGTTATATGACTTATCATGATGTTGATTCTAAGGCATTCTAGATGTATCTCAGAGGCCTTTATATACAAGCACTCCTAATGTACTCTTAACTCATATTAAATGAATATATCATCATTCTGATCATACTCTCTCTTTCTAGTCTACAGTTGTGCTTGTGTTCGAGTTCATAGTTCTTGGGTGAATTTTGCCCTAAGGAAAATTCTTATAGATCTTGACATCAAATTGTTTGTTAAGTGAGCTCTAAATGGGTGGGTAAACCCTACTAACACCCTTTTTCTGATCATGAAAAGCCTATAATTTTCATGACCACTCGACACGATAGTGTCCCAAGGTGCACTAAGTGCATTTGGAGGTTGGTCTTTCAAGGGTCATAGCTCATAGCTCATAAGGGCTATTAGTTCTCTCTAAAATGGTTTTTTTATTATAAATGTTTAGGTCTATAAGAAGTAGACATAAATTCTCATACATTCATACCTTATTATAGAAGAAAATGTAAAATTGTTGAAGCATTAGAGAATGAAAAATATAAAGGAAATTTTTAATGCTAGTAATGTTGATCACGAAGCCCTATTAGAGACCCTAAAGAAGAGAGAGAACCCCACAAGAAAACTCAACTAGGTATATTCACTTATTATTCTTTTTTGTTCATAATCATTTGGTGAACCAATAAGTACCTTAAAAAAATTAAATTATGATAGAATATTGGTTATCAATCTACTTATTATTATCCCTACATAATACTGATATTTTGTATGATATTGGAATGTAGGTACATCATGAAGAGTAGCAATACATGAAGATAGAAGCCCAATAAGGAAAAGAATGAAGAAAATAATATTATCTTTTTGACACTAGGATTTTTGGTAGTTGTGTATTGATGTAATAATTATGAAACACTTGAGATATTGTAAATATGAACTCATTGAGTTAATATATTTTGTCATAAGGTTCTCTAATGGTCAAAGTAGTCTAAGAAGAAAAAGAAACAAACAACATGGAGGGAGGTAAAAAATGATGTTTTTACTTGGTCTAATTAATATTGGTAATTTTTGCAAAGTTGAAAGTGTGATTGACATAATACTGACATAAATCAAAATTATGTAAAAACTTGTCAATTAAGGAGTATCTAAGATGCACTAAGTTTATTTGGAGATTGATTTTCCTAGGGTCATACCCCAAAGCTTGTGAGGATATTAGTGGTCTATCAAATGTTATATTTTGGTGATGTTTAGGTCAAAGATAACCTATCTCAGTTCAAAGAGATCACATTCTATTTGAATTCTACACAACAATCTCGCATGATACCAAAACTTGCAATCTACCTTAGCTTATTGGTACATCATTGCATAAATTTTAAACCATTGATTACGGTATCAGATCTACAACACAATTAGCTCTATATGGGAGGGTGAACCCTAGTGACACCCCCATTATAACCATACAAAGCCTAGAATGTCCATGAGCACCTGACATTGAAGCATCCCGAAGGTGCACTAAGTGCATTTGGAGATCTATCTTTAGAGGGTCATAACTCAAAGCTTAGGATGGCTATTAGTGCCATTCCAAATTATATATTTCACTAATTTCAAGGGATGCAATAACTTCCCTTAGTTTGGAGGGATCATGTTTTGTTTGAACTTGGCACAATAACCTTGCTTGATGCCAAAAATTGCAATGTACCTCATTTCATTGGTGCATTATTGCATAACTTTCAAATCATTAATCATGGAATAAATTTTTTTTTTTGTTAGCTCTGAATGGGTGGGTAAACCTTACTAATACCCCTTTTCTAACCATGAAGAGATTAGAATTTTTGTAACCACTTGACACTAAAGCATGCCCAAGGTGCACTAATTGCATTTGGAGATTGGTCTTTTAAGGGTCATAACTCATAGATCATGAGGGATATTAGTTCTCTCTAAAACTCTGTATTTTTTTATGTTTAGGTCTATAATAAGATCTCTTATTTTGGAGAGATCAAATATTTTTTGAATTTGGTGCAACAATCTCTCCTGATGCCAAAACTTGTAGTGTACTTTAGTTCATTGGTGCATCACTATGTAAATTTAAAACCACATATTGTGGCATCAAATCATTAGTGCCTTTCACTTTAGATGGGCATGCAAACTCTAGTAATACCCTTATTATTACCATGAAGGACTAGAATATTCATGACAACTCAACACCAAAGCATCCACAAGGTGCACTAAATAAGTTTGAAGATCAATCTTCTAAGTGTTGTAACTTAGGGCTCATGAGTGATATTGATACTCCATAAAATGATATAGTTTAGTGATTATAAGGTCTATAATAACCTCTCCCAGTTTAGAGAGATCACATTCCATTTGAATTTGGCACAACAACCTCATCTAATGACAAGACTTATAGTGTTCCTCTGTTCATTAGTGCATTACTATGTAACTTTCAAACCATTGATTTTAGCATGAAATACTTAGTGTAGTTATCTCTGGATGGGTGGGTGAACTCTAATTATGCTCTTGTTCCAACCATGAATATCCTAGAATGTTCATGACCACTTGATACCAAAGTACCCCCGAGGTGCACTTAGTGCATTCCAAGTTCAATCTTCCAAGAGTCATAGCTCAAAGATTATGAGGGATATTAGTGCTATGTCAAATTCTAAATATATAATGAAAAGGTCTATAATAACCTATCTTATTTAGGAGAGATCATATTTTGTTTGAATTTTCCACAACCATCTTGCTCGATGCCAAAAGTTGTAGTGCACCTTAGTTTATTGGTGAATCATTGTATAACTTTCAAACCACTAATCATGGCATAAAATTTTTAGTTTCATTAGGTCTAGATAAGAAGGTGAACCTTGGTGAAAGCCTTATTTTGGCCACAAAGATCCTAGAACATTCACAACCACCCAATGCCAAAGTGTCCCCAAGGTGCACTAAATGCATTTGGAGATTGATATTCTAAGGGTTATAACTTGAATATTTTGAGGGATATTAGTTCATTTAAAAATGCTACAAGATGGTGATGCTAAGGTCTACAACAACCTCTCTCAATTTGTAGAGATCATAGTTTTTTGAATTTGGTACAACAATCTCGTCTGATGCAAAAATTTATAGTTTACCTCAATTCATTGGTGCATCAATCATAACTTTAAAAGTACTAATCGTGGCATAAAATCATCCATTCCATTAGCTCTAGATGGGTAGAAAAATCCTAATGACACTCTTTTTTCATCCACAAAGAGCCTAGAACATTCATGACCACCATACATCAAAGCATCCCCAAGGTGCACTAAGCGTGTTCAAAGATTGATCTTCTGAGGGTTGTAACTTGGAGCTCATGAGGGATATTATTTCTCTATAAAATGCTATAGTAGATGATTCTTAGGTATAAAATAGCCTCTCTCAGTTTGGAAGGATCACATTCTATTTGAATTTGGTATAGTTATCCCACCCAATGCCAAAACTTGCAATGTACCTTAGTTAATTGGTGCATCACTACGTAACTTTAAAACCATTGATCGTGACATCAAATCATTAGAGATGTTATCTCTAGATGGTTGGGTGAACCTTAGTAACAACCCTATTAATCCCATGGATCCCCTAAAGCATTCATGACCACCTGTCATCAAAGCATCCCCAAGGTGCACTAAGTGTGTTTGAAGATTGATCTTCTGAGGGTCACAACTCAAATATTGTGAGGGAAATTAGTGATATATAAAATTATAAAAGATGGTGATGTCGTGGCCTACAACAATCTCTCTTAGTTTGGAGATATCACATTCTATTTAAATTTGACACAACCATCTCACCCAATGCCAAAACTTACAATGTACCTCAATTCATTGGTGCATCACTGAATAACTTTCAAACCATTTCTTGTGGCATCAAATAATCAGCAAAATTCGCTATTGATAGGTGGCTCAAACCTAGTGATACCCCTATAACATTCAAAATCACTATGTACGAAAGCATCCCCTAAGGTGCACCAAGCACAATTTGATGGGTATATTATACTAACAGGAAATTGGATTGAAGAAGGACCCTATTTAATATTTCTAAAATTTAGTTCATTCCTACTAGATTCTATTTAACCTTTTTTTGAGCTCTAGAGACATTGGGAATGAGTATATTTAAGATTCTCTAGTTTTCCAAGGTTTGGCGAGAGTTTTAAGATAAATTTGGGGCTTTCATCATAGATGGGATCCTAAAATTAGCTATGGATTTGGATAATTGGAGACATATTAAGGGACTATTTTGAGTTTTGAAGATTTGGGAGATAATATTTCATTGACTTAATTTGAAAAATAACTCATATAATTAAAAGGAGGGGTCCTAGTGTGGACAAAAAGTTAGACATCATTTAAAATTAAACATTGGATTTAATTTTGATACTAAAGTTTGACAAAATATTCTTCAAAAATTAGTACATTTGAATCAAATATTCTCAACATGATCAAAATGAATGATATTCCATAAACATGAACAATAAACATGATGCACAATAAATTGAAAAATTTATAATAAATTAAAATATATATCCATGTGTAGATAAATGAAATAGATATATATCAAAACACATGTATCCATAGATTAAATACACAAATATATATCAAAATACATAGATACATAGACAAAATAAGGCTAATCATGCCATTGAAATGTTTATAATAGAAAAATTTATGTATAAAATGTGGCATATGCCATCTCAAAATGTCTCATGACACATCTCTAAACAACTGTATTATCCTATGATGTTGGTAGTTAGACTACTAAATTTATATGATTCTTCATCTCTAACATTAATTAATTCAAATTCATAATGATAATTTATCAATTAAGATTTATAGTTTCTAACTTTTATTATTTACTTCTCTTGTATACCTCCTATGGTAGTTAAGAGTCCTCTCACATGTCCTCAACAATACATGAACCTCATTGGTTATGTCCTGTATATGTTCAAGCATGGTTGTGTGATGGATCTACAAATTAAACTATAACATTATAATGGATAGCATAATAAGTCTATATCCTATAATTAAAAACTAAAACTAAAACTTACCTCTATTGACCCCTCCTTTGGAAGCATTCGTTGCATCAATAAAGATACATAACTATGACATCCAACCTCATGGGCACTAGGTATTTCCTATGGGATACAAAAGCATAGTCGTTACTATCATGGAAATCAATTTTGTAAATATTATGAAAAAAATGAAAATAACAAATAAATGATAAATATACATACAATGGGGCTCTCCGTGTGAATGGAAATGCAAGAGGGTTTGGGATGTCAAATTTGTTTGGAGTCATTGACAATGGCCACACCCTATACAATAAAGAATGTGTTTAAATATCATTGAAATACAAAATCTACAACTATGAATCTATATTTAATCACTTAAAAAAGCCTATTTACCTTTCCCTTCTCAATGCATTGTGGCTCACCCCCACACTCTTCCCCCCACTGATAGGTGATACATGCAAGAGAAAAGAAAGATGAAAAACCATGTGTGTTCCAGTATCAAATAGAAATGCAATGAGAACAAACCATAATGCACCATAGATGTCTCAAGGCTGGATGAAATAGCCAAAAAAATTACATTATCAACTTGGCTAAGATCCTCTTCATTCATGAGCTAAACATGAATGAAAATTACATACATGTATAACTGTTTAGATGTTAAAATTATTCTACTGCAAATATTTAATTTCAATAAACTATGCCATAACAAAGAAAAAGTATATTGTTATTAACACTGAAATAGCCTATGGCTTTGCATGCCCCTCCTCCTCTCTCACATTAGGGTCTATAGTCTTTGTATCCATTTGTGTTGTATCTTCCTCCCCAAATATAAACTAATACTCAGAATGATCACCAATAGGACCTAGACATAAATTCTTGCACATTATGCAAGTATGGAGCACACAAACATGTGATGTGCTCATTGATGATGAACTTGTGACAATATTATCTATTAGAAATGTTTAGAATAATTTAGAGGGGGTGATGAATCAATTTCTCAAAGTTCTTAAGTACCATATAAATTTTTAAACATAAAACTCTTACTACTATGCTTATCATGTTGTTGCTTGGTCTCTACTATTACTTAGTCTCTACTATAAAAAAAATTTAATGTTCCAAATATAACATTCTTTTCTAAATATAAAATGTAAAACATATAAATCATTCAACACAAATTTGACACTAGGATTTTTATGTTGCAACCCAATTTGAGAAAAACCACCAGCAACATGTCAATAAATTTTTACTCTTTCAAATTGAGCTCGTTTAGGAGCCAACCCTATTAAAGGCTAAAATACACACTATTAAATTTGACCTAGTTAGAGGATTTAATCACCCTATTAGGAGTGGCCTTTTTAGAAGACTTTGATCATTTCAATTTAGAATATCACCTTGTGAAAGGATCTACACAGACTATCAAGTCTTCCAAATGAATCTTAGGTCAACCTCTGTTAAGATGATTTCAATAAAAACTATTTACAATGATTAGTAAGAAAATAACAAGGTTTCCATATATGTGATTACAACTCACTTTGCAAGTTTAGATCTCTATTTAGTTTAGGTGTTGATTCACTGATAAGTTCTCCACTATCATCTTTGTTCTTGATTCACTTGGCAACCCTTCAAGGAATCAGTCTTCCCCCTTCAAAAAAACTTAAGCCTTCTTGCTCAGATTTCACTTATTACTATTAGAAACACCTCTACAAGCTTTCTCCTTTAGCATCACATTCACTCATACACTTGTGTGTCTCTAATCCACCTTGCTCTATGTGCCTCTATTCACATACACACTTGCACACACATTCATTATTTGACTCTGTACCTCTTTAAATAGGTAATTCTTACTTTACCATTTTCTATGGTCATTGTAGATCTTAGGGTTCAGGTTCAACATGATTCATTGTATATGTCCATCTTCTTGATCTTTTTCTAGAAACTTATCTGGAATTCATCGATTAGGTCTTTACATAGTCCTTACCTTGAATTTAATGATCCAACTCATCAAGCTTATCTTCAACATGGTTTACATATCCCAAGAAATCAACTGAGTCAGCTAGACATCATGATTGCCTCAAATTCATCTTCAATAGTATTACTCAACAATCACTAAGCTCTAACACTAAACCATCACTAAACACTCTAGTATTGTAAAGCTTTTCTAGCTCAACATCAACCAGCTTGCTCAATAAATATTGATGCTTGATCAACACTAGATTTTTTTGGCACTAACTATGGCTTAGTTGACACTAGCATCACTCAACATTCCTTTCCCATTTACTCTATTGTTCAACTTGGCTTAACTTTCTTGACATAAACTATCACTTTGCTTTATCAAAATCTATCTAATCAAATGTCCTTTGTAGCTTCCTTTTCATGACTCAACCTTTCCTATAGGTGCTATTTTTGTGAGCAATTTCTCAAATCCTCTTCATCAATCAAATAGATATGACATTTAGATTAGATAGCAATATGTCTCATCAATAGATTTGACATCAATGAAAAAACAATAATTGTTCCAATTGTAAGTTTCCAACATCATCAACATGGGGAGGCAACACCAACTTAGTTTTGGAGATCAAAAGACTACTTAATCTATGGATTGATCTAATAGTCCAAGAGTTATCCTTTGCAATGATATCAAGATGATGTATTGAAGGAGGGGGGGGAGACATCAAAAAGAGGGACATAAGTGTAAACTTTATTTTGCTAGGAAAAGGGTCTATCTTGGGGAGCTCCTCCTCCTATGCCATGTTGGGTCTTATGCTCCAGTAGTTCAATTTAAGGCCCAACACAAATTCAGCATGCAATTTTTTAATCAAATAAAATGAGACCTCTAAATTTTTGTGTGGTGGTTTGTCAAAAACCATCCACCAATGATCCCAAAAGTTTGTACACATAGCTTCATATGTGCACCATTTAATTAATAATTAGGCTTTTGTGTACTCCAATTTTTTACTAGTTTTCGGGTTCACAAAAAGGTTAAATATATGATTAAGTGCCACAAGCTTGTCATAGTATAAACTGTCATCAAATAGAGAATGCATTTACTTATGCCAATGATGAGAACCATTCTTTTATTTGTTAAGTGTGTAAATATTATCCACCATGTTGTTTAACATGGGTAATATGGGAGCTAATGTAGGTATATTTTTAAATGTGGATTGAAATCCCCTTAGTTTGGTAAGATTATCTTGTATCAAATCTTCAATTTGAGGAGGGTTTTTAGGGGATAGCAGATCATTCAGTGGAGGTTGAGGATTTGGATGGAGTTGTGGAACATTTGGCAAAGGGTTTTGAGGAACATCATTTTGTAGCTTGGTGTTATTAACATCATTTGGGTCAAACATGTCAATTAAATTTTAAAGAATTTAAAAATTACTAATTGTATTCATAGTTTATAATTAAAATGAAAAACCACTAATTTTTATTTAAAGAAAACCTAATTTTAGATAGAAAACAATGAAAACAATAAAAAATTAATGTACCTCTAATTGAAATGATTGATTGAAGGTGGACATGGATATGATATCCAATTTGGGATCATATACATGAAATGGGGGCGTAAACAACCAAATCAACAATGAAAATAATGCTCTCAAGTATTTTTATTTTAGTTTCTACATGTAGGCTTTAGGTATCTGACATCATATTGGGTACCCAAAAATATTGGATACTTGATATGACATTAGGTACCCAATTAGGTAAGGTATTACCTTTTTTCTTTGGTATCAGGATGTGTGGGAAAAAAGTCAAAATGAATTTTGAAATGCTTTTAGATATTTTAAAATTATAACTTTTTTATATCACCACTTTTTGGCACACCATGATTGTGCACATACCCACTCTCCATATATCACTTACCTTCAATGGTCATCCTTGGTGGCATGCTTGGATCCCCTCCAAAGTCTACCTCTTCTAACATGTATACCATCTCCTTATCCCCTTGTTCTTTTGGACAAAATCCCTCAACTAGGCTATTGTACTAGTTCTTAAGCCCAAAATAGAAATATCATGATTTGAGATGTGAACTTCACTTAAATACTTAATTTCCATTATTTGTGCACCTATTATTCAAAATGTGAACTAATTTGTGCATTTAGAAATAATATTTTATTTAATAAAATTTATCTTATGTATGGATGACTATCACAAAATAGCAATTTTTTTGGCTTCAACATTTGCACTATCCTAGTCAATCAACTATTTTCATCCATTATGTGTGCACCTGGAATCAAAGGTATGTAACTTTAAAGTTTAAAAATTAATTACATTTAAGTACATCTTTCCAAGTTTGATATTTCCCTTTTTCTTGGCTTACATACCACCAATAAGTTTGTTAAACACATGCTGACCAGTTGGAGATTGAGCCAAAAAATTGTAAGAATGGTTGTGCCAAAAGACTATAAAAATAAATGGTGCACAATCATCATATTTTTGCACTCCTTTTGTCGCAGTTGTTCTTACATTTTATTTTTTGGAGAGAAGAAAATTCCAAACTAATCAAGTAGCTGATCCAAAATCAATTATAATTAGTTGAGGTGTGTTTAAATACCTCATTTCATATGTTACTAAACACTATCCATTTATGTGCTAGTGTTAAAGAATTTTAAAGAATGAATGTTACATGTTAGCTTTGGATATATTATGAGATTACTTTATGGATGCTTTTTCTTTTAATTCATGTGATAAAGAATGAATGTTATATTTTATTAACGGATGAAAGAATGAATGAATGTTAGATGTTAAAGGGGAATTCAGAGTTATGTTAGGGGTGGGCCATGTAACCTTATCAGTTTAAGTTATTTTATCTCCTCATTACTGAAATTTTACATCTCTTTATTATGCATTTTTAACTTTCTTGGTTTAACATTTAATGAAATTGATCTTTTGTATGAATGGCTATCATAGAGTACCAACTTTTTTAGCTTCAACATTTGCACTATACTATTCTATCAACTATTTGCATCCATTTTTGTGCATCCACAATCAAAGGTATGTAACTCTATCACTTGTAACTATGATTCACAAACACTACAAATGAGCAGTCTAGTTACTCAAATATTTAGCCAATGATATTGTGATTTTTAAAATTAGCTTACATATTCATCTATAAGTCTTATACAATTTTGTTATTCTTATAAAATTATCTAACACATGTTTCTTTATTTGACATTGTATTGGAAATTAAATAGACATATAGCATGATATAACTTAGAAAGTTAAATGGAAAGAAACTATTTCAAGAAAATCACTTTAACATTTTGTTTATGTTAGAAACCCATTGTGGGAGAAAACCTCCACAAGTAAAGTTAGTAAGTATAGTTCAAGATTTAAAATGGCTTGGTAAAAGATGTCTTTCATGGGATTAAGAACTAGTGAATTCTCCAACATGGACAATAGAGTCACACAAATGGGAATCAACAAAAGAGACTGAGTGGAGAAAAATTGACACAGACCAAAGATGGGCCGCACAACAAAAACTCCAACTATTCACATTATGTATAAGGCATGAGGCTTTACAATGATCATACACATCTCATCTTATATTTTTAAACTCTCTTCAGTCACATTGATGTCATCATCCTTACTACTAGTCAAAACATTTGGAAACTCTTCAAGAATTCAAAATTTTGTTGTTTGAAGATCTTTTTGATACCTTAGAGTGAAAGACGTCAACCGATGAATTGGAAAACCCTTATGTAACTCATGGCATGAAAAAATTTAAATTTTTACAAATGTTGAGTCATCATATTGAATATAAACTTGGGAAGAGTCTGCAAGGATATGCTTGTCTTCTAATGAATCAGTGTAGACACCATCAGCATAGTAGAATTCATCATTTAAATTTTCAAATAATGACCTCAATTGTAAGAAGCATGAGACCATGAATGATTAGTAGTAGTATCAATTACATCATTCATGGGAGCTTCACTATAATTTTCACAACTAAA
Source organism: Cupressus sempervirens (assembly GCA_028749045.1). Lineage (NCBI taxonomy): Eukaryota > Viridiplantae > Streptophyta > Pinopsida > Cupressales > Cupressaceae > Cupressus > Cupressus sempervirens. The sequence continues at coordinate 397,308,339 of CM053788.1, forward strand.
GGTTCCATCCTTTGAAAGAGGTGTTTGTATCTACAAGGGTTCCAACATAATTGTATCTCCATCACTTGTTGTCATAGCAGAAAAGTCTTATCCAATAGCCACTAAATATTTTGTATCATCATCAAAACTTCCCTCTTTAGTGATATATGAAGAGCTTATGGGAAGATATTCTTCAAAAATAAAGTCATCACATGAAGCTCATTTGTTTAGGATCAATGAGAATTTGATATTATTGAGCAATAGGTGTAGGTGCTAGACTATTTTCCTCATTATCATTACCTATTACTAATTTATATGAAATACATCTTTCAGAAAGGCCTTCCTTATCATCCATAATATGATTTTATTTTATTTATTATTATATGGGTGGAAGCACAAACCTATGTCAACCTTTGTGATATTCGTAGGGGTTCTGACCAAAATAGTTTCGGCCAGAATGGTTTCGGCTAGAACAATTCTAGCCGTACAGATGCAACATTTTCCTGCATCAACATGGCAGTGAGGTTTCTGGCCAAAACCCTTTTAGCTGGAAGGGTTTTGGCCATAACTTATGTGATTTTATAAATGGCCAAAAATTTCTCTTGACAGTCATTTTCAATGTTGATTTCACTATAGCGGTCACCAAGTAGTCAGAGTGTTTTGGCCGTAACAGGTAGGTGATTTTTTTTTAATTTTAATTTTTAATTTTTTTAATGTTTTTTAGTTATTATATGATAATATTAATCAAATGAATTATTTTAAAGTGTTTTATTAATTAAATTAATTATATTTTAAATGTTTTTTTTAGTAGTTGATAATAAAGCATTAGTTACATTTTACAAAACATTAACATAGTAAACATTAGTTCAACAAACCTATTAACTTTACATTTTACTAAATATTAACATAGTAAACCTATATGTCCTAAATAACATTACATTTTACAAACCTATTAGTTACATTTTAGAAAATATTAACATAGTAAACCTAGATGTACTAAATAACATACATGCATTTTTTTTATTCACATAAATGAGCTAGATGTACTAAATAACATGTGCATATTTTTAGTTACATTCAACTTTGTACATATTTATATACATACATGTTTCAAATTAAATTTAACTTTCAATTTTATATGTACTTATGTATGTATATCTTAACTCTGTATTTATAGATATCTAGATCTTTGCATATATCATCATGGCATCTAGTACTGGTGGAGCACCTACGTCCATAGGGAAGGCTAGTGTTCATGGAGGGGGTCCTAGTATTGTGTCAGGCACAACATGTAGATGAACATTCTACTGAGGAGAGACAACATTTATTTATAGATACTATTACTAGATTATCTTGTGCTCTCGAGTATCTTGATTCTACATTGTTAGCTTCTACCACAAGGTTGTTTCTATTAGAGATGAGTTGTGCCAGATGATTGAGATGATATCTAGGTACAACCCATTTGATGATATTATTATTAAGACATTTTACTCTTCCCTTTCTCACAGTGTCACTGACATTGTGAAGTATTCACAGATTGATGGTCAGGTCTCCATTGCTATAGTAAAGAACATGATTCCCTTTTATAAAAATAGGCCTAGGGTTAGAGGTTATTTAGCAATAAAGTGTATAGATCAGCTCATCGCTCCATTTATATATCCTTGATGATTAGCTGCACATCACAAGTGACCATAGAAGGATGAGTTTCTCCTTTATTTATGCAAACAATTGTTTGCAAAATTTCATTTAAATTAGGATGTCAACTACATAGAATTACTAGGTCATGTTGGACAAGGCCAAGGCTGACTATCAGAGAGATTTAGACTTGCAGACACCCCTGTGCCCATTAATAAATGGTCAATGTTGGATCCAAACCTTTTGGTCATGGTGAGAGGTCCACAAATGACTACTATGGGTTTGAGTGTTCTTGATGAATTAGTCAGGACTCAGATATATTCTAGCATTGCCATAGTTGTCACATAGTTATAGGAGATATCTTCAGATAGATGTGGTAGATCCATGTTATGATCTCATGGTCTTGTTTTGATAGGTGCATCCTCTAGCACAAGAGCTAATGATCTATATGAGATGGCAGATCTACCATCACCACTAGAGGTTTTAGCCATATTAGATATGGATGCATTGTTTCGTATGACATCTTATTTAGTATCTAATCTTCTTGGAGCATATTAGGCATTGTTGACAGTCATGGGGATTCCTCTTCATGAAATTGGTGGATACATTAGACATATTTTGTCATGCACAACAAGACCATAGCCCTCACAGGGACAGGAGGATATCCCCTCACATTCTACAACTGCTCCTATAGAGGTCCATATAGCTCTTATGGCCATAGCACCTATCCCCACACCTACTTGGGATCCTGTAGCACCTACTCTTGCTCTTGCTCTTGCATAGCCTAGCCTTAGAGTACCTAGATTCTATGATTCAGAGATCACTCTATCACTACATGACTCAGATATTAGTCAAATTGGCAGAGCATTACATGATGCTACAGTAAATATTTTAAATTTATATATATTTATATTTATTTATTACTATAATTTACACATACATATTCTTGAGTGATTCAATTTAACTTGTGTACATGTACATGTAATGCCCCGCCAAGGGATACAAAAGAATTAACCAAAAATTTTACTAAGTTTGCCAAAAAAATTATTTTTTTAAACATGAAAGATAACACATTCACATCTAACACATAGTAGCAAAAGTAATAACATACATACAACTAAAAACATTCATAACAAGTTACATTCATTAAGGATCCCAAGACATTGAGTCACATTTGATCTAATTAATACTAAGTCTAACCACTACCACATCCACCTGAAAGAATAAATAGAAAGTCCAATGTCCATATTACACATTTGTTTCGAATGCCTCTTGGCAATTAAATTCGGAATGCTCAATCATCCACTGTACATGACACAAGGTACGAAAGGCTTTTAAGAATATACATGTGTGAAAATGATGTACATCATCCTAATCTAATCCATGATACAAGGTACAATAGAGTAAATAAAACTATTAACAAACATGATACATCCATCCATCAATAAAGATATAAAAACCATCTTAAAAGATATCCATCCATCATAAAATACAACTACTTAAGTGCACGGTTCCTCCCAACTGTCAATAGCATCATTAGACCATCGTGGGCCCTAGCCATCCCTCTGCATGTAACATCCCAAGTCATCAAAGAGATCATCGGTATTATCATAGTAGGAATGCCACTCCTAAGACATACTACAACTTATGTAGAAAGAAATCTAACATGCAAGATAAAGCATAAGATAACATCATCTAACATATGCAAATCATCAATATAAGGATATGTGTCCACCATCATAATCAAAGAATGCATCAACCATGAAGACTTAGACGGATCTCATATGGTAAGAGTGAAGAAGCACTACCACCTGACCGTGTGGAACCTAAATGGCCCACTCCCACTACACTAAGGAGATAGTCTCAAGTCCCAAATAGGTTATCAAATCACATAGCACAAAAACTCTCTAAGTCCAAAAATCCTAAAAGTAAACTACCTCAAAGGTTCCAATCAAAAATTGACATCTAATCCCAGAGGCACAACAAAGACATATAGGAAACCTACTATGCAAGCGGGAAAATGTCATCATACGGATCATGCTAGAGTTACCCTATTAGTCTCTCAATAGATTCCAGCCTCCTAGTGATCCCTATGCGGCCACTGGTATCCTCTCATACTGACAAGGCATACTACAAAATGCAAGGTCACAACCAAGCATTCTCTCTACTCCCATCCTAGTCTGTACTAGCACTCAAGGCATGGGCGAGAATATACAATTATCTTATTAGGTTCATTTAATCCCCATTTAGTGTAAATGTTTTCACTTATTAAAAAAACTTACAATGAGTTATCCTGGCAACCACTTAGGGCCCTAGCCCCCATTGCAAGCCACTTCTTGACACTACAAGTAGATAACCTACGCTAGGCTCATGGAATAATAAATCACAAAATCACCTCAGTCCTATACAAGTGACTGGAAAAATACCAAAAGATAATCCACAATAAGAACATCAAATCTCCATGAGCAACTAAAAAGCATCCAATGATAATCATGACCACAATAGTTCTCTATTAGCAATTGAAGGTATCAATGATAAGCACAATATCCATTGATCCTCATTGAGCAACCGTATAGTATCTCAAAATAAATCTCAATAACCATATCAATGATAAATAACCATATCCATTGGTTCTCAACGAGTAACCAAAAAGGCATCTCAAAGAAAATAGTATTGATCGAAGACTCCAAAATGGTCGAGTCAAAACATGTCGCAACATGACAATATCAAGAAATAAATCAACACTTCAGTCCCATCATGGCAATTGGTAGGTAGTCCAAGGATAACTGAACAATGACTCAAAAATGTTTAAGTCAAGTATCCCAAATACATACACCTCAGCTTCACACAAGAAGACTAGAAAGCAATAAAAATCAATAAATAAAAACATCTCATAGAGCATACCATCACATTACCATGATTGGGTTTAGAAATATTGAGATCAAATAACATCAACATGCCATCACATTCACATAACCCCCGAGCCTCTGGTAACAACCTAAGACTGGTCAAAGCTAGGACAAACCGCAAAACCCCAAAACACATATAGCATAGAGAAACAAGATACAAATAGATGTTTTGGTTTGCTTTTGCAATCACATGATTAAGCCAAATATTAGGTTTCAGTTTTCATTTTCAAGTACATTTCAAGTGTGTAAGATTCTCTGTTTAATCTCCAAGTCAACCCATTTATCTTTTCGAATAAAACATAGAATTATCCCTCCATTATTTTAAAACAATTTCTAAAATAATCATACAATAATTATTTACTTATTTAAATCATTGAACTAGTTCCCATTGACTTTTAGATAAAATCATTCACATTATTCAAAACATTAGAATACTACTTATCAACTTTCTAATAACTAGTTTACAATTTCTTTTAAACACTTCAAGAACAATCATTTATTTAAAATAATCCTCATTGATTTTAAGTAAAATAAATCTTATTAATAATTCAATTATTTAATTCCACTTATTAATATCTCTTTTCTTTTAATTTGCCTTCATTTAAAAATCAATTTATTTAAATTGACTAATAATTAATTACACTTATTCTACTATTAACTGGTCCCGGAGCACCAGGGCCAAGGGCAAAAGGCCTAGAGGAACTAAGGTAACTAAATAGATCCTAGGGGAATCAAAGAATGAACATGACCTTGAAGGGTCATTTTATTGTAATAAGTCCACAATGGTCACTTAATAATGTTTTGTTTATGTTTTAAATGTTTTGATTGATCACTTTGTAAAAGGATCAATGATGTAGCCTTAATGGCATTTTGGGAGTTAGTGTACCTAGGTTTCACTTTGATATTCTAAGGTAGATGAGTTATTTAAAGACCTTCAAATGTCCAATTTATTTTAATATGGAAAGTAGAGCCATTATATGGTGTCAAATGCACTTGAAGTGCCTAAAAATGTAAATTGCCAAAAATTGGCAAAATGAAGCCTAGAAGGCTCGTAGAGGGTTTATGGGATTTAAGAGTGGTTTGAAGATTTAAAGTTGGGATAAAACTCTTGAAAATAATTTAGAATATTAATAAAATTCATAATGATGTAGGGCTATCAAAGTTTCATACAATACCAAATTAAATTCTTTGCAAAGTCCTAGCTTGCTGCCATAAGGGCACAGTCCGCTTTTTGTATTGAAAAGACTTCTCATTTCGATAAAATCTTGAGTATAAATGTCTTAGATCTATGTTGGTTTAGTTTTTAATTCATTGCATGCTTTTATAGATTATTTTTTTGAAGTTTAAGCACAAAGAACTCCTGGTTATGGAAAATGGAGGAATGACTGTCATTGAATAAAATAGTCCCAGTACGGGGGCCATATCTCCCTAATGAACCATTGGATCAAGCCAAATTTAAAATATATTGGAGAGGGACAAGTTGTTCCAAATATGACTAGAGTGATCGAATAAATTTTTTCTAGATAAAAAAGTTATGAATGTCTTATTTCGAGTCTATGTAAGGGGTAGCAATAGGGTAGTTTGTGATGAATTACCTTTATAAATAAAACTAGGGTTTCCTAATGTTTCTTTGCACCCAAATAAAAATTAACATACATATCTAGATTCCAATTTCAAGATTGATGATTCATTCATGGAGTATATTCAAACACATATAATAGACACAATGAAGACAGGAAGAGAAAGAGTGCAAATGGAATATGTGAAAATCACGAGTGCACCTGGATACTGATGCTAATTTGCTATGCCTTAGAAGTCCATAGAAAAATCCATTCCTTCTCCAACATTAGCCATTCCTTCAAGAATCAAACCAACTGAAACCCCTAAGTGACTAGAAGTGCTTGTAGAAGCATATGAGCTTCTCGAATGCATGTAAGCTTGTCCATACACACTAGGAGAGCCTCTATTTAAAGCCCTCTAAAATGCATCTAGAATGTGTCTAGAAAGAACTAGGAGATAAGCATGACAACTAAGCACGTAACTTCCACAACAAGAAGATAGACATGATGAGGTCTCTAGAATTTTGTAAACACCATGTGCTCAAATAATGTGCTAACTCCTAAGTCTAGACAACACGTGCATAATTAGAGTGCAAACCCCTGTGTTGTCAACATGACAACTCATGAGAGCTTGCATACTCCTATGTGAATAAATATTAAAATAATACACCTTAATTTATTGAATTTCTTTATTTAATATTCATTTGACTCTTTTTTAAATTAATTTATTAATTTTAAATCTCATGCACTCACTTTATTAAATCCACTTGTTTTATCTTAGTATATTTTAATCACATGCATGCATCATGTAATCTAGAATCATTTAATAATTTTAATATCTTTTCCACTCTAAAATTTATTTTCGAAACTTTAATTGATAAAATATTTATTAACTTAAATAATGATATTATTTAGCACTTATTAAAAATGACCTCTAAAATATTATTAAATAATTATTAAATTAAATAAATATTATCACATTCCAACTTTAAAATTACAACTTTTATCTTCAAATTTAATTAATTTCCCAATTAATTAAATAAAATAAATATCATATTAATTTTCCATTAAATTAAACCATTAATTAAATCTTTTAATTAGGCTTAATTAATAGAAAATACACTAAAGACTTATAAAGTAAAATATAAAAACCCATCGTAGCAAAACACATACAAAATCAAACTAAAAGGGTTAATATCACGAATTACATCATTCAACGTATTTGAAGGGTATCCGACTCAGATACTTGTCCTATTTTAAATTAGGAAAAATGGCTTAAAGGGTTGGGATTTGGACTTGAGAATTTTATCTCCCCTCTCTTACCATTGAGATAATGTTATAGGGTAAGCTCATCCTAGCAATTCAGGGAAGTCGATATCTGGTACCTACAACCTGCATAAAATCCATGCATGTAAAGGCACAATATATACTAAGCTAAACAAGCAATGGAAGGAAGTGGTGCATCATGTAGATCCTGACTAGCAGGTGACTACGACTCCCTTCCTTAACCATATCAGAAATGCCATACAGAAAGAAAACAAACATGCACACCATACACATGCAAGTATGGGGTAAGTATCCATAAGAAAACACACATAGAATAAACCATCTATCTAATCATCATCAATAACTGAAATCACTTGAATAATCATCATGAAAACATGAAATATAAAGTACCAAGAAATCTCATCATGTAATAAACTAAATGTAAAAACAATATCTGATAATCTCAAAATAATGTCACTAATCATCAATATACAATTGACCAAAAAGAGTTTAGAAATGATAACAAAAATGTGACCTAGGGGCAGGCACTACAGAACATGTGTGTTCTATAGGGTCTTAGTGATAGTCTATTGCATTTTGGAGATCTTCAGACCCCGACAAATCCTCCACGACATGAGTCACAAGTATGTTATGTATTTTTTATTATATATTTGATGGATATATATATTATACACATATGATATTTAATGGATGCACGTATAAACATGAATATGTATAATTTTATAATTTTACAAATTTTTTTCATTTGACACAGGGTGCAAATCTAGAGCGTAGAGCCTTTTGGGGTCACAGATGAGGAGGGGGATGTGATTGATGTTAGTTTACACATATGTCTATTTCATTGATGTTGCCAGGATATTTTATATATATATATATATATATATATATATATATATATATATATATATATATATATATATATATATATATGTACATGTCATTTCAGATACTTTTATATCTAGAGATGTATGTTATCTCAGATACACGTGTTATTTTATGGATACTTTTATATGGATATATGTATGTTATTTCAGATACCTTTATATGGATGTACATGTTATTTTAGATACATGTGATGCATGTGGTATTTTAGAGATATTTGATGTCATATTTTGGAGACATTTTATATGGTATTTTGGATACATTTTACATGGGTATGTATACATTATTTCATAGATGTACATATTATGTTCATGTTGAATGTATGTATGTTTTCAATACTTAATCAATAAATTTAATACATATTTAAGAATATAACTTGAGTATTAGAACTTAATGTCTTATGTACACACATGTTAAATTGATCTTTTAATGTCTTAATGTTTTATGTTTATGTATGTGTTATTCATGTTTATGTATATTTTATTCATCTTAATACCTTATTCATGTTTTCAATATTTAATCAATAAATTTAATACATAAATTCAATATATTCATGTATATTTTATTTTATAGATGTATGTAACTATGTTCATGTGTTAAATGTAGACATGTATGTTTTCAATATTTATGTAAATATGTATATGTTATTATTTTTAATGCCTTAATCTAAGTATAATTACCTATATTTAATGACATTTCTTAAGGGCAACATATACATGTACATGTAACATATAAAGAGTATAACATAGAATATAACATAAATACATAACAATGCATTAACAATCATATGTAAAAAAACATAAACAATGTATATAAATACATACAAATACTAAAGGGGTTCTCTTAAGGAGAGGTCCTAAAATGTGGTACTAAGGGGATTTCCTAATAGGTGGTCTTAAGGGGAGGTCCTAACAGGTTGTCTTAAGGGCAGGTCCTAATCTAGGTTGTCTTAAATGAGATATCCATGTCTAATTTAAATAAAAATAATAAAACATGTCTAATTTCACATATCCAAGATAAATGATCTAATGTATACAAATTTATAAAACAAATATCCTATTAATGGTAAATGTGAAAGTATAAGAGCTATATAGACATAGCTGAACTAAAGCTTCACAATAAGTACATAGGTAAACTAAAGCTCCACAATAAGTACATAGGTAAACTAGAGCTCCACAAACAATGTATTGTTAGGATCCTCTCTAGTTTTTATTATCTCTAGAAGTATTTCATGTTCTTTAATAGACAATTTCCACTTTTGATTTCCATGACACCCTCTTCTTTGTATTGCTTCAAATTATAACTTGGTTGCTATAAAATGGTTACTATAATGTAAAACCTTTCTTCCAGGCTTGTATTCAATAAATTCAATACCACTATTAGTTACCCTTGTTTGTTGATAATATCTTCCTTCAATAACAACTGATCCAATTGGATATGACTGTTGATCAACATCTATAGTTCCTTCTAGCAACTTTTGTTTTTCTTTTGTGCATCGTAAAAGATAATAGTCCACATTTTCTGCATTATCTGGTAAGGCTTGAATTGTAAAAATATCTCCTACATGTATATAAAAATATAGTTAAATATGAATTAATTTTAAAATGAATATACATGTATATTAATTTATATATGTATATATGCACACAAACCTACCATAACTAAATTAGAAATGTGCTCATAATTAGCTGAATATATAGGATCATGAATGCCAATGTCAATGTTAGCATCTTCAAAAGGAGGCTTTCTAACTATCTCCTTCAAATCCCAATGTGAAACATATCCATTCAAAAAAATTTCACATGCACTCACTAGATTTTTCTTAATGCAGTCATCACAAAAACATGTTTTCTCTCTTACTTTAATTACTAGAGGCTTATGGTGTCCTATAGTCATCACTTGATGCAAACTTCTAATACTAGGGATCATTTGACAATTGTAAGGATTAGATTGATCTATATCTATTACAAATACATTAAAAATAATTGTCATATTTCAAAATATTTATATTTGATATAAAATTGAACTATTTGAAAATTACATTAAAAATAAATATAACTTAGTTCACCTTTCACTTCCCAAAAGTAACACTTATTGTATTCAGTATCTCAAGTAGGAAAATGAACTTTGCACCATTCAACAATTTGATTTGCACTCTCTATCCAATTCCATGTATGTACATAGAATATGCATATTTATAAAATTTAAAAGTATATATGCTACTAGTATTAAACATACACGTTAAATGCATCTATTTACTTGCAAGTTCATATTTTTGAAGCACACACTTTATACATGCTCCTACTCCATCATGCTCCCCTTTTCTATGTCCACTTTCAAAGAAATTTCATAAAAACCTAACATTGGTTCTAGCATGTTGCATTGCTAACCAATTAAATGCTTTTGTAGATTTGAATTATCTTGTGAACATGAAACATGATAAGTATCTACAATTATCTATGTACATGTATCAAATTGAAATAGGCATGTACAAATAAATATAAGTTAAAATAAAGTTAAATAAATTTGTAAGTTTGTGTTTACTAACCTGCACATCCATTAGACCAAATCCAGTGCTCTGAAACATTTATTCCATGATTTCTGAGATCTTCAGAGAACATTGCAAAAAAATGAGCCACATAACTCCTATCATGAACTCTATCTTCACTAATATAGAAATGAACCTCTTTGATGATGATGCATTCATTTTCATCCAACCTTTCTATCTGATCCACCTCAAATTGTGCATGTCTATAGGTCACTTGCACAAATATTGCAACTTTTTTAGAATGATAATATTGCCCTTGAAGCTCTATTTGAGGTGCAAATGTATAATTCTCAGAAAAATCTACAACTGAAAGTATACAACCGGGTGGAAAACAATTTTTGGAATCACGAAACTATTTAGCTTGCCATTGTGCACCATGACAATGTTGGATATGTGGATATATCAATAGATGAAACTTGGTCATAAACTCATCATAACACAATTCACTCTCCTTCAATACAATTTTTTTAGATTCATCTCCTATCTTATTTTGGTATGTCTCATATTCATATCTCATCCATGAAACTAGTGTCGATTTATTAATATTCTCAATTTGCATTTCAAAAAATTTGTGTAAATCTCCACAATCTTCACACTAATTTTTGATGCATTGAACTTTGAACTAATCTGAATCTTCTAATTTATCACATAATGTGGACTTCACAAATTGTGTTGTACTGCTAGGGATGACCAAATTACGATCAAGTACTACTAAAACTTTTTTATATGATTGCAAGTGTAGACAACAACAAGTTTCACGCATCTTATTTATGCATACATAGGAAGGATGCAAACTCTCAAACATTCTCTAACATATTTTTGACATTTGAAATTTTTTGCTTGAATGCTTGAAATAATTCACTTTGAGTTATATCTATGAAATGTTTTGGATGTTCAATTTTGGCCCTTGTCTCTTGATCTTTAATTTGTATAGTATCACGCTTGTTGGAAGAAACACGAGAATGTGTGGTCCAAAATTCAATAACTTGTCTTTTCACATCTTTAGAAATTTTATCTTTTCAAGGAACTCTACAAATATTCACCCAGATATTCTCAATGTTATCATCTAGCATATTTCTCCTCTTGATGTATCTCTGAACAGTTCTTCTGGATGTATGTAGTACATCAAAAATTGTACATACCTATTTTCTATGTGTTAATTTTCTACTAGATATAGTAGTCATCAATGCTTTACATGCATTACTCAAATAACCTCCTCGAGTTGTGTTGTTAGTTTTGTTATAAGAATTTTACAAGTTTTCAACTATTATTTTATTAATATTATGTGCATGGTTTTTCCTGTTATCAACACCCAACAAATCTAAAACAGGTCTCATATCTTTTCTCCTAAATAACTTGACAAATAATTGTGCCTGTCCAAATATACTTTTATGTTTGAAATATTCATCCCACATGTTTTGACAATGCTTTCTAATAGTGTTATCATTTATCATATTTTTGGATGGAATTTGGTTAAACAATAGTTCCTCATTGAAATCCATCAAATTTGTTATGCCTTCTAATTTGTTTCTATTAGTAGAACTACCAATTTCTTCCTCTTTATTACTTTCATTCTCTTCATGAATCTCATCTCGTTCAAGAATTTTAGTAGGTTGGTTTTGGTTACATTTAGTATGACCCTTCATTTTGTCATCTCTTTTACTATCATATTTCCTTGATCTTTTCCTTTAACTACCCATTGAATACTTTTATCTATAGAAAAAATAAATTAGATTTTGAACACTAAATACCAACTAATGCTTCAATTTAGAATACATAAAAATAAAAATAAGTAGACAGGAAAAAACACCTTACAAATATTCAATCCTTTGCGATTCTAAGGATTTCTACAAAATAGTTGTTGAAAATGGCTTCAAAAATTGTTTTCTTCCAAAAATACTCTTCTACTTTTTGTTGTTTTCTATATTTATTAAAATAAAGAAAACACAAATCTTATTTGTTACATGAAATAGCTTGGAAAGTAACTTATTTTATACATGAAACTGCCAAACTAACTGCTTGTGGTTAGTTGGGCCAACAAGAGTTCCAACCAAAACACTTTGGGCCAGAACAATTTTGGCTAGAACTACCTATGTGGCATCGTAGGTGGTAGCCACACAAGCAAAAATAAGAACTTCTACCAACTTCTCACTTTGAAAGCCAATTTAACCTTCTAAATTGAAGTTCTTTTTAAAACTAAAAATTTAGTTTTGTAGGTCTCAGAGTCAAGATTATGATCATTTAATTCTTTTATTATTTTGATTATGGATAATATGTTATAAATTGAAAATATTACAAGTAGGTATTTTAAGATTCAAGAAGATGTCTATTCAAAAATAAGAAAAAAATAGTAAATCATGTTCAAAAATTATTATTTTTTAATGTTGCATTAGAGGAGAGAGTCTTCTTCAAGAATATGTAATTTGTTTTAAAAAATATGTAGATTTGATAGAAAAAGTTTGACAGGAGAAAAAAGCTATCAATTTCTGATAACTTTGACTTTGACTAGTTATAACTTGAAAAATATTAGCCAAATTTCAATTTTTCTTTTTTTGGTGCACTATGCATACTTGTCAACTCTAACACATTTAAAATCAAACCAAAATATGAACATTTGCATATATTTGTTTGATGGAAAAAACACTCTATATTTTTAGCATTTAAAAATAATTAAAAATAGACTTTAAAAATTTAAAATTAGATAAAATTTTCACTCAATTTTTTAAAAACAAATTACAGACATAAAATTCATCTAATTTTACACATTTTATTAGTTTACATCATCTTCAAATTCTAAGCACAAATGCCACTTTTATGTCATTAAAGTTGAAGACTTTAAATTCTGATATCACTTTTCCTTTATAAAAGGTGACACATGTTTGTGCTTTTACCCATATATTCTTTGAGCTTGTAGATTAAATCAGTGTTCTTTTTTCAAAGTCTAATAACCTATGGATAGTATAATTGTGTAAGGAAAATGATTTGGTAACTAAAAATCTTCATGTTCATAGTGGTATAGTATTTTAAATCTCTTGCATAAATATCTTTATGTTGATCCTCATTCCAATATTGAGACTTTAGACTAGATTTATGCCACTTATACAATTAAAACTCCTCACCTAATCATTTTTATATTATTTTAGAATGTTTCTATAATTTTCAAGTCAAACCTTAAGAAATCAATTCATGGCGGGAGAATACTAGACCACTACAAACATGAAGAGTTTTCATTTTGAATCATTTTCTTAACACAATTATACTACACATAGGTCATAATTTTTTTGACAACAATGCAATAATCTCTTATGTTAATTATGACAATGTTGCCCTGCATTTCATCGACTTACCGATGAATATATTATATGTTCCAATTATTGGAACTATAATTATGGAACAATTTTTTATGTTGTCATTAATGTCAAACCTTATTGGTAAGACATTTATTAATAGTGTAGAGTTTCATATCATTTGATTGATGAAGAGGATTTGAAAAGAAGAGCTCACGAGATGCCTAGTGAAAGGTTGAGTTGAGATGTGAAAGTGTAATGGAATGACAATGGGAACTTGATAAGTTAGTACTTGACAAGATAATGCATTGTTATTTCATTACAATAAGAAATGAAGAAAGATCAATTGAGAAGAAAAAGAATTATGAAGAACTTGGGTATCTAAATAAGAAGATTAAGGAGATTAAAGTATTTACTAGAAAAATAGTATTGGTTGAGTATCGATGTAGCCAAGTAATAGAAAATGTTGAATGATAGTAACAACTGAAATGTATAGTGTAAACCAAGCAAGATAGTTTAGTGATGACCTAGTGATCTAGTGATGACTGAGCCATGGTTATGACCAAGTGTTAGAAAACTAACAATTTGAGAAAGAATAAAGATTTGTAGCAAATATTTGAATTCTTATAATAATCAAAATGTGTTTACAATAAGGATTAATGAGATAGATTATTTATTACATGGAAAGGATTAGTTGAGCAATCAAAGACTAAGATTTGAGGGAAGCTCATATAAATGTCATGAAGTAAGAAGAAGAATAGAAGATGGATAGATTCATTGAATTTATTGAATCTAATCATAACCCTAGGATCTATGGTTATGTTTAAGAGGAAAAAGATCAAAGTTACCTATTCAAGGAGGCATATGAGATGTTTTTGAGGGTTTTTGGACTAGAATTTGTGAAGATAAGTGGAGAAAATACTCGCAACTTGGAGAAGTGAAATGTTTGTGATATGAAAGATTTCTTGAAGAGTTTCCAAGAATATATGTATTGTTGAGAGAGATGGAGTCTAGTCAATGAACCAATATTGAGCTTAGTAGAGATCTAAATGTATAAAGTGAGTTGTATGCTATCAAATCAAAACTAGCTATTATTGTATAATCATTATCTTAGAAGAAAAATCTTTTTTTTAAAGGTTGACCTAATATTAATTTGTAAATCATTTAACAATGTGACATTCTAAGAAAATATTCTAAAGACCTCTAACAAGAGCACCCCTCATAGGGTCACACCTAACATAGTGTTTTGTAACCTTTAATAGGGTTGGCTCCTAATAGAGCTCATTTTAGAAGAGTAAAAAGTTGTAGCATCTTTCTTGGTGGTTTTCCAAAATTGGGTTTCTATGCTAAATACTAGTGTCAAACCTTTGTGTGTATGTTTTATATGTGTTTATGCTAGTTATTATTTTTAATTTTGAAGTTTATTATTAACTCTAATATTATTCTACTAATCAGCACATACTTAATATAAAGAAAGATGGAATGAATAAGTTGAATAGTGATGAATAATTTAATTTGATATATTACTCATGAGTTCATTGAAATTTTTGGAGTATTTAAAAGTTATTTTTATACATCTATACCTAAGGATAATTGATTCACCCCCCTCTTAGTTATTCTAAATATTATAAAAATTGGTATTAAATTATTGGTGTTTGTGTGAGAAAGTTTGAAGGAACTAAAGATAAAGATCAAGATGTATAAGAGAGAGATACCCAACTTGAGCAAGGAAAATTTCTTAGCATGTCAAAGGATGATGAAGTTTCATCTATCTAGTATTCGAGATTCTACATTTTATTAGTTAGAGAATGGATACATTGAGGTCCCTAGACCTAAGAAAACTAAGAAAATGAAAGAGAATTAGGAGCATAACCAAATAATGATTTAGCTCTCATCCTCCCTGATTTATTTTAAATTTAAAGAGGTGAAAGACTATGAAAATGCAAAAAAAGTTTGGGACAAGTTTACATTGATCCATGGAGGAGACAAAAATGTGCTAAGAGATAAGGCCAACGGATTGAGAGGAATATTTAATGACATGTAGATGAAGGAAGGTGAGAGTGTGACACAATATGTTGGAAAAATTAAAGAAATGATAACTATAATTAGGAGTGTTAGTGGTATCTATTAATAAAAAATTCCCTCCCACTAGAAAATCAAATGCAAATGATAGGTTGGTCAATGGTCACCTAGGGTTTTCATGAAATAATTTAACATTGGCTATATCCTTTTTCTTTATGTTATGCCTTAGAATATTTTTAGTTGTGACCATGAAAATCACCCTTTGGTTCACACAATTGCAATGGGATAAAAGCTAACTAAAGGTCGAGTGGCAATGACACAATTGCACTATGTTTGCCCAGTCATAAGGTTAAATTGGCATAGTATGGTTTAGGTGGCAAAAATTCCATAAGGGAAAAATTTCTAGTGTTTCAAGGACACATTTCACACCATTAGATGTTTTAGATCTATGGCTAGCATGCTATCACAACGTGTTATGAGGGAACCATTGTTAGAGTTGAGATCAAGTGACTTTCTTGTTTTCACTTGGTCGCAAGGTTAGAAGGTAAACCTTGGATCACAATATTGATAGTGCGAATGCAGTCATGATATTAGTCTTTGCAAGATCATGGTGATTAATAAAAGTTTTCAAGGTTAGGTTCCTAAGTAGTGACAATTAGTTGGGCACAATTTTGCAAGAAATATCTATTAATAAAGAAAAGTAGTGGCAAAGCTTTGATCATAGATAGTCAAACTAGGAAGACTTCATAGAGTGGAAGAATGATAAAAGATGATTAGTCCATGTAGCAAGGCCTAATGGTTTGACTCTAGTTGACTAATGAAATAGATGATTTGGCAAGTTGATGACAGAGGAAGCAACTCTTCAATGTTAGATCCAATCTTTTTAATCTCCTACAACAACTTTTATCATTCCCCAAGTTTGATAAATGCAAAAGAACACTCCATCACCACTAGTTGAATCATCTACTTAGTCAAAAGTTAATGACCATTGTTTCTAACCTCCCAGAGCTTTATTTGGTGTACAAGTGAATTTCTAGCATTCAATTTTGTACCATGATTACATATTTTCTTGATTTACAATAGAGGTTGGATGTAGTAATTGTGAAGTGGTTCTCAGTCAGAAATATCTAGTTATGCTTAAGCTATAAAGCACATTTGGTAGCCCTTCTAAGGGTCTAGATAAATTTGTCTCTATTTTCTTTGGCATGTTTTGCATGTGTATTGTAAATTCCCTTTTCCTATGAGCTATTCATGATATTCTTACATATCTCTTTCCACCATTAATTTACTATGCAAGATCTATTTGATTTTTTGATGACATAGAGATAAATTAAACAAAGATGGTCATCCTTTATTAGTATGTACTATCAAACTAAAATTGGGTCTATCTACCAAGAATTATGGTAAATTATTTTATGAATGTCTCCATGGTGGACTTGATTTTACTGAGGATGATGAAAATGTGAATTCCTAGCCATTTATGTGTTAGAGAGATCATTTTTGCTGAGATGGGTGAGATTAAGGGGCATTACCTAAATGTGATTGTAGGTACATGTGAAGAAATGATGAAAATAGCAATATTCACTAGAGAATTAGAGTTCCTACAGTCATGCATGACTATCTAACTAGAGGTTTTATGGAAAATACTTCGTTGGCTCATTATTGCTAAGATAATGACCTACTTCTTCACATTCACTATGCAATGCATACAATTATTGACAGACAAAGAAGTCATGGTATGCACTTTCATGTACTGGCTAAAGCACTCGTATGTCTAGGGGAGATCATATTCATGTTGGTATTATAGTAGGTAAACTTGAAGGAGAATGAGAAGTCACTTTGGGGTTTTTTGATCTATTGCATGATGATTTTACTGAAAAAGGACCAAAGTCATGCTATTTATTTCACTCAAGATTGGGTCTCTATGCTAGGTGTTATGCCTATAGCTTTAGGAGGTATTCACATTTGGCATATGCCTGCTTTGACTAAGATCTTTGGAGATGATTTCATATTATAGTTTGTTGGAGGGACTTTGGGGCACCCTTGGGGAAATGCACTTGGTGTAGTGGCTAATCGGGTCACTTTAGAAGCTTATGTACAAGCTTGTAATCAAGGGTGTGATCTTGTGTGTGAAGGTAATGAAGTGATCTACAAAGCTACTAAATGGAGTCTTGAACTATCTGCCACTTGTGAAGTATGGAAGGAAATCAAATTTGAATTTGATGCAAATGATCACTTGTAATTGAGTGACTTTCATCTATTTGGTCCCTTAATTAAAGCAAGCTCAGCCCAATATTTTCTTTTAAGATTAATCCAAATATCAAATATATGGGAATAGAATAATTCAGCTAGAGGAAAGGTATTTTTCTAATATCTAATATTCTAGATTACTTGATGGGGTTGGTGGATCTGTAGATTGAGGCCCAGGGGGCAAGAGTCTACAATCTATTCTAGCTCACACCTAAGATGAGCTAAAGTATGATGGTTTGTATTTGTGTCTATTAAAAGTTAAGTTGTACATGTAATAATACATATATAGAAAAATTATGAGAAAATGTGTGAAGAAAATAAATATTTTGAGAAAATGTGTGAAGCCAAAGATTCTGAGAAAATGTGTGTTTTGTGGCTATCTGCAATCTACATGATTGTATCTCTTTTGACCTATGAATGATATATTAGTGAATTTTATTCTTTCCTTATGTTATTCATGTTGGTTTTCTAATCTACATGTGATTGTAGGTTTTAAGCAAGTCTAAATCTATATATCTTTGATATCATAATAGTTCAAGTGTGAATATTGTTGGAATTATGATATATTTGTCATTAGTCACAACACTTATTCAATTTTGAATGCTTACTGAGCTCATCACCTAGTCTACAGTTCACACCGAGCATTCAGTGGTTACCTTATAAATTCTACAGGTAAACAATTGATACTGAGCATTCCTTTGGAAACTGAGCATATGGGCAATTCACCAGTATTTACCGAGTTCATAATGGTTACCAAGGAGAATAGTGTTCTCCAAGCAGTTAGTGGTTACTGAGCTTCGTAGTGTTTATCAAGTAGTCAGTGCTCATCGAGTCATTAGTAGAACTTAGTGTTTACCGAGTGATCAAGGTAAACAAAGAACTTAGTGTTTATCGAGTGATCAAGGTAAACAAAGAACTTAGTGTTTACTGAGTGATCAAGGCAATCAAAGAAATCAGTGTTTACCATGTAAACAAGGTAAACAAGGAATCAGTGTTTACCGAGTAAACAAGGTAAATGAAGGAATCAATGTTTACCAAGTAAACAAGGTAAATGAAGGAATCAATATTTACCAAGTGAAGAAGGTTATCAATGGATTCAATTTTTACCAAGTGACACAATATTCACCGAGTCACCAATGGTTACCAAGTTCCAAGCTACTTAGAATGATTAGTATGGATTGTGCCTCTACTCTTACTGAGTGCATGACGATGCAGTGTATTGTAGTGGATGCCGAGTATCAGAAGGTCACTGATTCAGTTTGTGAAACCTGAGTTTTCTACAACCTGGCCGACTTAGTAATGCTTGCTCACTTGTGTTTGGCTGACCTTGCCAGTGTAAATATTGGAATGGTATATATCATTTAAAATAATGAGATGTTTATAGTTGTTGGTTGTGATGTGTTGCAATAATTTGAGAAGAGGGAAAGCAAATCACTAGAACAGAGGAATACAACAAGGTCAACATTGATGCAGAAAGGATATATCTATCACATCAGGTGATCAAAGCACAAAGGATCTTATCAGCAATTAGTTGTAATCAGATCCACTACTTCATCCTAACAGGTGAATCAGTTTGCTAAATCCTTTAACAAGGTAGATTTAACAATCTTTTGTAAATCTCCTAATAGAGTGCATACTTCATTGTATGTTTGTAAATCCTTTAACAAGGTGGATCTAGCAATCCTACTTGCTCCTAACAGGGTAGATCATCAGAAGTGATCATTTTAAGCCTTAACCAGCCAACTTTATATTGCAGTATTGAAGTTTTGTGGGTATCATCCCCACCCCAGTTTTACTTTCTAATTGGAAGGTTTCTAGGTCACCAAATCTGTGTGTTCATGTGTTACAAATGTTTATCTTTTCATGCATACAATAGATTAAATGGATGAATGGTAAAAATATTATTATGTAGAATTGAATTAAAGTTTTAGAGTTACTGATTCACCCCTCCCCTCTCAGTAACATTGTTAGTCTTGATTATTTCCAACAATTGGTATCAGACCATTGTGGTTCTCAGGATAAAAGTCTAATAGCTTGAGCAAAGATCAAGAACAATGGAGATATTCAGACTTGACAAATCTATTGAGAATGAAAAGCTAGATCTGGAAATGGCCATGACTCAATTCAATGAAGCAAAGGAGCATCTTTCTCAATCCCTGAAAAGAACGAAGGAACTTGCAAGACAAATGAATGATCATCAGTATATTGAAGAAAGGATTGAAGACCTTTTACCATCATGCAGTTCAAATGAAGCTAATGAAGCAATCAAGGAACTCCTAGCAAAGAATGGTTCTCTGCAGGAAGAAGTAAGAAAGCTCAAAAGAGAACAAGAAGTCCAATCCATCAGGTTATGTGAAGTTTTGGAACAAAGAAACAAGGCAAATGAAGATTTAGAGGTAAGAAATAATCTATCCCTTCAACATGAAGATCTTATAGGACAACTATCTAATGCAAATAAAGATATTATGAATCTAAGATCTGAGAATGAAAGTTTGAGAAATGATTTAATCACTGAAAGACAAATCAATGCAAGCTTACAAAGTGATCTGAGATCTGAAAGACAAATCAATGGAAGTTTGAAAAATGACTTAAATGTTGAAAAACAAGTTAATGAAAGGATGATAAAATCTCAAGCATATATGGATCAATTGAATCTGCAAAATGAGCAGAATCTTTATAGACAAAAAGGTAAAGCAGGCCTTGGATACAATGAAGAAGGTGAATCTTCCAAACAGGGTACCCAAAAGAATCAAAAACCTACTTGCAATCACTATGGTAAGTTAGGTCATACATCTAACACATGTTGGAGCAATGGTAAAAGAAAATTCAATGGTAAATGCTACAATTGCAATCAACATGGTCACAAAGCAAATGAATGCAAAGAAAAACCAAAGTTTGAAGGAAAATGTCACAAATACAAGAAACAAGGTCACAAGGCATCTGAATGTAGATCTAAATCATTCAATCCAGTAGAAAAAATTTTCAATGCATTATTTGGTTAGGACTACAATACTTGGTGCATATGTCACTATTGTGGAGAATATGGACACATTAGAATAAACTGTGCAAGACATCACCTAAGGAAGAAAGATACTACTATAAGATGTTATACATGTACCAAACTTGGTCATATATCCAAGAATTGCATGAATATAGGAAGAATTGAAGATGAAAAGAAAGCCAGAGCTAACATCATTCAAAAATAGATGAGACAACAGTGGATTCCAAAATCTACCAAGCCAGAAAATTCAAATAATGGCTATGTCACTCAAGAAGTGGGTGACTCCACCATTTCTAATTAAACTCATCAAGAAGGACCAGGGACTGCATCTTCAAGAAATATCCTAATCAGTTCCAGAATGTAGAAGTGCAAATGACAAATCAGTATTTCAGACACAAGACATAGTTCACTATGATGCATTTTACCAAGCAAGGTTGGTTTCAGACTTAACCAAGCTAGGTCGGTAATGTGAAAGGTTTTGTTTGTTTACCAAGTTGTAAGGTTTACTGAATAAGTCAGTGACTATCTAACAAACCCTAGGTCATCTCAGCTACCTTCATACCCGAGCATTAATGGCAAATTTTTTCATCAAAAAGGTAGAATTTGATCTCATTTTTTACTGTGAATTTAGAATATACAGAGCGAAGAAATTTCCAAGAGTGCGAAAGTGAGTTCAAGCAATTTGAAATGATTTTACAGCGAAGAATTTGTCTAACAAAATCATTCACTCACCAAGAAGCAATGACATCTGCAAGCACCAGTAGTAGCAAGGCAAAGAGAGGCTCTGAAATGCTTGTGAAGGGAGTAAAATGGAAAGCACCTAGCTTCAAGATCGTTCCCGCCATAGCTGAATCGCTCGACCCTCATGGAGCTCAATCAAAAATTCCACCAAAGGTACTACTTATAAATGACATTCATACTCATTACAAATGCACTGTTCAAGAAATAGGGACACTAGATATGGATAATACCCTAGCCGAGTTGTGTGTGGATGAAACCCTCAAACTCGAGTTCAAACATCTGGAAACCAAAGGTTTGACCCATATCCTGCACCTGCCAAGGAACTTCCAAATGAAATGGATAAGACACATTTTAAGCCATGTGCATAATGGTCAGTTGTGGTTAGAGAAACTCATCCTGATAACGAAGAAAATGATTCATAAGATCACGGGTTTGCCAATGTTAAGCAAATCAAAAACAACTAAAGCCCTAAGTCGGGATGAACTTCAGAAGTTAACCCTAGTTGAATGGGATGGCAGAGGATTGAAACCTAACAATGTAGCTGATGTAGAGCTAAGATTTAGAATTTATTTAATTGCATATAAGATGTATAGTTCCAATAGATTGAATAGTGTGCCCTATGAGGCTGTAGATTTAACCTATAAGGTTGTAAAGAAAAACATGGAGTTTGACCTAGTAGATGTGCTGCTAAAACAACTTAATAAAAACATGGATAGTATAAGGACCTCAAAAACTAACTCTTGTAAATTTGGTTCTTTATTAGTTTGTTTATTTTTCTATGTACAAAAGTGTTTCCCTTCAAAAGGTACAGTTGTAGGGAGGAAAGATATTCCAGTTTTGTATCAAATAAATGAGTTTGTAGCAGAGATGGGTGAAAATTTTGATAGTATTATGGATAATTATTTTGAAGACTTCAAAGAAAGGATGAATAACAGATTCAGAATCCCTCCTAAGCTTGTTGAGGACTACAAAAATGATGTGTGCTTCATGGTTGACTGTGACAAGGTATACATTCAGGTAGTCAGACCCCGAGTTGCATGGGTAAAACCTCTTCCTTATGTGGTAAATATTGATGAAGCCAGAGACATCATAGAGGCACTGGTAAATGAGCTAGTAGACCCAAGGCTACAAATTTTTGGAACCTATGAAGAAGCTAAGGCCAAAATTGAGCTTGAAATCAAGCTACCATAGGCAATAAGCAAGGGCAAGAGGAAAATAGCCAAATTGAAAACTTCTACCAGTTCTCTTATGCTCACCGAGGGAAAAGGTGAAGATGAAGGAGGAGAAGAAGAAGAAGGAGGAGAAGAAGAAGAAGGTGAAGAAGAAGGAGAAGAAGAATCTACAAAGGAATAGCCAAAGAAGAAAGGAAAAGTAATCATTACCAAACCTAAGAAGAAGCCTACTGTAGTATTCACCAGAAGAACTAGGAAAGGTAAGAAGGAACCTATACTAGTTAGGCCTGCACCCAAATTTGAGCAAAGGCTCAAACAATTGGAGGAAGGAGCTGGAATCGAAAATTTCAAAGCATTGAAATTTGAAACTAGAACTAATGCAGAGAAAATGCAGATTGAGGAACTAGTACTTAGCAAGATGGGTAAATGGAAATACTCCCCAGACCAGATTGCCCCTCAAATCTCAAAAGAACTACTAGAGAGATTGCAATTGAGATGGGAATTAGCCACCCAAATGGTAAAGGATATTTATGAGCAATCCCTAAAGAATCTTCGACCAAGTCTCACTGGAGCAGAAGTAAAAGCTGAAATGAAAAACCATGAAGGTAATATGATGATTAGATTCCACACTTGTTTGATTTTGATTAAAGACATTGAACATGTTGTAAATGATGCTACAAACATGTGGAAAAACATCTATCATCTACATAAGCCCAGTGTAGAACCAGTAGAAATCAAAGATGATGATAGCAACAATGATGATGAGCTTGATAGCACTCCATCCATCACAGTCTCACTATAGTGCCTGCCCCTAGTTCGCATTTCTGTTATCATTGTCAAATTCCTTAGGCTGATTTTATGCATTGATTAGTTTTAGAGATACTGGATTTACAATATTATGATATTATTTCATGTCTTGAAGTATAAATATATTGGTTATAATTGTTTAGTTGATTTCATTTCACATGACGTTAATGATGTTTTGATGATTCCTAGTTAGTAAATGTGGTTTCTTTCATAAAAATGTTAACAGGATGTCTTTAATGATGATTATGTTGTATTGATAGAGATGCATTATTATATGTACGCATTTGATGTTAGACTTGTGATTTTTACGATACTTACCCCATACTTGCATGTGTATGGTGTGCATGTTTATTTTATCTTTCTATCTGACGTGTTTGATGTGGTTAAGGGAGGGAGTCGTAGTCACCTGCTAGTCAGGATCTACATGATGAACCACTCCCCGCCATTGCCTGTTTAGATTATATATATATTAAATACATGTATATGCTCATATTTTATGCAGGATGCAGGTATCGGGCATCAACTTCCCTGAATTGCCAGGATGAGCATGCCCTATTACATATACTCAAATGGTGAGAATGGGAAGATAATGATCAGGTCCAATCCTAGCCATAGCCTAAAATACTTGTCCTGCAAGGAGGACTCATAATAGACTGTCTACCCTTTTTAAACCCATGAGTATTTTGTGCATATGTTGTTTTGTGAGTCTTTGATGAATTTTCTGTTAATTAAGTCTAACTAAAAGATTAAATTAATGATTTAATTTAATGGAAAATTATTATGACATTTTAATATTTAATTATATTTAATTAATTGAGAAATTAATTAAATAAAAAGAACTGAATTTGAAGATAAAAGTTATAAGATTAAATTTAGAATGTGATAATATTTATTTAATTTAATAATAATATATTTATAGTTCATTTTTAAATAAATGCTAAATATTATTTTTATTTAAGTTAATAAATATTTATCAAATTAAATGTTCAAATATATATTAAAAGGAGAAAGATATTAAATTATGAAAAAGATCTAAGTTCGCATGAATGAGTTTAAAATATAGGAAATTAATTAAAAAGATAAATTATGTGAACTTAACAAAGATATTTAATAAAGTGCGCATGTGATTTAAAAATTAATAAATTAAATAAAGCGAAGTCTAGTGGAAAATTAAATAAAGTAAATTTAATAATTCACTTAAAGTGCATGAAGGAATAATAAAATAATATTTTAATTAAAAAGAAAATTAATTGTGCATGAACGAATTAATTAAATAAAATAATTATAATTTTAGAGTTGTGGGGATAGAAACCCTAAAAGGTAATTAGATTCTATATTAGGGGTTTTTCAGGTCATTATTGGACACACAGGTTTATCGAGAGCAACTCGAGGGTTTGGAAAGAAATTTTTTTTACGTGGTTGAAAGATTTTGCTTGCGGTAGGAATTTGCATCTAGTTGTCAGAGGTTAGCATCAGATCCAAGTAGGATCTTGTGGCTTGACTGTATAGTGGGTTTCACTCTTCAAGTTTCTATTTGCTCCGTGTCTTTTGCATGTGTTGTTTTTCTAGTATGCAATATTGTTCTTGTTTGAGAAATATCTGTATATTGCTTAGATGGATGCTTCATTGAGGTTATTTTAGAGGATTGTATTTGAATAAGAAATTAATTAAAAATGAGAACCTATTGCATATTGATATCAAGCTTGAGATTTAAAAGATAAACGTCCTCTTTTAATAGATTTTAAGAACGAAAATTAATTTGGGAAAAAGTTTGAAATAAAAAGAAAATTTTGAATTAGAAATTGAATGGTTAAATTTGGTTTTCCTATCAGAATAATGTTGTACATGATTAAAAATAAAATAAAATAAAATTATTTATTTGTTTTAAATAAATAAAATAAATAAAATAAAATGTATAAATTTCAAAGTTGGGCAATTTTTTTAATTAAAAATATATAACATGGGGTGGGTGGGACCACACTGACCTCTTTCTACAGCATATTATATGCTACACGGTAGTTACGACTGCTACTGTAGTAGCAGGTACTGTCATAAAGGCAATACGCTGCTGCTATTGCAGCAGTGAAGCCGCCATGGCAGCCACCCTTTATAAGGATCGGCGATCATTATAAGCCGTAGGTTGTTTTTTTTTTAAGTTATAATATTATGTATTTTTAATATTATTTAAGTAAGTTAAAATTAATTTATATTAAAATTAAATTATCAATTATTAATTTTAAATATTATGCTTTTTAATAATAATTTTTATTATTATATATATATATATATAATAATATACTTATTTAATTATATTAAATTTGTTTAAAATTGTAATTAATGAATATTAACAAAGTTAGAGATTGTTAATTAATCTAGTTAAATTTTATTTAATGAGAATTAATTAATAATATAAGATGTTCAGTTAAGAGTCAAATGTATTTAATATTGATAAAGTCAAAGGTTATATCTTTAAGAATCAGCAAGTATTAATTTAATAATTTAAATAAATTATTCTTGGATTGTTTTTAGGAAATTGACTTAAAACAGTAAGGGTAAATTTAGACTAAGAGTGGGTTAACTTGTAAGGGTGAATTCTGAAACATTTTACTTGAAAACGTATGTTGAACTGAAACTATAACCTTACATTTAACTCAACTATATGCTTTCAAATCAAATCAACTGTGACACTATGATGTTTTCTATGTACCGTCTATTCTTTGTGAATTTTGGTGTTGATTAGATGTTGACTAGACTAGGACGTACACCAGAGTTTTTTTTTGAAATTTCTTTGATAGTATTTTGTGACTAGGTGTCGTGATGTGTCTTGTGATTCAGATTGAGATTATATTCATGAGGTTTACTTTGTGGAGTATTTACGTATACTTGGATGGGAGAACCATCTTATTATCAGGTTGTCTATTAAGGAACCGAGTTTGATCTTTATGGTTGTTGTGGTATGGGACACAACTGTGATTTATGTGCTTAGGAGAGGTTATCTAGGTACATGATTTGGGAGTGGCTTGCATAGGGTTCTGGGACCCAAAGTGGTCAGTGCCAGGGTAACCTAATGCAAGTTATGTAATAAATGATAACCTAGTAATTAAAACTTTTGGGGGGAAAACACACTAAAAAGATAAGTTAGAGATTTTTAATCTACCCATGCCTTGAGTGCTTTCATAGACTAAGGATGGGAATAAGATGAGTGCCTCATCTTCTTGAGAGGGCTTTCTAGTTTCCATATGTGTGATGTTGAGGGTCTGGGGTTCAGAGTAACTAGTCCAAGGTAACTCAACGCTTGAGGGTCCGGGGTCTATTAAGAGATCAGTCCGGGGTAACTCAAGCAGCCATGTGATGACACTCCCTAGTATGTAGCCTGAGTCTCCTCTGTAGATTTTGTGTACCTCTTCTGGTTTATCTATTGTTGGATGTGTTTATTATGGTTACTTACTTTCATTGATGATGATTGGTGTTTCATGATGTAGTACTTTTGACGTGTGGCTTTTGACTTGAGGTGATTATCTTTTGTTAAATTTATCTTATGACCTTGGTATTTGGTTTATACTTGGTTCATGTATGATGTTTGATTATGTGGTGTCAGTATTGGAGTGAGTGTTCTTACTTTTGGATTATTTTATTTTCTTGAGTAGCATGTGTTACCTTTGAGGTAGTTTTGGCTATTAGGGGTACCTTGCCTAGGAATGTTTTATGTTTGATTTGTCATATGAGGATCGTTCATTATCTTCCCTGCACGGTGGGAGTGGAAGCCTGACTAGGTAACCACGTAGTCAGGAGGTAGTGCCTTCTTACCATTTGGGTTCCCCTTCACATTGCTAGCTGTTGGATGTTTGTTGCAGAAGATGTACCTTTATCTTTCTTATTTCTTATCTCAAAGACTTCTTTTCAGATGATGTATCTATGTTATCATGTATTCTAATTTATTGTATCTATTTTCACATACCTATGACATGTGCAATGGATGTTATTAATTGAATGTACTTTCATTGTATTGTTTATACTTATGTATTTGCTTATGCAAATATGTATCTGGTATTTCTTTATGATTATGTGACATTGTACTTGAAACTTAAAGTAATTAATTTAAAAACTATTAAATGTGACTCAACGTAAAGGAACCCTTGAGGAATTGAAACTATATCTGTAATTGATTATGTGTATGTTCATGTTGCTTCCACATTAATGTTATCTTGATTTTGTTTAAAATTTAAAAAAAAAATAGTTCAGTAAACATTGTAACATGTTAGGTTTATTTCTCTTGGGTTCCCGAGCAGGGCGTTACACTCACCAGGAGAGCTGCATGCACTGATGGAAGATAAGGAGGAAGAAGACAAGGAGGAAGAAGCTGAAGAGGTAGATAAGGAAGAGGATGACCCTATGAAAATTGTAGTAGCAATTATTGCATCCCTTCCTCACTCTCCACCTAAAATTGTGATATCATCAAGGTTGGATTCAGCTTCGGCAGGTTTGGTTACAACTACATCAGATATGTCATCTGCACCTGCCACATCTCAGCTCCAGGTATCATCAATGGAAGTGTCTACCACTTCATCTACTGAGCTAAATACCTCCACTTCATCTACCGAGCTGTAGGCAACTTCTTCAGTTATCAAGTCATCCACTGCAACAATCACCACATTAGAAATATCTATTCCTCCTGTAGTATGTACAGTAAGTTTTCCAGTTTGCTCTCCAATTTTGTCAACTTCAGCTACATTAGCACCAATTTTTGCACCAATAAGCTCTTCAATTTTAAATATTTTGATATGCACATCAATTCTGGGAAGTATATCAATTTTGGATACATTTAGCCCCTCTCTCAGTCTTCCTTTAGTTGGTCCTATTCTAGTTTTGATAGCTAGGCCAACCTCATCGACCATTGTCTCTATTTTCATAGGGAAAGATGTTAGTACAGTAGAAAAACCAAAGACTCCATTAAAACTTCTACTAACAAACAAGACAATTGATGAGGATCTAGACTTGGATACTGAAATTGTCATTCCAAATATAGATACGGATACTGCTTCAGTTGATGAACTAAGACTGCTTAGTCAATGCATAGAACTGAAGGCAAAGTAGAAACAACTAAGGAATGAGAGAGATAGAGAGTTCTAAATTATTGATGAAGCAAAAAATATAATTACAGAGGCTATAGGTGTTGATGTTGATACTTCTCAACAAATTTTGCTACAATTAGAAGAGGTAGTCAATAAATTCAATGAGGATACCTTCGGTCAAGAAAAATTGATGGAGAAGGCAGAAAAGAAATTTGATAATAAGGTGCTTGAGCACATCGCTCAGCACATAGCAATAAAATAGGTTGAATTAACCACAATTTTGGCCAATATTGAAAATTCTTTTAATAATGTAACATCTCTTTTTGCTAAGCTCTGTGATGTTACTGAGTATACTAAGGAAATAAGAGAGCAATTGAATAAGATAGATGAGGATCTAAAGGCAAGCACACAAAACCTGAAGCTTGACCCGAGTTCAACCTCATCTCATCACCTCAGGATAAAATTTTTGTCAAAAAAACAAGCAAAATTTCTGAGAGAAGAGTCAAGGATCCGATCTACATTGTTAGATATTCAAAATATGATCCTTCCCATCATGGACACAATGCAAAAGCACATTGCCCATTCAAAAACATTGATCCATGACAACAATTTCTCCATTGCAAACCATGTGATTGAACTCTCTGCAGAAGTTCAAATAGCTCTATCCACATGCAAAATCCTGCAAGAGAATTGGGACAAGACTTTGTAGCTCATTCTTCAAGTGCATTCAGAGTTTATCTCACATTTTGGTGTTTCTATGTAAATACATTTTTTTAAATTCTTTGGCATTATTGTCAAAAAGGGGGAGAAACAAATACTCAGAAAGAGTTATTGGTGAGATAAATGTACAAAACGGACAAAGAGATACTCTAAATAAAAGTCATATAACTCATGTAAATACCTTGTGTATATTATATGGGGGAGTCATATGTAAGGAAGCCATGTATATTCAGCAGAATCAATTGTCAGTATGTCAGATATTGTATATAAGTTTTGGCTCATAAGTGTTTTTGTCACTAATGCCAAAGGGGGAGATTGCTAGAATTATGATATATTTGTCATTAGTCACAACACTTATTTGATTCTGAATGCTTACCGAGCTCATCACCTAGTCTACAGTTCACACTGAGCATTTAGCGATTACCATAAATAGTTGATACGAGCATTCCTTTGGAAACCAAGCATATGGATAGTTTAGCAGTATTTATCGAGTTCATAATGGTTACCAAGCAGAACAGTGTTCTCCAAGCAGTTAGTGGTTACCGAGCTTCACAGTGTTTACCAAGCAATCAGTGCTCATCGAGTCATTAGTAGAACTTAGTGCTTACTGAGTGATCAAGGTAAACAAAGAACTTAGTGTTTACCGAGTGATCAAGGTAAACAAACAACTTAGTGTTTACCGAGTGATCAAGGCAATCAAAGAAATCAGTTTTTACCGTGTAAACAAGGTAAACAAGGAATCAATGTTTACTAAGTAAACAAAGTAAATGAAGGAATCAATGTTTACCAAGTAAACAAGGTAAATGAAGGAATCAGTATTTACCAAGTGAAGAAGGTTATCAATGGATTCAATTTTTACCAAGTGACACAATATTCACCGAGTCACCAATGGTTACCAAGTTCCAAGCTACTTAGAATGATTAGTATGGACCGTGCCTTTACTCTTACTGAGTGCATGATGATGCAGTGTATTGTAGTGGATGCCGAGTATTAGAAGGTCACCGAGTCAGTTTGTGAAACCCAATTTTTCTACAACCTAGCCAACTCAGTAATGCTTGTTCACTTGTGTTTTGCCGACCTTGCCAGTGTAAATATTGGAATGGTATATATCATTTAAAATGATGAGATGTTGATAGTTGTTGGTTGTGATGTGTTGCAATAATTTGAGAAGAGGGAAAGCAAATCACTAGCAGAACAGAGGAATACAGAAAGGTCAACATTGATGCAGAAAGGATATATCTGTCACATCAGGTGATTAGAGCACAAAGGATCTTATCAGCAATCAGTTGCAATCAGATCCACTGCTTCATCCTAATAGGTGAATCAATTTTCTAAATCCTTTAACAAGGTAGATTTAATAGTCTTTTGTAAATCTCCTAATAGAGTGCATACTTCATTGTATGTTTGTAAATCCTTCAACAAGGTGGATCTAGAAATCCTACTTGCTCCTAACTGGGTAGATCATCAGAAGTGATCATTGTAAGCCTTAACCAGCCAACTTTGTACTATAGTATTGAAGTTTTGTGGGTATCATCCCCACCCCAGTTTTACTTTCTAATTGGAAGGTTTATGGGTCCCCAAATCTGTGTGTTCATGTGTTACAAATGTTTATCTTTTCATGCATACAATAGATTAGATGGATGAATGGTAAAAATATTATTATGCATAATTGAATTAAAGTTTTAGAGTTACTGATTCACCCCTCCCTTCTCAGTAACCTTGTTAGTCTTGAATATTTCCAACAAATACATGGGTAGAGGTAGAATTGAACACTCTATTTTTGTGCATCACCTTCTTAGAATAGATTAGGTAGTTTATTTCATGTATTAATTCTCCCTTTTCCTCTTCAAGTATAGTTTAGGTGAATCTTGGTAGCAAAGAATATGACCTTCTCAGGAGACTCAACCTCATAGTTCAAGTCGCATAGCTTAGGGATTGTTTCAATGTTTCACAAGGTCATCCTTAGGTAAAAACTTTGGACAAGGGTGAAAGCTTTTATGGCAATAGTTTATGGTACGCTTAGTGGGACAATACTTCGAAGATTTCAAGTTCATTGGTTCCAAAGAAGGAAAGTCCCAATAGATACTGAGAAGATAGTGTTTTTCTTGATATTTGTTAGCCTTCAAGAAGCTCATATCCAAGCACTTGGTGACTCTACTCCATTCCACATCTAGTTTTCAGACCAAGTTGCTATGATTCATGCCCAAAGCTAAAACAAGGGTGACTTCAAGAGGTAAGTTGCAATACTAGGAGCTTTCATTTTCTAATCCAAGAAGAAAGGTTAGGTATCTCTATCACTAGGTAGGAGTGTAGTAGTAACACATACCCCTGTAAGATCCATCTACACTCCTATTTTTAGATCTCAACCTAGAATACCATCTACTCATATCAGTAAATCACTTTTCTTACATGGCTAGAGCTCATGCTTTTGCCACCTTTAATGGTGGAAGTCCTCTCATATTAGCCCAAAGATATGACATACCAATATCAACTCTCAAAAGTATACCTGAGTTTACTAATGAAACCTCCATCTCCCCCTTAGAACACATCCAAGAGGTCACAAATTTTTGTAATATACATGGAATATCTAAGCATCATGTTGTTGTTAGGCTTCTAGCTTCATCCTTGAAGGGGAAAGTGCTACAATGGTATAAAGGCTTGCCTCATAACTCTATTGTTGATTGGGATGGGTTAGTAGCATCCCTATGCAAGCATTTTGATGATAAAAGTGACCACCTATTACTTTTAGAATAGCTAACAACTATCAAGAGGACACCCCATGAATGTATGACTGATTTAATTATAGATTTCAAAATACATGAGATAGAATATTGACTATAGTAAAACCTACTCCTAGTAATGCATTCATGTATTACATTAGAGCCTTCAACAATGATATTGCTACTACTCTATACTCTATGGGAGGGAAAACTCTACTAAATGCTTATGAGGTTTCCATAAGAGTAGAAAATATCTTGATACAGGGAGGGAAGTTAGCTCCAAGGCCCCCAATACCTTTCTTCCCTAATATGCCCAATCATAAGCCTATTGTAGCCCCTATTCATACTTCCCCTATAAGTCAACCTCTTTTTGTGGTCTCAATAGCATCTACATCCTCTAATGGAGTTGATGGGATTAAGGCTATGATGTAGACATTGATGCAAAATCTAGGTAGGAGGATGAAGGATCAAAAAAAGAAGATGGAGGACAACAATATAGTAGTGCAAAAAATGGGCAATGAGTTGGTGACTATGAAGAGACAACAAGCTCAAAATAATAAGCCTTCCCAACTCTAGTATCAAGGTTCCATACATAATAGACCTTCAAACTAGAGTCATGTTCCCTACAATCAAAATAGACCTATTGACTAGCCCCACAATTAGAATATACCTATTTATAACACCCAAACTACAAACACCAACCTAAATAGGGCTTTAGTTCATCAAAAAAATATTGCCCAAGATCAAGATTTCTATCATTCTTGTAACTACTTCTATGGATATTGCATGTATCAAAAGGTAGAATCTTATTTGGCATTAACTGCACCAAAGCAAGCAGTTGCCCAAAAACACAATGCTATTCAACTTGCTAATACTTTTTAGTAGGGCGGTTGTTCTTTCATGAACCATTAGGTAGAAGAGCATTGTAATGTAGACCAATATTCATGTGCTTACATTACTAGGAGAAAGAGAAGAGATGTTGAAGATGTTACTCCTCCTCCTCCTAATTAGACATCAACATCAAGTGCAGTGCCTCATGTACAAGTGGCTTCCCAACAACACAATGCTAGTCAACCTGCTAATGCTCCTCAACAACAAAGAAAAAGTTATAGTAGAGGAGATGTGAATGACCCTCAATTTGTTCCATCTCAACTTCCTACACATTCCACTTCCAAGTTTTCTACCAAAGCACCTAATGCATAATTCAGTGTGGTAGAGTAGATGAAGAGGAAAAATGTGAATATTTCTATGTGGGATGCTTTTGCTACTATACCATTACAAAAGAAGCTACTACAACAAGAATTGGAGAGCATTGAATCAAAGGATTAGCTATCTAGCATGGAGAGTTCTATAATTTTAGTATAGCCATCAAAAGAGGAAGAAATAAGTAAAAAGGTTAGACACCCTCCATTTTATGTTTCTCTAATTATAGGAGATAAGTTATTCCAAAACTTCATAATTGATTCAGGGGCTAGTAGTTTAGTAATGCCCAAGGGTGTTGTTGATATCTTAGAAATGAAATATCAACCCATTGTTAAGGATGTATTGTAGTTAGATGGTAGTACTATCAAAACTGTAGGAATCCTTATGAATGTTAAAATGGCTCCACATGCATGCCCTAATTGTAATATAATTCAAGATATATCAATTACTAAGGTTAAACAAAACTTTTCCATTTGTCTTTCAAGAGATTTCACCACCCAAATAGGTGTTTAAATATCGCCTGATTGGTCATACATAATTTTAGAAAAAGGCATGAAACCAAAGATTCAACTAGAGAAGAACATTATCCCTCCATCGTATTGAGCACTACACTCCTAATCTCATCAATATTAACTACACCATCCTAGAGATAGATGGAAATGACACACCAAACTAGCCTACCACTTCTCTAGTAGAGATACCTAATTTCCTCTTATGAATGAGCTAATGCATATTAGTTAGATCCTATATCTAAAACCTTGGAGACAAGCCTTGGTACTTATTGTATATCAAAGAAGGATGCTCTTGTCCCTAACTTGATAAACAAAAAAGAAGACATAAGTGGGACATGGAGTATGTACTTTTATGGATCAAGAAATAAAAATGGATCAGGGGTTGGTGTGATGTTGGTTTCTCCCACACTAGAAAGGTACTACATCTCATTTAGGCTTCAAGTCAATTATACCAATAATGTGGCTAAGTATGAGGCATTAATTTAGGGTCTCCTACTTGCTCAAGAAAGAGGAATTCAAGTCTTAAGTTTATATAGAGATATCAAGCTGGTGGCTAATTAGGTGAGGAATCAAAATATCACCAAGAATGGTTTGCTCAAGTCTCATAAACATAGAGCATGGGATTTTCTTGAAGTTTTCAATGCATTTAATATTCAAAGTAGCCCTAGTAAAGGAAATAGACATGTTGATAGACTTGTAGTAGAAGGTGAATCTTATGATGTCCCAAAGATTCTTGAAGATGAGAAGAAGTATAAAATTAAAGTGGTGGTTAGGTTTGTTGTCCTTGATAATAATTTCAAGTGGTAGGTCTTTGAATTTGATGCACAAATTGTAAGTTTCTTGTAGACTAAAGTAGAGTTCTCAGATAGAAATCAACCAAGATTGCATGACTAGTATGGCGATCAAATCATCAACCTTAGCTCCAATAAGTTTCCTAAGGGTCTTATAACCTTAGATATTTTCTTCTATCATGATGACCAAGTGAGGGATAGAGACATGAACCTTGCTGCAAACAAAGATGATCATATGCTAGTTGCAGTTATAGATGGAAGGATGCTAAATATGGGGAAGGTATGTTTTGAAATTGAGCAAGAAAGTTTTCTTCATCTATGTCAAGAATTTAATGATGTATTTTCTTGGACATATGATTATTTAAAGGTTTTTGACCCAAGTCTATATAGATTTAGTTGATAATGTCAAACTTATTAGGAAAAAGAAGAGGCCAATGAATCCCATGATTGAACCATTAATGAGAAAAGAACTATCCAAATTGATTGAGGAAAATACCATTTTCCTTATCAAGCATTCATCTTGGGTAGCTAACCTTGTCCCTATTAGGAAGAAGAGTGGAAAAATTAGAGTATGTGTAGACTTTAGGGATCTTAACCAAGCCTCCCTTAAATATCATCACCCTGTTCCTTCCATGGAAAAGATATTGTCTAAGGTTAGTAGTTTAGAGAGATTCTCTTTCTTGGATAGAT
The DNA here is from genome assembly GCA_028749045.1 of Cupressus sempervirens. Classification (NCBI taxonomy): domain Eukaryota; kingdom Viridiplantae; phylum Streptophyta; class Pinopsida; order Cupressales; family Cupressaceae; genus Cupressus; species Cupressus sempervirens. The sequence continues at coordinate 397,344,126 of CM053788.1, forward strand.
TCTCAGGTTATAACCAAGTGTTAGTCAAAGAGGCTAATAGATATAAGACAACTTTCACCACCAAATGAGGCACCTATACCTATAATAAAATTCCTTTTGGACTAATAAATGTAGGTTCCACATTTCAAAAGGCAATGGAGATGGCCTTCAAAAACATGATTGAAAGGTTTGTGTTGGTCTACCTTGATGATATCACAGTTTATTCAAAGAATGTAGTAGATCATTTTGGCCATCTCAAATAAATATTTATAAGATGTAGAGAGTATGGAGTATCTTTGAATCCAAGCATGTGTGTCTTTGCCACTAATCAAGGGAATTTTTTAGGACACATTGTATCTAAGGATGGTCTGACCATTGATCCAAAAAGAACAAAGGGAATACTTGCTCTCTCCCTTCCTAGTCATAAGAAAGGTCTACAAAGTTTTCTTTTTAGAATAAATTTTGTGAGGAGATTTATTCCTAATTTAGCTACCATGATGAAACCTCTTATAGCTATTCTTTAAAAAAAATGATCTTTCCATGGATCAAGGAAGGGAAAGAAGTTTTAAAGATATCAAAGTAGCCATAGCCTCGACCCCTACTCTCATCAATCTAAATTTTGATAAGGATTTCATTCTTTACACCTTAGGAGGTGAGTCAAGTATTTCTGCTATTTTGACTCAATTGAATGATAAGAATGGAGAGCAACATATTTCTTTCTTTAGTGAAGGGCTAAAGGAGTACAAAGACAAATATAGCTATGTGGAGAAGCAAGCCCTTACACTCATAAGATCTTTGAATAAATTTAGACATCTTCTATCCTTCAATAAGATCCACTTATTGGTCCCTCATGTAAGTGTTAAAGATTTCATATTGAGCAAATATATTAGAGAGAAAAAAGCAGGTTGGATCACTAAGGTGATGGTGTATGATGTGGACATCCAGATCATTAGGTTGGTAAGAGAGAAGGGACTATGCAAGTAGATGATCATCTCATGAATCATATGAAGAAGTTTCCTTGGTGTTGATAGAATAGTAGGAGATGAGAGATGACAATCCAAGGAGTTTGATAGATGAGATGATGGCTTTCTTATTAGGAAATGGTTATCCTAAGGGATTGGATAGGGAAAAAAGAAAATAATTCAGATTGTAGTCCATTCCTTATGCCATAGGTGATGGTATTTTGTTGAGGAAGGACTTCAATGGAGATTTGTTAAGGTGTATTGGTGAAAATCAAGGAAAGAGAATGATTAAAAAGCTTCATGATGGTCCTAATGGTGGTCACTTTTTAGCAAGAACAACTTCTATGAAGATAATGAGGGTAAGATATTACTAGCCATCCTTATTCCATGATTGCCATAGGTATGTTAGACAATGTGAAAAATGTGCTTTCTTTTTAGGTAAGAAAAGGCTTGTAGCTCTTCCACTTCATCATATTCAAGTGGATTAGCCATTTGCCCAATATGGATTAGATTTTATTGGTCCTATTAATCCTCCTTCTAGCTCTAGTCATAAATGGATTCTACCCACTATAGATTACTTTAGTAGGTGGATAGAGGAAATTGTATTAAAAGATGCTACTGAGAATTTAGTTGTTGAATGCTGGCAATATGTCTAATCAATTAGATAAGGTAAGTTATAGTTGTCATTTATGGAAAAATATTTGTTTTGCAAATCAGTCTTGCTCATCTATAAAGAAAATTGTCTAAGTGTCAAACAGTGTTACAACAACATAATAGTTTTGATGATAACAAAATATTCCCTTGGAATGTTCTCTTACATAGTTAACTAGAGATGCAGGACATCATAATGACGACGTATACTAGTGTGCATGTTCGTATGATCAACCAATTTTGAGTTATGAAGGAATTAGTAGCATAGTGATGATTCAACGTAGAATAGAGCTTGTCAAAAAATTATGTTAAATGACTTGATTTATTGTTTTTATTATTATTTCTTTATCAATTGACTCTAATGATGTAATGTGAGCTGACTAAGGAAGAATTTTTCAATATGTTGGTATAAGTAAAGAACTTCATTTGCAAAGTTAATATAGATGAAGTATATGATGATAATGATGTATGGTAAGTGATTGCAAAGTTGATATGATCTTGTAAAATGTGAGTAACAAGTGAATGTGACATTGTGATATATGATTATGCAGATTAAGTTGTGTGCAGTCACTCTCGTATGAAAAATTGTCAATCAAAAGATTTGTGAAGTACAACAAGTATCTCAGAATTTTATGTATACTTATTTCTTGAAGATCTTATTGTATAGTTGCATGTTAGGTTAGTGAGCTCTTCTTACACAAATTCTTATACAATCCACCAACTCCTAGCAGGATTGAAGTAACTCCTAATAGGGTTAAGGCTTCTAAGAAGGTCTAGTCTCCTAACAAGGACTCTAGACACTATACATTCTTCATAGACTCCAAAAAGGGTCAATATCCTTAACTAGATTCTTTATACAGTGAATCATCTAGTGGGTTTCATCCCCATCAAGGTTTTCCCTTGGCTAGGGTTTCCCTAGTTAAGAAAATATGGTGTTATGATCTCTCTTTATGTATGGTTTATATTGTTCACCATTATTGGTTTACTTTCTTATGCATGTGGTAAAATAATTAATAATATCTAGTTGTGGGCAAACAGATTGAAAATACTGATTCACCCCACCCCCTCTCAATATTATCTATTTCTAACAATTGGTACTAGAGCCTACTTATTTAGAAGAGACTTAATAGCTTGAATAAGATCCTTATGGATATGGAATAGTTGAAGAAGAATCTTGAAGAAGTACTTGAACAAAGTAAGGAGATAGCCTTAAAGATAGATACAAGGATTCAAAAGCCTACATTGGTGAATTAAAGTACAAAATAGATGACCAAAAGTAGAAAGGACCTACTAATCAGACCAGTGATGATGACATTGAAGATCTGAAGAAAGAAAATGAGATCTTAAAACATGAGTTAAAGATAGTTGAACTTAAGCTAAGTCTTAAGAAAAATGGAGGAAAGAATGACTTTGAAATTAAAGTTGAAAATGTAGATCTGAGATCCTAATTAAGCAAGGTAACATCTAAGTTGGAATCTATAAAGATAGAATATGTAGAATTAGAAAAATATAACACCATTGTGAAAGGTAAGTTGGTACAAAACAAATAACAACTTGAGAATTATATACTAGTAGTGATAATATTTAAAGAATAAATATGTGCATAATGACCTAGTTATGACAAGACTAGACTTGGATTCTTTCTTGGACAATCCACCAAGAAATCTATTGAGAGAAAAGAACCTGATAATCTTGAAGTCAATGAGGATCTAAGAAAGATAGATGGTACATCTAAAGACAAAGAGAATGTTGCTCACTCTGAAAAAGTTAAAGAATCTAATCAAGATATGGACAACAAAAGAAAGGAATCTTTTGCCTAGTGTGATGAACTTGAAGACATTGAAGTCATTGCAAAGGTAAATCCTTCAAACCTATTTCAAAGTTTTATTGCCATAATTGTCATGGACATGGTCATTATGCAATAGATTGTAAGAAACCTAAATTTGATAGCAATAATGCAAATAGTAGGATATATAGAAAAACTAACCATGTAGGAAATAGAAGAAGATCTCATAGTAATGAAAGTGGAGAAAGAAGTCAAATTGTTTACTACAGATGCAACAATCTTGGACACATTGCAAGGAATTACAGAGCACTTGACGACCAGCTAAATGAATAGAAAAGAAATGTACCTATAAAGCTATGCAATAACTTTGGACACATAGTGAAGTTTTGTAGAATGGAAAGAAGAGACCTAAATAGGAAGCATAATTACAAAAGGAACAATAGAAGAAATGATGATAGTTTGAAGAAAGAAATGAAGGAGCAGACAAATGAATTAAAGGAATCATTTATTAAGGCAAAAGAACCAGAATGTTCTCATATAGTTACAGAAGATGTACCTAACAAGACAATGAAGTCTCTTATTGTTTGTGACTCTTCTTACCAGAATTAAGCACTCTTAGTAAGACAGAGTATCAGTTATTGATAACTGATGTTAGAGTAAGTATCAAAGGTTGCATAGTTGACAGTATGTAGTAGACATTGATAGAAGTCTACAATGAATTGTGTGTTGGCTAATAAGGTCAAGATAAGGATATATAACAAGATTAATCTCTCTATTGCATATAGATAGTATACTAAACTAGTGGTAAACATGCATTTAATGTGAAGTACAGATTGTAAAATATTTAAAGGACATAAACTAACTTGCATACATCATTTGCTTGTGTGAAGTCTGAGTACGAGATTGAAGCAAGATATAAAGAATTAAAGAGGCCTACAATTATGTGAAGTCATTGAAAACCATAATACATGAAATTGAGGTATTTTCTGAATTGTTGAGCACAATCTTTCAAGAATGGAAAGATAAGAAGTCTTTAATGTAAGCAATAGACTTAGGAAAATTTTCAAGAAACATACATTTGTTTCTTTCATGATGACCCTATTGGAGCATTTTTGCAAGTTCTGGAAAATGTTCTTCACGTTGAGGATATAAGAGGATATATTCATTACAAGATTGAAAGAATAGGTGACTCAAAGATTCATAAGGAATTGGAGAAGATGTGTAATAATGACTTGTCATTAAAACCTAAACATAGATACCTAGAATGACTTAACCTAGTCAAGCATATGTTCTACACAAATTTTGGTAATAATGAATGGACAAGCATAATTTTGAGTACAATACATGATGATTTTCTATGGTTGGGAGATTCTACCATATGTATTGACAATGATCTAATTCACAAAGTCACAAGTTTGAGCAATGAAGGATGCAATCTAGTAAATATTAAGATTGTGCGCAAGATAGTTGAGATGAATCTCAATACATATTTTGATGGCACAAACATGAAAGTCAACACCATTTAAGATGATGGAGTGAGACTCATTTGTAAGATTTTGGATATAAGTACAATTATGGATCTAGGATAGATTCAATACCTACATGATTTCTTCATGAAACTTACTTGGCATTAAGAGGTGAAGAGGTTAACATGTGTGATATTATCCAAACACTATTGTTGAACAACATATCTAGAGTCAAGAAATCAAGGAGTGTGGTCTTTAGATTTGAATCCCTATTAACATATATTTCTTTATGATACTAAGAAGTTCCTTACAATCAAAAATCGGAATGAAAATGAGTCTCAAGCATATAGGTCAAGACCTAAAGTAGTCAGGGACAATGATATTGACAGAATAATGAAATACTTCCAAGCTAAAATGAAGCAAATGTATAGGATACCTCCTGTGCTAGTAGAGGAGTATAAGGATGAACTATTTTTTATGGTTGAGATAGATTTCACATGTATGGAGGCAATGGTTCCTCTAGTAAAGTTCATTAAACCTATGGGATATGAGACGAGTGAGGAATTGATTGAAGGGTACGCGTAGATAATCCTTCATTCTAAAGTTGATTCTGAATGTCCTAGATGGGGAACATATTCTAAGAAAATGAGAGAAGTTAAAACTAGTCAAAAAATGAAGGATTCCAAGAAGAAGCGGAGAAAGTAATAGATTCTATTTTGAAAGAATCTGGGATGACTAGGAAAGAATTTGATGAGGTGAAAGGGATAGCTATGAAAATGAAGGCTAGTGGTCAATTTGAGCTTTTGACCCCTACACCCATTATAGTGGTAGGACCTACTGAAGAGGTCACAATTGCTCAAACAAGTGTGCAAACACCTAATGTGCTCTATGTAATAGTTGTGCAACATCAACCCCTAAGGAACCTAGTGAAGAATAAAGAAGCATCAGCTGCAAGGAAGCCTACAAAGCTTGAAGGGACCAAAACACCTCCTAAAAGAAGAGTGAAGCAGACTATGAGTGGACCAAGAAAAAAGAGAAGAACCTTGCAAATTAGCTCATATGAATCTAATGAAGAAACTAATGATAGACCAATTGAGCTAGTTGATCAAGAAGCAAAGACATCGGTAGGGAAAAAAGCATGGATGCCAAAGGTAGAAAATCTAAACATACAAATCATTAATGAAAATAATTTTGTATAATTGAATAAATACTATGATTTGTATAATAATATGGATAGGAGATAGGTAGAAAATGTTGTAGTTAGAAACATGATTCTTAAAGATAAGAGATTTGATAGTATAAGAGGTTAGATACTCAAAGACTTATATAATAGATTGAGAGAAAGAGTAGAGTTGTAGAAGAAGACAAAAAAATAAGAATAAATATGGTGAGAAAGTTATGTTCTATAAATAATGAGGAAGAAATAATAGAAAATTTGAAAGGTATAGCAACATTGTTGAAACATAAAATGAGACCCATTCTCCTCATGGGAGGAAATTATGAAGAAGTTAATAAAGAAACTCAAGAGGCTATAGTTTCATACATGTCTACTATGCCTAAGATAAGTGTGCAGATAGAGGAGGTAGGACAGATGCCTAAAAAAAGTGCACAAATAGAAGAGGAAAGCTAGATTCCTAAAGAAAGTATGTAGATAGAAGAGGAAAGCCAGATGCCAAGAAAAAGTGGGTAGCCAGAGGAGGTGAGCCAAACACCTAAGGAGTGTGTGCAAACAAAGGAAGCAAGTCCAACTATAGAAAATCCTCCTCATAGTTTTGAACCTGTAGCTACACCAAGTTCTTTACCACATATCACCATTGGTAGTGAATCTATGCAAGTAGGTAACACCAATGTGATAGTTGATAGAATTGAGGACCCATTTAAGTAGTTTGGTGCCAACATTGTTGGCAATATCATGGACTATAGTAGCTCTAATGAAGAAGAAAGGGATCAGGAGCCAAAGGAAGAAGATGCATCTTCTACGAAGAAAGTTGAATCTAGTAGTGAAGCAACTACTTTGGGTATACCCTTGGTAGTAGCAATAGTAACTTCTTCCACACCACCTACTCAAGTAGTAGCAGTAGCATAATCAAATGAAGAAGATGAAGCACAAAATCTCCTATCTTCTTTGAGTAAATTTCTTAAGAAGAAGAAATCAGTCAAGTCAATTGAGAAGACTTTGACCTTAGTTTTGAACATAATAGAAAAAGTAGTAAGCCTTGTTGATGCCCTTGTAGATATTCAATAGTGCATAGCAATTTTGCATAAATCTTTTGATGATGAGTTCACAACACTAAAAAATGTGGCTACAATTCAAGCACAAATAGAGCATGATGGTAAACTTCTTGATACCATGTGCATTAATATGAGAAATGATATATAAACTTTGAATATATGTATTAAAGCATTGAGACAGTGTATAGAGGAAGGATAACAAGCTTATGCTAAGTGCAACTTGGCATATAATTATCTTCAAGAATTTGATGATTCGATCAAAGAAAAGGTAATTGAGCTTCAAATGGTCATTAACAACTTTTTGAAGTAAAATTAGAAGATGGATACCATTGAGCCTCAATACAGATACTTCATGATAGCATCAGGGACTTATGAGCAAAAAAGGAGAAAGCTATGAAGAGATTCACTCTCCTAAGAGAACACTTGTTCCCACAAGTAATATTGCTAGAGAATCAATTGGAGGAATGTTTGTCAGCAAAATCTTCTTATGAAAAGTTTGTGGCTAGAGACTTGGATGTAGTAGAGTTGGCTACATATGCCATATGTGCGCTTATTAGTGTATCTGATGCATTGAAAGAAAGTTGGAAGAAACATTTTACTTAGTTTAAAGCCAACTTTAGTGATTGCTTTTCCAAGTTTTGATGTAGCTACTAGATTTTGACAATCTCTTTTTGATACCTTTATCATTTATATTAAATGGGGAGATATATGATAAATTGTAATTAATTGTAATTGTAAAGCAAGGCAATAAGTTTTAATAGGAAGTTATAAGGGATGTAACATTTTTCATAACATGAATACAAATGTTTTTAAATTATGTTATCGTTATTTGTTTTGATTGGTATGACATCATGTTTGGGACTTAGCCAATTTTCCCAAAATGTTGCCATCAATGCCAAAGGGGGAGATTGTTGGAAATATGTCCAATCAACTAGATAAGGTAAGTTATGGTTTTCATTTATGGCAACATATTTGTTTTGCAAATCTATCTTGCTCATTTGTAAAGAAATTTGTCTAAGTGTTAGACAATGTTACAATAGCATATTAGTTTTGATGATAACAAAATATTCTCTTGCAATATTCTCTTTTGTAGTTGACCAGAGATACAAGACATCATAATGATGATGTATACCAGTGCACATGTCCATACTATCAACCAAATTTGAGTTATGAAAGAATTAGTAATGTTGTGATGATTCAGCACAGAATAGAGCATGCCATAAAATTGTGTTAAATGACTTGATTTATTGTTTTTATTATTATTTCTTTACGAGCCAAATCTAATGATGTTATGTGAGCTAACTAAGGAAGAATTTATCAAATATGTTGGTATAAATAAAGAACTTTATTTGCAAAGTTAATATAGATAAAGTTCATGATGATAATGATGTGTGATCAGTGATTGCAAAGTTGGTATGATCTTGTGAAATGCAAGTAACAAGTGAATGCAACATTGTGATATATCATGCAAAACATTGTTATGCTAGATATGATGTAGATTAAGTTGTATACAGTCACTCTTGTATGAAGAATTGTCAATCAAAATATTTGTGAAGTATAAAAAGTATCTCAGAATTGTATATATACTTATTTCTTGAATATCTTATTGTATAGTTGCATGTTAGGGTAGTGTGCTCTTCTTGCACACATTTGTATATGATCCACCAACTCCTAGTAGGGTTGGAGCAACTCCTAATAGGGTTGAGGCTTCTAACAAGGCCTAGTCTCCTAACAAGGACTCCAGGCACTATACATTCTTCATAGACTCCTAACAAGGTCAATATCCTTAACTAGATTCTTTATATAGTGAATCATCTAGTGGGTTTCATCCCCACTAGGGTTTTCCCTTGGCCAGGTTTCCCTACTTAATAAAATATGGTGTTATGACTCTCTTTGTGTATGGTTTTTTATACTATTCATCATTATTGGTTTACTTTCTTATGCATTTGGTAAAATAATTAATAATATCTAGTTGTGGGAAAAGAGATTGAAAATACTGATTCAACCCCCCACCCCCCCACCTCTCAGTATTATCTATTTCTAATATTGAATTCTTAGATGGACTTGTTATAAGGTTTGGTTCCCCTTCCACCATAATTTTAGACAATGCAAAATCATTTGTAGGAGCTCAAATTTGTGCATGGGCGATTGATCATGGCATATACCTGAGCACTTCTTCCAGTTACTACCCCCAAGGTAATGGCTTAGCTAATTCATTCAACAAGAATCTGATTAGGATAATGAAAAGAACTATTGAAGATAATCAAAGGTGTTGGAACCAAATATTGAGAACAACCCTTTGGGTTGATAGAATAACACCTAAAATGTCTATTGGAAACTCACCTTTCATGTTGGTGTATGGCAAGGAAGCAAGGATTCCTATCTAATTGGAGTTTCCATCCCTAGAATTAGCCCATCAATTGGAACTAATTGAAAATGATTCTATGATAGTAAGGATAGTAGAATTGATGTACTTGGAGGAGAAGAGACATCAACCAATATAGACCTTGGAAACACATTAGCAAGAGGTGAAGAAAATATTTGATAAAATGGCTAAGTTTATAACTTTTAGAGAGGGTGATCTTGTGCTAAAGTGGGATGTAAATAAAGAAAAGGTAGGAAGAAATTAAAAATTTGATGCACTATGGAGTGGTCCCAATGCGATCATTAGTTGCATGCAAGCCAATGCTTTCTAGTTAAGTAGGCCTAATGGTGAAATCTTGTCTATTCCAATCAATGAAATATATCTCAAGCCTTATTTTTGATAGAGATGAGTGTTTCATGTACATAGTTAGAATAATTTTCTTTTTCTTGTTGCTATTTTCCAAGAAGTATCAAGCAAATGTTTGTTGTAGAGAGTTTTGGTTCTAGTTTTACAAAGTTGTAGAGGTTGAAGGGCATGTTTTAGGGCTCAAAATGTGGCAGAGGTGATGAAGTGGATGTGTTCTCAAATTTAGAGACTTTGTAGCCCAATGGATCTTGAGTGGTCACTGGTCTTATGCCAAGAAGGCTTGCATCCCCTCAGGGTCACTAGAAATGTTAACCAAAAATGCCCTCCCACCAACAAATCAAATTCAAATGATAGGCTACTCAATAGTCACCTAGGGTTTTTATGAAATAATTCAACATTGGCTATATCCTTTGTCTTGATGTTATGCCTTAGAATATTATTAGTTTTGATTGTGCAAATCACCCTTTGGTTTGCACAGTTGTGGTGGGGTAAAAGCTAACTAGAGTTCAAGTGGCAATAGTGTGATTGTACTGTGTTCACTCGGTCACAAGGATAAATTAGCATACTATGGTTTAAGTCATGATAGTGTGATAAGGGAAAAATCTAAAGTGTTTTAAGGATGCATTTTGTACTATTAGGTCTTTCAAATCTATCACCAGTGCACTATCATTGTGTGTTGGGAGGGAACTATAGTTAGAGTTGCAATCAAGTGACTTCCTTGTTTTCACTTGGTCACAAGGTTAGGAGGTAAACCTTAGATCATAATGGAGATGGTGTGAATATGGTCATGATCTAAGTCTTTGTGAGGTCATAGTGGTTAATAAAAGGTGTCAAAGGCAAGATGCAAAGTAGTAACAATTAGTTGATTGCAATTTTACAAGCAATATATATTAATAAAGAAAGGTAACGGTGAAGTTACAATCACAGGTGGTCAAAGAAGGAAGACTTTGCAGAGTGGCAAAATGATAAAAGATGATTGGTCCATATGGAAAAGCCTGATGGTTTGAGTAAATTTGACCAATGACACAATTTATTTGGCAAGTTAATGACAAAGGAAGCAGCACTTCGATGATAGATATGATTTTTTTGATCTCGAACAACCACTTTCATCATTCCCTAGGTTTGATAAATACAAAAGAACACTCCATCACTACAAGTTTATCCATGTACTTAGTCAAAAATTAATGGCCATTGTTCTTGACCTCTTAGAGCTTTGTTTGGTGTACAAGTGAATTTCTAGCATCCAATTTTGTACCATGATTAGATATTTTTTAGATTTGCAATAATGGTTGGATCTAGTGGTTGTGAAATGGGTCTTAGTCAGAGATATCTAGTTATGCTTAAGCTATAAAAGCACATTTGGTAGCCCTTCTAATGGTTTGTATGGATTCATCTCTATTTTTTTTGGCATATTTTGTATGCATATTTTAAATTCCCTTTTCCTTTGAGCTATTCATGATATTCATCCTTATCTCATTCAGTCATTGATGTACTATGGAAGATCTATTTGTCTTTCTTCAATATTTTGTGGCTATCTACAATTTACATGATTGTATCTCTTTTGACCTGTGAATGATATATAAGTGAATTTTCTTCTTTCCTTGTGTTATTCATGTTGGTTGTTTGATCTACATTTGATTGTAGGATTTAAACAAGTCTAAATCTATATACCTTTGATATCATAATAGTTCAAGTGTGCATACATGGGCAGAGGTAGGATTGAACACTCTATTTTGGTACATCACCTCCTTAGAATAGATTACATAGTTTCTTTCATGTATTCATTCTCCCTTTTTCTCTTCAAGTGTAGTTTAGGTACATCCTGATAACAAAGGAAGCCAACCTTCTCTAGAGACTCAACGTCATAGTTCAAGTCCCATAGCTTAGAAGTTGTTTCTATATTTCACAAGGTTTTCCTTAGGTAAAAACTTTGGACAAGGGTGCAATTTTTTTTTATAATAGTATAATGTATGAGGAAACAGTGATCAACAAGGCATTGAGAACATTACTTTGTATCTATTTTAAAAGATTTTTTGCAATACAAGAACTTAGATGCACACCTGGTAATGATGTGACATTGGATAGTCTATTTGGTAGACTCGCAACTTTTGAGTTGGAAAATTCTGATAAGTACACACCTACTAATGTTGAAAGTTATTTTAAAGAAAAAATGACTCTTGATGAATCTAGAGGAAAGAAGAAAAGAAAACTTTTGAAAAATGACGATGAATTACGTTGGTGTTTGAAAATGTTACCCATTTCCAATTATCCCAATGAGAAATTGATGCATCTAGGGGCAACTAACTCCCATTATCAACACATCCATTCAAACATCAGGCCAACTATAAGGCATGACCCTTCTTCTTCTTCAAGCTCTGCAAAACCTAGGCGGGTGGACCTACAGATTCTTTATATGGTACCAGTTGTGAAAGCATACACTGAATCTATTATGAAGCAGATAAAACCCTTATTTCTCCTAATAACTCATGAAATAACATAAATCAATAGTAGCTAAATGCAGATCTAGGAATCTCAGAAGCTGAGTGAGGGTATTCTACTATAGCTCTTCAACACGAAAGGGAAAAGCGTTGATTAATGATGTTGAGTTTCAACAAATCCTCAAACATGCAGCAATATAACAAGTGATCTTAAAACTGATCAATGCCTGATCCATTGGGAAAATCCATGAATTCAAAACATACATTTGTGACATCAAGACATATTCTATACCCAGACATAAGATCTATCCAACCACCTTGTGATTTAGACATCAGTGTTCATTCAGGTCTCATTCTCACAAAATATCCTTCTCAAACAACTAGTAACCTTGTTTAAACATATCGAGCATTTACTTGGCCCTTTGGTCCAACAGCAAAATACATCAAACATACAACCTGAAAGGGATGCAAATGGGTCTCAAATCTTTGTTTCAAAACCACATAAGACTTACAGATTGCTGAGACAGGAGACAAGAACCAGAACAAAACTAGTGAAATTGTTGCTCATATGTATTCATTTCATTGAAACTATACATTCAGATGCATAAAATTAAAACGTGAAACTACCTAATATCTCAGAACTATCTATATTATCTCTACAATGCTATTCACATGAGAGTTCTGCTAAAGAAAATGGTGTCATAGTCATGGAAACATGTCAAAATATTGGAACCAATGGTCTCAGTGCAAAAAACTAGAATCCCTAATGCTATCACAGCAATGAACTTTTTCTTCCCAGAAACTGGAACCTACTAGTTTCTCAGTAACAAAAATTGGAACTGGAATTGGAACCAATACAATGTATCAGGGAAAGAATGATATAGACAAGGGTGAATTCCCGAATCTGATCTACAACTGCCATCTGTACACTTGGAATTCAATCTTTCTCAGCTGAATCACCTCTCTCTTCTTTCTACCATCGTGATCTAATTTTATTTCATCATTTTTTGTAACTGATTTGTAAATGTCTTTTTCTGAATGATGAAAACTTGCTGAGTCACTAAAATATCTGATTTACCTTATGAAAAGCTGGTGAACTCTTCAAATAACTGACTTAAACGTGACCACAACTGCATTTTCACTGTATGCTACTGATATTGAAGTCATTACCATGTTGGAAAACAATTTTGGACTTTGATATCTGAAAATGGTTGCAATTCAGGTACCTGAGACAAATCCTCCTATAGCTCAAAAAGACTGACACCTATGCAAAAACTGACTCCAAAATCGAAAAGTTTGTCTTCTCCCGATTCCGCCAATATATAACATTGCCTATCTGACCTCTTGGAAACCTCTTGAAAATCATTTTGAAAATGACTCCTCTGCTAGAAAAATTAGGTCTACCATTTGATTTTTTAAATTTATTTCAAAAATTAAAAAATCTAATGTCCAAACTTTATAATATGCATCCTTTTGAAATAAAACTCAATCACGTGCATTTTTTAAGAAAATATATTAAAAAATTATCTTTTCAAACATCATATATTTTCCCTCTCTTTCCAATCCGAGGTCAACCTTCAGTTGACCAACTTTTTGCCACGTGGCAGCTTCTGATTGGTCGACCACTATTCTCAAATGCCACATCAGCGCCATAGGGACCCAGTGCCACATGTCGCCAAGGCGCTTCCCTGCATTACTTAAATCCCTACAACTCCATATTGCGAGGGTGTGTAGACCGTCCGATCTTGCCACGTGGCGAAATCCCGTTCCTCCGTCTGAACTGCTCGTTTTGGCCATCGCATCACCCGTGGGACCCATCATGCCACGTGGCGCCCAGGCACATCCCCACATTTTTTAACCTCCGCGCAACTCTTTTTGCGGGGAAGCGTCGTTCGTCGATTCTGGCCGCGTGTCAAAATCTCGTTTAATCTCTGATTTTGGTGCCACATCAGCGTGCTAGCATGTTTATTTAAAACATTGTGTTGCGTGACCCTGCCAACTGTCTTCGTGTTCCAACTGGCCGCCAACAGGCCCTGCACACTAAGATTGACGCTTTCAAAAGTGCTGTCTAATAGACATTTAACCTGTTGCAAGGAAAAGTATTTAAAAAACTAAATGAAGCATACCCCCGAAGCATGTGGGATTATGCTTCTATGCTTCGACTCCCTGTGCGTGGATGAATTCTTTCATTGGTATTTTATTATCTGCAGTGGCTGAGGTTTGACTGAGTGTTTTGTTGCAAACGACTCCCTTTTTTTTTTACTTCCAAGATCGTTGCTGCTCGAACATTCTGCCCACTCTCTCTAGCTTGAAACGCCCCTGGCTGCGTGGGCTCTCGATGCTCTTCTTAGAGAAAAGTTATGGGCCTTGAAGCAATTCAGAATTGATGTCGTCTTCTATTACGCTTTTGTGAAAGGTAACTTTCAAATCGTCAGCACCCTTCATGGAAAAACCAAATGGTCCAATTTTTTGACCATTACCATTCTCTCCGGTTATCTTAAATGCACACTCTATCATAGGGTCTATCAAACAAATCACCTTGGGGATTTTCACCTCCTGAGCATCAATCTTCTTTAAAGTCACAGCCATGCCCTTCGTATTCCAAACTGAGTTGTCCTCTAGAGGGCGTGATTCTTTCTTTCATGTTTGTTGCGGCTTTAGCTTTAAAAAAAATGCAGACCTTCATTATCATTGTGTTGCCTCACGCCCTCCAAACATGAGCATTTCCTTTTCTATGCATTTTCCCAAGTCTCAAGTCTGCTTTGGGGTGGGGTTGTTCCATCCTTCATGTGGGTGAAATAAAACAAGAGGACACCATTGCCCCTTAGAGAAATCCGATCATTTTATGGTGTCTCCCTACCGCTTTCTTTTCATTTGCAGATGAGCTTCCCTTTTAATGGCTTTTCCTTTTTGTATTTACGTTTTATCAAACTGGCTTCATTATATTTTCTCTTGGATTTCCTTTTAGCAAACCCATTTGATTTTTTTATGATCAATATCATGTTTGTCTCTCAAACTATGTATATTTCCATCCTGACATATATAGGAGTAATTTTTTCAATCCAATCATTGTAATGGAGATCCTTGAATTGGTAATTTCATTCTAAGATGTGCCTTCATGGATCCAACTGGTCCAGTTATCACAAATCTGATGAATTTAGCTGGGCGCCAAAGTGGGTCTGGCTAAAAAATTTTCGTTTCCAAACCACTAATATGGAAAATTGGTCCATTGATTATCTCGAGCTGACTGGAATCCATTTTGACCACTGATTTACCATTATGAAAACTTTTTCAGGAGGCCTCTTGCCCGACTTTTTAAAAAAATTGACATAAACACCTGATCAAGCTTTGAAACTCAGGATCTCTGTTCTCTCTAACATGTTCAACAAGCCTGCCAGATCTCGTTGCATGACAACATCAAGGTCATAAGATATTGACCTTCGAAGTTGCCAACTTAAATTCACCTACAGAGAAACATGTCAGAAAGCTAGAAAGTGCATTTGGAAAGGGCCTGGGAAACTAAGCAAATGAGCACATGGGGAAATGAAAACTGGGGTGTTAAATCTCTGTCATGAGGACATTATGATCTTGCAATTTGGGCTCATTATGAATAATTGGGCGTAAATGGTAGACGCTCAAAGTAGGCTACTCAGATTTGCTGAGTGGAAAGAATGACAGCAAACCAATTTTTACACATGGAAAGACCTTGGAAAAGTGTGCAAACGGATTTGTCAAGATTTGAAAACTGGTACCCTTGTAGTATTTTCAGTACAAAACACAAGGAAACAAACCATTTGATCTCACCTATCACGGATCAGGAGATATGATGTCCCGAATAGGGGTTCAAATCAATCTGCAAATACTGACACCAGTAAAACTTTAGAAATTCCGTTTGAAATCGCATTTGAAAACTGATCAAACGGATTTGTCAAGAGCTAAAATTTGAAACATGATAGGTCTCTGACGTGTAAAATGCAACGCAAAAGGAATTTTAACATTTGGGTCAACTAGTCAAAAGTTACAACACATCAAACATGGCTTCCCAGAATTTTGAATATTTTGCAAATGTGTGAAAACAGTAACTGACCAACTTTGAGGGATTCAAAACCTAGTCAAACGGACTCGAAACGACTCAAAATCTAAAACATAGGTTCTCAAGTATGGATATTAGATACTCCCAAAGTGGTGAATCACAAAACCTTTTTGGGTGCGAGATATTCAATAGAAAACATAGCCTCATGTCGTTGTTTGACACTTCGGTGAAAACGCAAGATTGACAATTTCTGAAAGCAAGACTTTGCCAAATGACTCAGATTGATGATTTAACTTCATGGAACACTTAGACAGGCTAAAAATAGGGTGTTAGAAACATTAAACACCTTTTAGGCTTCAGACTGGCAGTCGAGTACATAGGTATCAAAAAGCTTTCATAGGGCTTAATTTCTCAACAGTGCTCAAAATTAGGGCTGCAATTTTGAGCGCCAACGGTGGCTCTGTCTGGGGATGCATGTCCCTTGTGGGCATGGAAAGATTTCAGATCACTTGGAGAAGCAGACCACACACCTAAACAGCAAAACTTTCTCGAACAGGTTTATTGAAAGCAGGGAAACTACACTATTATGTATACACGATGACCCGAGCCACCGAAAAGTTTCAGAACTTTTTACCTCTGTCATACACTTGATTTTCATTTACATCCTTCTGAGGTAAACTAAAATTCTCATTGTCATTTTTTTCACCCAACGTATCAATATTTGCAATTAGCTCAATAGGAAGAACAAAACTATCATCATCTTCATAGTGCGTATAAAAATCAGACATACTTTCTTTATCTTGCCTACTATGAAAAAAAGATCAGCATGACCATAACAACTGATATCAAACTGAAACTGATCACTAATGATTGAATCATGGATTCTTTCAACTGGAAACACAAAGTGCTCATATTCAACTTTATTCATCAAGTTATATGGAGCAGATTGTAACTCACCTTGTGCCTCCGTAAATGAAAAGTATGTGAAATTTTATCGTTGCCTACTTGCAACCATGTTACTCATCGAATCAGATTTATCCTTTGCTGAAACCTCTTCACATTCAAACAACTGATTAGTCACCACAATTGAAAACTCATTCTGACAATACTGATCCAAACTATGTTGATCATTATCATCTTCTTTATCAAACTGAAAGTCAAAATACACCTTGAACTTCTCTTCACAAGACTTATCAGTGCATGAAGAAAATCTATAACCGGATTGACAAAACTCACTATTTTCCACTTCACCATATGAAACATCAAAACAATGTTCAGCAAGATCAACATGAAAAGAACCTGAAACAGCATTAACCTTCCCTTCATTAACATTCTCTACATCCAACAAATCGTCATGTGCAAAAACATTTGAGGTTCTGTTATATACACCTCCAAAGTCTAACAAAGATTGTTTGGATTCTACCTCTTTTTCCACATCAAACTTTGGGGAATTGATTTGACTGGATGAGAAAGTATTATGAGAGAACATATGAAGATCCTTAGAGATACTTACGTGCTTTTCAAACTCATGAGCCAACAAAATAGAGATTTCATCAAAACTCAAGAAGGCTGCCTCACAAATCTTCTCATGGCTATGATTGTCATCTGGGTAACATGAAGAACTTGCAACAGGAAGATCATTAGTGTAACAATCTGGAAAATTAGAATTATTACAACATTCTTTCTTATCATGGCAATCACTATATCTACTATTTTTTACAACTTTCTTCAACTTCATATGTATTGTAACAAAATTTATCTTCTCTTTTATAGCCATCTTTTTCATGCTGATTGCTGTTACCTGATTCATTAACATTTGAATCCACCTCTTCACACTCTGAAGACAGATTATCTTGCTCTACAGATTCATTATATTCATTGCTACCTTGGCTTTTAGCACATTCATTATCATCAAGAGACATAACATGAAATCTATAATCACCACTTTCCATCTTCTCAATGAATTTTTCAGTTTGCAAAATTCTTTGTAATCTAATAGGTGCTGGCCAATCGACTAAATCGGGTACTAGAACATCAAGGAAAATATTTGGCAGGGAAGATTCCTTAGGTCTACAATGAAAAGGCATCTTACTGATTACTGACTTAAGCCTTAAATAACATTGTTTGATACTTAGACCTTGAGTACTGCCTACCTCAATTCTTATAAGATTTACAATCCTTTTGTAAACCATTGTATTCAACATAGTAATGTTATTATTCACGATTTTCAAACTCTCAGAATTTGGTGAACTAATCTCAAATCTGAGATCTGATTCCATCATAAAAAAAACTTTCTACCTCTTCTTTCTAGTGTTGAAAATCACTAAATAGAGGCAACTTCTTTAAACACTTGACTTCCATGAAAAGAAAACATGAAAACCAAAATACCTCCAATGCTGATACTGAACTTGGATCTGCTGATTTGGCATAGTTGCAAGACTGAAAATCCTTCACACCATTGATCAAACTTTGTAGACTCGCCACCTCCTTTCAAGAGGATAAAGAGATCACTGCTATGATCTACTTTTTACATTTCAATTTCTTTATAACAACATATTTCAAACAACACTTAAAAACTTATCAAGAATTTAAAACTTCTTTTCCAAGATCTATCAACAGTCTTAGATCTGCCCATACAACTGAAAGTCCTTCAAAATTTAGCAATGAAATCAACTAAGAACAACAGGTACAGAGATTTGAGAGTCACCACTCACACTTGGTGAGAAATAAAACATAATTTGTCACTTGAAAAATATGAACTAGACCTTCAATGTAGGAAAAACTTGCAGATCACTGACATCCTGAAAATAATTTACGCTTTATAAACGAATTCTTGACTTTGAAAATTTCTCAATAGTACTTACAAACTGGACTGATTGAAGATAGACCTATGACAGTCATAGAACACAATTTTCATCCAGTTTTACAACATACTGCTGATAATGAATAAAGCTTAACTAGGGAACATGAAACTTCAGCAAGGAAAAGGAACACATCTTGCTATTGATATGATATATCCAATCTGTTTCACATCAGAGGCTCCTATTCTTTCAACAAAATGGATTGCCATCTTATCTCACCAGCAGAGTTGCCATTTTGTTGGTGTTTGAAAATGTTACCCATTTCCAATTATCCCAATGAGAAACTGATGCATCTAGGGGCAGCTAACTCCTATTATCAACACATCCATTCAGACATCAGGCCAACTATAAGGCATGACCCTTCTTCTTCTTCAGGCTCTACAAAACCTAGGTGGGTGGACCTACAGATTCTTTATATGGTACCAGTTGTCAAAGCATACACTGAATCTATTATGAAGCAGATAAAACCCTTATTTCTCCTAATAACTCATGAAATAACATAAATCAATAGTAGCTAAATGCAGATCTAGGAATCTCAGAAGCTAAGTGAGGGTATTCTATTATAGCTCTTCAACATGAAAGGGAAAAACATTGATTAATGATGTTGAGTTTCAACAAATCCTCAAACATGCAGCAATATAACAAGTGATCTTAAAACTAATCAGTGCCTGATCTATTGGGCAAATCCATGAATTCAAAAAATACATCTGTGACATCAGGACATATTCTATACCCAGACATAAGATCTATCCAACCACCTTGTGATTTAGACATCAGTGTTCATTCAGGTCTCATTCTCACAAAATATCCTTCTCAAACAACTAGTAACCTTGTTTAAACATATCGAGCATTTACTTGGCCCTTTGGTCTAGTAGCAAAATACATCAAACATACAACCTGAAAGGGATGCAAATGGGTCTCAAATCTTTGTTTCAAAACCACATAAGACTTACAGATTGCTGAGACAGGAGACAAGAACTAGAACAAAACTAGTGAAATTGTTGCTCATTTGTATTCATTTCCTTGAAACTATACATTCAGATGCATAAAATTAAAACATGAAACTACCTAATATCTCAGAACTATCTATATTATCTCTACAATGTTGTTCACATGAGAGTTCTGCTGAAGAAAATGGTGTCACAGTCATGGAAACATGTCAAAATATTGGAACCAATGGTCTCAGTGCAAAAAACTAGAATCCCTAATGGTATCACAGCAATGAACTTTTTCTTCCCAAAAATTGGAACCTACTGGTTTCTCAGTAACAAAAACTGGAACTGGAACCGGAACCAATACAATGTATCAGGGAAAGAATGATATAGACAAGGGTGAATTCCCGGATCTGATCTACAACTGCCATCTGTCCACTTGGAATTCAATCTTTCTCAGCTGAATCACCTCTCTCTTCTTTCTACCATCGTGATCTAATTTTATTTCATCATTTTTTGTAACTAATTTGTAAATGTCTTTTTCTGAATGATGAAAACTTGCTGAGTCACTAAAATATCTGATTTACCTTATGAAAAGCTGGTGAACTCTTCAAATAACTGACTTAAACGTGACCCCAACTACATTTTCACTGTATGCTACTGATATTCAAGTCATTACCATGTTGGAAAAAAATTATGGACTTCGATATCTAAAAATGGTTGCAATTCAGGTACCTGAGACAAATCCTCCTGTAGCTCAAAAAGACAGATACCTGTGCAAAAATTGACTCCAAAATTAGAAAGTTCGTCTTCTCCTGATTCCAGCGATATATAACATTGCCTATTTGACCTCTTGGAAACCTCCTGAAAATCATTTTGAAAATGACTCCTCTGCTAGAAAAATCAGGTCTGCCATTTGATTTTTTAAATTTATTTCAAAAATTTAAAAATCTAATGTCCAAACTTTATAATATGCATCCTTTTGAAATAAAACTCAATCACATGCATTTTTTTAAGAAAATATATTAAAAATTTATCTTTGCAAACATCATATATTTTCCCTCTCTTTCCAATCTGAGGTCAACCTTCAGTTGACTAGATTTCTGCCACGTGGCAGCTTTTGATTGGCCGACCACTGTTCTCAAATGCCACGTCAGTGCCACAGGGACCCAATGCCATATGTCGCCAAGGTGCTTCCCTGCATTACTTAAATCCCTACAACTCCATATTACGAGGGTGCGCAGACCGTCCGATCTCGCCACGTGGTGAAATCCTGTGCCTCCGTCTGAACTGCTCGTTTTGGCCATCGCATCACCCGCGAGACCCGTCGTGCCATGTGGCGCCCAGGTGCATCCCCACATTTTTTAACCTCCGCGCAACTCTTTTTGCGGAGAAGCATCGTTCATCGATTCTGGCCGCGTGTCGAAATCTCGTTTAATCTTTGATTTTGGTGCCACATCAGCATGCTGGCATGTTTGTTTAAAACATTGTGTTGCATGACCCCGCCAACTGTCTTCATGTTCCAACTGGCCGCCAACATGCCCCGCACGCTAAGATTGAAGCTTTCAAAAGCGTTGTCTAATAGACATTTAACCTATTGCAAGGAAAAGTATTTAAAAAACTAAATGAAGCATACCCCCGAAGCATGTGGGATTATGCTTCTATGCCTCGACTCCCTGTGCGTGGATGAATTCTTTCATTGGTATTTTCTTATCTGCAATGGCTGAGGTTTGACTGAGTGTTTTGCTGCAAACGACTTCCTTTTTTTTTTACTTCCAAGATCGTTGCTACTCGAACATTCTGCGCACTCTCTCTGGCTTGAAATGCCCCTGCCTGCATGGGCTCTCGATGCTCTTCTTAGAGAAAATTTCTAGGCCTTGAAGCAATTCAGAATTGATGTCGTCTTCTATTACGCTTTTGTGAAAGGTAACTTTCAAATCGTCAGCACCCTTCATGGGAAAAACCAAATGGTCCAATTTTTTGACCATTACCATTCTCTTCGGTTATCTTAAATGCACACTCTATCATAGGGTCTGTCAAACAAATCACCTTGGGGATTTTCACCTCCTAAGCATCAATCTTCTTTAAAGT
Organism: Cupressus sempervirens; assembly: GCA_028749045.1. NCBI lineage: Eukaryota > Viridiplantae > Streptophyta > Pinopsida > Cupressales > Cupressaceae > Cupressus > Cupressus sempervirens. The sequence continues at coordinate 397,366,288 of CM053788.1, forward strand.
CACAGCCATGCCCTTCGTATTCCAAACTGAGTTGTTCTCTAGAGGGCGTGATTCTTTCTTTCATGTTTGTTGCGGCTTTAGCTTAAAAAAAAATGTGGACCTTCATTATCATTGTGTTGCCTCACACCCTCCAAACGTGAGCATTTCCTTTGCTGTGCGTTTTCCCAAGTCTCAAGTCTGCTTTGGCGTGGGGTTGTTCCATCCTTCATGTGGGTGAAATAAAACAAGAGGACGCCATTGCCCCTTAGAGAAATCCGATCATTTTATGGTGTCTCCCTGCCGCTTTCTTTTCATTTGCAGATGAGCTTCCCTTTTAATGGCTTTTCCTTTTTGTATTTATGTTTTATCAAACTGGCTTCATTATATTTTCTCTTGGATTTCCTTTTAGCAAACCCATTTGATTTTTTTATGATCAATATCATGTTTGTCTCTAAAACTATGTATATTTCCATCCTGACATATATAGGAGTAATTTTTTCTATCCAATCATTGTAATGGAGATTCTTGAATTGGTAATTTCATTCTAAGATGTGCCTTCATGGATCCAATTGGTCCAGTTATCACAAATCTGATGAATTTAGCTGGGCCCCAAAGTGGGTCCGGCTAAAAAAAAATCGTTTCCAAACCACTAATATGGCAAACTGGTCCATTGATTATCTCGAGCTGACTGGAATCCATTTTGACCACTGATTTACCATTAAAAACTTATTTCAATTATTTCCGCACCATTATGAAAACTTTTTCAGGAGGCCTGTTGCCCGACTTTTTTAAAAAATTGACATAAACACCTGATCAAGCTTTGAAACTCAGCATCTCTGTTCTCTCTAACATGTTCAATAGGCCTGCTAGATCTCGTTGGATGACGACATCAAGGTCATAAGATATTGACCTTTGAAGTTGCCAACTTAAATTCACCTGCAGAGAAACATGTCAGAAAGCTAGAAAGTGTGTTTAGAAATGGCCTGGGAAACTAAGAAAATGAGCAAATGGGGAAATGAAAACTAGGGTGTTAAATCTCTGTCATGAGGACATTATGATCCTACAATTCGGGCTCATGATGAATAATTGGGCATAAATGGCGGATGCTCAAAGTAGGCTACTCAGAATTTGCTTAGTGGAAAGAATGACAGAAAGACAATTTTTACAAATTGAAAGACCCTGGAAAAGAGTGCAAATGGATTCGTCAAGATTTGAAAACTGGCACCCTTGTAGTATTTTCAGTACAAAACACAGGGAAACAAACCATTTGATCTCACCTATCACGGATCAGGAGATATGACATCCTGAATAGGGGTTCCAATCAATCTACAAATACTGACACCAGCAAAACTTTAGAAATTCCGTTTGTAATCGCATTTGAAAGCTGATCAAACAAATTCGTCAAGAGCTAAAATTTGAAACATGATAGGTATTTGACATCTACAATGCAATGCAAAAGGAATTTTAACATTTGGGTCAACTAGTCAAAAGTTACAACACATCAAACATGGCTTCCCAAAATTTTGAATATTTTGCAAATGTGTGAAAACAGTAACTGACAAACTTTGAGGGATTCAAAACCTAGTCAAACAGACTCAAAATGACTCAAAATCTGAAACATCGGTTCTCAGGTATGGATATTAGATACTCCCAAAGCGGTGAATCACAAAACCTTTTTGGGTGCGAGATATTCAATGGCAAACACAGCCTCCTGTCGTTGTTTGACACTTTGGTGAAAATGCAAGATTGACAATTTCTGAAAGCAAGACTTCACCAAATGACTCAGAATGATCATTTAACTTCATGGAACACTTAGATAGGCTGAAAATAGGGTGTTAGAAACATTAAACACCTTTTAGGCTTCAGACTGGTAGTCGGGTACATAGGTATCAAAAAGCTTTCATAGGGCTTAATTTCTCAACAGTGCTCAAAATCAGGGTTGCAATTTTGAGCGCCAAAAAATTAGATGATGAACTTGAGCCATTTTTGCCTAAATATCTACCTAGGGGAAATGGAAAATAAAAAGGTAAACTCCTTGTTATTATTTTATGTGTAACAAGGTTGGTCATATTGCAACAAGGTATCCTAAAAGAGAAGAAAAGGATGAGAAGGACAACAAACATTGAGGAAGAAGAGACAAATGTGACTATTAAGGAAATAAAGACCACACAGGAATGAGTAAGAAATTTCAGTACATTGCTAAAGAAGCTACTAATAGTGACATTGATGAAAACGATGAAGAATCTCTTTATGTTGCTATGAAAGATGAATCTAATGATGAAATGCATGAGATAAATTATTTAATCTCACATATTATAAAGAATAATAGATGGATAATTGATATTGGATGTTCACATCACATGACTGGTGATACGTGTAAGTTTGATAAGTTGGTACATCATAGTGGAAATAGTCTCAAGTTTGGAAATGATGCACCATATCTTGTGAAAGGTAAAGGATCAATGGTACTAAATGATAATATCAAGTGCGATAATGCATATTGGGTTGAATGTCTAAAATATAACTTGTTAAGTGTGACATAGTTGATTAGTTCAAGATATAGAGTTGAGTTTCAAAATAGGAAACAAAGATCTATGATGCTACTAGTGAACTAATTGGAAGAGGAGAGAAAATACAAGGTAACTTGTTATATCTATACTTATTTGATGAAACTTGTTTGTTTGCACAATTTGAAGATGTTTGGCTATGGAATAGGATATTTTTTCATGTGAACTTTGATAATCTTGTTGAAATTAGTAAGAAGAATAGAGTAAGAGGATTTCCAAAGCTAAGTAAACCTTATAATATGATATGCAAAAATTATCAATTGGGAAAAAATGGCAAAGTCTAGATTCAAGAGAAAAGTTTATTCTTCTGATGATGTTTTGAAAATAGTTAATACTAATTTATGTGGTCCTTTTGGAGTGTGATGGGCCCCTAAAAGGCCATTGTTTTAAGATATTTTTATCTTTTTTTAAGAAGTTATCTTGCAGAAACAATCATGACTTTATGATTTTAAGCAGACAAGCTTATGTTTTTATGTATATTGTATGTGTGTGTGTGTGTGTGTGTATATATATATATATATATATATATATATATATATATATAGATATATATACATATATGTATGTATGTATGTATGTATGTATGTATGTTAAGACATGAACTAGAAGTGTGGATAGTTCAAATATGCTATATTTTCTTGGATCTATGGACAAAAATGGTATAATGAAGTAATATTACATGCTAATAAATAGTTCCCCATTTATGCTATGTCTTGTGTAGTTTTCCTCCTATAGCCGTAGGATTTTTAAGAGTAGTAATTTGAACTTTACACCTTTTCTAATATTGATGATGAGATAAATATATGTATGTGGAAGTTTTGTGCACATTAAATGTTTCTTAAGAATTTTCCATGGCTATTCAAGGGTTAACACCTCAATGTTAAAGTGAGAGCCAACTAGATTATTGAACCATGATGAGTAGAGCACGCCATTATATGCTTTCTATTGGTATAGCACACAAATGTAGCTTCCACAACCTACTATATTCTTGGGGGATTAATTCATGGCTAATGCTGACTTGTTTCAAACTTTATGAGTCTATAATTGATCCTCATTAATAGAGTGATCATAGAGTTAGGAAGTAGTCATAGTTTCCTTTAAATAACATTTTCTATAACTTTAAGCATACTTTTTGAAAAGAAGAGGATAAGTTGATTTTCATAGCAGTAGAGTGTGATTTAGTTTTTAATCAAGTGTAATTCTTTCACTATGAATGAATAGAATAAGTAGTTCAAGTTTATTCCCTTTATCTTGATTGTCTTTTTTATTCACTCATCCAAGGGGGCCCACTTGGTGAGTGAACTATTCTATTAGAATAGATTTCATTTTCATGTTTGTTTCCTTGCAAGATAGAATTTTGTTGCTCTTGCAGCCATTGATAACAAAATTAATGAATTGTTCCTGCAGCATAGGTAAATAGATAAGTTTACTATTGTAACACTATTTTAAAGCATCATGTTAAGTTTATGTTTTATTTTCTAGCATAGTTTTCCTTTGGCATTTCCTTCACTTTAATTGTAGTGATTTGAAGGAGAATTAGAGCATACACTTTGTAGTCATCCTCTCAAGTTTATGCTCCTGGGTTGAAAAATTAAATAAATTCAATGTACTATTTTATGTAAAACACATGATGTTGTCTGACCATGGAATTACTATGAAGAGATGTCCAATCCTTTTTTATTAAGGTATTAAGCTAATCGAACATTTTTGGCATCATTTCCAGGGAGGTGTCAATCTAGTTCAACCTTGGAGTCATTATGTTAGTTTAAATTCTACATTACTTTGCATGCATAGAAGAAGAGACCTCCAAGAGAGATTTCTTCCCCATAATATTTAGGAAAACATTTTTTATCCTGATCCTAAAGAAACTCATAGTGAGCATGAAGAAGAAGAAATTTTTGAAAATCCATTTGTTGCAAATCAAGAATGAATACCCTCATCCTCTGATGAATCCTTTCATTTAAATGATTTGTTTGTTGAACTTGAATACCAAGATAATCCACTTTCTCTTGTTATCTATCAACCAAAACTGCCATGTCCTCCTCCAAGAATGGCTCAACCTTAGCCTACATTTCCCTTTCATATCCCTCCCCAACAAGGTAATCAAAACATGAAGAACATACCTTTTGTTGCACTTCCTAAGTTCCATGGCCTAATTACTAAAGACCTTAAAACCTTCACCTTTGAGTTTTATATCCTTTGTAGAAGTTGTAACTATACAACTGATGATCACAAGCTAAAGTTTTTTCCATCCACCTTAAAGGAAGCTTCTCCAAGATGGTTCATGGGGTTGGGTGCGAATGCTATAGTAGATTGGTCTAAAATGAGAAACTTGTTTCTCACAAATATAAAGAATATTGTTGGGGTCAAAATTTGAAGGGGGGTGACATTTTCAAAATGTCCCAAAAGGATGATGAAACTTTGGAAGACTATGTTTCATGATTCATGTTCAACCTACAACGTAATACACATCAAATAAATGAAAAATCAAGGAAATATCTTTTTTCTAAGAGGAGTGAATGATGGAAGTATTGAAGCTCTAGATTTAATGGCAGGAGGAGATATCACTTGGAAAAACTAGACTGATATATAGAGTATATATCTAAATTATTCCAAAGCCACTATGAAGAAAGGAAGGGGACTTAGAGATCTACCACCTAAGTCTAATGGAGGTTAAGGAGTATCAAATATGGAATTTTCTAATTTACTATCAAATTGCAAACAAGAAATCATTAATGATGTAGCCACTTAGTTGGATACCATGGAGGCTAGAAGGAAGAAGGAAAGAGTTAATGCCATGTAAGCTGAATTCTATCCACACTATAGGGAAAAGAAAAGGCATTGTACGTGTAATCACATTGCAAGTCTGGAGACACAACCAATTCTGAATGAGTTTAGAGTCATTGATGAAAATGGAGAGGTACCCTACATTTCTTAATGAAGATCATGGGCTCAAAGACAAGGTATGCCACAAGATCCTCTTCAAAGTTATAATAGTAACAATCAATGGAAAAATATAAGTTTTAGTGGAAATTATAATTGGCAATAACTCAATAAGGTTGGCAACAACCTTAGCAACATTGATAGCAACCTAACCAAGATTGGTAGCAACCTTGGCAAGGTTGGCAACAACCTTAGCAAGGTTTCTAGCAACCCTAGCAAGGTTGGCAAAAAAACCAAAATTAGAATACCCAACCTAGTTAGCAAGCTCTAATGGCACCACGTTAGCAACACGCTTTACTAGCTCCTCCTACAGTGAATAATGCTCCTCCCAAGAAGAATCGACTACCAATTTAGCCTAATCCTATCCCCAACAATACCAAACAACCAACACAATAACAAAGCTATGTTATTTTCTTGAATGATATCCACTTAAGATTAGGTACTACTCTTCCTTCACCCCAAAAGCCCATAATAACTGAATTTGAGGATTCCCCAAGTGAACAGGTTGATGAGTCAAATCAGTAAACCTCTCCTATAGCCAAAGAACCTTTATTTCCTCATAAGTTGATGGAACAAGGCTAGCCTATAGAAAACCATAGAAATTGATTTACTCAATCAGCTCAAGCAAATGATAGTATAAATACCATTACTTGATGTTATCAAAGAAGTCCTTTCCTATACTAAAGTTATCAAGGAAGCATGCATCAAACAACTAGGAAGAAAGAAGAAGGATACAAAAAATATTCATGTCTTAGGACAATTGTTTGATTTAATGATGGAAAAATTAATTGTACCTAAATATTTTGACCCTGGGAGTCTTGTGGTTACTATCACCATTCATGCAATGCAAGTTCAAAATGATTTAGTTGACTTAGGAGCATTTATAAATGTCATGACAAAGGAGGTATTATCTTGATTTCATATCATTGGTCTTAGAGAAGCACCAACCATACTTTAGCTTGTTGATAGTTCTACTATAAAACCAAATGGGATGATAGAAAATGTCATAGTCACCTTGAATTCTTGGAAGTATCGAGTAGACTTTGTTGTCCTTTCCCCAGAGGCCAATGTGGGTGGATATCCTTTAATTTTAGGATGACCATGGTTGGCCACTACAAATGCATATATAGCTTTCTAGTCTAGTAAGAGGACAATATCCAATGGTATCCATACTAAGAACCTAACCTTATACTCCCCTACTCAGCCACTATTGTTAGATGACCAAGTAATCTAGCTAGACTTGGGTGATGAAGATGCAGATGCATATCCCATCCATCAACTAATGATGATAGTTTGAGATTCATTTGTAGCCTTTCAAGAAGAAGATTAAATCATTTCATCTATTATTATGAACGAATATGAAGTAGAAGCTCATGTGTGTCCTTAAGCAGAATGTGTCCTAGAAACCATATTACCACCTTTGAACACACCCCAACATTTAGAAGCTTCCTAATTTCCTCACTCCTTATTACCTCATGAGATGGATTCTTCTCCTATTTCCTAGTTATTTATGATAGATAAGGTTATTAAGAAATTATGTTGTAGTTACTATAAGAAAATCAAAAATAATTTTCTTGGGACTACATAGACATGAAAGGACTAGACCCTATGGTTTGTACTCATGAGATTTGCATCAGTCCTAATTTTAAACCTATCTGATAGCCTTAGAGGAGAGTTAACCCTATTTTAAAGGATATAGTTAAGAATGAACTACAAAAATTATGGACTGTTTGTTTTATCTACCCCATCTGTAATGGGAAATGGATTTCACCCCTAGTTATTTTACCAAAGAAGGGAGGAAAATGGAAATTTTGTGTAGATTATAGGGAGCTCAATTTAGCCACTAAGAACAACCACTTTCCCTTTCTATTTATAGACCAAGTTGTTGACAACCTCGATAGCAAGAAATATTTCTCTTTTCTGAATGGTTTAGTGCTTACAATCAAATACAAATAGCTCTAGAGAATCAATAAAAAACAAATTTCACATGACCATGGGGTACCTTTGCCTACTTAGTCTTACCCTTTGGCCCATGTAATGCCCTAACCACATTCCAACAAGCTATCATAAGTATCCTTTCTAATATATTTTCTGACTATATGGAGATCTACATGGATGATTTTACTATTTATGGGATTAATTTTGAGGAGGAAAAAGCCAACTTAGAGATGGTACTCAAGAGATGCCAAGACTATAACCTTTCCCTATAGTGAAAAATATTCTATGATGATGGAAGGAGTAGTACTAGGTCATTTCATTTCATCAAAAGGCATCCAAGTAGATCCTACCAAGATTGAATTCATTAGTACCTTATCTACGCTAGAGAAGCAGAAGGATGTCCAAAGTTTCCTAAGACATGTTGGATATTATGGAAGATTAATCAAGAATTTCAGTCAACTTACAACACCCCTTTATAATTTGTTTTAAAAGGATTCTAAATTTTCCTAAGAGACTACATGGGCTACATCTTTCTTGCAAATTAAAGAAGTTCTTACATCAACACCAGTTTCAAGAGGACCTAATTGGGTACTACCTTTCCACATCCATACAAATGCCTCAAACTATACTATGGGTGTAGTGCTAGGCCAAAAGGTAGACTTAGTTGAACATGCCATTTATTTCATTAGTAAAAATACATGGGGTGTAGAGTTTAACTACACAATTATTGCAAAAGATCTACTTGCAGTTATTTATGCACTAAATAAATTTAGGCACTACATTATTGGATATGAAATATTTGTTCATACTGATCACTCTTCTATAAAGTATTTGATGAATAAGCCTACAATATTAAGAAGATTGGTTGGTTAGTTGTTACTTATGTAGGAATTTGATATCACCATAATAGATAAACCCAACAAGGTCAATGTGGTAGCTAATTTCCTCTCTCGGTTGCATGTCCCTAATGATCCTACAACCATTGATGATAGTTTTCTAGATGAAAACCTTTTCCTATTGTCAACTCAAAATCCATGTTATGCAGATATTGCAAATTACCTAATATAGGAAAGATGCTACTCACTTTGTTACTAAAGAAAGGAAGTTACTTTCTGAAAAGAGCTTTAATTATTCTTGGGATTGTTGGATTTATGTTTTATACTAGCCCTAATCAAGTCATGCATCAATTCATAAGAGAATATGAAACATGTGATATCTTGAGGGCATGCCATGATGAACCCTACGAAGGTCATTTTATAGCCAAAAGGATGGCCTTTAAAATAATGATAACTAGGTACTATTGGCCAAGTTTACACAAGGATGCATCTAGATACACCAAGAAATGTGATAAGTGTCAATGTATGGGAAGACCCACTAAATCAGATGAAATGCCCCTACAACCTCAAGTAGTTATTGGACCCTTTGATAAATGGGGGATTGACTTTGTAGGCCCTATTAAACCCTCTTCAAAAGGTAAATCTTATATCTTAGTTTGCACTAATTATGTAACTAAGTGTGTAGAGGCCAAACCAATGAAATACCCAAGGGATAATAATGTTCCAAAGTACTTGTATGAATGTATCTTTACATGATTTGGAGTCCCTAGGGAGTTGACATCTTATCAAGGAGCTCAATTTACATCTAATCTAATAACTACTCTCATAGAAGAATATACTATTGAGCATGGTAAATCATCACCTTACCACCCACAAGATAATAGCTAAGTGGAAGTTACCAATAGAGAGTTAGAAGCCATTCTCACCAAAATAGTAGCACTTCATAGGAAGGATTGGGTCACAGGCCTTCTTGAAGCTCTGTGGGCTTATAGAACCACTTAGAAATATACAATAGGTTTTACTCATTTTGAGCTCTTCTATGGTAGGTTAGTTGTAATGCTAATAGAGTTTGAATATAAAACATTGAGGACCATTTTTGAGCTCAATATGGAACTCACTATTGTACAATAAGTTTAAATTTTGAGTTTAAATGGTCTTTACAAATGGTACAAATCTGCATTAAACAACACTAAACTCATCCAACATCAATGAAAAAAATGACATGATAAGTTTATCAAAGATAAAATGTTTGTTGTAAGAGATTGGGCCCTTCTTTATGATTCCAAGTATCAACGCAATCTAGGAAAGTTTCAAACTAGCCGGTTAGGGCCATATGAAATTGTTGTTATATTTCCAAATGGAGCAATCCAGTTGTCTACTATTGATCCTATTTAATTCAAGTTACTTTTTAATAAGAATCACCTTAATATCTATAACAAACTAGTAAGTCACAAGTAGTTCCTACAACAATTTTAGGACAATGAAGATATACTCATTCTTGCAGCTAAACAATTTGGGTTTTCTACCTTCATAGCTGCCAAATCTTGATTTCATTTAAGCTTTTCATAATAAACACTTTCTTCTTCAAATTAATTTCTTTGTCTTTCATTTCATATCACCTTATCTCTTTTCCATCCTTCCACCCCATCCCATCACGCCATCACTTCTAATGATCTTTTTCAAAATTCTTTCCTGCAGTGCCTACCAAGTATGTGCCACATACTCTTGCATATATTTTATTTTACTCACTCTTTATTTAAAAATTTGTGTTGTTTAAATTTATTCCTCTTGCATACCTTGTCCTAGTAGGACCCATGCCTGAACTTAGTTGGGGGGAGGGAATATTCATTTTTCAAAAAAAAAAATCACATGTAAACTTTAAAAGCTATTATCTTAGATGTCTATCATCACATATTCATGACCTGCCCTTTTTTTATTATGTCATTAAGGGAGTTAAGGAAATTATAGTTGAGTTTAAATTTTAATGATAATTGGTAATATGTTCAAGGTGAAAGACTTTTACACAAGTGAAAAATTATGAGACTAGATGCAAGGAAGGATATCATGAGAATGTGTGCATTAAAAATCTTTATGAAGCACGAAGTGATAATATGCCATTTTCTCTATCTGGTACCATAATATTGCAAATTCTATTAACTCACCATTGTTGAACTTTGAAAATGCCACGATTTTTCCAAAATTATATTGTGAAATAAAAATGGGTGGAGGTCTCCAAATGTATGATCCAATTGATCAAAAAATTTTTTTTGGATGACACAACCATTTGTGAAAAGTTCTAGAGAAGAGGATGGTTAAATTTTTGTCTCAATATTAAGGGATTTGGTGAGGAGGTCACTTTTTAATTTATGAGCACCTTGAAGGATGGCTTTGCAATGGTTAAGGGCCTCAAAATTGAATTTATGGAAGATATGGTCGCCAAAGTCACTTAATTACCCTAGGAAGAAGAAAATTGGGCAAAATATTTTGACCTACAAATGGCTAGGGCATAGTTCAATGTACATCTTGACCCTCTATTGGACACTGAAAAGAAGTAAGGTACCTCTAGATTATCATTTCCTTTGTATTTTATCTATCCAATAATATTTATCACTCAATACTTCACTTGTGAAGGTCATTACAAATACCTGCATGCCCTACATTTCAAGATATTGGCTCATGTACGACATGATTGGCAATAGGTAAATCTTCCCAATTTCCTATTTAACATTGTTAAGAAGCAAGCTTCTTGAGTGCAATCAAGAAAGGATCAATCTTTCTCCCATCATTTCTTGATAAAATTAGTTATGAAAAGAGAATTGAATAAATAATCAATTGGGACATGGGAAGATTTTTTGCAATTAAAAGAAGGAGAGCCTAAGTTGGTCAGCCCTAAAGGCCAAGGGGTTGGATAAAGGAAAAGAAAATATACTAGTTTTTGTAAGGTTATTCCTAGGATTCAAAATGTTCCTAAAGCCTCTTTTTCTAGCTTTAGACCAACTAAGAAGAGAATCTATAATGATGATGCCTTCGTCTCTAGCAAAATGAAAAGAAAAATTAGAGAAGCTACTAGTGCACCCAAGATCCCATCATCTATTAAGACTAAGTCTGTGATTAGGGAAGGAAAAGGTGACAATTTTGAACCTAAAGAAGAAAAATTAGAACAAATTAATGATGAAAATAATGTTAATGAAACCTTGTGCTCACAAGAAGAGGAAGCTTCATAAAAACCTCCCGAAGCACCTACTATAGAAATGTCTACAAGCAAGAGGAAATGAAAGAATCCTCCATGCATGTCTACACTTCCTATGAGGAAAAGTACGAAGCTTTTTGAAGGAAATAATATTATTGAAGCTTCTATTCCAATGGTTAACCTAAAATCTTCTGAGGTATAGGAGTAGTCCTCTTTGGAGGAAAAATTGCAAAAAAACATAACCACTAATAATCAGTGTAGTAAAGTTGACCTTAGTGTTAACTATGTGCTTGTTGATAGTGAAAAGGAGTCTGATGAGCCTAAAGCATTAGAGGAATTTGAAGAAAGACATGTTATGTAGGATACTAGTGAAAATGTAGAAGGCCTTCCTTTTGAGGACTATCCATAATTTAGGCAAGAAATTGTTGAGGAAGTAATAGAAAAGCTCAATAAGATGGGCTAGATACACTGGCCACGATAGTAGGTGAATCCAATAAGGAAGAGAATGTGGTGACAAAAATTGTCATAAGTGAAGGATAATTGAAACATGTTATTAATGAATAGAGCTATCAATTAAAATAGAGCTCAGACTAGAATGAAGTTTTAAAAAGGAGGATTGAACAAGTTACCAGATTGATTCCTAAACTAATAGAATGTAGATCACCATCACTATTGTATGCATTGTTCCTCAAAGAGCAACTTGTAATTTTTAAGTTGACTAGAATTGTGGAAGGGCTTGATCCCTCCATTACAACTCTGCACAATTTTTATGACACATTCCAATCTATTCCAATACCATTAAGGAATTTATTATGTGAATTATATCTCCATAATTTGTAAGTTCTTAATGACATAGAGTGGAACTCACTCTTGTATATAGGGGATGTGCAGTTGACAGTACTGATGTCTTGGATGCAGAATGAGATAAGTAGGGAACATTAATTTGCGCTTTACATGAACAATAAAATGGTAGTTCCTTCTCTCATGAGACCAGGAGTTCAACACTCTAAATGGACATTCCTTGATTAGATTTCTATTCTAGGAAACCTTTCTAGAGCTAGTAAAGTATGCTCAGTCAGAGAACAAGCCTTTGCAAATTGGGAACAACACTCCTCTCAAAAGGTTGAGACAACTATTGTTGCTTCAAGAAAAAGATGGACATAGATGCCACATGACTTGAAGATAAGAGAACACCACTCTCCTCAAAAATTAACTCTTGCTACTATTATAATTCTATGGTATATTGATTTGGGAAGGAATTGGTGCAAATATTGACTTCCATTAAAGTATCAACCCCATATTCTCCTCCAATCACCACTAGAATTAAATGATAATATAGAGGATCATGATATGACAAAAAAATTCCAATGATGGAGAAAGCTCAAGGAAAATTATGGGTACTTTGACTATATTAAGAATGAGCTAGGGGAGAGGACAACTAGTGATTGTAGAGTTTGGGCCAGAATTAGAAACTTCATGGTTGTTGGGGAAAAACAACAACTCTATCAGGGGAGATGATGGGCCTCTAAAATGCCATTGATTTAAGATCTTTTTATCTTATTTTTAATCAATTATCTTGCTGAAACAATCATGACTTTATGGTTTTAAGTATATGAACTTATCTTTTTATGTATATGTTATATATGTTAATACATGAAGTAGAAGTATGGATAATTCAAATATGATATATTTTCTTTGATCTATGGACAAAAATGGTATAATGAAGTAATATTACATGTTGATAAATGTTTACCCATTTATGATATGTCTTGGGTAGTTTTTCTCCTATAGCCATAGGATTTGCAAGAGCGGTAATTTGAACTTTACACCTTTTTTAATATTGATGATCAAATAAATATATGTATGTGGAAGATGTGTGCACATTAAATGTTTGTTAGGAACTTGTTACAAATATTCAAGGGTCAACACCTTAGTGTTAAATTCAAAGCCAACGGGATTGCTAAACCATCACGAGTGGAGAAAGTTGTTATATGTTGTCTATTGGTATAGCACATGAATGTAGCTTCCAAAACCTACTATATTCCTAGAGGATTTATTCTTGGTTAATGATGATTCTATTCCAAACTTTATGAGAATGTAGTTGATCCTTATTAATGGAGTGATCATAGAGTTAGGAAGTAGTTCTAGTTTCCTTTAAATAATGTCTAATGTAGCTTTAAGTGTAGTTTTTGAAAAGAAGAGGATAAGTTGATTTTCATAGAAATAGAGTGTGATTTAGCTTTTAATCAAGTGTAATTCTTTCACCATGAATGAATAGAATGAGAAATTCAAGTTTTTTTCCTTTATCTTGATTATCTTTTCTATTCACTCATCCAAGGGGGTCCACTTGGTGAGTGAACTTTTTTGTTAGAATAGATTTCATTTCCTTGTTTGTTTCCTTGCAAGATAGAATTATTTTGTGCCTATAGCCATTGATAATAGAATCAATGAATTGTTCCTAGAATATAGGTGAATAGATAGGTTTACTATTATAACATTATTTTAAAGCTTTGAGCTAAGTTATTGTTTCAATTTCTAGCATAGGTTTCTTTCAACATTTCCTTCACTTTAGTTGTAATGACTTGAAGGAGAAATTGAACATACACTTTGTAGTCATCCTCTCAATTTTATGCTCTTGAGTTGACAAATTAAATGAAGTCAGTGTATTATTTTAAGTAAAACACATGATTTTTTTTGACCAAGGTATCACTATGAAGGGATGTCAAATCCTTTTTTATTAAGGTATTAAGCTGAGTGGGTAGAGTGCAAAGCTACTATGGAGATTATCTTATTTGTTGATGACTACTCTAGGATGATGACTATGATGTTTCTTAAAGAAAATTACGATCCTAGAGTTAAGAAAGAAATAGGTAAGAGCCTAAAATACTTGTGATCTAATAGAGGAGGAGAATTATTATTTGAAGAATTCAACATATTCTAGAATAAAAGAGGTATCATAAGGTATATGTTTGCACCTAGAAATCCACCACACAATTGTATATTTTAAAGAAGTAATAGATCTATCATGGACTATACAGGAACATTGACAATCGAAAAGAATGTCTCACAAAATTTTTGAAGAGAAGTAGTAAGTACTTCTACATATACCTTGAATAGAATACAAATCAAGAAAGGCACTAATAAAACAACTTTTGAACTTTAGTATGGTCATGCACCTAATGTGAATTATTTCAAAGTTATTAGAAGCAAATGTTATATTCTAAAAGATATTAGGAAAGGTAAACTTGATGCAAAAATTAATGAAGGCATTTCCTAGGTTATTCCACACAGAGTAAGGAATACAAGTGTTTGAATTCTAACATTAACAAGATTGTGGAAATGAAAATGTTACAATTGATAAGTTTGTAGAAAAGAATGAAGTTTTTTTTTATCCCTAAAGTTTTTTGTCTATTAGTGTCAAACACTTAATCATTCCTATGGTAGAGTTGATCAGTCATCATTGAGACTAAGCCATCCTATGAAGGATGGGCTATGTATACTAGACTTGATCATATATTTAGCCAAAGCCAAAAAATTATTATTGCCAAGGAAGTCTATGGTTGTTGAGTACTCCTATGCATGCCAAGTGAGAAATAAGTATATGCATGTTGAGTGAGAAAGAACATAATATACACCAATTTATACAAAGTCATTTCATGCAAACTTATATAGTAAGTGTTTAGCATATAGAAGCTGAGGAAAAAAATGATGATTGTTTATGACCAAGCATCAGAGTGTTCTTGTGTTGAGAAAGCAAGTGTTGATATATTTGATTATAATTGCACAAACATTGAGGTAAACAATTTTTGGTTGACTTAATGCATGTTTTAATAATCAAGGAGTAATTGAAGGATATGATTACATGTTTTGGTAAGGATCATTAATACCTATGCAAGGTATTTAACCAATAAGAAAAAAGGGAAGATTTAAGAAGAAAAATGGAGAAATAGGGATTGTTGATCTTGATCTAAAACCTTTTTTAGATGGTTATACAAGGAGGATCCAAACCCTATTTTTAGTGTGTGAGAGCATATCTATGGTTGGATCCTTGAAGTGAAGTTTGAAGGAGAATCAAAAATAGTGACCAAGCATAGAAATGAAGGGAGGAATAGTAATATATCAAATTGGATATTATATTAGAGATTAGAAAGACAAGATCTATAATCAACATATTAAGTGAAAACTAACGGATCAAGTACTCATATATTCTAGTAAGTGTTTCAAGTTAAATCTCTTAATAGTGTAGTCCTTGTAAACCTTTGTAAAAACCCTAATAGAGTGCTTACTTAGCTATAAGTTTAAATTCTTTAATTAAGGTAGACTGAATAAGCCTTGTAGCTCTTAATAAAGAATAACCCTTAGAGGGTAGACCATCAAAAGTGATCAAACTTATAGCCCTAATAGGAAAACTTTATTGTTGTAGTAGTGAAGACTTGTGGGTGTCATCCCAACCCTAGTTTTACATTCACCTTGGAGGTATTCTAGGTTAGCAAATCTTTGTGATATATGTTGATCATTTACTTTCATGTTTATGGATCTGATTAGCTATTAGATTAGAAATGTCATTGTGGTATATGTTTTTGTGATTTATGATATTGTTTAGATAAGGGGTTTAAGGTGAAGTTATCAGATTTGATAATTTTTTCATAGGTTGAAATTTTTATAGATCCTAATTAACCCCCCTCTCATTATTCAACTTTAGCAATAGACTTCCAACAACTAGTATCAAAGATTTATTCTCTTAGTATAAGTCTAACCATTCAAGAGTCAAGATCTTGGAGATGGAGGCTTATAAGCTAGGAAAGATCATTGAAAATTAGATGCTTGAAATGCAGCTTGCACTATAGCTGCTTGAAGCAACAAGAGAGAAATTGAAGAAATCCTTAAAGAGAAGGAAGGAGATGACAATCTAGTAGAATGAAACTAAACATCAAGAAGAAGAAACTGAAGGTCTACTTGATGATGGAAATTCCACTAAAAGTGATGCAACAATAGTAGATTTACTAAATGGGAATAATACATTGAATGATGAGATATGTGAACTAAATAGAGAGCATGAAATATAATTAGTAAGAATATGTGAAGTGACTAAATAGGAAAAAAAAATTTGAGGAAGATAATACAATGGTTGATAAAGAAAAGAGGAAAATAGCCTCAAGACTTGATGAAATAATGTCTTTTATAGAAACTCACACACAAGAAATTGCTAAGTACAAATCAATAACTAAATAGGAAAGATGTGGAGACTACAAATATGAAATTTGAGAATGATTATTTGAGAAACAAGTTGAGAATTCATTGAAAGGTTGAACAAACCTAAAGAAGTTGTGAGATATTATAAAGATCTTATGAGATTAGTAAAAATAACCCATGACACATATGGTCTAGGCTATGCTAAGAACCTATAATCTACCAAGGAAAGAGAATCATAAAAAAGTAGAGAACAAAGAAATACAAAGCTAAAGAAGAAAAAGCCTACATGTTATCATTGTAGAAAACTAGGTCATACAAAAAATATTTGCAGAAGTTAGATTAGTAAGAAAAACCCTAAGCCCAAATTTAATGGATACTATTTCAATTATAGGAAGAAATAACATCTAGCACATGAGTTTAGTGTTAGAAATAGGGATTACTAAGAGGGGGTTGAATTACTGAACTACAAACTTTAGTTTCCAATTGGATATTATTACTTTTGTAAACCATGCATAACAAATCAATAAAGTAATGTTGAACAATAATAGTAACAATGAATAAAGATAACTCATAACACCATATTTTGTTAACTAGGGAAACCCTAGCCAAGGGAAAACCCTAGTTAGGATGATATCCACAAGATAATATACTGATATATAAGTTCCTTGTTAGAGGATGGACCCTGTTAGGGGTCAATGAGAAAATTCAATATAAGGAGTCCCTATTAGGAGACTTTGAATCCCTATTAGGACATTCCAACCCTATTAGGAGTTGTGGTACAATAGATTCAAGATGAGTCCACTACCCAAACATGCACTTCCAATTAAAAGAAGAGATCACTTCCCAAACAAGTAATTGGACTTCTAGAATAGATACTATATCTTCTTCCTTGACTAATTTTTGATCTTTAGCTCGATATCTGATCACCAAAAAGCTCATATAAAACTTCACATATATCAATTTCATGAAAGTACACAAATTATTGCTAGGTTGGATAAGACTACAAACCACTTTTCCAACTTAGAGTAAACATCTAGGATGTCAGCCCTAATTGGACAAGTATTAAAAACAATTATTTCCTTCAATTCTGCTATCCTGTTTCACTTCAAAAATTATTATCTCTATTTTTTATAGTCTATACTAACTTCCAAGGTTATAGAAATCATCATAAACATGTATATTGTCTTCACGTAACTTTTCTAGTCATAATATGACATCAACAACAAGTTATAAATAAAACAATACACTATTTTAAACCAAATTCTATACTTGGACAATTTTCTGATTACCAAACCCTAAGTATCTTTATTTTTGAGGTTTCTTGTGAACATGTATGTTATGTGTTGCCATAAATAACAATAATTATATATCACTATTAACCAATTATCAAAAATCTCCCCCTTTGGCATTGATGGCAACAAAATAGGGAAAATTGGCTAAGTGACAAAAAATTACAATCGAAAATAAATAACACCTTGCATTACATCTATTAGAATTTTTTCATCTTTAAATATGCTCTCCCTTAAATATACTTTACACTTTTATCTTCTCTTTACCTGATTTACAATTTTCACAATGTATCTCTCCCCCTTTGACATCAATAACATAGGTCAAAATGTCAAGATCTATCCAAAAAAAGTCCAAAAATGTGGTTCTTCCTTATGTTGATATGATGTTCATGCAATCATCAAAATTAGCCTTCAAACTATCAATACCCTCAGTCCATGTCTCCTTGGTAGACTCAGCTAAGGTGAGAATTACACATAAGGTATATGATGCAATCTCAACTGCATTAGATCTGAATACAAAAAGTTGGAATATGTGTCCTTGGCCTTGACACATTCCTTTAACTATTTCTCAATAAAAGATAATTTTAGAGCAATAGATTCTTTAAAATCTGATATCCTCTACTGGATCTAGCTAGATAAAGCCTCTAGCTCACTCATCTTTACTTCTATCTAACTATTAGTGTCTTTAGTCAATTTATATGATAGGGTATACTTAATATACAAATTTTTCCCATCCTATTGACATTTATGAAGTTTCTTTATACAAGTATTAAGATTAACCAAATCATTCTCGATATTCTGATAGATGGTGCTAAACAAGTTAACAACATGGGAAATCTGTGCCTTTACCTCTACAACATTCAAAAAAATTGTAAATTCTTCATCAAATGATTTTCTCATTGTTTGTGCCCTCTATTTAGGATTTGATTTAGTGTGTTGTACTAGCAAGGTACTGTGTAGTCTATTTGTAACTTCAATTTAAGTTCTCTATAAACTCTTCAATTTCCAATTATTCTCAATAAGCTTGGCTAGGGATAGATCATATCTATTTGATCATCATCATCAATAGATAAACTAGTAAGAGAGAGTGGAGTAGATGAACTAGATGGTTTCGTATCATCCTCCCTTTGTTTCTTCACTGCTTCCTTTGCTCTTCTCTCTTCTTCTTCTTTCTTTTCTCTTTTCTCTTCCAATCTCTTCATTTCATCTTTCTTAGGTTTCTTTCTCATCTCTTCTTCTATGATTCTTCTCTTTTCTTCCTCTTCCTTTCTTTTCCTTTCTTCATCAAGCAATTTCTTCTTTGCCTCCTCTATTTTCTTCTTTTCTTCTTCAAGTAACCATTTCTCTTCTTCAATTTGTCTCAACTTGTCCTCAATATCCTTGGTGTCTAGTTCATTAGGTTTAGAACCACCAAATGGATTGGTATCATCAATGTTAATGGTAACATTAGTTTGATCAATTTTAATAGTCTCATCAATCACTAACACTTCAAGGTTCTAGGTGCTAGAGGAGATGCTACCCCTATCAACATGGACTGATAGCTATAGTAGTCTCACTTCTTAGCTTATCATTTTCACCAACCATAAACATAAATGGTTTCAATTTATTCCTCAAGTATGGTGTGAGGTTATTCAATAATCTTTTAATTTCTTCTTCATCATCAGTCTTGCAAATAGTTCTAAGCATAGAATTTTGAAGTTCTAGATTTTCTTCCCTTACAGGAGCCTTCTTTTGAATTAGTCTCTCGTAGACTTTCTAGCTAATAATGCTCTCAAGATCCTTCAATTTTAGATTGTTTGATAAAATATATCTCACAATAGATATATCAATTTGATCTTTCTCAAAATTGATGTACAAATCATAAAAAATGTTGATATGAACAAAGTTACCTTCATTAGCAATAGTTGTATTCATCTTCTCTATCTTTGGCTTCCAAGGTTGCCAAGCTTTGCCTGTTGATTGCTTTGTTGGAGTCACTTTTTTTGCTTGTTTGGTTTCTTGTTCCTCTTCCTCTTCATCACCAAAATCAATTTTCAAAAATGTTTTCTATCTTTTTCTTGGTCTAATGGCCTATTATTTGACTCTCTTTGTCTCAGTAGACACTGCTTCCACCAATCTTTTAGACTTTCTTTTAGGTTCACTAGGCTGAAAATCTGACACTGTTTCATATAGAATGCTCTATTCCAAATATGTTTTAATACTAACAAAGGTTGAATTTTTAGTATACCTTGCTTCATCATTTGTCTTTCACCTTTAGATTCACTCTCTATCATTTTGGCCTTTGATAGTGCCTTCTTCATTATAGATTCAACTTTCTTATGTGAAGCCTTCTCTAAGGTTGCTTGATGATCTGACTGTGTGATCTCATCATATGTGCCAAATCTATATTTTTCTTTTTCTTTATCTGAATTCAAAAATAAATCAATATAACCAATCACTATATCATCATTCAATTCATAGCTCAAGGGATCAAGAAAATTTTCCCAAGATTCTTTTGCTTGACTATAGGTATGATTTGTATAAACTAAAATAAAAATTTCTTCCTTAAATCTATCTAAAATTGCAGGAGCAATTTTGAATCTCTATTTCATTTCATTCTGAAATGTCCTCATTATCAGGTTGTCACTATCTCATATCTTATCTACAGGATGCCTTCTGCATACTTTTGTAATCTAAACCATTGTACATTTGTCACTACTCATTACATCTATGACTAATAAGTAAGGAAATATTTTAGGTACATGAAATAATATGTGATTGATCAATTACTAGAATCTAAACACACCATTCTTTGTCATGTTGATCTTTTCAAGGTTCTCTAAGGGTTGCATTCTCAATATTTCACTAAGATTCACTTGTTCCTTCTCTAAACATATCTTATATACTTCATAGATGAATCCCCCTAAATGTTCATCAATCTTAGAACTTGCACAAATACAATAGATAGTAATTCTACTTAAAAATATTACATCATCTTTCTTTATGGTGTTAATCACCATAGCCTTTCCATTATACACTACTTTAATATAACTTTCAACTTTCTTCTTGACCAATTTCTCACCTATAGGCACATTGCCTTGTTTACTAAGACTAGTTGCCTTATGAATAAGGTCAGCAGAAATATCAACTACACTGTCTTGCATCCATAATAACCATCACGTATCCTACTCAATATGATCTATGTCCACTCATCTATGTCTAACTCATGGTAGAAGTGATATAAAAACAAGTCTAATTCCTTTAGATATTCATGTTGACATCCCAGTCATGTTTGTTATTAGTGACATACACCTATTCAGATTGTGAGTTCATACTGAGCTTATTGTACAGTTAATAGTGTTAACCAAACATATCAGTTGTTACCAAGTTCTACAGTTGCTAATGAGTCCTTTGGACAAGTTCTAGTGTATGCTAAGCAAATACAACTATTGTGAAGATCAGAAGTGTAAACCAAGCATCTTAGTGTATTCTGAGTTTACAAATACAAACCAAGTTGTGTAGTGCTTACCGAGTTTGCACTTGATGTGATGTGAGTCCAATGTTAACCAAGCTACTCAATGTTAACCAAGGGATTTAGTTTATAGTAAGATCAAGGTGATAGTGTTTATCAAGCTATACTGTGGTAACCAAGTGATTTAGTTTATATGATGAGTTTCATAGTATTCGCTGAGTCACTAGTATAGACTAATTTCAAGACTACTTGGAAGTGATCAGTATTGACAAAGCCTCTACATCTACCAAGTGCATGATGATTTTGAACATTGATAGTGGATTTCGAGTATCAGAACCTCACCAATTCAGTCTTCAAAGCCCAAATTTTTACACTTTAGCCAACTTTGTAATATTTTGTGTAAACTTGTATTGTGGCCTACTTTGTAATTGTGTATTGATATATATGTAATGTATTGTATCACATCCAAAGTATGTATGGAATAAAAAAGGAATCAATGTAATCATTATAAAATAGAAAAAGTGTGAATTAAAAAGGCTACTATGGTATAAGGAGCAGAAAAAAGTCATCTCTCACAGCAAGGAATCTCATTCAGCAAACCAAGTTTCAGATCAAAGATCAGCTACTGCTTCATCCTAATAGATGGATCAATCAAATCCTTTAAGAAGGTAGACCTAAAAGTCTTATGTAAATCTCTTTACTGAGTGCATACTTCATTGTATGTTTGTAGATCCTTTTGCAAGCTAGACCTATTAGTCCTTAATACTCCTAATAGGGTAGATCATCAGAAGTGATCAATGTAAGCCTAAACTAGCCAACTTTATATTGTAGTACTAAAGCTTGTGGGTGCCATCCCCACCCCAGTTTTACTTTCTATTTGGAAGGTTTTTGGGTCACCAAATCTATGTGTCAAAGTGTTATGTATGCTTTCATGTTTTTAGTTTCTCATTGCTAATTAGGATGAAATTTTTTTTTGTTACTAATTCACCCCTCCCCTCTTAGTAACTTAGCTTATCATAATATTTCCAACAATTGGTATCAGAGCATTGTGGTTCTTAGAGAAAATTTTAACAGTTTAAGAAAAGATCAAAGGCCATGGAGATATTTAGACTTGACAAGGCTATTAACAATGAGAAGGTAGATTTGGAAATGGCTATTGCCCAACTCAAGAAAGTAAAGGGGCAACTCTCTCAATCCCTAAAAAGAAGAAAAGATCTTGCAATTCAAATGAATGATCATCTCTACATTGAAGAAAGAATTGAATACCTTCATTCAAGTATCCTAGATGAAGCTAATGAAGCAATCAAAGAACTCTTAGAAAATAATGGTTCACTGCAAGAAGTAAGAAAACCAAGAAGAGAATAAGAAATTCAATTAGTAAAACTATGTGAAGTTATGAAAGAGAAAAACAAGATAAAAGAAGAAATAGAAGGAAAAGACAATGAGATTCAACATTTATCCATTCAACAAGTTGACTTCATAAATCAACTCACTAATGCAAATGAAGAAATCTTACATCTAAGGTCAAAAAATGAAAGATTGTAGAATGATCTAAAATATAAAAGAAAAACCAATGAAAGAATGATGAAATCCCAAGTAGAAATGAATTAATTGAATGAGCAAAATCTCTATAGACGAAAAGGAAAATTAAGAATTAGATATATAGAAGAAGGTGAAACATCTAAGCAAGGAGCTCAAAAGAATCAAAGAACTACTTGCAGACACTATGGTAAGATAGGTCATACATCAAAAAAATGTTGGACCAATGAGAAGGAAAAATTCAATGGAAAGTGCTACAATTGCAATCAGCATGGTCATGAGGCTAATGATTGCAAAAAAAACCAAGATTTGAAGGAAAATATCACAAATGTAAGAAATATGGACACAAGTCATCAGAATGCAAAACCAAGATAATGAATCCAAAAGAACTCATTATAAAAGCTATTTGGTTGGGACTACTACTCCTAGTGTAGATGTCATTATTGTGGAGAATTTGGACACATTGGAATGAATTGTGTAAAGCATCATTTGAGGAAAAGAGATACTACTAAAAGATGTTTTATTTGTACTGAACTTGGTCATCTTGCCAAGAATTGCATGAATATTGAAAGAATTGAAGATGAAAACAAGGCAAAGGCTAATAACATCATAAAATGGATGAGACACCAATGGGTTCCAAAGTCTACCAATAATGAAAATCCAAACAATGATGAACAAGTCACTCAAGAATTGAATGACTCCACCATTTCTACTTGATCTCTCAAAGGATTGCTAGAATTGTTATACTAAATGAGACATTAGATATCAATTGTAGTCACTAGGATGGAAGATCCAAACTAGCATTCAAGATGTAAAAGGAATCATCAAGTAACAAATGAAAGTTATCACTGAGCAAGGTTGGGTTATTGTCTTACTAAGCAAGGATGGGTTATAGACTCTACCAAGCAAGGTCAGGAGTAATTAAGATGCGTATGGTTACCGAGTCATGAAGACCTCACTAAGTGTTCAATAAAATAAAGTGGATGGAAGTTTATCAATTTGATCTAACATTTGTACCAAGAATTTATGATGAAATTTGATAAAAGAAATGGAATTGAAGTCATTTTCACTATGAATTTTTAAGAGCTATTGCACAGTGCAATCTTTAAGGGTATTCAAGTGATTTGAGTGAATTATCACCAATTTTTTTTGAATTCTCTCAAACCCTACCAAGTGAAGATGGCAACCAAAAGTAGCAAAGCATAGCAAGGTTCAAATATGCTAGTTTGTGGTGTAGAATATAAGGCACTAGACTTCAAACTCACTATGCTAAAATCCTAGACCCAACTGGAACATAGTCTCAAATCCCTTCCAAGGTATTGTTAATCATTGACATCTATTCTCATTTTAAATGTGCAATTCAAGAAATTGGTACACTAGAAATGGACAAAACCATAGAAATTTATGTGTGAATAGCATCTTGAAACCCAAACATCAACATCTTGAGGCTAAAGGATTAACTCATATTCCTCACATACCCCATGAATTCCAAGTGAAATGGATTAGGTTTATTCTTAGTTAGATGCACAATGGAAAGCTATGGTTGGAGCAACCAATTTTTATCACAAAGAAGATGATTCATAGGATCACTGATCTCCCCATGCTGGCAAAAGCTAAGATGACCAAAACCCTAGGTTAGGCTGAACTAGAGAAGAAAATCTTAGTAGAGTGGGAAAGAAGAGGTATGAAAATAAGTAGCATAACTAATATTTAATTGAAGTTTGGAATCCATATTATTGCACACAAGATCTATAATTCAAGCAGGTTGAACAATGTGTTGTATGAAGTAGTGGACTTGGCATACAAGATAGTCAAGAACAACCTTTCTTTTGACCTTGCTGAGCTACTACTAAAACAATTCAACAAGAACATGGAGAGCATCAGAACATTAAAGAACAATCCATGTAAGTTTGGCTCTCTATTGACATGCTTATTCTTTTATGTTCAAAAATTCTTTCCTTTAAAAGGGACTATTGTATGGAGAAAAGATGCGCTTGTACTCTATCAAATTAATGAATACATTGCTAAGATGGGTGAAAATTATAATAGTATTATGGATAATTATTTTGATGCATTCATGGAAAAAATGAACAATAGATTCTAAATCACCAAGAAACTAGTTGAGGATTACAAGGATGATATATGTTTTATGGTAGATAGTTATAAAGTATGCATTTAGGTAGTTAGGCCTAGAATTGCATGGGTGAAACCTCTTGGATATGAGGTTAATATCAATGAAATGAAAGATATTATTGAGGCACTGATTAATGAACCAGTTGATCCTAAGAAAACCTTTTTTGGTACATATGATGAAGCCAAGACTAGGATATAACTAGAGATCAAACTCCCTCAAGTGTTAAATAAAGGCAAGAAGAGAATTGCCAAATTGAAAACAAGTTCAACTCTTTTGTTAATCAATGGAAAAGGCAAGGATGAAGAAGTAGAGGATGAGGAAAAATTAGAGGAGGATGATCCATTAAAGAAAAAGTGCAAGGTAATCATTACCAAGCCTACTAAGCCATCCAATGTAGTGTTCACTAGGAGATCCTCCAAGAAGAAATCAGAGAAGGAAGGAGAAGACATAATATTTAGGAAACCTCCACTCACATTCTAGGATAGATTGAAGGATTTGTAGTCAATGACCATCATAAGCATTGAAGTATGAGATTAGGACTGAAGCAAAAAGAAAGTAGATTGAAGATCTGATGATGGATAAAATGGGTAAGTGAAAATACTCACCTAATTAGCTTACACTTTATATTCCTAGTGTTTTGATGGATAAGATCAAGCCAAGATGGGAATTTACAAGGCAAATTACTAAAGATATATATGAGAAAACCATGAGATAGCTTATGTCAAGCCTAACTAATAAGGAGGTGAAGGAATCCATGAACAAGAATGAAGAAAAACTAACCTTGAAATTCAACACTTGCCTTGTATTAATGAAAAATATAGAGCATGTTGTGAAGAATGCAACAAATACATGGAAGAATGTATATCTTCTTCATAAATCGGGTGATTTTCTAGTCAGCATAAGTGACAAAGATGATGATGATGATGATAAAGAAGAGAGAGATGAAGAGGAAAATGATGAAGAGACAACACATTTTGATAACATTGATAATGAAGAGGAATAGGAGCAAGAGGCTACTGAGGAAGAAACTTAGGATACAGAGGAATTTGACCCAGCTAAGATTGCTACAGCAATTATAGCCTCACTTCCTCATTCTCCAAGAAAAGTATTGACAACATCAAGCATAGAGATAGCCTTTCCAGGATTGATTATGTCCAGCACTCCAAGCACAACCATCCAATCAATCTTTGTACCAATTCAGCTTAGCACATCATTGACTGAAGTACCAAGTACTTCATCTACTAAGTTTTTGACTCTTTCCTCTTCAATAGTTTTAGATACATCAATTTTGGCTTTAACAAGTACTTCTACTAGCATTTCTACAATAAGTGTAGTATCAATTTTTGTAGTAAGCCCCATTATCTCTACTATTGTTTCCATTCCATGTACACAAGCAATAAGTGCAAGAAAAGTTGAGACCAAGCCTCAACCGAGCACAAAAAATTTGGGCAAGGGAAAACAAAAGGAGGAGGATGTTGATCTTGATGAGGAAATTGTGATTCCAAATTGGGATATTTCAAAACTTACTCCTGATCAAATGCAAACCTTTGAGAATTACTGCAAAAGAAAGCCAAGTAGTAGAGACTAAGAGAAGAAAGAGATAAAGAATTTAAAATCATTGAGGATGCCAAGAATATTTTGGTAGAGGCTATAGGCATAGAGATTGATTCTTCTTAGCCAATTTTGTTTTAGTTGGTAGAAGTAGTCCAAAAGTATAATGAAGATCTAGATGGACAAGATAAATTATTACAAAAGTAGAGAAAAAGTTTGAAAATAAAGTGTTAGAGAACATTACTCAACAAATTGCATTTACAAAGTAGAATTATCTACTATTTTGGGTTCTCTAGAAAATTCTTGTACCAATGTAACTTTACTTTTTGGAAAACTATGTGATATTCCAAGATTTACTACAAAAATAAAGGACCAATTGTCCAAGATTGATGAAGATCTCAAAGCAAGTGCTTAGCAATTGCAGCTTGACCCAAATTCAAGCTTTGCACATTTCAAGAAGATCAATTTTTTTATAGATATGTAGGTCAAATTTCTTAGAGAAGAAACAAGAATCAGGTCTATATTGGTAGATATTCAAAATATGATACTCCCCAACATGGATGCACTACAAAATAAAATTGCACATTCAAAAGCCCTCATCCATGTTGATAATTTCTTTATTGCAGACCACATGATTGAGTTGTCAGCAAAAGTGCAAATTACACTACACATGCAAGGTCTTGCAAGAGGATTGGGACAAGAATTTGATGCTCATATTGAAGGTACATTCAAAATTCTTGTCTCATTTTGGAATCACTATGTAAATATATATAGAATAAATCTTTGGTATTAATGTCAAAAAGGGGGAGAAAGATGTAAAAATATGTAAAGGAGGAGAAAGAAATAAAATTTATGGGGGAGAAAATGTATTGTACAAAAATGTAAAAAGCCTTACCATGTACAGAAAATAATAACAAATGGGGGTGATAAATGTGATGTAAATATGAAAAGAAGAGTGTACAACAAGTATATAGAAAGGAGATGTATTTAGATGTATAGTATATTGTATATTATACTATGGAGAAGCCTTACCATGAATAAGAATATATCCTACAAAAATAATTTTGAAAAACCTCAAAAATAGTATACTCTATTGAGTTAGAGATATAAGGTGATGAATAATTCATTTTTGACTAATAAGTGTTTTTGTCACTAATGCCAAAGGGGGAGATTGTTGACATCATAATCATGTTTGTTATTAGTGACATACACTTATTTAGATTGTGAGTTCATACTAAGCTTATTATATACTTAATAGTGTTAACCAAGCATTTTAGTTGTTACCGAGTTCTACAGTTGCTACCCAATCCTTTGAACAAGCTCTAGTGTATGCCAATCAAATACAACTATTGTGAAGATCAACAGTGTAAACTGAGTATCTCAGTGTATGCCGAGTTTACTAGTGCAAACCAAGTTGTGCAGTGCTTACTAAGTTCACAGTTGATGTGATGCGAGTCCAATTTTAACCAAGCTACTCAGTGTTAACCAAGTGACTCATTTTATACCAAGCTCAAGGTGATAGTGTTTACCAAGCTATGTAGTGGTAACCAAGTGATTTAGTTTATATGACAACTTTTACAGTATTTTCCAAGTCGCTAGTACAGACCGAGTTCAAGACTACTTGGAAGTGATCAATATGGACTGAGCCTCTACATCTATCAAGTGCATGATGATGTCAAGCATTGATAGTGGATGCCAAGTATCAATACCTCACCAAGTCTATCTTCAGAGCCCAAGTTTCTACACTTTGGCCGACTTTTTAATATTTTGTGTAAACTTCTATTGTGGCCAACTTTGTAATTGTGTAATTGGATTGATATATATGTAACCTATTGTATCACATCCAAAGTATGTATGGAATTGAAAAGGAATTAATGTAATCATTACTAAAAAGAAGAAGTGTGAATTACAAAGGTTACAATAGTATAAGGAGTAGCAAAGACTCATCTATCATAGCAAGAAAATTTGTACACTTAGACGAATCTCATTCAGCAAACCAAGTTGCAGATTAGAGATTAGCTACTACTTCATCCTAATAGGTGTATTAGTCAAATCCTTTAGCAAGATAGACCTACACTAATACATTTGGCATCGATTTGCGATGGCTATGTGTTGCAATTACGACATAAATGTGTCGCCACTATGATAGTAATAGACATCATTATTTTTTAGTCACAAATTATGAAGTCTATCCTATACTATCAAAATTACGATGCATATCCATCGCTATGCAACCAGTTTATTGTGACATCAACACCATCACAATTCTTGTGGCTAACGTCACAATTGCAACAAAAACCCTAAAAATTGCAACGGTAGTTGACCACTTTATTGTGACATCAACACCGTCACAATTCTTGTGGCCAATGTCACAATTGTAACAAAAACCCCAAAAATTGCAATGAAAACTACCATCGCAGCTACAACAACTCCATCGCAATTCTTGTGGCAGACGTTGCAATTGTGATGGACACCCAAGAAATTTTGATGGCAGATGGCATCACCATTACGGCAACCCCATCGCAATTCTAGTGGTGGACATTGCAATTGTGATGGATACAAAGTAAAACAAAAACAAAAATTCCTCGGTTATATTCAGTTGTCAATACCTGCCCATACTGACCACCCCTGTCAATCAGTTGTCAATACAGTTATTTTTCCATATAGGCAAGGATTGCTAGGCTAGATTGAATTGAGAAAGAAGGCACTAAAAACACATTACAAGAAGAGTTGGAGTGCAAGATTGATAACATAAGACAAAAAGTGGAGTTATTTGTAGTCTTATCCAACTCACAACTTAGAGCTATTATAATTAGATCCTTCTTCTTCCTCACACACTTTTCACTCATCTCATCATAGTTTTATCCCTTGGGATAGAATCCTCCATCATCATCCTTTGTATTACCACATGTTCATTCCTTTGCATTTTTCAAAAGTCTTTAGATCTCAATAAATACTTTGCATCATAGATTATATGTTATCTCATCTTTAAAAGGTCTTAGAGCTCTTCTTCTTCTTCTTCTTCTTCCATCACATTATACTTTATTGGCCTTCCTCTAGGTTCTTGTCTAACAACAAATGACCAACCCGATTTATGTGGAACCTCTGAGCAAAATACCTGCTCACATTGGCTTGGAAGAACATAGGGCTCATCCCCAACTGGCTCAAACGACCTTGTATTAACCATTGTAAATCCATTATCATGTTCAATAACAATTCTATCAAGATCATTTGGATTAAGTCGTAGCCTATACCATTTGACAATGAAGAGTACTAATTTAAAGGAACTAAAGTCACACTCAAGTATATCATCCAAAATTCCATAGTATCAATTTTCAAACTCTTGAGGATGTAAGTCATTTCTAGATGAAATATTAGTCACTTGAAAGACTGCAGTTAGTCCTGAATCACAAGTTTTCTTCATGTCATCCAACACTTTGACACAATTTTTTTTACTATTACAGAACATAGCCTTGTGGTGTTTAACTTGCAATAATATGTGAAACATGTCAAAATTATTGTATTATAAGTTGATAAACATACGGGTGATTAATAAATTTGTACATACCTAGAAATCTCTTGAACCACGTGCTAAATCTATTTCACTTTGCATAACATTGGAATCTCCATTACGATGAGCTTTTTTAACCAATGAAGATACACCTTCCCATGTTAATGTGCGATCAGAATGTTGACATCGTTCAATCCATACCATCATCCAATCAAAGATTGTTTGCAATATACAAATGTAGTGCATCCCACTCTTGAGCACCTGTAAAAAAAAAAATAGACAACTTACAATTGATTTATTTTGAAGATTAAGAAATAATTTATTACAATAACATCTTATAATTTATTAACTCTCACTTTCCTCGATGTACCTTTCCCCATCAAGTACTCCCCTTCTAATTTTTCAAAAGGCTCAAGATCCCAAATGCAATCTACATGGATATTTGATGCAAACTTAGAAAGATATTAAGTAATGTACACCATAGTCTGGTATACCATATATCATAGAACCCTCAGGATGTGCTCTTTGTCAAACCAAAGCCTTCAAAGATTTCAAATGCCTCTCAACCATCCACATTTACCTAGTGTGTACAGGTCCACACAATTCAATCTCCTCAACTAGGTGTATGAGGTAGTGTTCATGTGCATTGAAAAAGGTTGGAGGTAGACACTTTTGCATTTCACATAGTAAATGAGAAATTCTTCTCTTCCAATAGTTTATATCTTCTTTATGGATTTCTTTAGATGACAACCACCTACATTAAGAGATTCAAGTCACAAAAAAATATAGATATGAGACTTTACAAAATAATATACAATAGATTACATAGCAAGAAAAAAAAATCATGAATATAATAAATATATACAAAAAATTAAACAGATATTACTGCTTACCTCATGTATTTTCCAAGATTGTATATCAATTGTTTGATGTTATTGTTGAAGTTCTCTAGGAGAGATAGAGGAAGCACGTACTGCAGTAATTATAAACCAATCATTTCATTGTTTTCTAACATAACATAATGAACAGTACATGTAGTTTATGAATATATTGTAAATATAGAAGAACATAACTTACCTTGATGAAAGTATGCCAATCATGCATTTTGAGTCTTGGCCCAAATTCTTTTTTTTTTTTTTAATATGAGATTGTTTATGTTCGTAGCAAATCCTATGGGAAATCAAATTTTTCGTATGACTTCTTTTATGGAATCATTTTCTTGCTCCGTTAATAACCAAGGAAGGGCACTTATATTAATCTAATCTCTGTTGCTATTTGAGTGAATAAAATTCTTCAATGCATGATTCGATTCGTGAATGTCATTACAAATTTTGACAATTTTTTCTTTGTCATGCCTTCCATCCAATATTTTCCATAATGTCTTTGTTATATTCTTTCCAATATGCATAGTATCAAACAAATGCACAATTTGTAAGTGCTCATAGTAGGGAAACCTACTAAATTTTCTGGGATAGCTTTTTAATCCCTTTGGAAGGTTGTCAGTACTGCCTTGATGACCTTCATGGTCATCAATTACACAATTAGTAAACAAAAATCACAATAGAAATATATAAATTATAAACATAAACCATTAGGTGGAATGGCATTACCTCGAGGATTAATTCTATTATATTCCAACTTCCATAGGCGAGGTGTCATTCTTCATGGCTTTGATGTAGTCTCTGCTTTCCCATTGAAAAGATATTTTTTCGTACTTTGATACTTATGATTCCTGTAGAAGAAGTGTCTACACTCATCAAACACCTACTTTCCGAAACTTTTTGAATGACAAGATTTCATCTTTGGACCACAAATTGGACATGCAAATTTTTCCTTTATTTGAAGACCTACATGATAATGATATAATTGGATTATTAAATATGTTGATTTTTATAATTAGAATTATCATGCGCAACTTGAATTCACTATAACATACCACAAAAATGTGTTAGCCTTGGGGCATCATGTACTTGCATGGAATTGAAATTTTCTTTGTCCTATTGGTCTAGACACATCATACATAGTGACACCATTCCATAACTCCACCAACTCATCGATAAGAGGCTCAATATATACATTCATATCTTTTACTTGATATTTACCTACTTGAATGAATAGTAACATTACATAATTATTGTGACCGTTTTACTACAAGATTTGTAAGTACATGTAAATTAATAACTATCAAATGATAAGATACCTGGAACAATCATTGCCAACATAATGTGCTCCCTCTTTATTGACATCCATGGAGGAATGTTACTGTTGATAACAAAAATAGGCCACACTGAGTAAATAGATCTCATCTCTCCAAATGGATTGACATCGTCCACTACCAATGAAAGCCTCAGATTATGAGGTTCTTCTTTGAAGTGTTCCCACTTTTCCTCTATGTGCATAAATGCTGAACCATCTACAAGGATTTGAATAATGTCATCTCGACTTCTATTGTGTGCATGATAATCCATAAATTGAACCAAGCTACTACACCTGAATAATTGTCATATCCATGGAATAATGGGGATGTAACGAAGAACCTTTTGAGGCACCATTTTTGTTAGTCAATCTATTCCATATCTACTCGTATGACATACAAGGCATTGTGTTGAAAATTCATGTTCTTTATAATATATAATATGATCATTGGGACAAGCATGTATTGCTTCATACTCCATTCCAATATCTTTCATAACAATAGATAATTCTCGATATGAGCGAGGTAGAATAATTGATGGTGGTAACAGAAACTCACCTATCAATCTACAAAAAAAAATATAAGTTGTTAATATAAACAATATTAGTGGTACATTATTCACCCTTTGTTAACTATAAAGACATATATGACATTCCTTAACATACATGACATTGTTATGTTGGATAAACCATTCATAACGTTCAAGCTCAACAACAACAATACAATAGAGAGAAGAGTTGTTTGGGAGTCTTTGTATAGGGGCTCATATGCCTTCTCAAGTAGAGGTACATCAAGGCTATCATCATCATCATGATCAAATATGCTTGGACTAAATGTGTCATGGATCAATGTATTTATACCATCATCTTCAATTGTGTTTTCTAGTGCATGATCATCATCTTCCATGGGATCATTATCTTCACCTTGGATATTCACACCTCCATGTTCCTCCACTTCAAAAACCATATTCTTCAGATTGTTGTGGTTCATATCATGTACTTCCCTAGGGAGATCAACCTATATAAAATTGATTAACATAAATAAACCATGATAATCAACTCATCATCAAGTGATTTCATATGTATATACATTTTTAAAATGATATAATGAACAACTTACCAGTGGATGATAGTCATGCCCCCCTTCAATGTGACCATTCTCCCTACAATGTCTCTTAACTATTTTGATTAGCAGTCTTCTATGGTTTAAGCCCTTACAAATTTTGCAAGGACAATAAAATTTTCCATCACCTTTTCTTTTCAAGTTAGACCACAATCTAGTGATTGTCTCCCTATTTTGTTCTTCACTTATATTATCTGACATGATCGTTCTTCGCAGGAAGCAAAAATTGGGCTATGAAAACTTCAGTCTACAACTTTCAAAAACTAAGAAAAACTGTCAAAAGTACACAAATATTCTCAAACCTAGCTAAATACTTTCTTTGACTTTATTCCTAAGACATTTAACCCAATCACCTTTTATAACATTTAGTCAATTGCTCTAGGCAAATTTGTGGATAAGATTATTTGTAAAACTTTGACCAACCACCTGAAGGTCTTATTTCAAGAGACCTTACAACATTAAGACACTAAAAGAAATTTCAAAATATATAAGCTAAAATTCTAGTTAAAATATACATTAGATTAAAAAATATACAATTTTCATACCCGAGCGCACGGCTATAACTCGTGTAACAGCTTTCTTGATTAGGTATAGAAGCTCTCCAGCAATCAAATTATACAATCTACAAGGCCTAACAGCAATTTCAAAACATATAAGTGACAAGGGAAGACATATTACATGACATGGGAAAAGGAGCAAAATTTACAAGCTTTAGCAAGACATATTAAATGACATCATAGTGCTAGAGAGATCACAATTATATGAGTCAAACATAGTCATGAAAAAGCACATAAATTCGTTATTATATGCAATTAAAAGATATATAGTTAGATAGGGACATTGATAGGGCATATTGACCTTTGACAAAATAGTTGCTTGACACATCTTAAGTTGCTTTATCTTATGTATTATCTTTATAGATTTATACCAGGACCAACTATACCTAGGACACAATCAACATGGCGAACTAATATCAACCATTTTGTAAGACTAATTAATTCCAATGTTGATTCAGACATTGTGTGTTGTATTAGACCTTCATTACCCATTCACGCTTGGATCATAAATCTCTCCATTCCTAAATAATCTTGGTACAAATGGCCTCATTCCCCTTGATTGTTAATGTTTTTCCCAGAAGTAAGGATAAACATCAACAAAGAACACAAAAAAGGTACAAAAGACACAAGACATTTATTCTAGAAGAACACTTTGGCTTGAAGGGAAAGACCCAACCACACTAGGAAAATATATCTTTTATTGATATAAAAATGTTCAAGTACAATGCTTTCAACTTGATACGTTATCTCAACACACAAAGCAATCACATATATATAATTGAGAGATTCTTTATATCACAACCAATGTTCTCTTCAATTTCCAAATACAAGTCTCTTCATATTTCCAAATGCATGACACATGTCACTTCATATAATATTATCTCAAATATCCAACTACAAATAGAATCCATAGGTATTATCTCAATTTCAATACATAGAGAAAAATCAGAGATTAAGATTTCTATCACAGCTAAAATCTTTAACATTGCTGATGCCAGAGTTCATTGCAAGAAAAAACAAGTGTGTGATATAGTGTTTTAAAGGACAGGTGCATTAATATGTACAAAAAAATTACATAAAAAAAGCCAAGAGATTGCAATAAATTGGGAGGAAGAAGAAACCAATGAATGTGTACAACTTTATTTGTGAGCATTTACAATAGGTTACTAGGAGTAACTTAAACCTCACCATTAATCTCTATTGGGATTATACAAATGCCTATTAATTTCAGCAATACCTCTTAATTTCCACTTGCAATAATATTCTTCCTTATGGAGAAATTTGGTTTCTTCTAAATCAATGTGGTATTTTGTATTGAAACAATGCTTAAAAGTGCATATTAGTTTATGTATTCATGTGTAATGTCAGCATTATGTTCTTTATTCTTGAGAGTAATAAAGTGGATAGTTTCTGCACTATTAAGGGAACCATATGAAAAATCAATTCTATAGATAGCTAAATTGAAAATTCACAAGTGGTTCTCTCTAGACTCTAATCCTGCATAGCAAAGATCACATTTCTAATCATCTAGTGAATTGGGCATTATATTGATGCTTTTTCTTAGTCCAATTCTCTAAACCCTACATTGTGACTGTTAGTGATAAGTTATTGTTATTATATAATCTTGTGATGGTGTCTGTTAAGTCACAGAAAAAATCAAAAGACTTATACTACATTGACTACTGCTATTGTATTTGTAGGAATCTAATTCTCCTTTGCAATCAGAGATTACCTCTAACGAGGCAAACCATCAAGGTTTTAAAATGATGGCACACCTTCTCGATCAAACACAACCTGCTATTGCACCTCCATTTGTTATTCCTATGTGACCATCTCATACAGATACCCCAATCAAACATTTTCAAGAATATTCCCATGGGATTCTAGCAGTTAAACAGTTTGTACCTCAAACCCTTAATAGTATAGAATCTAATATTCAAGGTTCTCCAATTCAAGAAGAAGGTGAAGTTCCTGAATCATAACTGGATCCCAATACAAGAAGGCAACTTTTGATACTGCAACATGGCCAAGATACTGGGAAACATAATTCAACTGATCCTCCTATACCTATTAGACCATTGCAAATTTTCATACCTGCAAATCAAGTACCTGGTAGATGGCTTGGAGCAGAAGAAGAGATGAGTCCAAGGCAACTTACAAGGCCAACTCAAGGACTAATTGTTCAGTCTGATTCTCTTTCTTTAGAAAAACAAATTCAATAGCCTTCTTTCAATCATGGCATGGAGAATTCTCTTGCAATTGATAGGTGTCTAGGCAAGGCTAAAAGGTGACTTTCTGAGGAGGTGGGCATTTTAATTGTTGCTACATTCATGTATTGACTAGTATGTATTTGCAATTTATCTAAAAGTGAATTTGTTTGTAAGGGACTTGCCTGTTAAAATTTCCTTTCCAGCAGGGAATTTTTTGGAGATGACAGAGTAAAAAGTAATCATATGGTTCCAGATTCATTTTCCCATTCAAGTATTTAACGGTTAGGAAAGATTTTAATATTTACCCAAATATAGAAAAATTCTTCTTCTAATAACTATCATTTTGATTGCTATTATTTAGTGACTTTATTCTTTACATTTATATTTTTATTCCCATGTATCCATGAATGTATATTGGATGTGAAGCATGTGGCTAATTTTGACATCCTCTAATAACTTGGCTCAACCTTTAAATTAATATTTTTGAGAGCTTGGTAACATAACTACTCTTAAGAAGAAAAATATCTATGTTGATCAAGCAGTGCAGGAATATGCATGCCCTCTTTATTGGAGATCTCTAGTTTGAGTCTAGATTGGGTTAAGATTGTACAACATGGTGAATAATAGATAAATGAAATATCCCCTTGTGGACTCCTCCAAAGGGGGTCTCTCCCTCAAATTGGTGTTTCACGAGGCAATGACCATAAAAAGCTACACAAAATCAATTGGTGCCAAGCTTGACATAAATTAGGTGTTAGAAATAGAAAAAATGTCAAATAAAATGTGAAGCAAAAATTCAGTGGAATTGTGAGTTTTACAAAATTTATCTATTATTTTCAGAGAGAGATTTGACAAGCTTAAGTTAATGTATATGCAATTATAATGCAAATTCTAGTTCTGACTTGTATATGGAAATGCTAGTGGATTTTTTAAACTAAAGCTCTTATTTTGATTGAGCTAATGAGAAGATGAAGAATCTTCCATGACCAAAGTGCCAACTAATAGCAATCTAGAAGGAGGTAACATACTCAATGCTTCGAATGCTGTGGGAGTTTTACAAGAAATTGCAATGAAATGTGGAACAAAGTTATTCAGCTGGGATTTGTCACACTATCATTTTCTTTGTATCATGATTGTCTTTGTATCTTGTCAGCTGCTAGATTTCTGATTAGCTGTTTCTCAGGTGGAACTTAATTCTCTTTTGGATAAGACAATGGAGCTCCAATTTACTATGGAGGTTAGTTTGCTAGGTTGCTAGCCTTTATAGAAGGAAAATAGTGCATAATAAATGAATTGGTTCTAATTACATCCCCATGGAAGTTATATTAAGTTTAATTTAAAGATATTTTGTTCAATACTGCAAATTGATTAAATTAGTGTTGACATTATTTATATTTGTTACAACAATTCTTATTGAGTTCAGGTCTTTTTTAGTGGAGAAAAAGTAGGAGTAGGTATAGGTAGAACAAAGAAGGAAGCACAACACCAAGCATATGAGGGGGCTCTTAGATACATGGCAAGTAAGTAGCAAAGTTTCAAAGCATCTAAAGAAAGAAGCACACATTGAACATCTGGAGATGCAAGTCAATGTAGTTTGGAAATTCTAGAAATCTTTTCTCTATATATTTATAATATTCATAGCATGTGTTGAATGGTTCTTGTAAACTCAATCCAAGCTTCTAAAGAATAAGGGATAGCCACATTATTTTATTTTAGATTTGGTAATTTAGAAAGCAGCTATCAAAATTGCAAGGTGATTGTCTCCTATGATGTTGCTAAATTTATATACCTTATGTAATAATATTTCAAAAAAAATAGTATTATTATCTACAAGTAATCTATATCTTGATCAAGGATTAGTTTTTAGATCGAGTGCAACCTTTCCTAATAATAAGGAATAGCTACATATTTCATTTTAGATTTGGTAAATAAACAAGGATCTGTTGCAATTGTCAAGATGCAGGCCTTAACATATTCTATTTTTTGGTTAAAAAATTCATACCTTATAACTTTTAAAATTTAAAATAGTATTCTTATCTGAAAAGCAATCCATATCTTGATCATGTTTTAGTTTTCACATCTAGTTGAAGCTTTTATAGGAAAAGGAATATCCTTATTATCTCATTCTAGATTTGTTAAATAAATAAGGATAAAATAGTATTCTTTTCTAGAGAAGCAATTTATATTTTGATCATGGGTCAGTTTTCATATTTTTTTATGCAGGAGGTTACTCAAAGCTCTCAACTTGGCTACATAGACTTAAATTTAAATTTAGTTGCATAGTATTCTTTGGTGATTAGTTTCCTGGTATTGGTTCTTGAAGCCCTTTCACAAAGTGATATAGTTGTATTTATCAGGTTAGATCAGTGTCTTTCCAGCAAAATGTTTTGTTCTCTCTTTCTAGTCAATATTTTTGCTAGAGGTGCTATATTTGATTCTGAGCTAATCTGGTTCATGGAAAATTGAACAATCAAGTGAAAAGAAGCTTAGTAGAAGATGCAAAAATTGATTCCTAGCATGTCTTAGATCATTTTGTAACTTTGGGGTAGGAGATTTATTCAATTCCTAGCTAACCTAGCCCATAGATAATTTACAGAGCAAAAATACCATATCATTGCAGTACAACAATTCCACAGCATTTGCAAAGTAAATCTAATTAGTCCGCAATCTAAGTAATGTCATTAACTATATTAATTTAGATTGTTCCTACTACTAAATATACTTCTATGCTCTATCCTAATTTATCAGTTTTATGCACTGCTAATGTTAATACATGAAAAGAGATGCTACATAAATGTATCTTATGTGACCTTCCCCTACTGCTAAAGTACCTAAAAAATAGTTAAATAAACCTACAATCCTACACGATATCCTTTATTTTGTACTTGTTCTTTCATAACCAAAGTGTGAAGAAGAAACTAAAAGGAAACACTGCTTAAAAGTAATTAAATTGAACAAAAATACCAAGCACAAAGTTTTTTGTTGACTGTAAATCCAATGTCATTCACTATTTTCTAGATGGCTCTCATTACTGCTATTGATTTACTCGTAATTTTCTGCAATCCTTCTTATAACAATAAAAAATGATTTCACCAAATACATAATGCATGTTAGAGTGTAATAAAACATTTGATAGACTGACCAATTGTCTCTTGCTTCAAGCATAAAATTTACATAGAGCAAGCATAGAATTTAGAAAGCATGCACATTATAGTAGTAGTTGGAATGTTTTAAGATCAGTCTGTTGTGTTATAAGATGGATATAAGTAGCACAATGTGGTCAAGTATCATTTGCTGAAACCCAGCCTTCATAAATCTCTCTCAACTCTTTCCCACAACAAAATCCTCTCATGACTTTTAATGTCGTGGTCTCCTTTTTCGCATTGGTGAAGGAAATCCTCAAAAGGGGTGATAAAAAATTTGCAAAAAGAATCACTCTATTTGTGATCAGATATCTTGCATATTTGACCACTCTAATATTCATTTAGACCCGTACAATGTAAATCTCAACTCTTTCTATTTCCTCATTGGCACTACAAAAGACAATCTACTGCACAATTTTAAAATATAATCCCTCTCGTGGGTTCTAAATAGATAGTTCCCAATGAATATATCATCCAAAAAAAAAGTATGAAATAAGAAAGGAAAATTAGGAAACCCCTGCACACAATGTAAATAGTGGCGGACATGAATATCACGTAACATTCCAAAGCAAAAGAGGACTGGACATGACCTGTCATTTGTGATTAATTCTAGTTTGGTCACATTTCTTGCATCCTTCAATTACAATAATGTACAAGAACATATTCAAGCAGTTATTTTTATCATATGATATAATCAAGAAGTGGATAACCAAGGAAATTGTTAACAAATGGAAATTGATAAAGTTAAGTAGTATATTGCATCTATGATAAGGATGTCTTTGAAAATTTGATTTGAAAATCACCCAATTCAACTGTTTAACAATTAGCAAAAAATTTCCACTTTATCCGGGTGAAGCTTTTGACATGGATTTAAATCAACTAAAAAAATATGTCAAATTCTCTTACAAACTTGAAGCAACCTTACAAGGGAAGTGTGGATACTCACAAAATAATACAAGACCTACAGAGCAAAACCAAGCAAACCCTACGGGGGGTTGGCCTGGCAGGCTTTCCACTCTGTCTACTTCTTTAGCAGCTCCATTGCTCCCCTTCACCAGCAAAACCAAAGCCACCTCAGTCCGAAAATGGCCTCACCTCAAAACCAAAGCCACCTTGCCTCAAACTTTCCCTTGCCTCCATCCATTAACATTGTGTTTGGTAGTGGAATGGGTTCATGTTGTATAACAAATGAGCAATGTTTTAAATTTTTTTTCTCTTATATCCCGTTAGCATCACAATTGCAATGTCATCGGGCTATAATTGAAAAAAAAAGAGCCAAAAACACATTACATTTTCCTGTCGTCACAAATTGACATTGCAAATTGACCCCTAATGTATTAGTGCTAATAGTCTTATGTAAATCTATTTACGAAGTGCATACTTCATTGTATATTTGTAAATCCCTTTGCAAGGTGGACCTAGCAATCTTTAAAGCTCTTAATGGGGCATATCATCAAAAGTGATCAATGCAAGCCTTAATTGGCCAACTTTATACGACAGTACTAAAGCTTGTGCATATCATCCCCACCCTAGTTTTACATTTTGTTTGGAAGGTTTCTGGGTCACTGAATCTATGTGTCAAAGTATTATGTATGCATTGATGTTTTTAGTTTCTCATGCATGAAGTTAGATCATAATTCATATAAAGGATTAATTGCTAATTGGGATGAAAGTTTTCACAGTTATTTATTCACCCCTCCCTTCTTAGTAACTTAGCTTGTCATATTATTTCCAACAGTTCAAATTTGGGCTTCATAGTCATGTCATGGTTGAAAACTAATTCCATATCTTTATTCATGAATTCACTACCAATCAACTCAAACTTTCTATTCAAATAACTTCCTATATCTTCAAGACATACTATGTTGTTCAAAGTGATAGACAATGCTAAGTTAGGGTTTTCATTAGTAGGTTTTATGGAAAAAATCTTAAACTTAGGTCTATCTTTGTTCTCAACACTATGCACTAATGACATATCCATGATTCTATCAATTATGAACTTTTACTAAACAAATTTGTCGAAAAATGATAAAATACCTCTTTTTGAAAAAAAGGGTTTTCTTTGAAATTTCTCTAACAAATTGCTTCTGAATGCTCTTCACTTTGGATGTGTTTGTAATAAAATTAAAATCAATTATGTACTCCATTTAGTACATCAACTTGAACTTACATTAATTGTGTACTTTGCAAACATGAACTACTCAAGATCATCTATTCAATCTTTAGATGTCACCAAAGTCTCACTATAGCCTCCTTTTATCATGACAAAACTCTATTGAATTTTGTATCACAATTTTTTTTGCAAAAACATACTTTTCATCTTCTGCTATAAAATTAATATTTACTATAATATCAATAACTCTGAATTCCTTCATAACTTGTTTAAATGAGCTACAAATTACAAGCAAGCTTACGTACCATCTAAACATAACTAGATACACATTTTACCAACTTCACTACCTCTAATTTGGTCTCTGAATGAAGTTCTCAAATTCTGATGATATGAACAAGCTTAATTCAACTTAATTGAATCAAACTCAATAACTTACTTTGATCTTCCTATCTCATCATCATGTAGCTTTTCTTTTGAGCTATCTACTCCTTTCACAAATGCTTCATTAAATTCTTCTCAAAGTTCACTAACAATGTTTCTTTGTTCCTCATTATCTTTGTTAGTTCTAGAGTTCCTTTCATAGTTCTTTCTATCATTTCTAATGTTCTTTCCATCATTCCTTCTATTCCCAAAGTTTCTTCCATTTTTCCTTCTATCTTTGAAGTTTTTGTCCATTGTATAGTGCTTTGCTTCTAGGATTCTACTGATCATTAGGTACATGAAAATTCTAACCAATGTGTCCTAAGTTGTTACACTTATAACACATGATCTATCTTTTATCTTCATAAGATCTTCTTTCTCTCAATGTTCTTTCATTAGATCTTCTTCTATCTATAGGGTTAGTAGTTCTAGACATTATACTACTTCTTCTATCATTATCATACTTAGGCTTCCTACAATCAATTGTATTATGACCCATACCATGAAAATTATGAAAATAAAAGTCCTTAATATGATTAAATAACTTATTAGTACAATCTCTTCTCATATGACCTATTCCATTACATAAAAAACACTTACCTCTAAATTTATACCTAGTTATCTATGTAGATTCCACATACTATGGTTCATCCAAGATTTCAACTTCATTTTGTTTCTCAACTTCTTTAGGTTTATTAGAAGATTGATTGGATTCAATCTTATCATCAGGTTTTTCTTTATCTTTTAGATTTAATCTAATTTTAGGTTTCTTCATAGACATGTTAATTAGATAACCAAGACTAGTCTTATCATAAGTAGGTCTCTATATTGATATTGAATCATCAAGCTTTTCTTTACTAGAATAAAGCTTCTCAAGCTATTGCTTGCACTATGTTAATTCACCTTTCACAATAATATTATACTTATGGATTTCTTCATGATCTTCTTTTAATGTTTCAAACTCAAAAGTTTTTTTGCCAAAATTGCTCTCAGATCTACTTTTCCAATCTTCAAATCAGATTCAATTTTGCTAGGATCATTTCACAAAGTCAACTTTATATTTGTAATCTTCAATTCATGCTTCAAGATCTTGTAATCTATTTTCAACTTTTAATAATCTTCACTAGTTCTAGATTTAGTAGATTCAAGCTTGGATTTGAGATGTTCAATCCTTTCCTTCAATTGACCAATGCATACTTTGGAGTCTCCATGTCTTTCATTTAGTTTATCTCTTTCTTCAACAAGGAGATCAATTTGTTCAAGAGCTTCTTCAAGTTTCTTCATCAACTATCCCATATCCATAGGGATCTTACTTAAGCTATTAAGACTCTTCAAAGTAACTAATCTTTGATACCAATTGTTAGAAATAGGGATTACTAATGGGGGATGAATCAGTAATCTAAAAACTTCGATCACCAACTAGATATTATTACTTATTTTAAACCATGCATAACACAACAATAAAGTAATTCTAAATGGTAACAACAACAATGCACAAAGATAATTCATAACACCATATTTTGTTAACTAGGGAAACCTTGGCCAAGGGAAAACCCTGACAGGGATGATACCCACTAGATAATCTATTGATAAATAAGGTCCTTGTTAGAGGATGGACCCTATTAGGATTCAATGAGAAAATTTAGTATAAGGAATCCCTATTAGGAGATTCCAAACCTGTTAGGAGTTGTGGTATAGTAGATACAAGATGAGCTCACTACCCAAACAAGTAATTAGGCTTCTGGAATAGGTAATGTATCTTCTTCCTTGACTAATCTTTGATATTTAGTTCGATCTCAGATCACTAAATAGCTTACATAAAACTTCACATTTATTGCTTTCACAAAAGTTTGCATATAACACTTGCACACTACTTACACTCTTCTTATCACAAAATGTCCTTTGCATAATGTCATGCCTTTTCACAAATTGTTTCTAGGTCAGCTAAAACCAAAAACTACTTTTCCAACTTAGAGTAAACATCTAGGATGCTGGCCCTAATTGGACGAGTAACTAAAAACAATTCTTTCCTTCAATTTCGCTGTCCTATTTCATGTCAAACATGATTATCTCTATTTTGTATAGTCTGTACTAACTTCCAAGGTTATACATGTCATCACCAACATGTATATCATCTTCATGTAACCTTCCTAGTCATAATATAACATCAACAACAAGTTATAAGCAAAACAATACACTGTTGTAAACCAAATTCTTTAATTACACAATTTTATGATTACCAAACATTAAGTATCTTTATTTTTGAGGTTTTTTGTGAACATGTACATCATGTGCTACCATAAATGACAATAATTACATATCACTATTATCCAATTGTCAACATGTAGATCCAAAATCACCAATACAATAGTTGCACCTAGATTTGAAGGATATTGCTACAATTATCAAAAGTATAGACATAGAGCTCAAGAATGAAGATCAAAGGCAAAACCTAATTGGATAGTCAAGAAGCAAGAAAATGCCCCTAAGCAAGGAAAATCTCACAATTAGGATTACAAAAAATGGTAAAATTATATTTTGTGTGGAGGATATGGTCATATTGTAGAAAATTATATTAGGATATATTTTTTAGCGAAATACAAGAGTTGGATGAGTGGCACTATAGTTTGTTATAGTTGTCATAAGATTGGGCATTTCATCAGAAAC
Organism: Cupressus sempervirens; assembly: GCA_028749045.1. NCBI lineage: Eukaryota > Viridiplantae > Streptophyta > Pinopsida > Cupressales > Cupressaceae > Cupressus > Cupressus sempervirens. Next base: position 397,410,835 of record CM053788.1, read on the forward strand.
TATAGGACCTGAGTACTAACACTAAGTAATGAAAAAAAAGGAAAATACACTATTTATTTAGAACATAAAAGAAATGAGATTAACCAAACATGGAGAAAGAAGGATGAAGAAAAAAATAGTGGAGAAATTGTTGCTGATATCACCCAATCCAATGGATCGAGTGATCACACTACTACAAACTAGAAAAAGGATGTGTGAGAAATTATATTTCAAGTGATTTATCATACATCAGTTCCTAACATGTGATGTACTGAAGTCCATAGCTACATGAGATGCATTAGGATAGTTCTGAAGTGTGAATTGAGAAAAGAATACATATACCAAGTTTGAGTAAAGTTGATACTAAGAATTAGTATCAATGTCAGGTGTGATCTAGTCACAATTTGAATCTAGCTCCTATATTGATTGTGTTAATATTGTTGACCAATATTTGATTGATAATTAGTATGAAATTTCAATTGATTTGGTATCATGACTGAGTCAATGAGTGGAAGTATGAATGTTGAATTGTCTTTTGGATGCTAAGATAACTATCACATATTTTGAATCTGCCTAATAAAAGTATGGAACATTAAATGAAAGGTTATTTTGACCATTTGAAGGTATTTAGTGGATTTTGAGTTTATTTTTTCATTTAACTAATGATTTGAGAATTTGTAGAGCGATATTAAGGTGTTCCATAGTGTTTTGTGCAAACTTTGTAGAGATCTAGTTTGTGTCATTGGTGAAATTGAGTAAGTTTGTAATGCTTAATAGAACTAAGTTTGTTTGTTTGAAGTTTAGAAACCCTAGTTTGCAATGATATTTTCTACATCTACAAGTGGAAAGGAGGCATTGAAGGATAGAAATTCCTAGATTGTACAAAATAATGTATTTCCTCTCCAAAATTCAAGCCTTATCCTAAGATTGAGATGACTAGAGATACATCTAGAGTGTTGTTGTCAATTCTTCCCTAAGTTATCATGGTATATGATATAATATTTTTTTGACATTTGTAATATTGGAGAAATTGGTTATTTTGAGTTGAGGAACACATATGACAAGCTATGCAAGAATGGAGTGTTGAAGGAGAAAAATAGAGTAGTTTCTAAGAAAGAGCTAACCCATGCCCTAGATTTTCCCAAGGTTTTCAAAATGGAATGGATTATGATCATTTTGAGAAGATTGCACAACATGAAATTGTGGCTGGAGAATGAGGAAGCCAAGATTACTAAATCAATCATCCATCAAGTCATTAGTTACCCTACCCTTAACTAAGTAAGTACTATTTTATGCCAAGCCAGGAACATAATTAAAGAACTTACCAAGGAAAAATGAAATGGTTTATGAATTTTTATTGATGCAATTAATGATATTATTATTGATTTTTTAGTTTGAGCAATTACACATTAATTTTTGAAGTTGATAAAAGATCAATTCCCCAATTCCCAAGAATAACCTACACTCAAACACCTATCATAGAAAGAGAGAAGAAAAATCTATTGAGGTTGGAATTGCCATATCTACATATGAGACATTCTTGATGAACAAAAAGAGAAATTTATATTATGAAAAGTGAATAAATGAATTATTACAAAGAGATCAATCCTCATAAAGGAGATCAAAACCTAAAAGATAAAACTTAGGTTGCATGACAATAAATAATAAAAGAATTAATTATTATATGCCCAAAGTTTAGCTTACGTAAACTAGAGATAATAAGTGACTTAATAATTAAATCAATATGATTTAGTTAATAAAAAAATACTTTATTACTCTAACACCCCCCTTAAGATAAATTTAGGGAGTAGCTGAAAACCTAGAAACTACTACTGAAAGTAAATTTAGGTCTGAGCAACAAAGTCTGATGAGGTACTCAAGAACAACCAAACATTTGAAAAGAGGAGAAATAGAGAAAACCACATGGGAAAAATCCTACTCCAAAAAGAGATGAAAATAATTCTACAAAGAACTAGTGAAGGACTAAAAAAGCCTCTAAACTAGGGAATATCCAAGAAGATAGGCACAAAAGATTATCATGAATAACACCATTGAAGCATCAAGCTGCAAACACTATCAAATTGTTAATCTAAAGAACCTCTACTATATAGAATATGACCAAGTAGAGAGACCAAGTCTAAATAATTGATCAGTTAAATATGGAAGGTATCTTCATGGTCTCCAAAAAAAGGAACGAAAGAATGTCTATATGGTAAATCATCCATCTCATAAAAATGCATAGGTATCTAACCACTACAACCACCTAGTAGATAGGATCAAATACTAAATACATAGCTCACTCCATCAAACCAAGGAAGCAATAAAACCAAAATAACCCCCCTATAATGCTAAGAGGTAATACATGAACACTAAAATCGAATGCAATATCTCCTACAGAAAGAAGAACTAGGAAAATTGAGAGTGCAAAAGAATTAAAAACACCTATAATGGCACAAGTCATCGACACATCATGAGGCTAATGTCATGGAAGGAACACTCACTTGAAAATGGAAGATGGTGAATATCACCAACAAGAAACCCCCCAAGGCACTTTAATGTACTGTGAGTACAACAAAATACAAAGATATGAAAGATCTAGAAATGTAATAGAGTGGCACTTTATCTTAGTGCATTTGAAAAAATACTACAACAAGATGTCAAAAAACATCAAAAGAGAAATAAGGTTGATAAAAGAGATAGTAAAATCCATGGCAAACCATCTAATGAAAATAAATCTATATCTAGACTTGAAACAACCAAGATATCCACCAAAATGAAAAAAAGAAAAAAAATCAATAGGATGTGCCTAGAGCAGAATCTAGAAAATATAATGTCTCAAGATATGTATCCCTAAGTGCAAAATAGTACATTTAAATTTTACTACATAAACTATAAATCAAACAATATAAAAATTCCAAATAAGTTGCAGCATCATGATGGGTTGGGAATTATCTTTCTAAGGATATCTCATTTGTGAAACATGGAGTTTGAATGAGCAAGTTACAGCCAAAAAACCACATGTAGGTCAAAATAGAGCTAGAAGGGAAAAATAAAAATATTTACCACCTTGGAGTCCATGCCCAAATGCATCGGTGAACATGTCCACTAGCACTAAAATTACCTCAAGAAGCATGCTAATATCATACCAACATTTTTCTCAATTTATGTGCGAAAAATCTTGGTATGCATGTTTAAAAATCTCAATTTTTGTGTCAAAAATCTTGATTTACATATCAAAATCTTGATTTCTATGTCATAAAATCACCACCTCAAGAAATATGTCCAACTTGGGAGCAACTTTTTTCTTCCCTAAGATTGTAACTATGTAAAAATTGGACAAATTTTATATGAAAATAGGAGTTTTGGGCACTCTGAGCTCAATAGTGATGTTTGTTTGGGCTCAAAGTGATCTGAATATCAATGAACCCCAGATCCAATACAAAAATCCTTTGAAAAAGAAACTCTTTGAAAGAAAAAACATAGATCTAGAAGCTAGGCCAAACCTCTCATGTAAAGAATAGGGGTATGAAGATTTAGAGCTCTAATACCATGTTTAAGTTGATGAAATATCAACCCTATAGCTCCCAAGAATCACTTGCATGCAAACACCTATCACAAAAAGAGAGAAGAAAAAGATGTGGAGGTTGGAATTCCTAGATCCATAGATGAGACATTCTTGATGAGCAAAAAGAAAAATTTCTATTATCAAAAGTGAATGAATGAATTATTACAAAGAGATCAATTCTGATAAAGGAGATCAAAACCCTAAAGGTAAAACCTAGGTTGCATGATAATAATTAATAATAGAATTAATTATTATATGCCCAAAGTTTAGCTTAGTCAATAATAAGTGACTTAATAATTAAATTAATACAATTTATTTCATAAGAAAATATTTTATTACTATAACATAAATTATATTAGTCAAGCTGACTAAATAGTGTGCATTGCATAGAAATAGACTTGGCATACAAAATAGTCAAGAAGGATCATAGCTACTAATTGGACAAGCTATAGTTGATTCAGCTAGCACAGAATCTTGGAGCCATCGAGAAGAAAAAGAATACTTCAAGTAAGTTTGGCTCACTCATACTATGTATATTCATTTCTATACAAAAATTATTTCCTACCACTGGGGAAGTTATGTGTAATAATGATATACCTTTAACCAAGAAGATCAATAATTATATTGACCAATTAGGTGAAAATTTTGAAATAATTTTGGATGGATATTTTGATGAATTCAAAAGAAAGATAAAGAATAGGATGAGACTACCTAAGTTGGTGCTTGATCAATATTATGATCATATATGTTTCATGGTGGATACTGACTACACCTATGTGTTGACAATTGGCTAATAGTGATATGTAATTGTTTCCATTTAGGGCAACACATGATGTACATGTTTATAGGAAACCTCAAAAATAAAGATACTTAGTGTTTGGTAATTAGAAAATTGTCTAAGTATAGAATTTAGTTTATAACACTATATTGTTTTGTTTATAACCTGATACTAATGTCATATTATGACTAGAGAAGTTACATGAAGATGATATACATGTTGTTGATGACATGTATAACCTTGGATGTTAGTAAAGACTATATGGAACATATATATTTGAGTTCTGATGGAACAAGACAATGGAATTGAAGGAAATGGTTTTTTTTTTATAGGATAATTACTTGTCTAATAAGGACCGACATCCTAGATGTTTACTCTAACTTGGAAAAGTGGTTTGTGGTCTTAGCCAACCCAACAACAATTTTTGAAAAGGCATGGTATTTATGCAAAGGACATTTTGTGATAAGAAGTGTGAAAGTGTATGTGTAAGTGTGAATCATAAGATTGTGATTATATGCAAACTTTTTTGAAAGTGATATATGCAAACTTTTATATGAGCTATTTGATGATCCAAAATTGAGTTGAAGATCAAAGATTAGTCAAGGAAGAAGATGTAGTACCTATTCCAAAGATCTAATTACTTGTTTGGGTAGTGAGCTCTTCTTCTAATTGGAAATGCATGTTTGGGCATTGGGCTCATCTTGCATCTACTATACCACAGCTCCTAACAAAGTTGGAATCTCCTAACATGGATTCAAAGTCTCCTAATAGGGTCCATCCTCTAACAATGGACTTATATATCAGGATATTATCTAGTGGGTATCATCCCCACTAGGTTTTTCCCTTGGCCAAGGTTTCCCTAGTTAACAAAATATGGTGTTATGAGTTATCTTTGTGCATTGTTACTATTACTATTCAACATTACTTTATTTCATTGTTATGCATGGTTTAAAGTAAGTAATAATATCCAGTTGGTGACTAAAGTTTGTAGATTACTAATTCACCCCCCTCTTAGTAATCCCTATTTCTAACAAAAGAGAAAGTTTGGAAAAGAAAACATTTAAGAAACATTGAAAGAGGATCATGAAGAAATCCATAATAGAGAAATTTTGGCAAAGAAAACATCTGAGCTTAAAACATTGAAAGAAGATCATGAAGAAATACATAATAGAGAAAGTTTGGCAAAGAAAACATCTGAGCTTAAAACATTGAAAGAAGATCATGAGAAATCCATAAGTACAATACTATTGTGAAAGGTGAATTAACACTGTGCAAGCAATAACTTGAGAAGCTTTATTCTAGCAGAGCACTAGTATGTCAGTTATGCAACAACTTTGGACACACAGTGAAGTATCGTAGAATGGACAAAAACTTTAGAGATAGAAGGACCAATGGAAGAAACTTTAGGAATAGAAGGAACTAGGAAAGGAACTCTAGAATTAATAGAGACAATAAGGAACAAAAAGGCATTGTTAGTCAACTTTGAGAAGAACTTAATGAAGTATTTGTGAAAGGAGTAGATATCTCAAAAGAAAAGCTAGATGATGATGAGACATGAAGATCAAAGTTAGTTGTTGATTTTGATTCAACTAAGTTGAATTAATCTTGTTTAGAGCATCTAAATTTGAGAACTTCATTTAGATATCAAATTAGACATAGTGAAGTTGGGAAAAGGTGTATCCAATTAAGTGTAGATAGTACCTAAGCTTGCTTGTAATTTGAAGCTCATCTAAACAATTTATCAAGGAATTCAAAGTTACTGGTATTACAGTAAAGGCTAATTCTATAGTAGAAGATGGAAAGTATGTTTTTGTAGAGAATTTCATGATGTGAAGTCTTGTAGAGGTTTTTCATGATGAAAGGAGGCTATGGTAAATCTTAGGTGACATATGAAGATTGAATAGATGATCTTGAGTACTTTTCTAATTATTGAACATAATTGACAACTTTTTTGTGTTTGCAAAGTATGCAATTATTGCAAGTTCAAGTTGATGGAATAAATGGAGTACATAATTGATTTTCACTTCATTGCAAACACATCCAAAGAAAAGAGCACTAAGAAGTGACTTGTTAGAGTGATTTCAAAGAAAACCCTATTTTTGGAAAGAGGTATTTTATCATTTTTCATAAAAAAAAATTGGTAAAAATTTCATAATTAATAGAATCATGGATGCATCAGTAGTGCACAATGTTGAGAATGAAGATAGACCTAAGTTAAAGATTATTTCTGTAAAATGTACTAAAGGAAATCGTAACTCAACATTGTTTATCAATTATATCTTGAAGATGTAGGAAATTATTTAAATAGAAAGTTTGAATGAATTGGTAGTGAATTGATGAACAAAGATATGAAATTGGTTTTCAATCACGACATTATTATGAAGCCTAGATTTGAACATCTAAAGGGATTTAGACTTGTTCAAAATCTCACTTCTACCATGAGTTAGACATAGATGAGTGGACATAGATCATATTAAGTAGGATACATGATGATAAATTATGGATGCAAGGCAACATAGTTGATATTTCTATTGACCTTATTCATGAGGTACTTGGTCTTAATAAACAAGATAGTGTACCTATAGGTGAGAAATTGGTCAACAAGAAAGTTGAAAGTTATACTAAAGTAGTGCATAATGGAAAGGCTATGGTGATCAACACTATCAAGCAAGATGATGTAAGATTTTTAAGTAGAATTATTGCTTATTCTGTATGAGCAAGTTCTATGATTCATGAACTTTTAGTGAGATTTATTTATGTAGCATATAAGATATGTGTAGAGAAGGAACAAGTGATTCGTAGTAAAATACTGAGAATGCAACTCTAAGAGAACCTAGAAAAGATCAAGAGGAAAAAGAGTGGTGTGTTTAGATTCTAATCATTGATCAACCACATAAATTTTCATGTACTTAAAAGATTTTCTTATCTATCAATTATAGACATCATGAGTAGTGTAAAATTTACAATGGAGAATATTATAGAGGTATACAGAAGGCATCTTGCAAATAAGACATTAGAGAGTGGCAACTTGATAATGAGGACATTTCAAAATGAAATGAAACAGAGATTTAGAACTACACCTGCAATTATGGATAGATTTAAGGAAGACATTTGAATTTTGGTTGGTATAGATCATACTTATATTCAAGCAATGGAACCTTAGGAAACATTTCCTGATCCCTTGATCTATGAATTAAATGGTACTATAGCAGTTGGTTATATTGATTTTTTGTCGAATTCAGATAGAGACAAAGTAGAGTATAGATTTGGAACATATGATGAGATCACACAATTAGCTCATCAAGAAACCTTGGAGAAGGCATCAGACAAGAAGGTAGAGTCTATAATCAAGAAGGCACTATTAGAGGTCGGAATGATAGAGAATGAATATGAGGCTATAAGACAAACATTGAAGAAAGGAATACAGAACATTTAACCTTTGTTAGTATCAGTTGCCAAGACATCTTCAGAATATAGCATTTTGTATGCAACGGTGTTTGACATTTAGCCTAGTGAGTCAAAGAGAAAGTCTAAAAGACTAGTGGAAGTAGTGTCTACTAAGATAAAGAGAGTCAAATAATAGGCCACCAGACTAGAAAAGAGACAAAAAAAATTGTTGACAATTGATTCCAATGATGAAGAAGATGAGGAATATGAGACCAAATAAGCAAAAAGTGACTCCATCTAAGAAAGTAGCTAGTAAATCTTAGCAAAAATGGAAGCCAAAGATAGAAAAGATCAATACATCTATTGCTAATAAAGGTAATTTTGTTTAGATGAATTTATTTTACAATTTGTATAATAGTTTTGAGAAAGATCATATTGATATATCTATTGTGAGATATATCATAGCAAACAATCTAAAACTAAAGTATCTTGAGAGCATAATAAACTAGAAAGTCTATGAGAGACTCATTTAGACGAAGGTTCTTACAAGAGAAAAAGATCTAGAAATTCAAAAGTCTATGCTTAGAACTATTTACAAGATTGATGATGAAGAAGAAATTAAAGTACTATTGAATAACCTCACTCCATACTTGAGGAATAAATTGAGACCATTTCTATTCATGGTTGGTGAAAAGATAAGGTAAGAAGTGAGACCATGGTAGCAATTAGTCAAATGATGACAAAGTCAAAGGCAACATCTCCTCTAGCTCCTAGAACCTCGAAAGTGTTAGTGAGTAATAACACCACAAAAATTGATCAAACCAATGTTACCATTAACATTGAAGATACCAATCCATTTGGTGGTTCTAAACCTAATGAACCAAACACTGAGGATATTGAGGATAAGTTGAGATAGATTGAAGAAGAGAAAAGGGTACTTGAAGAAGAAAAGAAGAAAATAGAGGAATTCAAATAGAAATCACTTGAGGAAGAAAAGAAAAGAAAGGAAGAGGAGGGAAAGAGAAGAATTACAAAAAAAGAGTTGAAAAATAAAATTGAGGAAGATGAAAAGAAGAGATTGGAAGAGAAGAGAGAAAGAGAGGAAAAAGAAAAGAAAGAAGAAGAAGAGAGAAGAACAAAAGCAGTGAAGAAATAGAGGGAGGATGATACTAAACCATCTAGTTCATCCACTCTACTCTCTCTTGCAAGTTTAGCTATTGATGATGATGATCAAACTAATATGATCTCATCCCTATCCAAACTTATACAAAAGAATAGGATAGTGAAAAATTTACAGAAAACATTAATGGAAGTGACTAATAGACTACATAGTACCTTGGTAATATAACATACTAAACCAAATCCTGAATAGAGAGCACAAGCAATGCTAAAATCATTTGATGAAGAGTTTACTAATTTGTTGAATGTTGCAGAGGCAAAGGATTAGATTTCCCATGATACTAACTTTTTTTGCACCTTCAATCAGAATATCAAGAATGACTTAGTCAATCTTGATACTTGTATAAAATAACTTCAAAAATGCCTACAAGATGGGAAAGAATTGTATAATAAGTGTACCTTATCATACAAACTAACTAAAGAAATTGATAGTCAGATAGAAGTAAAGATGAGTAAGCTAGAGGCTTTATCCAGCCAAATCCAACATCCATATTGCAAAGTAGATGATTTTGAAAGGCAAGTGTCCAGTATTCACAATGACATCAGGAAACTAGAACTTCAAAAGGAATAGATCTTGAAGAGGATATCAGATTTTAGAGAAGCTATTGCTCTAAAATTATCTTTTGTTGAGAAATAGTTATAGGAATGTGTCAAGGCCAAAGACACATATTTCAACTTTTTGTATTTAGATCTTAACATAGTTGAGATTGCATCATATGCTTTATCTGCAATTCTCACCTCACTTGAGTCCACCGAGGAGACATGGACTAAGGGTATGGGTAGTCTGAAGACTAATTTTGATGATTGCATGAAGATCATATTAGCATAAGGAAAGACAATATTTTTGGACAATTTTAGATAGATCTTGACATTTTGACCTTTTTCATCGATCTCAAAGGGGGAGAGACACAATGTAAAAATTGAAAATTAGGTAATGAGATGATAAAGTATACTGTAAGGGGGAGCATATCAAAAAACTTAATATCATAATAGATTAGATGTAGTTTTTTTTGTCACTTAGACAATTTTCCCTATTTTGTTGTCGTCAATGCCAAAGAGGGAGATTTTTGAGAATTGGATAATAGTGATATGTAATTGTTATCATTTATGGAAACACATGATGTACATGTTTACAGGAAACCTCAAAATTAAAGATACTTAATGTTTGGTAATAAGAAATTTGTCTAAATATAGAATTTGGTTTATAACAAAATATTGTTTTGTTTATAACTTGTTACTAATGTCATATTATGACTAGCAAAGTTACATGGAGATAATATACATGTTGAAAATGATGTGTATCACCTTGGAAGTCAGTATAGATTGTATTGAATCAATATATCCATTTTTTGATGGGACAAAACAACAAAATTGAAGTAGAGAATTATTTTGTTTACAAGATGATTAGTTTTCCAATTAGGGCTGACATCCTAGATATTTGCTCTAAGTTGGAAAAGTGGTTTGTGGTCTTAGTCGACCCAACAGAAATTTGTGAAAAGGCATTGTATTTATGCAAAGGACATTTTGTGATGGGAAGTGTGAAAGTGATGCAAGAGCATCTAGTGGCATAAGGGAAATACTATATCACCCAAAAATATTCTTAGTGTTAGATTCTATTTAATTTTTTTAAATTTTTGGATACCCATTTGGGCCTAATAGAGATTTAAACTCTCATAGTTCCACTATTAGTTTTTTAGGTTAGCATTTTTTAGCACCTTGGGATATGTAAACATAGTTTTTCAGTGGAGTTTGGAAGAAGGTATTGTGAGGAGTGATTTTCTCCAAAATCAAACAATATTGTAATCCCCTAGGGCACATCATTGAGTCTATTTTCATTCTACTAAATGTAATAGCATATCACTTTTGATAATAATATTCCCCTTTCCTTGTTGTGATCATTTTGTCTTGGGTTGTGCCTTCATCAAGTGGTATTAGAGTAGGTTTTCCTAAGTGTGTAGATAGAGCACCAACTATGAGGCATTTTGCACTAGGACGATGTGGTTGTGGGTTTTAATATAGTGAGAAGATGCTTCCACAAAGGGAGCATGGTAGAAGGGCTATAGTTTTTCCTCCTTAGGTTAGAGCGCTCTAGAGACAAGTATAGGCATTGCAAGAGCAGATCCATAGAGGGATGAATATTGTCATAGGTGACAAAAGTGAGGAGGAAAATGAAGAAAATATTGTGTAGGAAGGGGAAGGAGATAGAGAAGTCCTAAACTAGGTAGAGGAGAAGCTCTTTAGGGCCATTACTAAGCTGGAAAAAAGACCTAAAATTGGCATTGACATGTTTTTGGGAAATCTAAACTTGGATGAGTTAATCAACTAGATCAATGAGCTAGAGGAATATTTTGAGTATGAGGATATTGGGGACCTTGATAGGGTTAATTTTGTGAAGCCCAAAATGAAATGCCATGCCAAAATTTGGTGGAAATAGGTTAAGTTGGAAAGAATAGAAGAGGAAAGGAGAAAATCACAAGATGGGATTGCATGGCGAACAAATTAAAGAAGTAATTCATTCTTTCTGATTATGAGCGTGATTTGTTCAAGAAGATGTGAGGCTTAAAGCAAGTAGGAGAATTTGTCCAAGAATACATAGAGGAGTTTTACCAAGTCTTTATTAGGTTGGGGCATGTGGAAGCAAACAAGGAGAAGGTTTCTCATTATCTTAATGGGTTAAGACCTAGCATTCAGGAGGAGTTAAGTCCAATTAGAATGACTAGCATTGAAGAGGCATACTAGTTTTCTTTCCAAGTTGAGGAGAAGTTAAACAAAAAATTTGATGGAAGGAAAAGAGGGCGTAGTCAAGGAGGAAGTGGCAGTGGTAGGTCATTTGGAAGCCAAAATGAGAACTATAAGAAAAATGAAGATGTGTGTACCAGCCAAAACTAGTGGAATGAGGGTTTCAATTGCTCCTATGATTAAAACTTTAGAGATTAGATAGGAAGAGGTAGAGGACATGGCCAAGGTTTAGGAAGAGGAGGTTTTTGTGGTACTTGTTTTGATTGCAATGAAGAAGTTCATCGTGCCTACAAATTCCCTCAACACGAAGGAAGGAAAGATAAGAGAGCTAATGGTCAAGCAAGGGTTGCTCATATGGATGATGATGCATAGTCATCACATACAAATGATGTAGAAAGATGAGAGGTTTTGGTTGATAAAAGGGTATTGCTAAGCAATGAGACTTAACATGGACAAAGGAGAAGTTTGTTTCATAGTAGGTGGAAGTGTGAGGGTAAATATTGTGATGTGATTATTGATGGTGGAAGCACTGACAACTTGGTATTAGAAGAAATGGTCTTACAGCTAAAGCTCAAGAGGGAGAAACATGCCCAGCCCTATTGGATTACTTAGGTGTAGGATGATCATGAAGTCTTGCTTAGTGAGAAATGTTTGGTAAAGTTCAAGATTGGGAGTTACCATGATGAGGCTTTCTATGACATCATTCCAATGGATGTCTGCCATTTATTATTGGGAAGGTTGTGGCAGTTTGATAGGAATGCTATACATGATGGTCATGCAAATACATACTCTCTAAAAAAGGATGGAGTTCACCACAAATTGAAGCCCTTGATAGAGGAGGGTGAAAATGTATGCATTAGTGCTAGGGTGTGTCTTGTCAATGGAAGAAATTTTTTGGATGATATGAAAAATTAGCATATGTGTCATGCTTTAATTCCTAGAAAGGATAAGGAAGGTAGTAGTGAAGTTCCACTTGAATTTTTGGGTCTATTAAGTGAGTATGGAGATGTCATCTCTGATAATGTTCCAAAAGGGTTTTTGTCAATAAGGAAAATTAGTCATCAAATAGATTTAGTCCCTAAAGCTAGTTTTCCTGAAAAGGCTACACATAGGATGACTCCTACTGAGATTGATGAGCTAAATAGACAAGTTTAGGAACTATTAAGGAAAGGTTTGATTCAGATAGCCTGAGTTCATGTGCAGTACCTACAGTGCTAGCACCAAAGAAGGATGGAGAGTGGAGAATGTGTATAGACTCTTGTGCTATAAATAATATAACCATCAAGTACTAATTTCCTTTGCCAAGGATGGATGGTCTTATGGACTGCTTGAGTGGAGTTCAATACTTCACAAAGATAGATCTCAAGATCGGCTATCACCAGATATGGATATGAGAGGGAGATGAGTGGAAGACTCCATTTAAGACAAAGGAGGGTCTATATGAGTGCTAACTCATGCCCTTTGGCCTGACCAATGTGTCAAGCACCTTCATGCAACTTATGAATTAGGTACTAAAGAAATTTTTGGGAAAATTTGTTATTGTCTATCTAGATGATATTTTGATTTTTAGCAAGTCTTTGGATGAAAATTTATTGCACATTCATAGTGTCCTTGAAAGGTTCAGGGAAGAGAAATTGTTGATTAATTTGAAGAAGTGCAACTTTGTCAAAAGGGAGTTAGTCTAATTTGGGTTTGTTATATCAGTTAAAGGTCTCAAAGTGGACCTAAAGAAGGTGAAGGTCATCTTGGAATGGCCTACTCCAAGGTCTACCAATGAGTTGAGTTCATTCCATGGTCTAGCTAGTTTTTATAGGAAGACCATTAGGAATTTTACTAGTATATGTGCACCCCTAACTAAAACAATGAGGGGGGATAGAAAAGAGTTCAAGTGGACTAAAGGAGTTGCAAGGAGTTTTGAATTACTAAAGAAAAAGGTGATGGAGCAACCTATGTTGGCACTTCCTAATTTCAACAAAGTGTTCTAGATGGATTGTGATGCTAATGGTAGTGCTATTGGGGCTACCTTGATCCAAGAAGGTAAACCTATTGGCTATTTTAGTGATAAATTGAATGATGTTAAAAAAAAGTATTATGTTTATGATCAAGAGTTCTATGCAATAGTTTAGACCTTAAAGGAATGGAGGCACTATTTTTTGCTGAAATAATTTATATTGTATACTAATCATCAAGGATTTTAATACCTAAATAGCCAAGGCAAGTTGAATTAGAGACATTTGAAATGGTTAGAATTCATGCAAAGCTATACATTTTTATTGAAACATAGAAGCAAAAGGTCTAATAAGGTTACAGATGCATTAAGTAGGAGATAGCTATTGCTAACAAAAATGTAGGTTGAAGTGGTTGGGTTTAATGAACTCAAAAAATTTTACCCTAACGACCCTGACTTTGTAGAGGCTTAGAAGTCTTGTAAAGAACCTATTACTCTAGGCAGGACTAGGTGGCTAGATTACATGATTTAGGATGGTATGATGTTCAAGGGAAATCAATTGTGTATATTAAGGAGTTCCATGAGGGAGAACTTGATCAAGGAGAAATATAGTGGAGGATGGAAAAACACTTTGGTCAAGATAAGACCATTTCCATTATTAGTGAACATTATTTTTGGCCTCAATTGTCACAGGATGTAAAGAATTTTGTGCAAAGTTATTGAGCATGTCAAATAGCCAAAGGGATTTAGTCAAAATACTAGACTCTAGCAGCCATTGTATGTTTTGTCAAAGCCTTGGGAGGACATAAGTATGGATTTTTTTTTTTGGATTGTTGAGGACACAAAGGGGTAATGACTTAGTATTTGTGGTGGTTGATAAGTTCTCCAAGATGACACATTTCATTCCATGCCACAAGACTCATGACATGGTTCATATTTTAGATTTTTTTTTTTAGAGAGGTGGTAAGGCTACATGGTCTCCCCAAAAGTATTAATTTTGATAGAGATACTAAATTTGTTGGGTATTTCTAGAGGACTTTGTGGATGAAGTTGAAGACAAAATTGAAGTTTAGTTCTGCACATCATCCATAGACTGATGGACAAATAGAAGTAGTGAATAGAAATCTGGGAATTTTACTGAGGTTCTTAGTAGGAGATAAGCCCAAGGGATGGGATTTTATTCTACCACATGAAGAGTTTTCTTACAATAATTATGTGAATAGTACTGGTAGATCACCATTCCAAGTTGTGTATGGGAGTAGTATAAGGAATACACTAGAGCTGGGGAAGATGGAGCAAGGAGAGAGGACAAGTGTTGAGGTAGAAGACTTTGTTGAACATGTCAAGAACCTACATGAGGAGGTACATGCACATATTTCCAAGATGAACATGCAATATAAGGCTAGAGAAAATCAAAAGAGGTGACATAAGGAGTTCCAAGTTGGGTATTTGGTTATGGTATACTTGAGGAAGGAACAATTTCCAGTGGGTACCTACAACAATATAAAGATAAAGAAATTTGGTCCCTATAAAATTTTGAAGAAACATGATTCAGGAAATGCATATGAGGTGGAGTTTCCAAATGGGATTCACATTTCTCTTATTTTCAATATTGCAAACTTAATAGAATATCATGATGATGGTGTAGAGGAGGAGTTGATGCTAGAGCCATGTACAATTCCTATTTTTGAGAAGGAAGAGATTGAAGAAATTCTAGATAGTTATGTTGGTTGGAGTACTAGAAACATGTAGTAAGAAGAATACCTAGTGAAATGGAAAGGATGACTAGTGGAAGATTCAACTTGGACATTCACGACAAAGGTTTCTCATTTGAGTTTTCCTCTAATAGCTATAAAGTGACAAAGTCACTTTTCAATTCACCCTAGGTTTTTGATGCAAGAGCATCTAGTGGTGTAAGGGAAATCCTATATCACCCAAAAATATGCTTAGTGTTAGCTATTTTTAATGTTTTTTAATTTCTACATACCCATTTGGGTCAAATAGATTCCAACTCTCATAGCTCAGCTATTAGTTTTCTAGGTTAGTGTTTTTTAACAGCTTGGGATATGTTCCAATGTAGAAAATAGATTATTTTGTAATTGAGCCATAATTATGATGAGTTAGATGGTGTAAGTTGGAGGGATGATTATACTTGTAATTTAAAACTCTAGAGAAAGAATCATGTTTAAAAGCTTTATACTTTGAAAGTGCTTCAAAGTATATTTGAGGCACTAAATGGCCTCATACAAGCCCAAAATATGGAAACCAAAAAAACTCATCTATAGGGATATAGAGCACTTGGAGAGCTTTTCAAAAATGTAAACAATTTGTCAATCAAAATCTCGCATCAAAAGTAATGCCTCCTAGAAGTTGGACTACCATTTATGGATTCTTCTAATTTTGCACCGACTTCTAACATGTTTTATAGAGCCTTATATTTTGGTGGTGGATGCCAAATGGCATATTCTAAAATTTATTCCAAACCTTAAGCCTAATTTGGGTTACTTAAGGTCATTTATGGCATTGTAAATGCCATTTTTTGGTGGAGTTTCGGAGAAGTTACTGTGAGGAGTATTTTTCTCTAAAATTAGACAACATTGTAAGCCCCTAGGTCACATCATTGAATCCATTTTAATTTCACTAAATGTAATAACATATCACTTCTAATAATAATATTCCCCTTTTCCAATTATTTTCATGTTGTCTTGGGTTGTGCCTTCATCAGAAAGTGTAAGTGCAAGTACGAATTGTAAGATTTTGATTATATGAAAACTTTTGTGAAAGTGATATATGAAAAGTTTTATATGAGTTATTTGATGATCCAAGATCAAGTTGAAGATTAGAGATCAGTCAAGGAAGAAGATACAGTATCTATTCTAGAAGTTTGATTACTTGTTTGGGTAGTGAGCTCTTCTTATAATTAGAAATGCATGATTGGGCAGTGGGCTCATCTTGCATCTACCATACCACAACTCCTAACAGGGTTGGAATCTCCTAACAAGGATTAAAAGTCTCCTATAGGGACTCCTTATACTGAATTCACTCATTGACTCTTAACAGGGTGCATCCACTAACAAGGAACTTATATATCAGTATACTATCTAGTGGGTATATCCCCACTAGGATTTTCCCTTGGCCAAGGTTTCCCTAGTTAACAAAATATGGTGTTATGAGTCATCTTTGTGCATTGTTATTATTACTATTCAGCATTACTTAATGCTTTTTTATGCATGGTTTAAAGTAAGTAATAATATCCAGTTGGTGACTAAAATTTGTAGATTATTGATTCACCCACCCCCCCCAGTAATCCCTATTTCTAAAACTATGTCCAA
Source organism: Cupressus sempervirens (assembly GCA_028749045.1). Lineage (NCBI taxonomy): Eukaryota > Viridiplantae > Streptophyta > Pinopsida > Cupressales > Cupressaceae > Cupressus > Cupressus sempervirens. Next base: position 397,427,742 of record CM053788.1, read on the forward strand.
GTAGTTATACCAAGAGTTGCATGGTTGAGGGTGGCATAATATGATGTTAATGTTGATGAAGTATCTATAGTAGTAAAAACATTACTATTTGAGGATATTGATAAAAATGCCAAACCATTTAGCACATATGAAACTACAAATATTAAGATGATGATGAAGACAAAGGTACCAAAGATGGACAAGAAGATAAAGAAAATGATTCAAGATCTAGAAGGGAAACTTAGAGAATCACCCCTGCAAATCATTGAACAAAAGACCAAAAGAATGATGATCACAAAGAAGAAGAAGATGAATCTAAAAGCATGGAACTTGTGGTCATTGAGCCTCAAGAACCAAATGGTAAGAAGATTTTAATTCTTGATCCTTAGGTCAAAAGAATTTTAAAGAAAGTAGTTACACCAGCCTCCTCCGCATAACGAAGAGTAAGTAGGCAAGGATCAAAGGTAACAAGTTCTCTATCTACCAAGCCAAAGAAGGGAAGAGTGAAAATAACAAGGCTAACAAATGGCAAGAAAATGAAATCAGAAGTGAAAAGCTAGAAGAAGAGGTCAAGGAGGAAACTTATTCTTAAACCTAATGATGAGGAATGCAATGAAGGAAAGAGGACATAATTAGATTATCTTAGTAAATTTCAAATGGTACATAGGAAAGCTCCTAAGGGTATTGAAAAGGTGTGTGAAAATATTAGAGGGCAACGAGTCTAACCAGATTTAAATGTGTAAAATATGATTCTTTAGATAGAGGTGATAAAGAAAAAGTTGAGTAGGAAATTTTGGATATTATAGGTATACACCTATAGAAGTAGGCAAGGAATTTCTAGAAGAATTGTATAATAAAATTTGTTCTAAGGGGAAATGGGCATTAAGTACAAAAAGAAAAATATGACAAATAACTTTAGTCTAGACTATGCCTAATTTATGCAAGACCCATATGTTTATAGCATTGAGATATTTTGCAAATAAATTTGTAACCAAGAGAAGGGCTTATAAAATTTTGAGGAATAGAATGTAAGACATTATATAGGAAAGGAAGAGTGTATGGAAGAAAGCTTTTGGGAAAATGTCAACACTAGTTGAAGTGGAGGAAAACAAAGATGGGAGATTGGAACTGGATAGCACAAAGGATTTGTATAATGATGTAGGAAATTTAGTGGAAACCATGGCGAAAATGGCTCAAGATAAGGAAAAATAGACAGAGACAATCATCATTGAGGATGAAACCCCTAAAAAATACTTTACCCAATGTGATTATAGCTATCAAAGAGCTATAAAAGATAGTGTTTATTGAGTTAGAACAAGGGGATAAAGATCCTAAATCCATTAAAGACACTTTAATAGATACCTCCAATCTAATTGTTGTTCAAATCATGGAATATCTGAAGATTGGAGAGAAAGGAGAAGATCAATAGGTAATGGTTACAATAATAGAAAAACTTGCTGTTACTATTTATTATAATGCTTAATTACAACATAAGACTCTTGATGTAGATGTTGAGGAACATAGTGGATTGATAGTTGAAGAGAAAAGAGATGGAGAGTCTACTAATGTAGATTAGATCACATAGGGTTAGATTGATGAGATGAACATGTTGGATAAAATTGATTAATTGTGTATTGTCTTTGATATTATAAAAATTTCATATCATTATCAATCAATGTATGTCAAGCTTACTCAGGCAATGAAGATAGTTTTCTATGTCTACCAAGCATTCTTGTGATTGCCTAGTTCAGAAGACAGTGTCTATCGAGTTCACTCAGGCATCAAAGGAAAGTCTATAGAAGATGAGTGCTAACCAAGCTCACTCAGTTCCTAAAGAATCTTTGAAAGTTTGCAGTGTTAACTAAGCTTCTGTTGGTTAACACGAGAAATCATTTCTGAGTTAGTGTCTACTGAGCTAGGTTGGCTAATGAAGAAATTTCTTGTTTTGGGCATATTAAGCTTAATTGATTTATCTATTGGTTCTAGCCAACTGAGGTGATTAATATTAATTATTCTAAGTTGTATATGAGCTAACTTGACAATATGAAAGATATATGTATAAGTTCAGGTTGTGGATTCAAAGTGTTTAAGTGGATTAAGATGTGATGAATATATTTGAAGATTTAATGATGAAGAGAAAAAGTGAATTTAAAGGATAAACATAATATCCTTGTGGAGCGGAAAAGCTATATTCGATCAAGAAGGATCAAGTACAAGCTAAAATAGAGATCTATAATCAGCATTTTAGTTGCATTCAAAATAGGTCATCTCATTGTTATGATCTAACCATTGTAGCAGTGATCTAAATTTTTTAATAGAGTTGGCTTAATAGTTATTTGTAAATCCTCTAACAAGGTGGTAGTTTTGTTGAATTGTTTCAAGAATTCTAACAAGGCCACTCCTAATATGGTGATTAAATCCTTTAATAGGGTCACACGTAATAGTGTGTTTTGTAACCTTTAATAGGGTTGGCTCCTAACAGGGCTCACTTTAGAAGAGTGAAAATAATAACTAGTTGCAATTAATGGTTTTTTCCAAATTGAGTTTCCACATTAAATCTTGTTATCAAATGTGTTCATGCTATTTTCTTTATGTGTTTGTAACTAAGTTAAAGTAATGGTAATCATAGATTACATCTAAAATTTTGTATGTTAAGAACTTGCCGAGTTACATCATTTATATGTGTTTACCAAGCATCGGCAGCAATCAATTTTTAGATTGTAATTTTGTACTGACATCTAAGGGATCTAGGATTTATTTTATTAGTAATTGATTCACCCCTCCCCTCTCAGTTACTCCTCATATATTTCCAACAATTGGTATTAGATCTTTTGGGTGCTTGCATAGAAAGTTTCAAGGACCTAAGCTAAAGATTAGGATGCCTTACAAAAGAGAGATCCCCTAGCTAAACATAGATAATTTTGTAGCATGGCAAGGACTTATGAGGCTAGATCTAGCTACTATCAATGATTTAGGGTGCAAATATCTTGATACTAAATACAAGACTCCCACTAGAACATTATCAGTTGAAGATATTTTTGAAAATAAGAATCAACAAAATAATGATGATTGATATTGCATTTGCTATTAGTTATGTTGAATTTAATGAAGTCAAAGACTGCAAGACAACTCATGAGATGTGGATCAAACTAAAAGACATATATGGAGGGGATGAAAATCTAAGAAGACCTAAGGTTGAAAGTCTTAGAGGTCATATTGATCAGATGAAAATGAGAGAAGATGAGAATATTGGAAAATATGTGGAAAGAATCAAAGCAAGTGTAAGTGCAATCATAGCATCTGGAGGAGACATTGAAGAGAAAATAGTTGTAAGAAAGGTGCTTAGAACTCTTCTTCCTATTTATGCAATTAGAGTATCTATTATTCAAGAAATGAAATTTGATCCAAATAATAAAATATCTTTGGATGCTCTAGTTGGAGGATTGATAGCTTTTGAGTTAAATAACTTCGATAACTATGTTCCTAGTTCAAAAGTTATTAAGTCTTCTTTTAAAGCTAAACTCTCACTTAAAGAAAAGGGTAAGAAATCAAAGTCTAGTCAATCAAGTATTGAAGAAGAAGAATTAGAAGAAAGTTTATACATTGATCTTGAAGTTTTTGAAGCCCTACTTGCAAGGAAGTATTCCAAAGGTAGAGGAAAGTATAAAGGTAAGGTTCCTCTTATCTGCTTTTCTTGTGAAGAAGTTGGTCACATTGTTGCAAGGTAACCAAATAAAGAAATCAAAGATGAAAAGAAAATAAATAAGCACAAAGGCAAGAAGAACTCCAAGAACTACAAAAACTATAAAACCAAGGGTAAGAAATCTTGTTTTATAGCTAAAGATTCTAATAACAGTGAAGATGAAATGGTATATATTGTTGCGAAAGATGAATTTGATGATGAAGGAGATAAGATGGCACTTATCTCTCATGTTATCAAAAATAATATATGGATTGTTGACAATGGCTATTCACATCATATGATTGGAGATTAAAAAAAATTTGAGCACATATGGAATATTATAATGGAGGTAGTGTGAGATTTGGAAATAATGAACCTTGTAACATAAAAGGAAAAGGATGTATTTCATTGAATAAAGAACTTGTGACAATGCTTATTGAGTTGAAGGACTAAAGCATAATCTACTGAGTGCAGCACAATTGCATAACATTGGATTCAAGGTAGAATTCATGAATGGACAAGCCAAACTATTGGATGGAAAAGGAAATCTAGATGGATTTGGCAAGCAAACAAAAGGTAATCAATTTTATCTTAATCTTAGTGATTGTTCATGTTTTATTACTCAAGTAGAAGAAAATTGGTTATGGAACAAAATGATATGTCATGTAAACTATGATAAATTGGTTGAGATAAGAAAACATACAAGAGTAAGAGGTATTCCTAGTTTGAAGAAGCCTGATATGAGTTTATGCAAGAATTGCCAAATTGGTAAGATTGGAAAGCCTAGTTTCAAAAGTAAAAACTATTAGTGAAAAGAGGTCTTAAAAAATTTTCATACAAACTTATGTGGACCTATTGCAATAGAGAGTTACAATGGAAAAACAATTTTCATTCTTTTTGTTGATGACCTTTTTAGAATGATGACTATAATGTATTTAAAAGAAAAATTAGAAGCCTTTTCAAAAGTTCAAGTGGTATCTAGCAAGAGTAGAAAAAGAAACTAGAAATAAGTTTAATTTTTTAAGATTAGATAGAGGTGTTGAATTTATCTCCAATGAATACAATAATTTATCCATTGAAAGAGGAATTAAAAGACAAGTATCACCCCCTAGTACACCATAGCAGAATGGTATAGTTGAAAGAAGAACTAGATCTATCATGGATTGTGTAAGAACCTTGATGATTGAAAATAATATTGCTCTCAAATACTAGAAGGAAACTATTAGCACTTCAGTTCATACCTTGAACAAAGTATAGTTGAAGAAAGATTCAAATAAAACCCCTTGTCAACTATGGTATGGCTACAAACCTAATGTAAGTTACTTGAAAGTATTTGGCAGCAAATGTTATATCTTGAAAGAGTCTAAAAAAGGAAATTTTGATATAAAAGGTGATGAAGGCATATTTTTAGGATACTCCTATAGAAGAAAACCATACAAATGTTTGAATTTGTCTACCCATAAAATAATAGAAAGTGCACATGTTAGAATTGATGAATTTGAAGAAAAGAGTGAAGAAGAAAGAAATAAGGAGCCAAAGGATTACAGAAGATTCATTTAATATGAACTCGATACCCTACCAAACCTATCTAAAAGAAAGAAGGCTACATCTCCTGAGTCTCCAAAATCTCCAACAATTACTGAGTTATAAAAAGTGCAACCAAAGTCATAGTTTGAAGGACCCAAGTCATAGTCAAATGCTATCAAGCTAGTTCAAATCAAGTCTGATGGACCCAAATCATAGAAGGTGGAACCCAAGCTTGATACTAAAGTTCATGATGAAGACAGTGGAACTCATTCAAAACCAAAAGAGCCTATGTTAGAAAGATATGTCAAAAGGAATCATGCACCTAATCAAATCATTGGAGACAAATCTGATGGAATAATGACAAGAAGTAAATTAAAAGGTACATGTTTACTTGCTAAGTTTGAACCTAAAAAACTTAAAGATGCTCTAGAAAATGAAAGTAGGATTGAAGAAATGAATGAATAGATAGAACCGATAGAAAAGAACAAAACTTGGACTCTTGTTCCTAGACCCAAAGATAAAAATGTAATTGGCACAAAGTGGGTAATTAGAAATAAGTTGAATGAAGATGGAAAAGTTTTTAGAAACAAGGCAAGACTAGTATGTAAAGGTTATTCTCAAGGAGAAGGTATTGATTATGGTGAGACTTTTTCTCCTATGGCAAGATTAGAATGTGTTCAAACTTTACTAGCATATGTAGCACACAGAGGATTTAAAGTATATAAAATGGATGTTAAATCTGCATTCTTGAATGAAATTCTTAATGAGGAAGTATACATTGAACAACCAAAAGGCTTTGTTGATCATAGCAAAAGAGACATGGTTTACAAGTTACACAAAGCATTATATGGTCTCAAGCAAGCTCCTAGAGCTTGGTATGAAATACTTCATAATTACTTGGTATAGATTGGTTTTCAAAGAAAAAATGATAATACTAGTCTTTATATCAAACAAGGACTAGACAAGAAGATTGTGTTTGCAAAAATATTTATTAATGATACCTTCTTCATAGGAAATGATGACATGTGTAAAGAATTTTATGAAGAAATGAGTAAAGAATTTGAGATGTCCATGTTTGGCGAGATAAAATTAGTTATTGGGTTGCAGATATAGTAGAACAATAATGGTATCTACATTACTCAATCCAAGTATATCAAGGAGATATTGAAGAAGTTTGGAATGGAAGATTCAAGACCAGGTGGAACCCCTATGTCTATTGGACATAAGCTTTCCAAAGATGATAATTCCAAAGATGTAGATTAGACCACATATAGATCAATGATTGAAAAATGTAGTATGTAGTACATACAAGGCTTGCTATTTCTCTAGTAGTTGGAATGGTGGCAAGATTATCAACAAATCCTAGAGAAAATCACATCATGACAATCAAGAGAATCATGAAATATCTAAAAGGTACTGAAGACTATGGCTTATGGTATAAACTTGAAGGCAATTTTGACTTGAAGGTATTTACTGATGCTGATTGGGTAGGGAGTTTTGCTGATAGAAAAAGCATTGGTGGTGGAGCATTCTTTCTTGGTAAAATACTAGTGTCTTGGACAAGCAAGAAACAAAATTGCATCTCTCAATCCATAGTAGAGGTAGAATATATGGTAGCAACAGTTAATTGTTCTAACATTGTTTAGATCAAATAATTGTTGGAAGGAATGAAGATAGAGATCAAGGATCCAATAATCATATACTATGATAACACCAGTGCAATCAATATATCAAAGAATCTAGTGATGCATACCAAAACAAAACACATTGCTATAAAATATCACTTCTTAAGAGATTTGGTGCAGGATAAAGAAGTCAGATTGAAATATGTAAATACAAAACAATAGATTATAGACATATTCACCAAGCCATTACCTAAGGATGCATTTTTGTATCTAAGAGGTATGCTAGGGGTCATTCCACTATCTGAAGCTCTCTAAATGAAGTTTAGTGATGCATCAACAAGAGCCAAATTAAAGATCAATTATAAATGAATTAGTATTTAAGGTACATTGATAGTAACAAAGTTGTTGTCTTTGGCATGTATTGTCAAAGAGGGAGAAGTTTATTGTCATATCTCATAGAAATTTTTGTCATTCCAAAGAAGGAGAAGTTTTTTGTAAAAGGGTGAAATTTTTGTGAATGAACTTGGTAGAAGTTGTTGCAGACAAAGGAAGAATCAAATGAAAGGAAGAGCTCATGCTGACAGAGGGAGTTTCTAGAATAAATCCAAAATTTTATTATGTTATGACATGTGTTTCTATCAATGCCAAAGTGGGATATTGTTAGATACAATTTATTAATTGTGTATTTTCTTTGATGTTACACAAATGTCATATCATTATTAGTCAGTGTATGTCAAGCTCACTCGAGTAGGGAAGATAGTTTTCTATGTCCACTGAGTATTCTTATGATTGCCTAGTTTAAAAGGTAGTGTCTACCGAGTTCACTTGGGCATTGAAGGAAAGTCTATAGAAGATGAGTGTTAACCATGCTCACTTAGTTAATAAAGAAAATTTGGATGGAACTAGTGTTAACTGAGCTCACTCAGTTGCCAAACGATCTTTACAAGTTTGTAGTGTTAGCTGAGCTTCTATTGCTTAACAAGGGAAATCATTTCTGAGTTAGTGTCTACCAAGTTGGGTCAACTAATGAAGAAATTTCTTATTTTGGGAATATTAAGATTAATTGACTTATCTATTGGTTCCATCTGACTGAGATGATGAATATAAATTATTCTAAGTTGTATATGAGCCAACTTGACAATATGAAATATGTATGTATAAAATCAAGTGGATTCAAAGTGTGCAAGAGTATGAAGATGTGATGAATATATTTGAAGATTTAATGATGAAGAGAGGAAGCGAATTTGAAGGATAAGAAAAATATCATTGTGGAGAAAAAAAGATATATTCACTAAAGAAGGATCAAGTACAAGCCAAAATAGAGATCTGTAATTAGCAACTCAATTGCATTTAAAATAGGCCATCTCATTGTTACTCTCTAACCATTGTAGAAGTGATATCAATCTCTTATCAAAGTTGTCTTAACAGCTATTTATAAATCCTCTAACAAGGTGGTAGTTCTATTGAATTGTCTCAAGACATCTAACAAGGCCACTCCTAATAGGGTGATTAAATCCTTTAATAGGGTCACACCTAACAGTTTGTTTTGTAACCTTTAACAGAGTTGGTTCCTAATAGGGATCACTTCAAAAGAGTGAAAACTATAACTAGTTGCACTTGGTGGTTTTTTCCCAAATTGGATTTTTGCGTTAAATTATGGTGTCAAATGTGTTCATGCTATTTTCTTTATGTGTTTGAAAAGTAATGATAATCATAGATAACATCTAAATTTTCCATGTTAAGCACTTACCAAGTTACAACATTTGTGTGTGTTTGCCGAGTATCAACAGTAATCGATTTCTAGATTGTAATTTTTTACTAACATCTAAGAGATCTAGGATTTATTTTAGTAGTAACTAATTTACCCCTCCTCTCTTAGTTGCTCCTCTTATATTTTCAATAGAAAACTCAAGTAGAGAAACCTAATATAGCTAAAGGAAATGCACTAGTCTTAGAACCTCTTCCTAAGGGAATAAAGGAGATAGGACCATCTTGTTGAAAAAAATTATTCAATTGTATATTGCCATTGATGGTACACAAATGTTATACTCTAAGTGAGCACTACTAGTTGGAACTAAGTTTAGGAGACTCCAATATTTTTTATAAAAATGTTTATAAGAGGAGAAGTTTAGGGATTCCTATGTAAATTGAGTTAGGTTGGTTACCAAAAGAGTTTAGTGTAAACCAAGTCAGGTTAGTTACCAAGGAACTCAGTGGTAACTGAGTGACCCAGTTTTAGCCAACCTTCAATGGATTAGTTTGATATATTTGTTGGTTTAGGAAAGCCTACTTAGTGGATGTTATTTTTTTAATTGAAAGGGTATTCAAGCTTACTTGACATTGGATTACATATACATGAATGGTCAAGTTGTGAATTATGTATGAGAAAGTGAAGAAGAAGATAAGATGCAAAAATAGGATATCTAATTAAGAGCAAAGTATCCAAGGAGCTAAAAAGAATATTATAACCAAGGAGGATCCAGAGGATAAGCCAAAATAGTAATCTAAATCTACAATCCACTTGCTTCATAAATCTGGTCAATCATTGTTACTCTGTAACAATTGTGGCAGTGAAGAAATCTCTTAATAGAGTTGACTTAATAGTCATTTTGTAAATCCTCTAACAAGTTGGCATTTCTAGATTGAAGTGCCTTAAGACCTCTAATAAGGCCACTCCTAACAAGGTGATTTAAATCCTTTAACAGGGTCACACCTAAGAGTGTATTTTGTAATCTTTAACAATGGTTGCTCCTGACAAGGCTCACTTCAAAAGAGTGAAAAGTTGTAATTACTTACATTGGTGGTTTTCCTAAATTGGATTTCCATGTTAATTCTTGGTGTCTAACGTGTTCATGTTATTTTCCTATGGCTTTATCTTTCTATAACTAAGTTACTAAAATTTAATACACATTAATATATCAGATTTCTTTGTTAAACAAGTTATAATGTATATCTAGTTCTAATTGAGTTATGAGTTTAAAGGAAGTTTTGTTGACATTTAAGGGATTTGGAATTATTTTAGTGGTAATTGATTCACCACTCACCTATCAATTACTCCTCTTATATTTCTAATAATTGATATCAGAGTTGTTGGTGCTTGTAGAAAAGGTTTCAAGGACCTAAGCTAAAGATCAAGATGTCATACAGAAGAGAGATTCCCAAATTGAACAGAGATAACTTCAAAGCATGGTTGGAACTCATGAGCCTACATTTGGAAACCATTAGAGACACATGCCTAAAATTCCTAGAAAAATAATATGTGTCACCTCCTGATCCTTTGATTGTGGATTAGGTGGTAGATAAAAAGAATCACAACACAATGATGATTGGCATTGCTTCCACTCTCAATCATGTTGAATTTGATGAAGTGAAAGATTATCCTACTGCTCATGAAATGTAGAATGAGCTATAAAAGTTCTATGGAGGAGATGACAATGTGAGGAGAGCCAAAGAAGAAAGTTTAAGAGGTCAATTTGATCAAATGAAGATTAGAGATGATAAAAATATTGTAAAATACAATGAAAGAATCAAAGCTACAAAGACTACAAAGACAAAGGTAAAAAATCTTGTTATAGTGCTAAAGATTATGATAGTGACAATGAAGATGAAATGGTATATATTTCTATTAAAGATGATGAGGATGATGAGGATAATAAAAAGATGGAACTTATTTCTCATGTTAGCAAGAATGACATATAAATAATAGATAGCAGTTGTGCTCATCACATGACTAGTGATAAAACTAAGTTTCATCACTTGGAGAACTATGATGGTGGAAGTGTTAAATTTGGAAACAATGAACCATGTTATATAAAGGGAAAAGGTTACATTGAATTGACTAATGGAATCATATGTGATAACACCTACTAGGTTGAAGGACTAAAACATAATCTTCTAAGTGTGCAAAACTGAACAACATTAGATTCAAGGTAGAATTCATGAATGGGAAGGCCATGCTTCTAGATGGTAAAGGAAACCTAGTTGGAACTAACAATCAAACAAAAGATAATCTATTCTATCTTGATCTCTCTAATAGTTCATGCTTCTTGGTACATGTAAAGGAAATTTGGTTATGGCATAAAAGGATGTGTCATGTAAAATTTGATAATCTGATTACTATAAGAAAGAATAAAAGAGTAAGAGGTATTCAAAATCTGAAGAAACCTAAAGTGGTCATATGCAAAAATTGTTAGATTGGAAAGATGGGTAAAAGTAGCTTCAAAAGTAAGAATTTCAATACTAAAGAAGTCCTAGAACTAGTTCATAGAGATCTTTGTGGACCAATAGGTACAAAGAGATACATTGTAGACAAATTATTCATTTTTTTGTTGGTGATTATTCTAGGGTGATGATAGTAATTTACTTGAAGAATAAATATAAATCTTTTTAAAAATTTAAGTGGTATCTGGCTAGATTTGAGAAAGAAATGGGTAAGAAGTTAAAATGCTTAAGATCAAATAGAGGAGGAGATTTCATCTCTAATGAATTCAATGAGTTCTGCAATGAACAAGGAATCAAAAGATAGGTATCTACACTTGGTACACCTCAGTAGAATGGTAGAGCAAAAAGAAGAAATGGATCCATCATGAATTGTACAAGAACACTAATGATAGAGAAAAATGTTACAACCAAATACTAGAAGTAATTAGCAGAACAGTTCATACCTTGAATAGAGTTCAAGTAAAGAAAGGTATAGATCAAAAACCTTATGAGAAATGGCATGGTTATAAACCTAATGTTTTTTATTTGAAAGTATTTGGAAGAAAATTTTATATCCTGAAAGAGTCAAGGAAAGTAAACTTTCATGTGAAAAGTGATGAAGGCATATTTCTAGGATACTCCAACAAGAGAAAAGCATATAAGTGTTTGAACCTTGCTAATCATAAGGTTACTGGAGTGCACATGTAAAATTTTATGATTTTGTAAAAAAAGAATGAAGAAAAAAGAAACAAAGAGCTTAAGGATTACATAAACATTGTCTACTTTGAACCTGATAGTTTGCCAAACATTCAATAGATTACCCCACCTGAGTCACCCAAGCCTAGCATGTCCACAGAGTTGCATCTAGTGTCAACCAAGCTACAACAAGTACAACCTAAGTTGGAGATAGTTCAAAACAAGTCTCAAATAGAGGAACCTAAGTCATAGTCTATGGGAGTCAAGTCTTAAATAGCAAAAATAGTGCAGAACTTAGAAATTCATAGAACCTTTTAGCATGATGAGCCAAGTGAATCCAATCCAGAATCTAGAAGTAAGATACTTGTATTTAGATATGTTAGAATGTATCATGGACTTGAGAAAATAATTAGAGATCAATTAGGAGGCCCAATGACTAGGAACTAACTAAAAGGTACATGTTTTCTTACTAAATTTAAACCTAGAACTATTAATGATGCATTAAAAAATGAAAGTTGGATAGAGCCAATGAATGAAGAGATTAAGAAAATTGAAAGGAACAATACTTGGACTCTTGTTCATAGACCCAAAGATAAAAATATAATTGGTAAAAAGTGGCTATTTGGAAACAAATGGAATGAAAATGGTGAAGTATCAAGGAATAAGGCAAGGCTAGTGTGAAAAAGATGTGCTCAAGAAGAAGACATAGACTATGGAGAATCATTTTCTCATGTTGCTAGACTTGAAGGAGTCAGAACACTACTTTCATATACTAAATTTAAAGGATTCAAAGTTTATCAAATGGATGTAAAATCAGCTTTCTTGAATGGAATTCTAGAAGAAGAAATCTACATTGATTTGGCAAAGATTGGTTTTCAAAGAACCAATGATCATAGCAGCCTATATAGTAAATAGGGACCATAGAACAAGATTTTTCTAGTAGAAATTTTTGTGGATGATATCCCATTTACAAGCCATGATGAATTGTGAAAGTCATTCTCTGAAGAAGTGAGGAAAGATTTTAAACTGTGAATGTTTTGGAGAAACTAAATTAATTTTTGGTTTACAAGTTCATCAAATGAAGGATGACATTTACATTACTCAATCAAAATATGTCAAGGAGATATTGAAGACCTTTGGAGTGGAAGATTCCAAACCAGTTGGAACACCTATATCTACTAGACATGAGTTATCTAAGAATAATGATTAAAAATACATAAATTAGACTATGTACATATCTATCATTGAGAAATTTCAGTATGGTGTTCATACAAGACCTAATATGGCATTAATAGTTGGTATAGTTGCAAGATTCTCTGCAAATCCTAGAAAAAATTGTATGATGGTAATCAAAAGAATTATGAGATATGTAAAAGGAACAAAAGATTATGCTCTCTAGCACAAGAAAGGATGAAACTTTGAACTAAAATCCTTTACTAATGTTGATTGGGTTGGAAACTTTGTTGACAAGAACAGCACCAATGGAGGGGCATTCTTTCTTGAAAAGAGGTTAGTATCTTGGACAAGTAAAAAGAAGAATTGTATCTCTTAGTCTAAAAAAAAGGTAGAATATGTTACTACAACAATTAATTATTTCAAAATAATGTGGTTGAAGTAACTATTATTAGGAATGAAGTAAGAAATCAAAGTTCCAATGGTTATCTATTGTAATAACACAAGTGTAATCAATATATCTAAAAATCCATTGATGTACACCAAGACAAAACACATTGCAATCAAGTATCATTTTCTAAGAGTATTAGTTCAAGCTAAAGAGGTTAGATTGGAATATTTTAACACAAAGGAGAAGGTTGCTAACATATTTACCAAACTATTACCTAAGGATGCATTTTTTTATCTAAGAGCTAAACTAGGGGTCATTCTCCTATCTAATGCTCACTAGAGTATAGATTAGTGATACATCAACCAAACTACTTTCAATATCTATCAAGTTGATACAAAGAAGTTAGAGCTCATTGCATATGAATCAATACATCATGTACATTGTAATATCACTATGTCAAGTATTTGGCATTTGATGTCAAAAAGGGATAGAATCATGTCATATATTAATTGAGATAGATTGATGCAATCAAAGAAGAATCAGAGGTAGTAATCTGTAAGAGGGAGAACTTGATCTGATCAAGTTTGAAGATAAGATGTTAGAGTGAGAAATGCAATGGGAGTTCTCATGTATGGATATGTAAGAATTTTCCTTAGGGAAAAATCACCCAAGACCAAGAAGCTCAACAACTAGTACAAAATAGACCAATAGAGTATGATTAGAATAACAACATGATATTGTATTGATGTAATAGTACACTAGGAGTGCCTATATATAAAGGCCTCTAGAATGCTTCTAAAATGTCTAGGAGTTAGCAATATGATAAGCCTTACAACTAAGCACATGTTTACCAAGAGTGGGTTATCTTCCATTAAGCATAGAAGTTAGTGCAATGATGAAAGGATAAGCCTACAAAGGCATGTCACATAAAATTATGTTGTAGACACCATGTTCTTAGTTAAGAGTGCAAATAACTATGTTGTCAACATGACAACTCATATGAGTATTCAAACTCCTAGGTATCTAACCTAATAAATAATAAAATAATGCATTTATCCTAAGTAAACTTAAGTAAAGTGTAAATAATAATTATTTACACTAACATCCCCCTTAAGTGAAACTTAGGAGAATGCACTTAAGCTCACAAAAATTATGATGAAATGCATAATGGGTCCCAACTACTATGCCATGTCAAGTACCCAAGTACAAATGCAATGCTGAAATGCAATGAAATCTCTCTGAAAATGGAGAAAGAGGAAAAACCTCATGGGAAAAACCCTCCCCCAAAAAGAGAGATATATACAATATAAAAGAGAAGGATCATGTGACCCCTTGGTGAAAAATCCCTCACCCCCAAGAGATCTTGCAAATGAATATACTTGACCTCTGTGAAGGGCTTGGTGAAGATGTTGGCTACTACTTGCTACTTAGTAGGACAATACTACAATGCAACAACCTACTCATGAATCAACTCTCTGATGTAGTGCATATGAACCTCAATATGTTTGGTGCGCTGATGTTGCACTAGATGTTTTGAGATCTCAATAGCACTCTAGTTATCACAATGGATGACTGTGGGTTTGGGTAGATCAAAACCAAACTCCTTTAGAATCTATTGCAACCAAATAGCTTATGTCACCATAGTCATAGCTCCTCAATACTTAGCCTCAGTTGATGAAAGAGAAATGGTGTTTTTCTTTTTACTCTACCAAAAAATGGGGCTAGAACCAAGGTGAAACTTATATCCTAAAGTAGACCTGTGAGAATCAAGGTCCCCTGCATAGTCTAAGTCTATATATTCCACTAACTAAAGTTTAGTACCAGCTACATAGTGTATCCCATGTATATATGTATCTAGGTATAGTGTAAAATTTGTTTGGCTACCTTCCAATGAAGTTCATGTGGCTCTTGCATGAAGCAAGAAACCATGCCAACTACAAATGAGATGTTAGGGCATGTATGTGTCAAGTAGATAAGGCTTCCAACCAACTACTTATACAAAGTCACATCAACAAGTGAAGTGGAACACTTTTTTTTGTAATGCCCCACCAAGGGATCCAAAGAATTTCACTAAGTTTGCCAAACAAATTTTTTTTTTTTTAAACATGAAAGTTAAACCATTCACAACACTTGCAGAAGCAATAGAAACAATTCGAATAAAAGTACACATAACATAGATACATAACAGATTACATTCTTTAAGGATCCCTTAACGTTGTATCACATCTAAATTAACCATTCACTTAACATCACATGCTTATGAAATAATCATGATACATCCAATGTTCATAAACAATATACAAGTGTCTTTTTGTAATTAGATTTTTGGTTTAGCTTAATCATCCACTGTAAATGAGGTACAAAAGCATCCAATATTAATCCATGATGCAATAACATAATGAAACCATAAACCATACATGATACATCATCGCAAAAGATATAAACATCCATCACAAAATATAACCATATATCACAAACGTAAATAACTAAGTGCATTGTTCCTCCCAACCATAAATAGCATCATTAGACCATTGTGGATCCTAGCCATCCCTCCATGCGTAACATTCCAAAGCACCGAAGAGATCATCGATATTAACATAGTAGGAATGTCACTCTTAAAACATCCTACTAACATGCAAAGTAAAGCATAGGATACCATCATCTAACATATGAAAATCATCAATATAAGAAACATACCAATAAATACATCCATCATAAGGTATATCATCTATCATAATGCTCCAAGATCATAATGAAGATAAATACCAACCAAGAAAGCATCAGCCATGGTGTCTCAGACAGATCTCAAATGATAAGAGTGAAAAAACACTACTATCCGATCGCGTGGAACCTAAGTGGTCCACTCCCACCGTGCTGAGGAGATAATCTCAAGTCCCAAACAGGATATCAATTCACAAAGCACAAATCTCTAATAATCCAAGAATCTTAAGAGTATACTAACTCAAAGGTTCCATCACACAAAATCGACATCTAATTCCCAGAGGCACACAATGACATGTAGGAAACCTACTCTGCAAGCAGGAAAGTGTCATCGCAATTATCATGTACAAGTTACCCTGATAGTTAGCTAAACTCCACAGGTCCATATTGATCTCATGCGGCCACTAGTATCCTCTCATACTGATGAGGCATACTACGGAATACAAGGTCGCAACCATGCATTCTCACTACTCCCATCCTAGCCTGTACAAGCGCTCAAGGCATGGGCGAGAACCAAAACAATTATCTTTTTAGGTTCATTTAATCCCCATTTAGTGTGTAAATGTTATCACTTATTAACCAAACTTATAATGAGTTACCCTGGCAGCCACTTAGGGCCCCGACCCACATTACAAGCCACTTCCTAACACTACAAGTAGATAACCTACCCTAAGCTCATGGAATCATAAATCACCACAGTCTTGTATAAGTGACTGTAAAGAAAATCCATAAAAAGAATCATCAAATATCCATGATAAAAGCATCAAATAGCCACAATAAGAATCATCAAATCTCCAAGATAAGAATCATCAAATTTTCATGAGCATCTGGAAAAACATCCATAGAAAATCATGACCACAACAGTTCTCTATTGGCAACTGAAGGCATCACTGATAATCATAAGTATCCATTGGTTCTCAATAACCAAAATATATCTCAAAATAAATCACAATATCCATTGGTTCTCAACAACAAACTAAGAATATCTCAAAATCATACTGATCGAAGACTCCAAAATGGTTGAGTCAAACATGTCACAACATGACATCATCAAGAAATAAATCTACATTTCAATCTCATCATGACTACTAGAAAGTAATCCAAGGATAACTGATCGATGAGTCAAAAATGATTAGCTCAAGTGTCTCATACACATACATCTCAGCTTCACACATGAAGACTGATGAACAAATACAAACAGTAAATACAAACATTTCATAGAGCATACGATCACATTACCATGGTTGGGCTTATGAAGATCGAGACCAAATAAAATCAACATGCCATCACATCTCATAACCCCCGAGCCTCTGGTAACAACCTAAGACTGGTCAACACTAGTTAACCCAAAACCCAAAACAAGAAGCGTATAGAATACATGATGCAAACACATGTTTTGGTTTACTAAATTCACATAGTTGAATAATGTGTAGGAGTTTCCAATTTTTTATTTGTAAGTAAACTTTCAAGTGTCTTAAGTTTCATCATTTGACCTACAAGTCAACCCAATTGTTCCCCGATAGCATTATTCTTCCATTATTAAGAATTACATTCTAAGAATAACTTAAGGATAAATATTTACTCATTAAACTGATCATCGTTAACCTTTAATTAAATTGTTCTCTTTATTTAACTATGATCCATACTACAAATTGATTAACCTTTCAAATTTTTTAAGATCATTATTCGTTATATTATAAGAAGATCAATTATCATTCTTCGAATAAGAGATCATAACTTAATTAGAATGATCAATTAACATCGGTTCACAATCCTTGACCTTTTATCGTTCTAATAATTCTCAATTATATATTACTAAGTCTTCACCATTAAAATTTCTAAAGTCGTTATTCAAGTCATCGAAATAAGACCTATCAACTTTGATAGCAGTATTTCTACAATCTCATTATAAGAATTGTATCAATTAAATCTCCATTGCATAACATAATTATTAATTAAATCCAATTAACTCTAGTTAATTGATTTAATTAATAATTACACAACCATACCATCAACCCAATGAATATCAGTTGGCTAATAACTGACTATAATTTGTACATTAAAAGT
Source organism: Cupressus sempervirens (assembly GCA_028749045.1). Lineage (NCBI taxonomy): Eukaryota > Viridiplantae > Streptophyta > Pinopsida > Cupressales > Cupressaceae > Cupressus > Cupressus sempervirens. The sequence goes on from CM053788.1 coordinate 397,445,803, forward strand.
CAACTATAATCTAGTACACAAATATTCATATTCATAGTTCAATAATAATAACTTGTTAATATTTAATAACAAGCTATATTGGGAATCTTATTAATAAATCTATAATGACTACATTCTTCACTCTACAACAATGTTCCCATTTATATTTTAATAATAACAAGTTATAATAAATCTCCAATACCAAGTATTATTATTTCAAATAAGTTTCCGCTATGTACGTTGATTCAATTAATTAATACTCTTCCAAATTATTAACCAATTCAATTTGATTAATATCTTTTACAGTACTTCAATCATTAACTAATCTCCTCTAGATTAACTCTGATCGTATTAATTGATAATTATTTAAACTATTTATACTATTATTTATTAATAGTTTGTTAGACACAACAAACATTAATAAATAATAAACTCATCAAATCTATTATTAATCGATCTAGAAAACTTTACATAAGCTTCATTAGCTAACTCTTAATACTATTAAGGTATATCAATAATTTAGTTAATAATATATAACGTATTAATAATATCATAGTAATTCAAATTATAACAATGTTATAACAGTGACTCTATGTCAATTAAATCTTAATCCATTATCATTAAAGTCTCCTCATTTAAAAACATAATATAAAATTACCATCTCTAAATTATTTAATATATATTAAATAGTAATTAATATATATTATAAAAAGTTCTCTATATAAACTATATTAAAATCTCTTTTCTTTTAATTTTCTCTCATTTAAAAATCCATTTACTTAGATTGACTAATAATTAATTACACTTCTTCTACTATTAACTAATCTTAATTAAATTTGATTTAATTAAATTAGATAATAAACCATATAAAACTAATGCATATTAATAAGATTCTAATAAGGGAAGATTACAATAATATCTTTAATTCATTCCATGCTTTGATATATTATTTTTGTAAGATTAAGCATAAAGAACTTTTGGTTATGGAAAATGAAAAAATAGCTGTCTTTGAATAAAACAGTCTCAGTACGACGGCCATATCTCCCTAATGAACCGTTAGATCGGGCTGAAATTGAAATATGTTGGAGAGGGCCAAGTTGCACCAATTCTGACCGGAGCGATCAAATAAAAAGTTATGAATAACTAAGTTCGGGTCTATCCAAGGAGCAGCTACAGGACAATTTGTGATGAATTAAGAATTTCCTCTTAAAATAATTGTTCTCTAAATTTAACCATAAAAGGGTTTGTTCATACGCATCTAAAAATATAATTGATAGAATGATTACATCTGATCATTCGAATTTTCACCATAAAATTTTTATTTTAATTCCAAATCTTGTCTTTCTAATTTAATATAAATTCGAATCCAAACCCGATTCATATCTAATTATTTCTCCTTAATTGAATCTAGGGTTTTTCTATTGTTTTCTTCTCAACCAAATAACATACATAACTAGATTCCTATTTCAATTATAGATTTAATCATAGAGAGTTTTCAGATACATATAACAAACATGATGAAGACAGGAAGAGAAATAGTGTAAATGGAATATGTGATTATCACGAGTGCACCTAGACACTAATGTTAATTCGCCATGCCTCAGAAGTCCATAAAAAATCCCTTCCTTCTCCATCATTGCAATTTCTCCATGACCCAAGCCAACCAAATCCTCCAAGTGACTAGAAGTGCTAGAAGAAGCATAAGAGTATGTAGAAATATATGAGTATGTAGAAGCATATGAGCTTCTCAAATGCATGTAAGCTTGAAGCTTGAAGCTTCCATTTAAGCTTGTAGCTTGTAGCTTCCATTAAGCTTGTCCAAACACACTAGGAGAGCCTCTATTTAAAGGCCTCTAAGATGCATCTAGAGTGTCTCTAGAAACAACTAGAAGATAAGCATGACAACCAAGCATGGGTCTTCTCCAACTTTCTAGATAAGTCTTAAAGTTGTAGACACCATGTGCTAAATAAAATGCTAACTCCTAAGTGTAGACAACTAGTGCATTCTTAGAGAGTAAACTTCTGTGTTGTCTACATGACAACTCCCGAGAATTTGCCAACTCCTATGTGAGAAAATATTAAAATAATGCACAATCATTAATATAATATTTACTTTACTCTTTCCAATTTAATTTATTTATTTATTAAATCTCATGCACTAACTTTAATAATTCCACTTTTCAATCTTAATATATTTATATTTTAATCACATGAGATTTAGAATCTTTTAATAATTTTGAATATATTTTTCACTTCTAAATTTCATTTTCTAAAACTTAATTGCTAAAATATTTATTAGCTTTAATAATATTATTATTTAGTGATTTATTTAAAAATGAACTCTAAATATATTATTATTAAAATAAATATTGTCTCATTCAAATTTAAACTTTTAACTTTTTATTTTCAAATTTAATTATTTTATTTAATTAATTTTTTAATTAATTAAATAAAATAAATATTAAAATATCATATTAATTAAATTAAACCATTAATTAAATCTTTTAATTAGGCTTAATTAATAGAAAATACATCAAAGACTCATAAGGTAAAAATATGAAAACCCATCTTAGCCAAAATATATACAAAATCAAACCAAGGGTTTATATCATGAATTACGTTATCCAACATATTCAGAGGGTACTCAACTCAGATACTTGTCCTAATTTTTCAATTAGAACAAATGGCTTAAAAGGTTGAGATTTGGACTTGAGAATTTATCTCCCCTCTCTTATCATTGAGATGATGTGATAGGGTACACTCATCCTGGCAATTCAGGAAAGTCGATACCTGGTACCTGCAACCTGCATAAAAACTACGCATGTACAAGCACAATATATACTAAACTAAATAGGCAATGGTAGGAAGTGGTGCATCATGTAGATCCTGACTAGTAGGTGACTACAACTCCCTTCCTTAACCACATCAGACACGCCATACAAAAGCAAACACACAAAGCACACACGCACACCATACACATGCAAGTATGGGGTAGGTATCCATAAGAAAACACATATGATAATAAATCATCTTACTAATCATCATTAATAACTGCAAACATTGGAAATAATTATCATACATACATGAAATGTAAAGTACCAAGTAATCTCATCATGTATTAACAGAATCCATAGCACAATATCTGATATTCTCAACACAATGTTGCTAACTATCCACATGAAACCAACTCTAAAAAAGTTTGACAATGTTAGCAAAAATGCGAACTAGGGGCAGGCACTACAGTTTCTAACTTAACACCTGAAAGAAAGGAGTAGGTGCAGCCTTGCAGTCACTCATGCAAAATCAAGCAAGTAGATCAAGAGCATACTTGGGTTGTGATAATGCTATCCTTGATGAAGACTGATGTATCTCAATACCAAGGAAATAGTGTAGTAGACCCAAGTCTCTCATCAAAAACTTATTCTACAAAGTAGCCTTGATACTATCAAAAATGGATGTTGTGCTCCCTATAATGATCAAGTCATCAGCATAAAGCACAAGAAGCAAATGTGAATCACCCCTCAGAAGAATGTAGACATTTATATTGGAATGACATCTAGTGAACCCTTTGGAGAGAAGGAAAGAATCCATCTTGGCATACCAAGCTCTTGGAGCTTGTTTAAGTCGATAAATAGACTTCTACAATTTGCAAACCAAGGTAGCATCTTGTATGAATCCCTGTGGCTGCTCCATATATAGCTCCTCATGAAGATCCCCATTCAAAAATGTGCTTTTCACATCCATCTAATGAACAACCCATCATTGAGTTGTTGCTATAGCTAGTGTTAAATGAAAGGAATTCATCTTTGTAAATGTTGCAAAGGTTTTGGTGTAATCAATGCCAGGAACCTGAGAAAAACCTTTGCAACAAGACAATCCTTATGTTTATCAACACTTCCATCTACTACAAATTTGGTCTTATAGATCCACTTACACTGAACCAATTTTCTTCCCTTAGGAAGAAAGACTAAGTCCCATGTATCATTTCTCATAAGAGAATTATATTCTTCCTCCATTGCTCGATCCCATTTTAAAATACTTGATGCTTCTTTAAATGACTATGGAACTAAAGCAACGTCAATATAAGCAAGTGGGAGTGAGTTGTGTTATGATATTGTCCTTCTATTATCTACAAGATTCCCTACAAATGGTTTAGCTACATCCAATGTCTTCTTAGTGCATCTAGGTATAGTGGAAGAAGGTGTAGTAGGAGTATCCTCAATCTCAACTAGTTGATGCCTCTATTTTAGTTGGGGACAAACATCTTCCAAGTCATTGTTATCACTATCACTCTCTTCAATGAAGGAGGAATAAGGAGGAGTTGAATAAGTAAAGCTTGGACAACTTTCTTGAAAATGTACACTCCTCTCATAAAATATGTCATGTGTCTCTGGATCCATCAACTTGTAGGCTTTATGTGAATCTACATATCCAACAAAGATGCAAGGTTTGCTTTGAGCTTCCAATGCCTTACATTTCTAAGGAGAAATTTGTGCCCATGTTGGACAAACAAAGACTCTAAAGTGCTTAAGCATAGGTTTCCTGCTAGTCCATGCTTCAAAAATAGTTATACCATCCAAAGCTTTGTGAGGACTCCTATTCTAAATATAGTTAGCACAATTCATTGCTTCAACCCAAAAGATTTGATCAAGAGACTTTTTTAGTAGCATGCAAGTGGTTATCTCTTTGAGAGTTTTATTTTTCCTTTCAGCAACATCATTCTATTGTGGCATATATGGTAGTGAATGTTGAAGCTCAATTCCCTCTTGAGTAAAAAGTTCTATTAGTCTTGTGTTCACATACTCCCAACCATTATCTATTCCTAGAACTTTGATGGCTTTCTCTGACTGCTTTTCCACTTGAGCCTTAAATCTAAGAAATTTTTCAAACACTTCACTCTTATGAGCCATAAAGAAAACCCAAGTAAAGTGAGAGTATTCATTTATTAAGGTGAGTGTACAACAAGACTTTTCAAATGATTGCACTAGAAATGGTCCCACCGCATCACTATGAACTAAATCAAGAACACATTGTGCTCTCCAAGACTTCCCCTTTTTGAACATTTTTTTGGATGTTTTCCAAGTGAACAACCTAAAAAAACACCTTTTTAAAACTATACTTGAGGTAGACCATTACCATTTTCTTGCTAATAAGTTGCTAAAGATATTTGTAGTTAATATGTCCAAGTCTCTCATGCCATAGTTTTCTTTCTACATTTGAATGTAATAACAAGGCTTGTGTATTTGATTTTGGTACAAAGGAGAAGAAACTGTTAAGCCTTGAATCATGATTGGCATCTCCTATTGAAATCATAGAGTCATCCTTGATGCTCTACACTACCATTGAATTTGGAAGAAATTCAACTTTATTTCCACCTTGATAGTGAGTCATTTGGTAGACTGAAAGCAAGTTGGAGGTAAGATTAGGAACATATAGAACATCCTTGAACGTTCTATTGTTCATCTCAAGTTCACCTTTATGTTAAACTTCCACCTTAGTATCATCACCTACAAAAATGTGTGATACTTTTGAATGTGTCATGGAAGAAAAATATGGCTTTGATGCACCCATATGATGTGTGGCACCTGAATCAATGATCCATTCTCCCTGACTAATAGTGTTTGTGAGTAAAGCATGCTCTTTTCCCTTATAATCTAAAGATGAAGATCCTTTCTCCTTATAAGCATTAGGCAGTGGAACATTGTGTTTCTTCATGATGTGCTTCAACTCATCAATTTGTTTATGATAACACTAATGTTAATTATGACCCATCTTCTTACAATAGGCACACTTTTTATTCTCCTAATTAATGTCCCCCTTTTTGTTGGTATTTGAGGAAGACTTTCCTTGTTGATTTGATGTTGTTGTGTCTTTTTTGTATCCTCTTGTTTGTTCTTCTTCCACTTCTTCTTTTTGCCCTTTCCTTTGTTTGAACTTTGACCAGATGAATTTTGAGAACCCTCATGATTACCCACCAATGTCTTAGACTTTGAAGACTTGAGAATCCCCATTGTTTTCAACTTAGTTATTTCATCCTCTAATAGCTTAGCATAATCATCAAAAGCAATTTTCTTATAGGAAGCTCCTAAGGTAGTCTTTGTGGTGTTGAAAGAAGTGGTGTTGAAAGAAGAGACACATGTGAAGTACTTGGATAGTAGCTTATTATGAATGAGATAGATCAACCTATCATCTTTAATAGGACTACCACAATCATCAAGCTTTGTTCTTAATTCATTAACCTTAATGATAAAATCTAGTATTGAATCAAAGGTTGTATGATCTAGGGATACAAGCTCATCTTCAATTTTGTAAATATCCTCCTCAATCAATTTACCATATAGGTTTTTGAGGGCATCCAAAGCTTCCTTGGATGTATCATACTTTATGATCTGATAGAGTATCTTTTCTTCAACCCCCATCCTAATATCACTTAGGGCTTTCCTATTTGCCTATACCCAAGCATCAATATCACCTTTGGATACTTGATCACCTATTGGTTTAGGAAGGGAACTATCTACATATTGAGAAACTTCATCATGCATCAATTTACACCATATTTTAATAGACCATGTGGCATAGTTATGTTGTGTTAATTGTGGAATCTTAAGATTTCCCATGATGCAAGAAATGAAAGATAATAGCAGCAAAAGAGGAACAAAACACCAAGAGACACCCCTCCTATTCACTCAATCAAGAAACCCCTCCAAATGAAAGATTTTGGCACTTTATACTTAGTGTGATTACAATAGCTACTTGCTAGCCTTAGTGGTCTTCTGATTTGTTGTTTACAACCTCCATTTGGAGTTCAAAACTGGAACTTTATAATGTATCTTAGATGTACAAAAACTCTAAAGTTTTATCAAAGGATTATAATGCAAAAAGGGACATAATTGTGAAAGTGGTATTTTTGTCCACATAAGCCTATAATATGATTGTAGATATAGAAAGTAGACAAAAAATTATTCACTTTTTAAAAAAAAGAACCTAATTTAGAGTCTAGATGAGTCTGTATGGAGCAATTGAATTTGTAAATGCAGGATTGGACAAGTATAGTCACCAAAAACTACAATTTCTGACAAATCCATGCACTAAAACAAGAAAATAATAGCACCACTAAAAATTTAGGAAATTTTAGCCAAAATAAAAAAAAATTACTCCTAATTTTGAGCGTAGATGTGTAAGATATGGCTTCCCAAATTTGGACTATCCAATAAAGACTAAATATGGAGAGGGATATAATTAGCAAACTGCAAAGTTAAATTTGACATCCAAAGAGCCATTGCAATAGTGTAATTTTACCTATAGATGATGATCAAACTATTATCAATTTTAATCATGTGATTGGTTGACATCAGTGAAAAAATCCTCCCTGGGTGATGTGGTAATATGGATGTTGATGTCACTTCTAACATGGCATATGGACTATTGACAAAGCCACGTGGTAGTGTACAGATGGGTACAACCTTCTTACATGGAAGATGATGTGTCATGTTGACTCAGCGATGTCATTAGATGCTGAGTTGTTCACTAATGCTACTGCAAAGCTATCAAGTCATTGGGTGATGTGCCTCCTCACATGCTCTATTTTCGCTATCATGGCAAAAAAGATAAGAAACTATTATGCAAGGGCCACAAAAACAAATGCCAACAATAGTGTTAATCACCAGATTGTAGGGTTACTAATAGCTGGGAGTATGCTAGAAGTAATTGGGCTAAAAGATAGAACTGATGGTCATTGTTGATGGGTGTATGTTACCACTAGTGGTGTTGTGGGTTTAATCCCACATGTACCCTACGAAGAACTCCTTTGGTGTTTAAATTTGAGGGCCGCAAAAAAAAAACAAACCAACCCATTGGGTATTGAGGAGTGGGCTATGGGTGATTATTACTTGCCAGAATGTGGTCAGTCAGCTATGGAGTTGCTTTACTGTTGTGTGGAGACTGTTAGGAATATTGAAGCTACAATGTATGAGGAATATTTTGATATGTGAAAAGAATATTCTATGGTTGTAGGAGCCAGGATTTCACCACCTAGTTCTTGCAAAAAAAATTCTCTTCAAGCCTGATAGGCAAAAAAAAATTTCAACAATATAAATTCAAAAATTGTAGAGAAAATGAATATAGATCTTAAAATAAATTAAGTAGATCTAAAAATGATCATACCAGATTTGCAAATTAGGCCTTTGGGTGCTAGTTTGCAAAAAAAAATTGTCTCAAATTTGACTATGGCCCAACATAGGTGATTTTATAGTCAATTTTCACCGAATTGATGCTCTAGATGCAATGATAAGGTCTGCTTTGGCTCTAGATGCTCCTAATAGCTACAGATACTCTAGATCTAAATCAAGTTGTCTTTAGAGAGGTGAAGCGAGAATGGTCTCTAATGGATATGAAATGATGCCTCTATGGCTTTGATACCATGTAAGAATTTTTCTTAGGGAAAAATCACCCAAGACCAAAAAGCTCAACAATTATTACAAAATAGACCAAAAGAGTATGATCAAAATAACAATACGATATTCTATTGATGTAATAGTACACTAGGAGTGCTTGTATATAAAGGCCTCTAGAATGCTTCTAGAATGTCTAGGAGTTAGCAATATGATAAGCCTCACAACTAAGCACATGTCCACCAAGAGTGAGTTATCCTCCATTAAGCACATGAGTTAGTGTGATGATGAGAGGATAAGCCTACAAAGGTGTCTCATGTAAAATTATGTTGTAGACACCATGTGCTAAAATAGAGTTGCTTACTCCTGTGTTGTCAACATGACAACTCATATGAGTATGCAAACTCCTAAGTTTCTAACTTAATAAATAATAAAATAATGCATTTATCCTATGTAAACTTAAGTAAAGTATAAATAATAATTATTTACACTTACAGGATAGAGAATCAGAATGAAACTAAGGATATTATAAAATCTTATAAATCATTTGGTTGCTCTAAGCTTTATTTGTTTAATGACATTTTATGTTGCCATCAATTCCAAAGGGGGAGATTTTTTATAACAATGGCTCAATTGAATATTGTCCTTGATGTTACACAAAAATTATACTCTAACCAAGCATTGTCAGTTGGGACTGAGTTCAGAAAACTCCAATATTCACCAAGAAAAAATTTAGAAGAAAAGAAATTCATGGATTCTTATGTAAACTGAGTGATGTCAGTTTCCAAGGAACTCAATCGTAAACTAAGTGACCCAATTTTAGCTGACCTTTAGTAGATTAGTTTTATCCATAAGGTGGTTTAAGAAAGTTGACTTAGTGGATGTTATTTATTTATTTAAAAGGGTATTCAAGTAAACTTGACATTGGATTTCATATATATCAAAGGTCAAATTGTGAAATATGTATGAGAAAGTGAAGAAGAAGATAAGATGTAAAAAGAGAAGGATATTTGATTAAGGGAAGAGTATCCAAGGAGCTACAAAGAATATTTTGATGAAGAAGGATCTAGAGGATAAGACAAAATAGTGATTTGAATTTACAATTGAATTGCTTCATAAATTAGATCATTCATTATTACCCTCTAACAATTATAGTAGCAAAGAAATCTCCTAATACAGTTGACTTAACAATAATTTTTTAATTCCTCTAACTAGGTGGAACTTCTAGAATGATGTGTCTTAACACCTGTAACAATGCCACTCCTAATAGGGTGATTTAAATCCTTCAATAGGGTCACACCTAATAGTTTGTTTTGTAACCTTTAACAAGGTTGGCTCCTAATAAGGCTCACTTCAAAAAAGTGAAAAGTTGTAACTAATTGTATGGGTTTTCAAGTTATATCTTGGTGTCTCATGTGTTCATTTTATTTTCTTATTGCTTTATCTTTCTGCAACTAAGTTACTAAAGGTTAATACACATTAAGTTATCAAATTGCTTTGTTAATCGAGTTATAGTGATCATCTAGTTCTAACTTAATCATAGGTTTAAAGGAAGTTCTACTAACATCTAAGGTATTTGAAATTTTTTTAGTGGTAACTAATTAACCCTCCACTATTAGTTAATTCTCTTATATTTCCAACACATCTAGTAGTAAAAGGACCAAGCAATAGGGTTGGGAGTAGAAGGAAAGAGATGAAGAGAAAGGACCAAGTGTAGAACCTTCTACACAATATAAAGCTTAGATAAGTATTGGATCTATATAGAAGGTGATTACTGTATATGAGCAATGTTAGTATGCTAATAGAAACCAAATTTAAATAAAGCTTCTACAAACTAAACAAAATTCATAAACTTCAAGATAGACTAAGATGAGCTCTCAATTGAGAATATGAGCCATTAATGGACTCTATCAATAAGAAGCTCTCTTGTTGAGTAGCTTTATCTAAATGGATAGGATGTATGCTCAATATGCTTCCAAAGGCTTCAATGGATGATTGTGGATTTTTGGTGTGGATAGATGGATTTAGTATGGATTTGACTCTCAAAATAGCATTATAACTTTACTTCATGGATTGTGTTAAAATGGCTTGGGAGAGGATTCAATTTATAGGCAAGAGGCTTGAGGGATTGAGGGCTAAGATGCAAGGATGGGAAAAAGCTCATGGAGGGCTCAGATTGCATGAGAGGAGAGCACATGGATTGTGCTTCCTTATAGCCAATCAAGGAGTGACACATGTCACATGGTGAGAGGATGGAGGAAAGGGGAAGGATGAGTCAACAAAGGAGGCTCAAGGAATAAAATCTTCATAAAGACCCTCATAATGACTTGTAAGAGCAATAAAAGGGCTTGTAAGAGTCATTTATGACCTAGTGGACTTCATAAAGTTTTATGGTTGAGATATTTTGAGGGTGATGAGAGAAATTTTGACTTGGACTTGATTAGGAAGGTTTTAAGCTTGTTTAGGCTTGTGGAAATGATTAGAGGATGGATTAGGATGGTTTAGGATTAGCTTAGGGATAGGCAAGTGGATGGCATTTAATGAGGGTGGGTGAAGGAGGAGATATTTGTTAACTTTGGCTTGAGTTAGCAAGTCTTAACCCATGTTTAGGGAATGTGACAAGGTTAGGAGGGGATTAGGATTAGGGTTAAAGACATCTTCTAGAAGAGTCTAGGCTTTGGATGAGGATGAAGACTTTCTAGAAGAGTCTAGAACTTCCTAGGATAAGATTTTATGAAATAAATAAAGTTTTATTTATTTCAAGGGTTTGGGTTGAGGAGATATTTATTAAAATATTTTTAATAAACATGAAGATTGATATTTAATCTTGATTAAATATTTTGAGTTGGGATTAGGGATAGGAAATGATGGGATTAGCCTTTAATTAAAATTAAAGAAGGATTAGAAGATTTTGGAAGAGGTTAGTGGTCTTAAGGAAATTGGCCAAGTTTTGGGCAAAAAATAAATAAATTATTTATTTTGGGTTTTTTGGTCAATTTATTAATTAAATAATTAATAAATAAGGAAATAATGTTTAAATAAGATTTAAACATTTTTGGGAGGGATTCCTTAATTAAATATTTTTAATTAAGATAAAGTGATTTAATGGCATAAAAATAAATAAATTAATTAAATAATTAATTAATTAATAAATGATGATGTCATCAGGACTTTTTCAAAAAATAAAAATACTTTATTTTCTAAAGGTTTTTAGGTGTCTACAATTACAACTCAGAAGGAGTTAGCTTCAGTAAGCATTAATGCTGGTGGAGCATAAAAGCCACACAAGTCAAGTGTAAATGTTTCATCACAATCTCTACAACTATATTGCTGAGTAGCAGCACCCCAAAGAAGAAAATGTTGAAGAAGAAGAAGGAAAGGTCACTTGGGAAGCCAATAACACCTGATAAAGTTATAATGATCCCCAAATTTGACATTGATAACTTGATATATGACCAAATTAAAATATTGCAATATTTATTAGCCAAAAAGACTAGATAGGAAGAATTGAGAAGAGAACATCAACATAAACAAATACTTCATGAGATAAAGGATATCTTTGTTGATGCATATGATATCAAAGATGTTAATGAGAAAACCCCAATTATGAACCAATTAGTGCATATTGTATAAAATATAAATAATGATGATATAGATGCAAATAAGAAGTTATTGCAATGGTCCTAGAAGAAATTTGAGAAGAAAGTTTTGTAGAAAGGGTTAACTAAAATTGCCATAATGCAAGTTGAACTTTCAAACCTTGTAAATAATGCAAAAGGTGTGGTATAGAATAGTCAAAATTTGTATAAAACACTATCTTATTTATCAAGGTTTACAAAAGATATTCAAGATCAAATTGAGAAATTATAGTTAGATATGAAGTCTATAGGATATTCTTTGAACACAAATGCAAGTCCAAGTTCTATTTATTACAATAGATTGATTTTTTCTCAAGGGAGATTGGTTGAATTGAAAGCCACAGATGGGAAAATGAGAGAAAAACTCATTTCCATTCAGTCAATGTTGATACCTCATTTGGAGGTGATGTAGAGAGAGTTATTCCTATCCAAGGTGATAACAAAAAAAATTCACATCTCTCTACTCTATAAAAGTTTGGTTGACCTAGCTACTCACCTGGAGATTAAAAAATATATAGTTTTAAAATCTATTAGATTGAGTTGGGACAGTGCATTAGCAATGGTTATTTATATTCACAAACCATTTTTGGGCAAGTACATGGTTTGACCCCTTCATCTAAGTAGCCATGAGTGACAAAAACAAGGGGAAATGTATCCAAAAGGGGGAGAAATGTATATCAATGGGGAAATACAATGGATATGATGAAATGTATGTATGTCAATCAGAGTATGTTAGAAGTCATGTATATATGTTGTATATATTGAAGTTTTATTAAGACCAAGTCATAGTCTAAGGGGGACTATTATTTTCAGTTTTGGATGTAATGTTAAATCATGAAAAAGTGTTTTTTCCACTAATATCAAAGTGGGAGATTGTTGATCCATAAATTTTGTTTCCTATTAGTTTCATTTGTATGGAAGAGTTAGTCATTCATCATTGTGACCGAGCCATCCTATGAAGGTCTAGCTATGTATACTAGACTTATTCATATACTTAGTTGAAGTTGAGTAATTGTTATTGTCAATTGAGTCTATGTTGTTTGAGTACTCCTATGCATTCTAAGTGAGAAAGAAGTCTATACATGTAGAGTGAGATAAAAGATAGTAAATGCAAAGCTATATAAAGTTAGTTCATGTTGAGTTATACAATAAGTGTAGAGCATATAGAAGCCAAGGGACAACATGAAGATTGGTTACAATTGAGTGTTGAAGTGATCTTGTGCTAAGCAATCCAGTGTTAATTTTTTTGCAATCACACCAACACTTAGGTAAACCATTTTAGGCCAAATTAATGCATGTTTTAATGACCGTAGAGTAATTTAAGGAGATGATTACACATTTTGGTGAGGATCAATTATCCCTATGCAATGTGTTTAACCAATCAAAAAAATGAAAGTTATAAGCAACAAAAGGGAGAAATTTGGATCATTGATCTTGATCTAGAATGTTCTCAAGTTTGTTATAAAAGGAGGATCCAAACCCTATTTTTAGTGAGTGTGAGCATATGTTTGTTTGGATACTTGAAGCAAAGTTTGAAGGAGAATTAGATAGAGTAACCAACTAAAGAAGTGAAGGGCATAATAGTGATATATCATATTCGAGATTTGATCATAGATTGCAAAGAGAAGATCTTTAATCAACATATTAAGTACTCATACATTCTAGCAAGCATTTTAGGGTTAATCTTTTAATAGAGTGTAAATATCCTAATTGATTTCTTACTTAGTGGTAAGTTTAAATCCTTTAATTGAGGTAGACTAAATAAGTCTTATAAGTATTAATAAGGTAGACCCCTCAAGCGTAGATCATTAGAAGTGATCAAACTTATAGCCCTAATAGGAAATCTTTATTTCTATAGTAGTGAAGATTTGTGGGTGTAATCCCGACTTGAGTCTTACCTTCACCTTGTAGGGTTCTGGGTTACCAAATCTTTGTGTTATGTGTTGATCATTTACTTTCATTTTTATGGATGTGATTAGTTATTTAATCAAATGCATCATTGTAGTATATATTTATGCGATTTATGATATTGTTGACATAAGGGTTTTAAGGTGAAATTATCATATTTGATAATTGTTTCATAGTTTAAAAGTTTTATAGATCCTAATTCACCCCCTTTCTCAATATCTATTTTTACCAATAGACTTATAATAGTTGCATGCAAGAAGAAACCTAAAGATTAAAGAAATTTTGTATATGTCTATAAATGAAAATCTAGTACCATTCCTAAACTTGAGAGACCTACTAATGTGATATAGATTAAGGATATTTCTGAGTCTTAGTATAGGATTGCTTCAAAGAAACAACAACCTATCGAGTATCAAAATTTTGAGGTTGAGTGTCAACTATTGAAGATGAGAAATAGGAGGTGACTATTGACCAATCGATGGATGAACCTATGATATAGCCAAAGATACAACAAGAGGAACATGAAGATATTGAACATGTTGAATCTACTAAACTACCACAAGGAGTAAGAAGATCTGAACTTGTGCTAGAAAAATATGTAAGAAGACATCATACACTAGATAAAATCATTGGAGATAAATATTTAGGAGTCATGACAAGAAATAAATTGAAGAATGATACATGTTTGGTGTGTAAGTTTGAACCTAGAATAATTAACAATGCACTTGAGAATGACGACTAGATAAGAGATATGAATAAGGGAATTGATCATATTGAAAAGAATAAAACATGAGCACTTGTACTTAGACCAAAGAACAAGAATGTGATTGGACCAAAATGGGTATTTGAAAATAAGATGAATGAGAAAGATGAAGTTGCAAGGAACAAGGCAAGACTAGCTTGCAAGGGATATGTAGAGGAAGAAGGAATTGATTATGGAGAAACCTTTTCTTTAGTTGCAAGGTTGGAAGGAGTAATAAATTTTCTTGCATATGCTTCTTACAAATTTTTTTAAGGTTTATCAAATGGATGTGAAGTCTACATTTATGAATGGGATACTAGAAGAAGAAGTCTACATTGAACAACTTGAAGGATTTGTTTAACCTAGCAAGATAAACATGGTATGTATTTTGAAGAAACCCTAGAGAATGGTATGAAAGGATACATACTTATTTCACAAATATTAATTTGACAAGAACTAATGACAATGGCAACTTGTACCTAAAAAGTGAATCTTAGAGAAAGGTATTGTTTGCTGAAATTTTTGTTGATGGTCTCATATATGGAGGACAAGATTCATTGTGTAAAAATTTTACAAATGAAATGAAGAAAGAGTTTGAGATGTCAATATTTGGAGAGATTAAATTCTTTGTTGGTTTATAAGTCTATCAAAAGAAAGGAGGAATATACATTATATAACCTAAGTATATCAAGGAGATATTAAAAAAAATTGGTATGGAAGATTCAAGACCAGTTGGAACACCTATGGCCACTGGACATAAAATTTCAAAGAATGATGATTCTATATAGGTAATTTAGACTTTGTATAGATTAATAATTGGAAAATTACAATATGTTTTTCATAGAAGACCTAACATTGTATTAGCAATTGGAATAGTTGCAAGATTTTTTTCCAATCCTAAGGAGACTCGCATGATGGCTATTAAAATAATAATGAGATATCTAAAAGGAAAAAAAAAAGGCTATTGCTTATGGTACAAGAAGAATGAAAAGCTTGAGATGAAAGTATATACAGATGCTGATTGGGTTGGTAATGTTCATAACATAAAAAGCACTAGAGGAGGCACTTTCTCTCTAGGAAAGAGGTTGATTTCAGGGACAAAAAAGAAGAAGAACTATATTTCACAATCTACAATAGAAGTTGAGCATGTTATTGCAATAGTGAATTGTTCAAATATTGTATGAATCAAACAATTGTTAAAAGGTATGAAGGAAGAGATTATAGAACTTGTAGTGATCTATTGTGACAATACATGTTCTATAAACATTTCAAAGAATCATGCGATGCATACAAATACAAGTATGTTGAGATCAAGTATCATTACTTAAGAGAGTTAATGTAAAATAAAGAAGTGAGGCTTGAATATGTGAACAAAAAGGAGAAGATAGCTGACATATTCACTAAGGCATTACCTAAAGAAGAACATGTGTACTTAAGAGGCAAGTTTGGGGCCATTCCCTTATCTGAAACAAATTGAGGAAATATATAGCATTGCATAAAATGTTGTTATTAGAATATCTTAGATCTTCCTAAAGATGTAAAGTAATGAGAAGTAGTGAGAAGAGATAAAAAAAATTTGTTACCTAATGATAGAGGAAGAAATACCATAGATCAGAAATAGATAATACTTGCATGAGAAAAAATATGTCTGATAATGAACCTAATATAGTGATTAAAATATCTTTGGCATAGTTTTCAAAGAGAGAGAGAGTATGATAAAAATACTATAAAAGTATACACAAAGAGGAAAATGTATGATAGTTACCATGGCTAGTTGATGAGAGAAAGTTATGAGAAAGAGGAAGTGATACACAAGATGATGAGAACATTAAGTTGATATCTAGAAAAAGCATATTGTGAATACATTGGATAGAATCAAAATGAAAATAACAAAGGAGAACTCAAACATAGAGGGACCTGAGTAGTGAAACAATTGAGGTGTTGGTTACTTTTTGGATTGCATGGTTACTTGGAAGATGTTAATTTTGAAGATATTTCCATTAATGCCAAAGAAGGAGATTTTTGGTACTATAAATAAGAAATAATTTTTATGTTTCTATTGATGTCAAACCATATTGATAAGAAATTTACTAATAGTGTAGAGTGTCATATCATTTTATTGATGAAGAGGATTTGAAAATAAGAGGTCATGAGATGACCTAGTGAAAGGTTGAGTTGAGATGTGAAAGTGTGATGGAATTACATTGGGCATCTAATAAGTTAGTACTTGAAAAGATAATGTGTTGTTTATTCATTATAATAAGAAAGGAAGAAATATTAGTTGAGATAAAAAATAATTGTAAAGAAACTAAGTTTTTGAAGGAGAAGACTAAGGAACTTAAATTATTACCAAGCATAAAAAACTTGGTCGAGTATCAATATTAGCCAAGTTGTCGAGAGATAGTAATGACTTAGTTTCATAGTGTAAACCAAGTAAAATGGTTCAGTGATGACCTAATGATCCAGTGATAACTGAGAAGTAGAATGTAGTAATGATTGAGTATTAGTAAAATAATAGTTTGAGAAAGAATCAAGATTTGTAGCCAACATAGTGAAATTCTCATAATAAGAAAAATGTGTCAACGATAAGAATTGATGAGCTACTTTATTTATTACATGGAAATGATTAGTTGAAAAATAAAAGGCTAAGATTGTTGAAATTCTTTAGAATAACTAAGAGGGAGGTTGAATTAGTTATCTAAGGTCTAGATATACAAATAATTTTTTTCACATCTTAGTGAACCCATATCCATAAAAATTTAATATGCATGCATCCATTAGATCATAAAATGCTTAAAATTTGTTGGTTACTATCCTAGGTCAAAACATCTTTGTAGAAATGTAAACATAAAAAAAATAGATTCAATAACACATTTGACACATGGATTTTATGTGGAAACCCAATTTGGGATAAACCACAAGTAACATGCTACTAATTCTCACTCTTCTAAACAAAAGGCCAACCCTATTAAAGGTTATAATGCACACTGTTAAATGTGACCTAGTTAGAGGATTTCAATCACCCTATTAAGAGTGAGTCTTATTAGAGAAATTTAGATCATTCGCTTGGAATGTCATCTGGTTAAAGGATTTACAAATGACTATTAGGTCAACCTTAATCTAAAGGATTTATCCTAGTCTGATACAATGATTAGAAAGTAAGAGTAAGGCTTGATCTGATAAAAATTACAACTCACTTATAGATTATAGATCTTTTTTTTAGGGCTCCATTTTTCTTGGCTTTCACATCCTTTAGCTCTGATAGGTTGTTCACTCTTCAAGAATCCACACCCTTAAGCCTTCTTTCTTTTCTTTCTAATAGTAATCTCATTTGTTCGACCACTAAATAAAGAAATACCCTAGACTCCTTGTCTTCCATAGGTTCTGGCACATGACAACATTTTGTTCTAACTAGCTCTCTATATAAATAGATATTTAAGATCTTTTGTCGTTCAGCCTTAATTGTCCATTTTAGGGTTAGGTAGGATTATGTATGATACAATGAATCTACCCACTTTTCCATTTAGTTCCTCTAGAAACTTATCCCTCAATCCTCTTTTAATTCACCTCAAAATGGTTCACCTTGAATTATGTACCACCATCTCATCATAGTTATCTTCCATACACTTCACACAATTCAAGAAAATAAAATAGATAGGTTAGATTCATCAAATCTATGATTTAACATGAATACTGGCACTCAGCATCAATATGCTATCTCTCAGCTTCCATATTGTTCTTCCACTCATCATCCACTAGATAACTCAAAAAATACTAAAGTGTGTTGGTGCTTGTCATCAGCTAAAGTTTACGTGGCTTACACTAAGTTCACTTGATATACATTGAAACTTCACGTTTCTCTACTCCAACTAATTTTTTACTTAGCTTGTACTAAATTTTCTTGGTACCTATTGTCCACTCGGTCAAGCTTAGCAGACTCATTTCTTCTTTCTTTTTCTTCTAAACTTAATCAGTATATCCATCCTTTGCAGCCTTAAGGAGATAATCAATACACTATGTCATCATTGTCTTAACTAATATTTGTACTCCATTTACATATCATTACTCAACCTTTCCTCTAGGTGTTCTTATTATCTTATTTTATCAAAATCTCCTCATCAATCAAAAAAATGATAGTACTCAAATCAACTAGGCAGTCATCTTACTAGAAAGTAGCTAGTTTGACATTAGTGACAAAATGAAGATTGAAACATTACATTTTCTTCACTTTAAAATACTCTCATATCAGCAATATCCCTCTTTGGAATTGATGGCAAACCATACCAACAACAATAACAAAAATAAATAGTTCCTTGTATTGAAATCTCTCCCTCTATCAGTAGCTTTCATCTTCTATATAGGCTACAAAATTCTATTTTGATTAATAGACAATCAACTCATCCATATGACTCCCTCTTTCTAATGCTTAGGTATCTCTGTACTATTCTTATATCTCACTTAACACTATCTCCCTCTTATTATGTAGATATATTTATTTTAGTCATTTCTCCCTTTTTAGTAACATTAGGATGAGGACTATAAGAAGGAGGAGTCAGTGGTCAAAAAGTAGAGGAGGTCTAAAGAGAAGGACTCTAAGGAGAATTTGGATTCTTGGCTAGAGATCTTTACCATTCCTCTTTCTCCTATTCATTCTCAGGAATAGGACAAGGAGAAGAATGATGGTGAGGGTGGAGAGGTGGTAATTAAAGATATGCACATGGTCTAGAAAAATTTCAATGTTAGAACTTCAAAAATGGGTATTGTCAGGGAGGTTATGAACCCCCAAATTCTAGAAGAAAGGAAGGGTCATATCCAAATGGAGGATTTCATTGGCCTAGCCATGGTGGCCATTATAGATAATGCAAGGGAAACTAGCATGAATTTTCTTAATAATGCTAGAAATAGTATGATTGACAATTTCAGGTCAATAAAATGGCTATACCATGAATTGGAGGAGTTCAAACAAAGAATGGGTCAACTGGAGAACAAAAGAAAGAAGCCTAATTATGGTAATTTGAATGAACAGGGGGAGTATCTTAGCTTGGCAGAAAAGAATATTTAGAATTTGGAAAATTACAATCATAATCTGGCTAATCAGATGATTTCCATTCTGACTTCTATAAATGATAACATTTCTTCCCTTGCCAGAATGTTGAAAGCTAGAGGATTACTAGATGAAAATGAGGAAAAAGACAAAGCAAGAGATAGAATGGAAGAGTATATGATTATGAACATTACATTCAGTAGCTTGGATCAAAAAAGTCAGAAGAAGTAGGAGAAGATTTTTGAGGAGCTACACAAAGCCTATGATGTGACAGAAACGATGCAGGAGCTCGAGAGAAAGATAGAGGAATAACATAGGTGTTTCTTTTCCTATCCTTTGGACTATTACTCTACTATAGTTTTTTGATAGTTGGCTTTTCATCTGTTAGTTGTGCTAGCTTTTTGCCTATCCATTGTACTAGCCTTTTGGTTGGGCCTTTGTTGCTTATTATAAGCCATTTGAAATGTTTTAACTTGTGTGTTTTAGAATCCCTGTAAAGCTTTTTTTTCTTATCAAAACATTAGGTACACTATCTCCCTTTGAGTAGCTATTTCAAGTATTTCTCCCTTTGTCTATTTCTCCCACTTTGACAACAATGCCAAAGACTTATCTTCTCAACATGCAGATATGAAGAATTTTAGTTTCTCCCTCTACCTCTTTACATGTGACTTATCTTCTTTTTAGTTCCTTCATTACTTTAGGTAGCTCCTAAAGTAATATCCACTGCATAAAATTGTAAGATACAACATTCAGCTCCAGTTGATGTAGGACACTAATTAAATTTTTTAAGAATATTTGAATAGGGGTATCACCCCAATTTTACCTCTTAGATACTCATGAGCATCCTTAGGTAATTCTTTTGTGAAGATATCAGCTATCTACTCTTTTGTATTCATATATTCTATATTCACCTCTTTGTCTTGAACTAACTCTCTTAAGTAATGATACTTGATTGTAATGTGCTTAGTCTTTGTGTGTATCATAAGGTTCATTGATATATTTATAGAACTTGTATTATCACATTGAAGTATCATAGGTTCAGTGATTTCTTCCTTCATACCTTTGAGTATCTATTTGATCAATAGAATGTTTGTACAATTTACTGTAGTAGCAACATATTGAGCTTCAGTAGTAGATTGAGATTT